>CM076583.1:660330056-661530056 GCA_034641835.2 Pinus albicaulis | reverse complement strand
TGCACCATCATCGTGGAGGGCAAGATTTTCAGTGCTAGGATTAGCCTTGCACTTGGGAGGTCCATTGGAGGAGGTTTTCTTGAGATTTTACATCTTATTCAGCCATCTCCATATTATTTCAGTTTTTATTTGCAGCTGCTACCCAGCAACTCTCGCATTTCTGCAGATTTTCCATTTGTATCCATATTGTAGCAAATTCTCTTAAGGATTTTTGTATTGTTATTTTCAAAGGGTTGAGAGATTTCTCCCCCACATTTCTTGAGCTCATATTGTCATATCATTGTATTATCTATTATTATGTTGCAATTTCTCCTATAAACTATGTTGTTATAGGCATGGCTTCTTTCATGTAGCAATGTTTTCTATTTATCATGTATATCTTCCATTGAGGCTGTATTTATTTGCTTGAGTGATTTCTTCCTCAAGTACTTGTATACCATTGCTGATATAATATAAATTTGTTGGCTATATACTTCTTCATGTGCCGAGGCCTACTAAAATAACGCTGTTATTTCATCTCTTGCTCAAGACTTGTTGCAATCCCTCATCAGGGACTTTCTGAGGACAACAAGGTGTGGGAGATCTGTTTAACCCACCTAGAGGGATTTCTTTGGAGCCTCCTCTTGGATTCAAAACTTAGACACATTGTTCTAAGGGATGCAGGTCCTGGTTTCAAATCCTGTATCAGCCATTATTAGAAAATGTGTTTTCCAGTCAGGCCTTGCTAGCTGTCCCATTTTGGGATATTACATCCTCTCTTAACACAGATGAAGCATATGTGGGAGTCTCAAGCAACATTGTGAGGATAGCAGGCCTCCCCTTCCATCCCTCCCAGTTTTGCACCTAGTCAGCCGCTTGTGCTTACTAATCCTTTCCCTCAGTAAGGATTTGTGGCTACCCAACCACCTGAAGGTCAGACAACCAATCAACCTCTTCCATCTAGTACCCATGATTACCAGATCCTCATGATGAAATATGAACAACCTGTTATCGTTGACATCAACCTTCAGACTCAGTCCCGTCAATACACCAAGCCTCCCGCTATGTCTGTCCCCAAGCCACCTCCTTCGGTTTCTATAGAGCCTCTTTCGACACCTAATGGTCCCTTGAATATCCCTCAGCCTAAGGCAGAGGTTCATACCAAGATCCCTAAGGGGCCACTACGCCGAAATGCTTCTTCTGGAAAATTTTCCCATTCATATAGTATAGTAGATGATTTGGCACAATCTCTTGCTGCCATCTCAATGCTGGAACTCCTCTAGTCGTGCCATTCACAATGAAAATCTCTACTATATGCCATGGGCATTGTATATCCTGCCGATGATCGCTTGATTGTCTTCGATGCTGACCAGTTAGAACATCCTCCTCTTCCTGCTTCCGTCGCCTTCCAAATCCTAGTCAAAATCTAGAACGCCAACATCTCCAGGTGTATCATTGATGAGGGGGCATCCACCTGTGTGATGTCCGCTTCGGTTTGGAAGCAACTCAGATCACCTAAGTTGGCTCCTTCCATGATCACTCTTCGAGCATGGGATGGCCACGCCTCCCAGCCCATTGGATTATTCTGCAATATTCCTATTACTCTTGTGGGAAAGACTATTTGCATTGATGGAAGGAGGTTTTGTCATTTGTATCATCGAAGAGTTGTTCATTTATGTAATGTAAAGGAGGTTTCCCCCTCGAAGTGGATTATTTATAAGGTTTTGATCTCTCTTTTATTATATTTTTGGAGCCGGTTTCATAAAAATTTATTTGTACGGAACTTCCTTTCTATAATGATCACAGTTTTAATGACCCATCAGATCATATCTACATATCGTAGAATATGAGGCCTCACTCCAATTATTTGCAATAAATAATTAGCCACATTCTGTGGAGTTTCCTCTGAAATTGGGGTTTCATCGTCGACCATGAAGGTTTTCAATTTTACCTTAGGGCCTTCATATTAAAATTATTTGTAAAGAGCTTCCAATGAGGAGTGTCCAGAATCCCTAGTACAAAATCTGTTTGAGAATAACCCATAACCTGGTAGTTTTTCATCTATTGTTTCCCTGAATGGGTTGGTGGCCTTTTCGATAGCTGCCTTATTCTTCCCCTTAGATTTTTTCATTTATTTTTGGTGGGAGGAGTCGAAGCTCATATATAAAATGTATATATATTAACTGAACCGAGTTTCTATGTAAAAACAAAATAACAAAATGGTAAAACAAAATTTCAAACCTTATAAAATATATTAATTACTAATCATAAATACACCAACACAGAATGTGAATGAATGCATTTAGTTGATTGGAAAAGAAGGTGGAAGGAGGCCAGATGATAGATGCCACATCCTACCCCAACAATAGAAATCGTGTAAGAAATATTAATTGGAATTGATAAAATTTTATGGGGATTTAGGGGTTCCAGGGCAGTAGATAAGTATAAGTGAAGTGAAAACTCGGAGGGGAAAATCCCATAAGTAATTATAATAAATAATCATGGAAATAAAATGTGGGATATATTTACTATAAGAGAGAATTACCTGGAGTCCTAGATGCCCATAATTATTATTAATTAGAATTAGAAAAACTCTACAATATTTTGGGTAGGCGAGGCTTAAAAAGGAAGGGGCAACATATAATAAAATAAGCGAGAACCTAGAATAATCAAGGATGTGGGCCAACTTAGTATAATGACATGGAACCTTGATACCCAGAGTTATGGATGATTTCAGAAATGGAAATTCTTAAATATGTTACGGGATTTCTAGAGAATTGGGCTTGATAAAGGAAAGGAGCGAAAAGTGGAGAATTTTCCTTATCAAGGGATTTTAGTGTAAAAAATAAAATTTTGGTTGCATTCTCCAAAGAGTGATGATGGGGAACCCAGATACTTGGATACCCAATATTTTTATAATTTAATTCAAAATGATATTAAAGGTGAAATTAAAAAGGGTCCCCCATTATTATTATGAATAAAAAATAAATGGGGTGTTGTTTTCTACTACAACAATTGGTGACACACTAGGAAAAATAGTGATCTTTGTGATGAATACAAAAAAAATTAGTGATGAAGGAAAAATGATTAGATAATATCAAAATGATTGAATTCAAAATTTCCAACATATTTTTCCCTCATAAAGAAAATCATGAAACATGATATTATTTCGTGAAATTTACAAGTATTTTCCCCAAGAAGGTATGGAGTGATAGAAAAATATGCATCAACAACAATTTTTTTTATTGATAATCAACTTTGGGAATACAAAGTGATAAGTTGAGTTCTTCATTCAAATAAATACAAATTCCACAGGTAGAGCCACTACTGCCAGCAGGAGTCCATAGCCTCGATAGGGTTACCTTTTGACCCTATAAATGCTAGTATCCCATCCATTAGTACAAGATTTTTATATCAATTATTTTTGAAGCAATTTTATGTTTTTAGTTTAAGTTAATTGAAAGCTATTGTCCTATATTTGTGACCAGATGTTTACAACTTCATTCAAAAAACCTAACAACAGTGAACAAGTTAATCTATGATGAAACCTCTTGTCTTATAGCCATTTCCCTAGCTTGGCGACCAGATATGGTAATTTCAAAATTTTTAGATTCCATGATCATGGTAGGTCAGCTCATGATGAGACCTACTATCTCTCAAGTAATTTTATATTTTTTAATTATTCCCTAAAAATATTTTATTTAATGGAAGGGGAAGCAAATCCACTCCTTAAGAGATGGGATGGTAGAAGAAGCTTTAGATAACTAAACTCATACTTGGTTAAGTTTTCATCTTAGAGACTCAATATTTGGTATTATTTTCTGATATATATAATTTTCTATTATGCAATAGGGGTTCAAAATAGTTCATAAAAAATAACGATAAATAAACCATAATGAAAAAAAATCATGGATTCTATTAGTTAGGAAACTTGGATAAAAGTATAACAATCTAATCTCAATGATGTTTCCATTTTGAAGATAAAACTTCATATATAAATGGTATTAAATTATGGATAGAAGAAACACGTATCCAAAAGAAATACAATTTAACTTGAAAAAAATAGAGGGAAAGAATGGAATTAAATAAAAGAAACATGAAAGAATAACACACCAGATTGTACCTCGAGATGGGGGTGCTCAAACATTGGTGCAAGCGTCACTGGAGTGGCCCTTGGGACATGCTCCAGCTCCACATGCTCATTTAATTCAACACCATGCATAATACGAGTAATCACTTTTATAGTACGAGAGATGATCTTTCTTTGCCCGTGGCTAAATTCAAAGTTGAGATTGGGAGCGAGTCCAATGTGGAAAGTTGGGCGATGAATTTTGGAAAGTGAGGTGTGTTTGTCTACAACCATGGTGGCTCCCCGATGTTTTTTCCTTCACTGAGAGGAATTTTGGATGTTCTAGGTGCGGAGGTGCTGATGAGAGTTGATCGTTTTCTCTATCCCTATGACCTACGCATGCGAACGGGTGTAGATCTGGGTTGGCTTCAAGATTTTTCCTGTCACTGGCTCGTGCTCATCAAAATCGATTCCCTAGGCCTTCAAATATCTGAGTGGTCTAAGAAATTTGAGTTTATTAGCTTAGTTTCTTGGTTGTATGTTTTGAATATTGCCTATATATTTTTGGGTGGCTACGAGTTTGTAGGCTCTTCATAGTCTCTTCTAGGCTTCGCCTAGTGTGAGAATGAATTCAGGATGACTAGGGAGATTTTAGTGTGTTCTTACTTATTAAATTGTGCTTGGTTTGTCTCTGGTACAAAAATTTTAGGGTGAGAGACCTGGTGTTTACAGGTCAGACATCCATTTTGGGTAGATGATTGTTTGTCTTACTAGAGTATTTGGGTGGCATGTGAACTGGTGCAATCCTCTCCCTTGGGGAAATTTTGTGTTTCTAGAAATTGTGTTTGGCTTTGCACGTGCTCTATTACCTCTCATTTTGGGGATTTCCTATTCTATATGGTTAATTCTGTTCCATTATCCATGACCCGTAATTTGGGTTGCCCTTGTCATGACAGTGGGCTACAGTTTCAGTGGAGGCATCCTAATCCGAGGCTTAGTGTGTCCTCAACCAATTTTGGTAGTCGAGAATCTTAGGATATTGAGAACCTTTATCTAGCTTGTTCGTGTGGTCATGTGGTAGCTTTTGTCACCATGGAATATATTGTTGAGAAGATTTGATGCATTCAATTAAATATGGATATCCTCATGGACCACAGGTATGAGGACAAGAATGAGATCTTGGCTTAATTCAGTGATATCCAATATAGCTAGAATGAAATTTTGGAGTAGCTGGATAGTCTCTGGCACCATCATCGTCACACGAATGAACACCTTCATAATCTATAAGTGAGGGTGGATCATATCTAATTCCACATGCATGATCGATTCATCTTCTTTTTTTCCCCTCTTGTCCTTCCCCCTCCCCCCCTCCCCCCTTGATATGATGTTATCAGCCATGTTTTTTTTTTTTTACTTCACTTATGCTAAGGCTAGAAATCCTTCTATAAATAACATATGTAAGTTGTCTTCTTTTGTCTTTTCCAGCCCCAAATCTAAAAAATTATGGTTGGAAGGAGAGAGTAGGGGTTGTCGAGATCAACCGTGTAAGATGTACCTCTTGAAAATCTAATGAAATCAATTTTGAACGACAAAAAAAAAAACATACCAGATTATAATGTGATTATTTACATATTTACATCAATCATACTGACTTTCAAGAAAAATATTTTGTAATATAATTCCATTTACATGAAGATATTCCTTTCTTCCTTGAAGGTCTTGCAAAATAAATGTAGTTGGACCAAGCTTTTCTACAATTTGAAATGGGCCTAGCCAAAAATTTTGAAATTTGGTATGTTTTCCTTTTTCCTCATGGTCTTTGTCCCACTTCAGAACTAAATCACCAATTTGAAAATACTTATTACCAATTCAACTAGAATAAAAACAAGACTTAATAGTTTGGTAGTGTTTTTCATGCATATTTTTGGTGGATTTTTTCCCTTTCTTCCTCTAGCTTAAGTATTTGGGACAATCTATCCTACAAAGATGAGAAAGGTTGTTCTTCAATTTATTGAACTAGAGCTAGGGAAGGGAAAGAAATATTACATGGGATAACTGATTATTTAACATAAACCAATAGGTAAGGAGAGGCACCTAATGATTATTTGAAGGTTATCATATCAACCTAGATAGCAAATATCAGGGCTTTATGCGAATTATTTTGGTTATCAGAAATGGTCTGTTTAAAAATTCTTAAGAGGTTTTGATTAGTTGAATCTACTAATCCATTTTCATAGGGATAATAATTTTAACAATATTTGATCTTAAATCCTATTTTTAGTGTGAATTTAGTTTGTAAGTTCCCAGAAAAATATGATGCATTATGAAATAGTAAAGAAATTGGAAGACCAAACCTAGGAATGATATGTTGATTGATAAAATCTATAACTTATTCTGAATTGACAAATTTTAAAGGTACAGATTTCACCCACTTTGTAAAGTAATCTGTGGTCATAAGAATACATTTCTGCTACTTAGAAGATTCAATAATTATCTCACCTATAATATCTAGTCCCCATTGTTCAATAAGTTGATCAATGTTTACTGGTTGTAATTGTAGTGCAACTTTCCTCTCTCTTCCTGAAGTAGTTTGAAAGAGCTTTCATTTTCGAACATATGCATGAGAATATTTAAATAATGTTGGACAATGTTAACCAAAATTAAGGATATTATGTGTATTTGTATCACCTCCATAGTGTCGACCAGCTAGGCCATCATGCATTTCCTGTAAAACATTATTACCTTCAGATTTCTCTAGGAATCTAAGAAAAACATAATCATATTTTTTCTCAATAAACTATCATTCACAATTTTATATTGGTTTTATTTCAATATAATTTCTCTATTATTTTTAGATTCTAATTTTATAATTTCATAACCATAAGTCAAATAAAAAATAAGGTCTGCATATTGAGAATCTAAATCAATTAAGTATACCTCTCGTGTTTCATTTTTTTAACCTGGAATGTCTTTTGATGAATAATTTCTTGATCTAGCAACCAATTTGCACAAACCTCACCCTTGGATGATTTTGGAATGTCTGATCTCTAGGTCATATTCTTGCAATGTTGTGATGGAATTTTATCTCTTTTCTGCAAGCTCTTTCTCAATTAGCAATTATCTCACTGCTAGGAAAGTTAAAATTACTTTTGTATGTGATTTCAACAGAGGCCTATTTTTCATCCTCCAAATAGTTTAACTCTACCCCTTGTAATGTTGAGCTAGTAAATTTAATGGGGGCTTCTTCTTCATCATCATTCTTTTGAGTAAGTACAATTTCATATGAATGATCATAAGAAAAAGTGAAGAGAATGAACTCCTTTGTATAATCAAGTGAATATAGATAAGGATCTTGAATGATGGCTTTCTTGATTGAATCAATGGAATTTATTTTAGTAGTACCCCATATATATATATATATATATATATATATATATATATATATATATATATTCCAGATCATGTTTTGTAAAGGAATGTCTATTTGAGAAATTTCTTGAACAAAATGCTTTACAAAGTTAATTTGTCCAAGAAATGATTGAATTTATTTCTTGTTATGAGGTAAATAAATTTTGAAAATGGATTTTATTCTACTAGGATCAATGGTAATACCATCTTTGGAAAAAATAAACCCTAATAACCTACATTCAATTAAATCAAAGAATGATTTTTTAGGGTTTATAGAGATACCATATTTTCTACACCTTTTGAATATTTGCTTTAGGTCATACATTTGGTTACCTTGTTTTCTAGAGTATATAGTAATTTCATATAAGTAGATAACCACTAATTTGTTAATTAGACCTCTAAATGATATGTCCGTAGATATTTGAAAAGCGGCTCCTACGTTGATTATAGCAGAGAGCATATTCTTATAAGCATATATTCTACATTTAATTGTAAATATTATATTCAAAGTATATGTAAGATGTAATAATATATAATTATATCTATAAAGGCATCTAAGAAGCACATTAATTTAGAGTCGACTACTGATTGCAAAATTTGTTCCATGGGAGGCATTGGAAGGTTGCCTTTCTCATATGCTTTTTTCAGATTTCTAAAATATATACAAATCCTCATGTCACAGTTCTTATTTATGATGGTAACTAAGTTGGATACCCATTTGGAATGTCTAACCGAAAAAATAATTTTAGCCTTAAGTAATTTGTTATGTTTAGTTTTAATTGGGACTCAAGGTTCAGATGGAAAAATAGAAAATGTATTTCCAAAGTTAGTAGTTAAGTTGGAGGATATTTAGGATTCAGAAGATATATTTAAAGTAGAACTTTGAACCTTGTAGTTAGTTTTTCGTTTAAATATATCTTCTGAATCCTAAATATCCTCCAACTTAACTACTAACTTTGGAAATACATTTTCTATTTTTCCATCTCCTAGGGATTTATTAAGATATTTATCATGCATGTCCTCATAAATGATTGCGTCATCATAGGTCCCTTTAGATACAAGAAAACTTATAATAGCAACATCATCATTAAACACTCTCTAGTTTGAAATTTTTTCAAGAATAGAGGGTTGGAAAATCAACTCAATTGATAATATTTCATGACTAAAGTCTTCAAGAGGAATGAGCTTGGATGCAACATTAGGTAATAGATCATCAATATTATTTTGTATCCTTGGAGTGGGGGAAATATTAATGGCTAAAAAGTGTGATGCTAAGTCTTGAACTAAGGTTTGATAATGTTTCAAATGATTAGAGACATATTGTATGTTGTTATGTACTTGTTTTATCACTATTTTTGAATCTCTTAAGACTTTCAAGGACTTAACATCAATACTAATGGCTTTATGCATTCCTTGAATGAGTGCTTCATATTATGCTACATTGTTTGTGCATTCAAACTCTAATATGTAGGTAAGCATGTTTTTGTTATTCTTTGGAATAACTAAAATACAACCCGCTCTTGCACCATCATTAGATTTACATCCATCAAAATATAGTGCCCAAAATACATTATCTAAAGTGTTATCTACAAAATAATCTACAATATTTATACATCTAAATGAATTTTTTGTGATAAATTCAATATGGGAAGACATATATTGAAAAGGATGGGGAGAGACATGGGTAGGAAAATTACCGAAGAAGGATTATGAGCAATAATTTCCCATAATATTATTCGTGAAGGCTACTGGTTCATTTTCCTCATCATGATCGGTCACTATGTATTTCATTTGCTTCTCTCTCTCATTTTTAATATAATTTGGTTTTCCATTATGAGATAGCCAAGGAGGAGACCAATCTATAACAAAATATCCATTCAATGTTTGAGACTAGTCCCTTTTAATATCAAGCCAAGAAATTCAAGAATGTCTACATCTAGAATATAAATTATTTGGAAAACCTTATGATTTTATGACACACTAGTAAAAACTTAATTTATTTATCCTAAAACCTTGACCTTAGTCTTATCTAGTTGAATTATTTGTGTAACATATTTTTTAGACTTCACATTTTATTTTAAGCACACTAAATAGGATGTGATATTTGATGAATATCCAGAGTTAACAAAACATTTATGAAATTTTTTATTGAGTATTTCAAAGGTTAATAGGAAAGGAGGTGTATGTGAATTTGAGATATCTTAAATAAGGATAGCATCAGTTGGGTCAATCTTGTCTACATATCAAGTTAGAGACTTAGATTTAGCCTTAATTTTAGGAGCCTTATTTGTAACAACAACTGAACGTAAGGGAGTAGTAGCTACTACATTCAAAGCATTGAATAATAATTTTTTTTTTTTTTTTTGAACTTGTTGAATTCAGAGAGTGAAATATTGGCTTCGGTTTTATTTATATCTTTGACAATATTTTACTCAATATTATCATATAATAGAAATGTTTTAGATGAAGATTAAGGTGAGGAAGAAGATTTAGGTGTAGAAGATGAAGAACCACTAGATTGACCAAGGGTTTTCATAGGTGTATTTTTACCAGCTAAAGAATCACCTGTAACTTTATGGAATTTTGAAGGTCCATCTATAGGTCCTTTACTCCTGGTTGTAATAGGCAGAGCTTTGTATTCCTCTTCACGTGAAGTAGGAAAATTGAAATCCCATAGTCCATGTGCTTCAATTTATTCTTCTTTTTATTCAATTTATTATTCAACATATTGTACTTCTTCTTCCTCTTCTTCCTCCTGATCATCATCAACAACTGATATTTGTGAGGATGGCTAAGAAGTATATGTAGCTTCCTAATTTATTCTAAAAGGTCTAAAGGATCTATTCGAATACTCTCAACAAACTACTTCCTTAACTCGACCATTTCATTTGACAATGTTTTAAGAACCTTTTTCAAGTATTCCATGTCGTAAGGATATTTGGTAGTTTTCATCTTAGAATGTTCTTTGAACGTTACTTTCTTTGCAGTATTTATTTCCTCAACGACAACTTTCTTCTCCAATGCTAACAACCTCTTTTCAACTACCAGGGCTTCTTTCATATTATCGGTAAGCATTTTATGTTGTTCTATATTAAAAAGCATAAATATATTGGAATGAAAATCACTAGTATACCAATAAACCTGTACTTATTCACCTATCTTGGATGTATCTAGGGTTTTATTCAAAAGTTTTTTAAATTTGGATTTAAAATATTTTATTTTTTCATTGGAAAAAACCTTGAGATTTGATAATTCATTGATAATGTGGCTTGAATTTTATCATCTCCATATTTCTGAAGGAATTTCTCTTCAAATTTGTCTCAATTATTTATTAATCCAGCAGGAAGAGAGAAATACCATGACCCAACTGATCCTTCATATGTGTAAGGGAAAATCCTACAAGCTACATCCTCCTTAGAGACTCTATTAATATTCATGTCCAACATGAATTTATGAATATGTTCCTCTACAGCAAGTCCACCATCTGGATTGAATTTTTATAGCGATATCTCCGGATGTTTAGGAAAAATATGCAAAGGGGGATTCATAAATATTTCTCCTAGGTTGTTCCAATGCCTATTTTCTATAGTAGGATTTATAATATGATTCTTGGTAGATTCTATATACCTAGAAGTAGATGTACCTGATGAAGGGGAAATTGAAATAATAATAGATGATGCGCCTACAGAACTACTAAAATTAGTGCAACCTGTTGGTTGAATATAAATACAGATAGTAAAAGAATTTGGAGAGGTTGTGTATGTATGGGTGAAAGGAGATAAATGTTGATAGGAAGGTGGTAAAGAATAAAATGGAATAGAATGTGATGAAACTAATGGGATAGTAGGAGTAAGAGGAGTGGAATATTGTGTGCAATATCATTAGTAGTTGAATTAGAACTAGTAATTGGTATTTTCCTCTGCTAAGATTGTAGAGGGATTTCAAAAGTTTTGATTCATATTTTTTCACTTTTTTCTCTATTCATAACTCTGGAATATTTTAAAGATGGTGTGATACTACCTTGCTAAGGTTTGGGTATATCATCCATTCTCTGGAAATAAAAATATATTCAATTTTATGGATAATGGTTTGGATTTTAGTAGGTTGAATAGGTTGAGTAGGGAGAGGATTATTTACTAAAGGTTCAGAAGAAGTTATTCTGTTAGGTTCCTATATTACTAGTTTAGTCCCTTATTGTTATTGGTGTACCCCTGTAACTCGAATATTCTTATTATTGTTCTCTTACATTGTTATTGTTAGGTCGACTAGGATTATATTGTGGGCCCATGAACTCCTATATATAGAAGGAGGTTTTGGTCATTTGTATCATCCAATAATTGTTCATTTATATAATGTATTGGAGGTTTCCCCCTCGAAGTGGCTGATTTTTAAGGCGTTGATCTCTCTTTTCTTCTATTTTTGGAGTTGGTTTCATAACATTTGGTATCAGAGCTTTGAATTCTAGGGTTTCGCTGCTCCAATCAGGTTAGACCTGTAGCTTTAAAAACAAGATTTAGAGGGATAATTTAGGGCCAAATTTTAGATATTGAAGATCCTAAATCATAGAGATAATTCAGTTTCAATATCGAGCACCTCAAAAGCAAGAAAAATGTGTATATTTTTTTCGAATTACATAAGTCTCATTTGAAAAAATTTAGTTTGAATTTATTCCTTGGGCATATTGAAGAATAGATATTAGTATTGGGTTCTAAAATGCCCCCTAAAAAGAATTCAACACCCATTAAGCCTTCAAAAGTCTCTACTATGACCCATGAAGACGAAGAAACACAACATGAGATATCAAAATTACAAGAGCAAGTGCACCAAATTTCGCTATCGCAAAGAGAAACAAAAAATGAAATGGAAGTTTTTAAGAAAGACGTGGAAACTAAGATGGATGGTTTGAAGAGAGGCGTGGAAGCTAAGATGAATGGTTTGGAAGTTAAGATGGATGGCATGGAAATGGGCATGGAAGATAAGATGGATGGCATGGAAGCTAATATGGATGACATGGAAGCTAAGATCGATGAAAAAATGAAAGACAACATGGAAAACATGAATAATGATCTAAAATTAGACAACAAAGGTTTGGAAAAGTTGATTCAAGAAATATTTCCTAATGGCGAAAAGATAGTAGAGGAAACTCATGATTAGAAAAACATAAATGTTAATCATGATTTCTTAAAACTCTAATTTTGGATGGAAGAACCACCATATTCCAAATATGGATATGAGGAAGTTTGATGGAAATGATCCCATAACATGGATAGTACATATGGAGCAATATTTTTATCTCAATAATGTGAAAAACACACAAAAGGTACGCATTCTAACTTTACATTTAGAAAAAAATACATTTGTATCGTATCGATGACTTTTCTCCCATAAAAAAATTGTCACTTGGTCAATTTTTACGAAGGAAATGATAGCACATTATGAGGATACAAAAAGCAACACCTTCTTTATCCAATTGATAAATCTCAAACAAAAGGGTTCAATGGTGGAGCACATTGAGGACTTCCAAAAATTGAGTATAAGGGTAATTTCTATTCTAGAGGTACACAGGATTGATTTATTCATAGGGTATTTAAAGGATAAAATCCAACATGAAGTTCACATTTTGGAATCTGATTCACTGAAAAAGGCATTCAAGTTGGCAAGAAAAAATGAATGTAAAATTATGGCAACAAGGAAGCCTACCACTCAGATATATAAAGATGGAAGTGTTGTTACTCCTAGACTTCCACAACCAACAAGGTTGACACCAAAAAAATTATAAGAAAAAAGAGAAAAATTGCTTTGCTACAGTTGTGATATCAAATACACTAAAGGTCATAAGTGTGCTAAGAAGAAATTATTTTACATAGATTATGAAGAGAAAGAAGAAAATGAACAAGAATCTTCAAAAGAAGAGGATATACACCAGGAACCAACCCTAAAAGAGGAAGAAATGAGTCTGGCCATATTGTGTAATGCATTGGTAGGAATTAACACTCAAAATCTCAAGATAGAAGGACATATCAAGAATAAAAAGGTAATAGTGTTGATTGATTCAGGTAGTACCCATAATTTTATTCATTGTAAGGTAGCCAAGGAATTGAATTGTTTCCTATACCAAGCACCAGAATGTCAAGTAATGGTTGCAAATGGAGGAACTATAAATTTCTCTGTAAAATGCCATAATATCAAGCTAACCATGGGGTAATATTTATTGAATAGTCCAATTATTTCCATTCCTATGGGAGGTGTTGATGTTGTACTAGGAGTACAATGGTTACAATCTTTGGGGATGGTAGCTTTTAATTTTCAAGAGATTTTCTTGAAAAAAATTTCATAAGAAAAGGAATTCAAATTATGGGGTATCTCAGGGAAGCTAGGAAAGATAATAAGCTCTATTGTCATGAAAAATCTTCTTAAGAAATAACAACGAGGCGTAATTGCACAATTATGGTCACTAGAATTTCCAACATCAAAATCATCTATTTCTGTCGATCTCCAAAAATTCTTGGATAATCATTCCAAGGTGTTTGAAACTCCCAAAGGACTCCCACCTATTCATGATCATGATCATGCTATTCATTTGATTCCAGGAAGTGTTCCTCCAAACATCAGGCCTTATAGATATCCTTATGTCCAAAAGAGAGAAATTGAATGTATGATTGTAGAAATGTTAGAGGCTGGTATAATTCAACCTAGTCAAAGTTCTTTCTCTGCTCCAGTAGTATTGGTGCACAAAAAGGATGGATCATGGCACATGTGTCCGAATTATAGGGAGATAAATAAGCTCACCATTAAAGATAAAATTCCCATTCCTATGATTGATGAATTATTGGATGAATTACATGGAGCAATTTATTTTACCAAGTTGGATCTTCATTCAGGATATCATAAAATTATAATGAAGACTAAAGATATTCTGAAGACAAAATTTCGAACTCATGAGGTTCATTATGAATTTTTGGTCATGCCCTTTGGCCTTACCAATGAACCTTCTACATTTCAAGGGTTGATGAATTACATTTTAAAACCCTTCCTTAGAAAATTTGTGCTACTATTTTTTGATGATATACTAATCTACATCATGTCTTAGAAGGATCATGTTCAACATGTTGACAGGGTACTCAAACTATTGTAGGAGAAACAATTATATGGAAAAACATCCAAATGTTTCTTTGGAGTACAAGAGGTGGAGTATCTGGGTCATATTGTATCTCACGAGGGTGTTAAGGTAGACCCTAACAAAATTAAAGCCATTAAGGAATGGAAATTCCCTACAACCATAAATTGGTTGTGAGGATTTCTCGGGTTAACAGGGTATTATTGCAAGTTTTTTAAGAATTATGGGAGAATAGAAGCACCTCTAACAACATTATTGAAGAAAGATGCATTTTCATGGACTCCTCAAACAACTAAGGCCTTTGAGCATCTTAAAGAGGGAATTTTCCTAACACTGTTATTAGCTATCCCAGACTTCATAAAAACCTTTATTGTGGAATGTGATGCCTTAGGAAATGGAATTGGTGTTGTTTTAATGCAATAAGGAAGACCCATTGCTTTTGAAAGTCATCGAATCAAAGGAAAGTATTTATAGAAATCTATTTATGAGAAGGAAATGTTAGCAATACTACATGCAGTAAAGAAATCGTGACCTTACCTAATGGGAAGACACTTCAAGGTAAAAACTGATCATGATAGTCTTAAACACTTTTTGGAACAAAGACTATCTTTAGAAGAGCAAACAAAATGGGTCACAATATGTTGGGCTATGACTTTGAAATAATATACAAAAAAGGGAAGCTAAATTTTGTTGCAGATGCACTCTCAAGAAAGAATGAAGAGGTGGAAGCATTGCTTTGTGCCATTTCTATTATCCAACCAGATTGGATAACTGAAGCAAGGGATCAATGGAAGAAGGAAGAAGAAGTGTGGACACTCACTCAAAAGTTGCAGAAAGATCTTAGTACATATGATACATTTAGTTGGAAAAATGATTCCTTATGGTACAAATATCGCTTATATATTTGTAAGAATTCCCAACTAAAGCAAAAGACTCTTTTGGAATTTCACACTTCTCCTTTAGGAAGACACTCAATATTTTTAAAAACTTACCACAGGGTGAAGAAATAATTTTTTTGGCATGGCCTTAAATCTGATATTCAAAATTTTTTGGCGGAATGTTTGGTTTTCTATAAAAATAAAGTTGATACAATTAAGACCCCAGGTCTTCTACAACCTTTATCCATTCCAAGTCAACATTAGGAGGAGATTTCAATGGATTTTATCACAAGTTTACCTAAGTTCGAAGGAAAGAGTGTCATTATGGTGGTAGTTGATAGAGTTACCAAATATGCACACTTTTGTGCATTATCTCATCCATTTAAAGCAAGTACAGTTGCTACTACATTTATGGACATAATTCAAAAGCTACATGGAAACCCAAAGGTTATTGTGAGTGACAAAGATCCCATTTTTACTGGAAATTTTTGGACAGAGTTATTTTCTTGTTTGGGTACTCAATTAGCTTAGAGCTCATCTTATCAACCTCAATCCAATGGTCAAACTGAGATAGTGAATAAATGTTTGGAAGGATATCTTCATTTTTTTGTAGCTGATAAACGAACACAATTGTTCAAGTGGTTACTTCTCGCTGAATGGTTGTATAACACTTCCTTCCATACTGCAGCAAAAATGACCCCATTTATGGCACTTCATGGATATCATCCACCGTTCGTCACATCATATTTAAGAGAAAATTCTAAGGTTCAAGCAGTGGAATATCACATCAAGCATCAACAAGAAGTTCTCCAACTCTTAAAGGATAACCTAAATTTGGCACAAAATCAAATGAAACAACAGGAAGATCAACATCACAGTGAGAGAAGTTTTGATGTAGGAGACTTGGTATTTTTACAGCTACAAACATACAAAAAAATGTCCCTCAAGCAAGCTAAGAAGGATAATAAATTATCGCCCAAGTACTATGGTCCTTACAAGGTGTTGCAAAATATTGGTACTAAGGCATACAAATTGGAGCTTCCTACTTCTTCATGAGTGCATCCAATTTTCCATGTTTCATGCTTAAAGAAGGTTATAGGTGAAAATATTCCAGTTCAAACAATATTGCCAGAACTTGATGAGGAATGAAAAATCATATTGGAACCTGAAGTGGTCACGGAAATAAGAACTTGACGGCTATGAAATAGATTAATTTCATAGTATCTCATCAAGTGGAATAACTTACCCATTAAAGATTCTACATCGGAGGATGAGAATTTTATATAGAAGCACTCAGAGCTACTCAAGCGTTGAGGACGAGACTTTTTTGAAGGAGAGGGGCATGTTAGGTCCCTATATTACTAGTTTAGTCCCTTATTGTTTTTAGTGTAGCCCCCTTATTGTTATTTTTGTACCCCTATAACCCCAATATTGTTATTATTGTGACCTTACATTGTTATTTTTAGGTCATCTAGGATTATATTGTTGGCCTATGAACTCCTATATATAGAATGAGGTTTTGATCATTCGTATCAGCCAAGAATTGTTCATTTATGTAATGTATTAGAGGTTTCCCCCTTGAAGTGGCTAATTTCCAAGGCGTTGATCTCTCTTTTCTTCTATTTTTGGAGTTGATTTCATAACATATTATTACTAGGCTAGGATATTTATGAGAAGGATGTTCAACTTCTAATCTAGGAGGTGGAGAATAAGAAGGGGATCTCGAAGTTTATGGTGAATTTTCTAGCATAGATTTACTATTGGAATGAATACTTGATTTAGTATGTGATATTATTTCCATTTAAAGTCTCACGGACCTC
The DNA here is from genome assembly GCA_034641835.2 of Pinus albicaulis. Lineage (NCBI taxonomy): Eukaryota > Viridiplantae > Streptophyta > Pinopsida > Pinales > Pinaceae > Pinus > Pinus albicaulis. Next base: position 661,512,785 of record CM076583.1, on the reverse strand, counting down.
CTTCTAGCACCAAAACGTTTTATGGAAAAAATTGGATACATTAACATTTGGGAATCCACTGAATCAAAGCCCCAAATCAAACTCTTTTCCGTTGAAATTTCTAGTTCTGACTAGTATTATGTGTCCAGTTACCCATTATAATTAATTATGTATGGGATTGAAATGGATGGTAATGATAATTAATAAAGTAATGACATTACTAATTGTAAAATAAAACTAGTCTACTCTAATTACTTTTACCCGGGTATATTAAGTTATATGTGCTAGAAAAGTAACATTGTTTCATGAAAATAAAGATTCCCATGAATTAAATTTGTTAAAATAGATAAAAGAATTGATTTGATTAAATATTTTGTAAAAATAATTATAAACTCATCACATATAAACAATAATTTTTTCATTCATTGTATGCTATGTAATTTAATCCACACACATCAAAAGTGATAATGCTAGAATCAATGAAAACACTAAAGCGAACAATATATAGATACTCAAAACAATTCCCTTATATATATATATATATATATATATAATGCATCCAAATAAAATAAAAGTACATGTACTATTGGAAGTATGTGAATTCTTGGAACCTATATTGATTCATATTATAATAAATGAAAACTTAAGTACAGAAGTGTAACAAAAGCCTTTCTTTTTAAAAAACTTCATAACCCCTTACAATGCGTTTGAAAAGGAATTCATAGTTTTATTTACAAAAATATCAGAGTTTATCTTCCTACAAATGCTCAACTAAAACATAACAAAAGGAACGTAAAAATAAATTGGTTGCAATATCTTTACGCTGGCTCAGGATGAACGAATTATGTTTTGTCATAATTTTTTAATGTCTAGAAGCATCAAAAACTCTAGAGGGCAATAAGGCTTGATTTTCATCTGGTTGCTGAAGATATCCTCTCACAATGCTGGCATCATCTTAATGGAGATGTTGGTAAGTGACTTTAAAAATAACTAATTGTATGAGCTTTGACCAAAAAATGGCAATTGGATTAAAGATTAACTTTACTCAATTTGTTAATATTTTTAGTGAATTTGGCCCTTTGTTCAAGAAAATTATTGAGTAAGATTTCAACAACTAGAAAGGAATCTTCTAGATAGATGGAGATGATATTTTCTTCAATTAAGGAATTGTTAATAGATTCAACTAGGAATTTGACAATTCATGAGCATCACAAATGGGATTTTTAACTAATTGTATCTTGTATTTCCATCCTTTAAAAATAATTAATTTATGCATTTCATCGATTTTGGGAAATTCATATTTCCTCCCTTCAACATTGTTTTTCCACTTTAACATCTCATTGAGACATTTTTTGGCCTCATCATAGCATGCGATCGTATCTACTGGCTAATTCCTCAATCAATTTCCCAATCTGCATTGTTCTTAAATCAGACTCAATTTCTCACAAAATAGTTGTTGTTTTTTTTGTAGTTTTGCATTTAAATCATGAGCCTATTGTTTTAATTTAACCAAATGAAGAGTCTTGTCCTATAATTGGTCCACTTTTTGTTGAGATTCCTTGAGCTATATATATTTTTCCTTTATATCTTCTACATGTTGAATTTGAAGAGTATTGAACTTGGTAGGTCTCTGTAGTTTGCCAGATTGGCAAGAACAAATGCTGCAGAGCCAACATCAAAACCACTTTGGAATCTTAGGATCTAGCCCTCCTAGATTCAGAGAGGGATCTCTCTATATAAGTGTTTTCAAAGATATGATCTTTAAGGCTTATGATATGATATTAGGCTAGTTACAAATCACAAGGGTTTTTGTTTGTTTTGGTTGGGATGAATATCATTAAAATGAAGTAAGTCTTTTGAAGGATAAAGTTGTGAGAAGGTTGAAAATGATTAAGATGATAGGATAAGTAAGAAAAAATTTCAATCCATTGGGCTATGGAGTCATAAAGGATTTAATTGCACAGCAAGTTTCAAGAGTGGTCTATGGGGCAAGTCATCTATGTCAACAAATCTCTTTAAGTTGACTTATGCTATGAAAAATTTACGAAGTGGTGAAAGAAGCAAACATATAAGAAAACAAAGGGTAGCTTAAGATCAATTAAGGACTTTTAACCTAGCCTACTTTCATCATACTCAAAGGGAAACAAAGAATAGCTTAAGATCAAATAAGGACTTTTAACCTAGTCTACTTTCAGCATATTCTCAAAAGAAAAAATTTAAGATAAACAAAGAATAGCTTAAGATCAAGTAAGGAATTTTAACCTAGCCTGCTTTTAGCATATTCAAAAGAAAACATTCAAGATAAAAATAATAAATAGTTTAAGATCAAGTAAGGACTTTTAACCTAGCCTGCTTTTGACATACTCTTAAGGGAACTTTTCAAAGCAACTGTTGGAGAAGATACTAGAGGATAGGGCTAACCATAAAATTCTCTAATTCAACTTTAGTTAGCAAAATTTGTAAGAACATTCAAGGAAAGAATCTCAAGTTTTAATTAGCAAGACAAGAGCTCACCAACATTCCTTGACTGATCACACTCTATTGAATTATCCTCAAATACACAATTAGCAGAAAACATAAAGATAAATATTTATCAGTGATATTTAGGGTACTTGACAGTAAATCCTAATCTATATTTTCTGTTATTTATCAAAGAAAATGGACAGTATGGAAAAAAATAGAAGAATAAAAATTTACATTAAGAAAAACATCACCATTGACATAGACCAGGATCCCATAAATCAGCTTGTATATTGGATGTTCAAACCAGTTACAATTTTCAAGTCCAGTGGGTCTTTACAGCTTTAAACTTCTCATCTCATCCTATCTTTCTTCTATTACAAAATAGAGCTTCAGTAGCCTCAATAGCTATTTAGACTCAATGAGTATTCAAATACCAACAATAATACTGTCTTCTAGAGAAGTATTTATAGAAGAATGAGGAGGTGGAGTGAAATAAAGGGTTATTTTTTCAATTAATATAGAGTAAATGCTTCTCGGCCTTTGAAAGGCCAAATGGAGAATATTTCAGATGTTTTTACTCTGCTAATTGATTTTTACATTAAGTTTCATAAACTTCGGTCACTTTTGTTGACTTTGAGGCTTTTTTGATAGTTGGCAATTACTTCTGAGTTGTTTTTTGGAAAATATCTCTGACTGTGCATTAATTGTGTATTCTTTTGAGGCAAATCAACTGGTAGGTGTTATTTTAGTCTTCGGAGGAAGTCATTTCTTTAAATGTTCTGGCATTTGAGGCAATATTATGTTGATCTATCCTACTTCATGGCTTTAAACACTGATTGGCCTTTAATTTGTGCTTTAAGGCCTTATAATCATCTTTGGGCTTCTAAACATTTTCTGCTGATTGTATTCACTTTTAATCATCCTTAAAAATCATTGGTTAAGTCTTTTAATCTTTGGTTTTTTACTTTAACCTTTATCTTTAATCTTCTGATTTGGTATTCAATGTTCCTCATTTAAATCTAGGTGTTCACTGACAGATGCTTTCGCCATGGCGTTGGGGGTTTTGACTATTTAACCAATGCTCTAAAACAAAAGAAAAAAACAAGAAATTTGACCCCTCCTTGTCCCTTTTTTCTTTTGATCGGGCTTTGAGGATTGTAATCCTCGGCTTCTGTCCCTTTATTGGACTGCGGGATGGCTTTAAGCCATAGAATAGCCATGAGACCTACACATAACAACAAAATATCAATAAATCCTAAAATTTTGGGTTTAAACTACTTCGAGGGGCTCTATGAGGGTGGAGGAGCATATGTAAAGGAGTGGGATATGCAGGCGGAGGAGGTTTTATGGAGATAACCTACAAAAACTGGGTTTAAAAGTGAATTTGGGTGAAAAATATGGATTGGTGGTTTTGCGAAAACCACAAATGGTTTTCGCGCATGAAATGAGTGGTAAGTGGTTTAGTTGGGAATGGAAGCAATACGGGTCTTTGATTGACATGTGTCCAGGAGAAAACCACCTATTTTGTGTTGAAATTGAGCGATTGGTTTTACTTGTGAAATCAACAAGAAATGTGATTGGGACCATTAGATCTTTGGGCCGAAGATCTACAATCGTGGATGAGCACAAAAAATGGAAAGGTGTGCAGTGGAAACACGTGGTGGGGCCAGGGTGATGTCACCTTTTTTGACGCGTAGCGGGAGGGCTTTTAGGTTGGGTAAACCTTAGTTTCCAAGGTTTAAAATCAAAAACTCTAGTTTATAGAAGAATACAAAGGAGAGGACCCTTTTTACAAGGGGTGTGGGGGTTAAAAGAAATAAGGGAAAGGGGCTTAAAGAATGGGGAAGGAAAGGGTTCAGTGGATGAGTATAGGACTGGAGGTGGGGTAAGAAGGGCTAATCGCATCGGGGGTTCTATGTAGAACAAGATAAGGGAGAAGCAGAAAAGGGAATGATGATGGCGCAATGGCAATGGGGCTAAGGTTTAGTGTAGGGGTATGGTCCCATGGAGGAATATGTGACCAAGGGCCAAGGAAACAGGGGTTGATTGGATCGATGGGGGAAAGGGGAGTAATGCAATGAAACAAGTAATAGCATAGATTTGATGGGGCTAAGGGCTTGGGCACGGTCACGTGGAGGTCTATGTGACCAGGGGCAAAGGAAGAAGGGTCTTATCGCATCGGGAGGTCGCATCGGAGGGGAACAAAAGACATGGGAGAGGAAAACAAAGAAGTGCCAATGCGATATAAAACATTGCGATGCAATAGGAATTTGCCCGATGTGATGAGCGGTAGCGCCTGGTCACTGGGGCATGGTCATATGGAGGAGAGAGGCCAATTTTTTAATCCCTAGGGGGCTTAAAGCCTATGTTATAAGAAAGGGTGCATTTATTCCAAAAGAGGGGGTTTTTTAGTGTTTTTTGAGGTTCCAGATGAAGTAAAAGGATTTTTAAAACCAAATAAGAAAGGGTTAAGTGGTTTTAAAGGGATTTTCGAGGAAAATAAAGATAAATGAGAGAGGAAAGGGGAATTTTTACAAGTAAAATAAATGATATGGGGGCATTGTATGAAGATGAAATGGGGGAATGAAATGATGAAAATGGAGCTTTTTAGGAAACATTTTTCTTTGGGAACAACATTATTTTGAAGGGAACAGTAGGCTAAGGAACAACACTTAAGGAACAACAATAGGGAACAACAGGCTAAGTAAAAACACTGCTAAGTAACAACACTTCTAAGGAACAACAGTGAAGATTAATATTTTTGGTCAAGGAAATACAAAGAGGCTTCAAGAAGTCACAAATTTTGCATGATATTTGTTTCTTGAAGACTAAAGACCTGTTTTAGCCATCATTTGTTGTGTCAAAATTTACTGATGGCTAATAGAACTTCTACTCTAGTTTTGTCAATGCAATTTACTTTTGATTTAATTTAGTTTTCCACTAAACTATCAATTTTTCTTCCTATTCATGAATTATTGTGATCCATATTTATGTAGGAATGCAATAGAATACACATATAACCATAAATACAAATATGTAGTGGAAATAACACTTCATTTCATTAATATCAAAGAACTAAAATTTTCTTATAGACATAATGGAAATAAACTAGCTAGGGCACTGGCAGCTTATCTCTGAGAAGAGATGTGGCAGCTACAAGCCCCTGAAATATGTTACAATGAGCCTTGAGGGCCTATTTATTATAGATAAATAATGGAAAACCATAAAAATATAAAAACCTAACCCTAGGAGATGAAGCAGCAAAACTATGGGCCCTGTTTGGGTAAATTGGTGTTTCAACTTCCCCGGGTCGTAACTGTGGCATATTATCTCCATTTGACGCAAATGATACATCGTTAGAAATATCTATACGAGGACTACAAATTATAACTACAAATATCAATTTTGGAACACAATCATATTGGCCAGAGAAGTGATGCCCAAAAAACGTTGTTTAGGGCCTCAAAACGGCTCTGGAAGTTCAGGACCCAAAAACTTGCAAAAATAGTAAGTTCTGCCGAAACTTAAAAACTGAAGGAGACAATGGTGGGGCTCCAAGTGGAATGGGTGGGTGTCCACCAATATCCGCCTGGATCAGCTTGTTCCATAGTGGAAATTTTCCCATCCATATCCCTTATAAATGTTTGTACTTCAATTTATTTGTCTATGGTGGAAGAAGCATATGCACTTGTGAATTGTGTTAGCTTTCCAAGCTCATCAGTAGCGGTAGATGAACTCCCTTTCCATAGAAATTAAAGAGGGGTATCTTGTGAGATTTTCCCTTTGACTAGAGCCTGGGATTCATATATATTTATTTCCTTTCTTCCTCTTTTTACCACCACTTTGTGCATTGGGTTGTAGAAAATTTCCATTGGAGAGATCTTCTCAATAATAAGGAAGATCTCTGAAGTAGGATTTACAAGAATTATATATATATATATATCTTTGTGTGTGTGTGTGTGTGTGTGGGCCATTCTCTAACAGGGTCATTAGGGATCATTATTATCTTATGATGATATTTATATGCATATATGTATGTATGTATGTATGTATGTATGTATATATGTCATTATCTAACAGGTTTTTCAGGGATCATTATTGTGGATGCATGATTACTTATGCAGATGAATGGCATGAAGAGGTTACTAGTTTATGAGGAATCAATTGGGAAGAGTAGTCATGAAAAATATAAGAGGTTAGTCTCATGTGGATATGAATTGATATTATGTGATTATACTATGTCTATGTTGATTTTATGGACATGTAATTTTGACGGATACATCAGCAAAAGGAAAGAAGTGTGATCTGCAACATGTTGTAAAAATCATGAATAGTGGAAGGAGACTAAAAGAAAGGTTTCTTGGTACAATGAGTGTGTGGTCTCTAGACGTGCAGTATTATTGTTGTGTATCTTTTGTACATGTTATACTTATAATTTTGTGTGCTTGTTTCATATGCAGTATGGTGTACATACGGTGTTGTGTATATGTTGTATGTCAGGTACTGTGTACATATAGTGTTGTGTAGATGTAGCATATGAGGTACTGTGTACATATAGTGTTCAATGCATGCTGGATATGCGGTGCTATGTACATATATTGTTGTGTGCATGTTTCATATGTGGTATTGTGTACATATAGTGTTGTATGCATGTTGGATATGCGATGTTGTGTACATACAATGTTGTGTACATGTTGTACGTGCAATGTTGTGTACATATGGTGTTGTGTGCATGTTGTATATGTGGTGTTTTGTACATATGGTGTGATGTGCATGTTTTACATGTGTTTTTGTTTTCATGTGGTGTTATGTAAATCTATAACATACGGTGTTGTGTGCATGTGGTGCTGTGTATATGTTGTGCAAGTGGTGTTGTGTACATGTGGTTCTATGTACACTACATGTAGGTGGTGTTGTGCACACATTATGTAGGTGTTGTTGTGTACATGTGGTGCTAAGTACACATTATGCAGGTGGTGTTGTGGACATGTGGTATTGTGCACACATTGTGCAAGAAGTGTTGTGTACATGTGGTATTGTGTACATATCGTACATGTTGTGTTATATACATGTGGTAATACACTATGCGTATTGTGTAGTCATTGTATCGTGACATGTGTGTTCATTGTGTTGTACTCTTTGTACATATATTTATTATGTTGTACATCGGGTGCAGTTGTATGTATTGTGTCGTGTTGTAAACTGGGTGTAGGTGTATATAGTGTGTTGTGGTGTACACTGGGTGTAGGTGTATGTGTATTGTTGTACATCAGATGTAGTTGAATCTATTGTGTGGTGTCATACATTTTGTATGCATATGTTATTGAGGAGAAGAGAATTATTGGGTGCTTACTAGGTGTGGCAACCAATATGGTGTGTGTACGAAAAGGACAAAGAACAAAGGTTGAAGCAAAGGAATGATTAAGGGATGAGTATCATTATTTTGTTTCATTTTTTAATCATGCATGTGATCTATGATTCTAATTTATGATGATTGCATGTGATTTATGATTGTTGAGTTTTGAGTTAAGAGAATGTGATATTCTTATACATAATGATTTGATCAAACAACTACTTTGACTCATTGTGAAAGGAGGTGAACATAATTGCAAGTGTACCTTATTAACAAGCCACCAATTAGGTATTATGTGACTTTATTTCAATTTAATTTTAATTTAATGGAAATTATGTGCTTGGTATAGGAAATCATAAAATTCCTGGTTGGGTGGTTGAAACTGACTACAAGAATTAGAAGCGGTAGCAAAAGGAAATGGAACTGGAAACATTATGTTGGTAAAGAACTTCAAGATCGGGGCCATTGTGGGACATTGGTACCCAATAATGTTGTTGAAGACCAAATTTTTCCCTTCCTGACAACCTTATTTCACTCCATTCTCCTTCTTTTTTACCTTAATAATTTTAATTGAGTATTAGTTTACAAGGTTATTGGAAAAATCATGTACTTGATCATATTTTATTCATAGTTTCATTGTTCTTTATTATTTGACTTAATATTTGCATAAGCTACTAAATTGCACCAATTTTATAACTAATGATCGATTATGCAACTTAATCGAAGGTTTTATAGGTTCTAAAACACCTGTTGAGGAACTAAATGTATGGATAGGTTGTTGAAAACTAGTATAACGATATCCATCTATCTCCATGATACAAATTGATGATAAGGATCTTGTATGAGAAAGTCAACGTGGAAGTCAACTCAACATAAAAGGAGCTGAAGATGAACCAGGTGAGCAAAGAGATCGATGAAGCTTATATTTTACCTCATTACTTGCTTCTCCCATAGAAAATCATGAAGAATCGATGTATCATGTTATCTTATGTTATTTTTAGAATTTCTATCGAGTAGGATAGGCTCATAATTCTCCAAATATATATTGAAGGAGATTATAAAACCTATTTCTCGGCATGATGAAGATAGACTTATTGCATTTTGAAATACAATTTTCAATTATTAATTCAATATTTTTATTCGTCTATGCATTGTGTTTAAATGTGTGTGTAGTCTCTGTTGATCGTTGCATACTTACAAATCATAGGATTTCCCTTGGGAGCTGTAATATTTTATTTTCATTTCTAGTTAATAAATCAATTTTCTAATTTTAGGTATGTAGAATTACATTATCATAGCTAACCTTTCAGTTTTAATTTAAAAGGAATGTTTATGAGAGTGACAGAGTTTGTAACAAATTTTGTTAAATATTTATTTCATAGATTGATCATTTTGTTGTGTCAGGGATGAAGAAAATAAATAGAAAAGGATTTATTGTGCACATGTAAATGTTAGGGTATAATTATTTGATTTCAAATTTAAATTATAAATATAATGCTTTCAAGAATTTATCAGTGGGATTTGGTTTTGTGAGTGTAACATTTTAGTTTTGAACTTAAGATTTAATTTCATTATTGTTAGTGAGAAGTACATTTAGTGGAAACTATTTTCATTTTTTCTTGGGTGTTATTAATATTATTTTACTTTCCTATCAAGTGTGACGTTGATTTAGATTTGATTTGATTTTTTTTTTTTTTTTAAATTAGTTTGTTTTTCCTATTAGGTGTGAAGATTTAATTTTTGCAAGTGTGATCTATTTTTAAAAGAGTAGTGCTTCCCTTTTGTGCAAGAGTGACAATATTTTTTCTTTGAATGATTCTTAGATAAAAACATGTGCCTAAAACATCGTAATCCATTTTGAAAATTATTCACATAATTATAGATCCTAGCACAAACAGTGCATTTACACTTCATTAGTTTACAAGTCTTGGTCAATAATTTATGAAGTAATTTAACATAAATTAAATTACCAAACATTTTGGCATTGTTTCTAGGGAAATGTATATAGGATTTATTATTTAGGAAAATTTTCATTAAAAAGAAATGACAAAAATAAATTTATGCACATGGAAAGAAATTTTAGGGGTAGATTTAGAAGTAGAGATAGGATTTCAATTCCAACATCACCACTTACTCTACCCAGACCACGTAGTGCAACACCATCAACCAAAACTCATATTACATCATTTGCAGGTAGGCATATATTTCATGAGGTACTTTGATCTGAGATCCAACCTAGGGATTTACCAACTTAATCTACTAACAAGGTAGTAGAAGAGCCTACATCTCCAACAAAAGAAGTAATATTTTTATCTTCAACAGGAGAACAAATTCTAGGACAAGAACTAGAAATCCCTAGTGAAGACGAAGGAGAAACTTATTCTAACATTCCATTGATAGAAGAACTAGAGGAGGAGCTAGAAAATCAAATTATAGAAAATTACATTAGCTCTAAAGAATATATAATGATAGGAGAATGGGAAGGAGAAGTACACAATGTGAGTGGTGAACATAGATTTGGAGGAGGTGGAGGAATAGGTATAAGAGGTGGTAGAGGAGAACCAAAACCTTTCGGAATTGTTAGAAAAATATATATTACAAAGCAATGAAAAACATAAAATATGTGGAAACACAAACATAGAAAAAATATAAAACAAGAGAGACACATATATACGTGGTTCACCCTATTTGGGCTATGTCCACCCCGAAAAACCAGTCCTTCCTTTATATTATCTAGCAAAATGGAGAGACACAATCTATAGTAGTTCCGTTGTAATATCCTCCTCTCTCTCACAGTCTCCCTATATGTTTCTCGCTCTGATAATACTCATACAATACCCAACCGCAATACAATACCCTCATACAAAACAAGGGGTTTCCTTCTAGGGAAAAAACCCTAAATTAAACATAACTTCTACTCTTAGATCATCCACCTAATTAATGGCCCAGATTGACTAGAAATTACAATACTTTTACAAGGTAATTTTACGTCTCTTTTCAGCTTCGGGGGAGCTACCCAGAAACTCCCTACCAAGGGGGGGGCTCCATAAAGTCATAGCCACACCCCTGGACCCCCGAGTCAATTTTTAATTATGGGTGGAATTTTCACCCCGTTAAGCATAGGGGTCCAACGTTGTGATACAAAATAAAGAGGATAATCAGGCTCCACACCCAACAATCTCCCACTTGGAGTTGATTGTAGCAACTCCACCACTGCTTCATTTTTTGGACAATGACTCAACTTTGGGCTTGGAAGTTTCTCATATTCATCATCATACTTGAAGAACAATTGAAACTAAGCATAATCCCAGTTTCTCACAGGTTACAACTTTTTTAGCATATCTGCAGGATTTTGGCTAGTGCGTATCTTTTCCATCTTCAACTATCAATCTTCCAACACTGATCATATGAAATGGTACTTGAGATGTATCTATTTAGTCCTAGAATGAAATTTTGAGTTCTTTGCAAGGTGAATGCTGTTGGGAAAAATACTGAGAGGGGAGGGTGAATCAGTATTTAGGGCAAACTAAAAATTTTTACTTTTTGATACTCTAAAACCCATACGCTACTTTTCTGAAGCCAACTAGCGTATACACGCGGATATCCTTCATAAAAATCGCGTATACACAGAGATCTAATTATGCAATTAGTTCTTCAGTTATATCATTCCATCATTCATTCATTAGATGTTCTATAAACAGTAAACATGTGCAGTAAGAACAGAATAAACCATCACACATAAGCATCACACATGAACACCAGGATTTTTAGGTGGAAACCCAAGTCGGGAGAAAACCACTGCTGCAGTTGCTCAGCCTTAAATATTTTATTATAGAGAAAACATCTTACAACATATGTGCTGGTGCAAACTCCTACCAGCACGCAGGCACCCACCTACGCTCGTTTACCAGCCTCTCTTGGAAGGGAGCTACTACCCCCTGACTCGTTTACCAGCCTCTCCTGGAAGGGAGCTACTACCCCCTGACTCGTTTACTAGCCTCTCCTGGAAGGGAGCTACGACCCCCTAACTCGTTTACCAGCCTCACCTGGAAGAGATCTACAACCCCCTGACTGAAGGCTACAACCCTCAGCACCTCTATGGACCACGTTTCATCAATTTTCACACTGGATCCAAAGCATCCTTTAGGACACCACTTGCAGGCCACGTTTCATCAAATTTTCAGACTGGACCCACTCCTTACTTTTAAGCACAGTCAACCATGAAACAGATACATATAACTCACTGACAGATATCAGTAAACCAGCAGAACAGATCAGATATTTCTTACCACAGACTTCAGCAAACCGTAGTTTGCATACGCGCTTTCCTTTCACTGATGTCGCGTATATACGCGCTTCCATTCACATAAACCAGCGTATACTTATGTACATATTACAGATCCAATTTCATTGCGCATACGCGCTTTCTCTTCAGCGAAGCCGCGTATATACGCGCTTCCTCTACGGCAAACAAGCGTATGGTTCTTCAGATATTTAGGTCATTGCAATTCTTCATAACAGATCCATCACACAGATTTTTACCCTTTACTTCAGATAGATGTTCGCCTCATCTCAGATCTAATCATTCCATAAACAGATCTAGCAAATACAAGGGCATTTCAGATCTAGATCCCCTTCTTCATCACTCCTTCATCGGTGCATCATACATTCAGATCTTTCATTCAACTGTAACCCTTTCCATTCAGATATACTTCAGAGAGAAGTATTCATTCAAGCTCAGACATCTTGCACCCACACTCATGATTTGCACAATGAATTTCTTCTCTTTATATAGGTTTACCCTTTTCAATACCATGAGCCAAAACCACATTACTTCCGATGGTATTCTTGGACGGGGTCAATTAGACGAATCATTACCCAATACAATGGGTCAATACCATGGTGGTTACCCCTGGTTTTGCACTTTATGAGCGCTTTTGCCCATACGCGACTTGGCACGTTGTTTCCCGCGTGCATACGCGACTTATCCTAGACAGATCCGCGTATGCCTTGAGACATACTCTTTTCACCATAGATTTAGCACATGCTGAATTCCTTTCTTCATTGCCTTCTGTACTCACTGTAGATACATCAGATTTTCATCTTTAAACAGGTTCATCAAGATATATTCTATCAAGCACAACTTCATCAAGTAAGTTGCCATCATCTTCATCAGGTGGGTTGCCATTCAAGAACAACTCTCTACATCATATTGTCAACAAACATCATATCACATCAGATTTACATCATTTACCAAGTCCATCAAGTCAAGAATAACTTCATCGGGTGTATTGCCATCAAGGACAACACATGCCAACAATCTCATGTCTTCATCTTCATTCAGTGGGTTGCCATCAAGGACAACACTCTGCATCATATTGCCAACAATCTCCCCCTTTGGACTTGATGGCAACCACGATGGTGTTTGATCACCACAATAGATAGGTACATTAAGAATAAAATGACACCATGTCACTCTCCCCATTCTTTGACACCATTCTTTCTCTTCATTCAAACACCATGTCACTCTCCCCCTTTGACATCAAGGGCAAAGGGCGGATCAAAACCAACACACTCACCCCCTTTTCTTCTCATGTAGAAGAAGCATTCTGCAGATCTGATATATACTGAAGTGACCAAGCTCCCCCTGAGTTCATGCTGAACCTTCAAACATATTTTTCAATAAATTACATGACTCTATGAACTTCCTATCACCAAAGACTCATACTTGCATCAAATATCCAACCAAGTGGATTTACATAGGAGACTCAAGTACCCAACCAAGTGGGTTTACACATTTCAACTCAACTACCCAACCAAGTGGGTTTACAAAATTTGACTCAGCTACCCAACCAAGTGGGTTTACAAAATTGACAAGTCCTTATATGACTGAATATTACAATTTTACATCATGGGTCTCAACAAGACCTTTTCATCAAATTACAAATATGACCATTTATGACCAATACCAGAAAGTCCTCAAGAAAGAGAACATATTTCAGAACCTTCATAATGCCAACAATGCATTATACTCGGCAAAGCTAATGCTCCCCCTGAATCTGTGCATCCAAGCATCCTTTCCATATGACTAAGGCTCCCCCTTAGTTTGTGCATCCTGAACACTTTCACCAACAAATCATCAAGGCATATTTATCAAAACATTAGAAATAGAATTATGAGAACTGGAACACCACCAGAGATACCAAACAGTATCAGAGATACCAAACAGCACTGCAGCTGTGCTGAAGAGAGCTGACTCCAAACAGAAAATTGTCAGCAATCATACATACACGGTTTTCTGTGCATGAACTCACGTATATACGCGACTGTGTTTCAGGAAACCCGCGTATCCAATCCCATCTTCTATATTTTAACCAGATCTGATCCTCTTGTGAGAAAAAGACAGTGTTCAGCTTCTTTCTAGGATATTTGAATGCTTCCCTGGACTACAGATAGATAGAACAGTGTAGTTGTGTCTTCAAGCGTCATCCAACGGTTGTAGCATAAGCACATTAGTAACCAAGCCTTCAGATTCTTTGCAGCATCAATACAATATTTCCAAGAGAGATTATCATACCAGAACAACATCTTCAAATATGTGTCAAGCAATCATCCATGTGGTCCAATATCATCAAGATCTTCAATCATGAAGTAACATATGTAGACAAAAGATCTCAACCACAGTAACAAACTCTGCATGATCTATTCTTATTTCTGAATCAAACGACATCCAACTCATCCATGTGTGAGCACAAAAGATACTTATCAGCAACCAGGGCTCAAAATCTCATCATAATAAACCATGTACCAAGTCATCATCATTTGAGCATGAGTATCATAAAAACCAAAGAGTAAGCAGTCATATTGCCAACAATGCAATCATTAGTATTCAACCTGCTGCTCCCCCTGAACCAGTGCTCCTTCTTAACTTGTGCAACCTGAATACGTTCATCAGCAAGTCATCAGCAACAATCTCTGCATGAACTGCCCTTATCTCCGAATTATAAGACTTTCATCTCAACAATGAATACTCTTCATCAAAAAGCAAACAGGACTCATCCACAATCTTCAACGTAAGAAACCATGTATCATATCATCATTATTTAGAACTGAGAAACTAAGCTGATATTGAGTCAATAATACAGTTATTAACAGTCAGACTGATGCTCCCTCTGCTCTAGATCTTCAGCTATCATATAAATTATCTTATCATCAATGCATACGCGGCTGTGTTTGCTGGAACTTGCGTGTATGCGCAACTTTTGTTAATAGAACCCGCGTATGGAAAGTGAAGTATAGAAATTTTTCACATTCCTTCATCTCCCCCTGAACTTGTACTTCCTGTACCTGTCTTCTTCATATCAGATGCTCTGTCAGAAATACATATAACCAGAATAATCAAATCAATCATGAGAGACATCATACATTTCTCCCCCTATGACGATACATTACTAAATATCATAATGTATCCCACATCATTCCTGCAGTCAATCAGAGAAGTAAGCTTCAGAAGCGGATGACTGCAGTAGGGTCAAAATTCCCTACGTTTCTGATCGGTCCTCCATCTTTTTCCAGATTTGTTTGAACTTTCTATTTGTGTGCTTGAAGTTATCCAATTTCTCATATCTGTTCAACCTGCATTCTTTTTCTACATGTCCATACTTGTTACAAGAATAACATCTCATGTGTCCAGAGAAATAAGCATAAGAATCATAATGAGTATTTCTAATCTTCCTCCTTTTACAATCAGCTGCTTTATGTCCATACTTGTTACACGAAAAACAATATCCCTTGAAGAAACCAAAGTACCTTTCTATGTAGGATCTGTTAGTTTGTGGCTGAAATGATCTGCTCCTGCAATTTGCTGCAACATGCCCATAATTATGACATTTAAAGCATTCAACATTATTGAATAATTTCCTTTGAGATTTCATCATTGATGGTTGACCTTTTGTCTCTTTCAACGCTTTAGGTTTTTTATTGACATCCTCTGAGGTTTTTTGCACTTCCTTGTGAGCTAGATTCTCCTTTAACAGTTTCATGGAAACCAAGACCAAGTTGGATAGCAGGAGACCTTTGATTACTTAGAATATTGTTCAAAATGTTAGTACTATCTTGAAACCTCAAAAGTTTAACCTTTTCTTCTAATTTACCTTTGAGAATGTTTACCTCAACCTCCAAGGCTTGACATTGCTTCGTCAAGCTTTCTTCTTTCCTTCTTCCATCTTCTACTTGATCCTTCAGATTTAGAATCTCTTCTTTCAACCAATTTTCGTTTTCTTCACATGTTTGTTGCAGCTCTTCATTCCTCTTATTTGATTTTTCCAGATCTTCTTTGAGAGAGATGATTTATGCTTCAAGGCCTTCCTTTTCAAATGTTTGTAGAGGTTCCTCATTCTTCTTACTTGATGCTTCAAGATCTGCTTGCAGAGAGATGATTGCAGCTTCAAGTCCTTCATTCTTCTTTCTTGATTTTTCGAGATCTGTATTTAGATCGTTGATTTCTACTTCTAGTTCTTTAATTCGATTGGATGCATAAGTATGAAACCTTTGATACTTGTCCACCTGTCCATTCAGCATCTCTATTTGATCTTTCATTTGAGAGATCATCTCTTTGTAGATAGAATCTTTCTTATCAATTTCCTTTTGTTGTTCTTCAACTTTGATCTTGATAGCTTGTTCTAGATCCACAACTTTACTTTTACTTTCTACACCATTGCTTGCACAAAGAAGATTACAAGGACCCAAATCACTATCAGATTCATCTTCTTCTATTTTTGCTATACAGGTTTTCCGAGACATCTCCTTGCTTCGAGTAGCCTTCTTCTTTTTCCTCTTTGCCATGAGCACTTGTAGAGCTTGGTCAGAATCTTCACTTTCACTATCATAATATTTGCATATACAGTTAAGTAAAATACAAGAACAATGATTAATACCTGTTTCATCTCCTTCAATTTCTGCTATACATGATTTCTGAGATGTCTGGTTGCTTTGAGAAGCCTTCTTCTTTTGCTTCTTTGCCATGAGCACTTTCAGATCTTGGTCAGAATCTTCTTCATCTTTACTGGACACTTCAAGAAATTCATTGTTCTCTAGAGCATCCACAAATGTATCTTTTTCTTCTCTTTGTTCAAATGCCATGAGAAGTCTAAGATCTTCTTCACGTTCTTCCTCACTATCAGATGACCCATCACTGTCTTCATTTGCATAATAACTCTTCAACTTTTCAAATTGTTTCCCTTTACCATGTTTTTCTCTATAAGGACATTTAGCAGCATAGTGAACAACTTTTCCACACTCAAAACATTTAAAGGGAAGCTTACCTTTGAATCTTCCAGTTCCTAGTTGGAGTTTTCTCACGAAATTCGCTTCTTCTTCATCGGATATATAGCTGGATTCTTTGACAACTTCCTTTTCTTTTCCTCTTGCAGATACCTTAAAATAAGCTTCTTTGATTTGAGAAGGACCTCCTTGTCTCATTTCAAAAGCAGTCAGAATACCATTTAATTGAACAATAGTGAGAGTTTGCAGATCTTGCCTTTCTTCAATAGCTGAAACTTTAGAGTCAAATTTTGAAGTCAAGGATCTTAAGAATTTTTCCACCAGAGTAGTATCGGTTATGGTTTCACCCAAATTTCTCATCCGATTTACAATATCATCTAGATGAAGAAAGAAACTGGCAACACTTTCATCACTATGCATCTTCAAATTTTCATGTTCAATTCTAAGAGTTTGGAGTTTTGCACTTTTTACCTTTGTGTCTCCTTCATAGCTTAGAATGATTTTGTCCCATATTTCTTTTGCTGAATGTAGCTGCATCACTTTAGCAAATTCTGATTCGGACATGCTTCCCAATAAGACATTCACTGCTTTGGCATTGATTTCATACTTCTTTCTTTCAGCTGCATCAGTAGGAATACTTGCCGGGTATTGATAACCTTCTTCCACGATTGCCCATACATCTACACCAAGACTTTGCAGATATGATTTTGTGCGTACCTTCCAGAATATCAGATTGCTTCCATTGAATATAGGTGGCTTTATAGACATTACTCCCTCTTGACTTCCCATTCTGAGCGAATCTAGTGGGAGCGATCAAACTTCTGAGAAGAACCAATTACAGATGCAATTGTTAGGAAAAATGCGAGAAGAGAGTGGAATCAATGTTAGGGCAAACAAAATTTTACTTTTTCATACTCTAAAACCCATACGCTACTTTTCTGAAGAAAATTAGCGTATACACGCGGATATCCTTCATAAAACTCGCGTATACACAGAGATCTAATTATGCCAATAGTTCTTCACTTATATCATTCCATCATTCATTCATTAGATGTTCTATAAATAGTAAACATGTGCAGTAAGAACAGAATAAACCATCACACAAAGCATCACACATGAACACCAGGATTTTTAGGTGGAAACCCAAGTCGGGAGAAAACCACCGCTGCAGTTGCTAAGCCTTCAATATTTTATTATAGAGAAAACATATTACAACATATGTGCTGGCGCAGACTTGACCAGCACGCAGGCACCCACCTGCGCTCGTTTACCAGCCTCTCCTGGAAGGGAGCTCCAACCCCCTGACTCGTTTACCAGCCTCTCCTGGAAGGGAGCTACGACCCCCCGACTCGTTTACCAGCCTCTCCTGGAAGGGAGCTACGACCCCCCGATCTCGTTTACCAGCCTCACCTGGAAGGGAGCTACAACCCCCTGACTGAAGGCTACAACCTTCAGCACCACCTTGGACCACGTTTCATCAATTTTCTACTTTGCATCCAAAGCATCCTTTAGGACACCACTTCTGGGAGCCACATTTCCATCGAGAAATTTTCAGACTGGACCCACTCCTTACTTTTAAGCACAGTCAACCATGAAACAGATACATATAACTCACTGACAGATATCAGTAAACCAGCAGAACAGATCAGATATTTCTTACCACAGACTTCAGCAAACCCTAGTTTGCATACGCGCTTTCCTTTCACTAATGTCGCGTATATACGTGCTTCCGTTCACATAAACAAGCATATACTTCTGTACATATTACAGATCCAATTTCATTGCGCATATGTGCTTTCTCTTCAGATAAGTCACGTATATACGCTCTTCCTCTTCGGCAAACTAGCGTATAGATATTCAACCATTATAGAGCAGCATACTTCTTCAGATCAGATATTCAGTTCAGATTTACCCTTTTACTTCAGACAGATGTTTGCCTCATCTCAGATCTAATCAGTCCATCAATAGATCTAGCAAATACAAGCACATTTCAGATCTAGATCCCCTTCTTCATCACTCCTTCATCGGTGCATCATACATTCAGATCTTTCATTCAACTGTAACCCTTTCCATTCAGATATCCTCCAGAGAGAAGTATTCATTCAAGCTCAGACTTCTTGCACCCACTCTCATCATTTGCACAATGAATTTCTTCTCCTTATATAGGTTTACCCTTTTTCAATACCACGAGCCAAAACCACATTACATCCGATGGTATTCCTGGATGGGGTCATTTAGACGAATCATTACTCAATACAATGGGTCAATACCATGGTGGTTACCCCTGGTTTTGCACTTTATGAGCGCTTTTTCCCATACGCGACTTGGCACGTTCTTTCCCGCATGCATACGCGACTTCCCCTAGACAAATCCGCGTATTCCTAGAGACATACTCTTTTTATCATAGATCTAGCACATACTGAATTGCCTTCTGTACTCACTGTAGATACATCAGATTTACATCATTTAACAGGTTCATCAAGATATATTCTATCAAGCACAACTTCATCAAGTGGGTTGCCATTCGAGTACAACACTCAGCATCATATTGCTAGCAAACATCATTTCATATCAGATTGACATCATTTACCAAGTCCATCAAGTCAAGAATAAATTCATCTGGAGGATTGCCATCAAGGACAACACATGCCATCAATCTCATGTATTCATCTTCATTAAGTGGGTTGCCATCAAGGACAACACTCTGCGTCATATTGCCAACAAATGCGCCTTTGGCTGTCACTGTATAACATGCCCATCTCATGCTTCTTACCCAATTCATCCATAAACCTTTGTAACCAAATCATTTCTTTACTAGCCTCTGTAGCAGCAACATACTCTGATTTTGTTGTTGAAAGTGCAACAACACTTTGGATTTCTGAAACCCAACTAACAGTTGTTCCACCTACAGTAAATACATACCATGTACTGCTCATCTTGTTATCTCTATCACCTATGATATCTGCAACAACATATCCCTGTAGAGCAATGTTTGAACAACCAAAGAATAATTCTTAATTTGTGGTACCTCTCAAATATCTGAGAATCCATTTCACTGACATGCAATGTTATTTTCCTAGATTGTTCATGTACCTGCTTACAACTCCCACTCCATGTGCAATATTAGGCCTTGTGCAGACCATTTCATACATTAAGCTTCCAACTGCTGATGCATATGGAACTTTAGACATATAATCCATCTCTCCTTGGGTCTTGGGGAACCTCTCCTTACAAAGTTTGAAATGGTTAGAAAAAGGTGTACTAATTGGTTTTTCATTCTGTGTATTAAATATTTTCAATACCTTTTGTATGTACTCATTTCGAGACAATGTTAATTTGCGATTTTTCCTATCTCTAGTTATTCTCATAAGAAGGATTTTTTTTGCAGCTCCCAAATCCTTCATTGCAAATGAATTTTCTATCTTTCTTTTGAGAACATTTATTTCCTGCATGTTAGACCCTACAACTAGCATGCCATCTACATAAAATAACAATATAATATATCTACCATCATTTTTCTTTTTCAGATAAACACAATGATCAGAGTGACATCTAGTATAACCTTGTTCAGACATAAACTTGTCAAATTTTAGATACCACTGCCTTGGAGCTTTTTTTAAGACATACAAGCTCTTCTTTAACATGCACACTAATTTTTCCTTCCCTTTGACGTCATATCCTTTTGGTTGCTGCATTTAGATCTCTTCCTTTAAATATCCATGAAGAAATGTTGTCTTTACATATAACTATTCAAGATGAAAATATTCCGCTGCTACAAGACTTAAAATAGTTATGACTGAAGTCATATTAACAACAGGAGAAAATATCTCATAAAAATCAATACCTTTCTTCTATGCAAACTCCTTCACCGCAATTCTAGCTTTGTACCTCTGTATTCCTCCATCATCTTCCTTCAACTTGTAAACCCATTTATTCTGCAATGTTGTTTTACCTGGAGGCAACCTGAATAAGTCCCATGTCTAGTTATGTATTAAGGTGTCCATCTCTTCTTTCATGGCTAGCTCCCACTTCTTCCTGGTTTCGTCCTACATTGCTTCTTCATAACATTTGGGTTCACCAGAATCAGTCAACAATAAATAATATAATGAAGGAGAGTATCGTTCATGGGGTCTACTTATCCGGGTATATCTTCTAACACCACTTTCAGGTGTTAGACGAGCCTTTTGGTGTTGTGGTGGTTGTTGTTGTTGTGGTTGTTGATTATTATTATTATTTTTAGGCACATTTACTTTTTCTATGATCTCATGAGGAACTGTGTATTATTTTTTTTCTTTTTCCTGCTTCTTTTCTGGCAACTGATTCTTATACAAGACCTTTTCATTGAATATTCCATCTCTGCTCCTAATGATTTTGTGATTTTCATAATCATATAAGAAATAACCAAAATCATTAACACCATATCCAATAAAGTTACATTTATCTGATTTTTCCTCAAGCTTTGTTCTATTTCCTTTATTAATATGGACAAAGGCCTCACAACCAAAAGGTTTTAAAAAAGAGTAGTTTACCTTTTTACCTGTCCATGCCTCCTCTGGAATACCACCATCCAAGGAACTTGAAGGCCCTTTGTTTATTAGATAAACAACAATATCTACAACATCTGCCCAAAATTGTAAAGGAAATTCTGCATGCAATCTCATGCACCTTACACGCTCCATGATTGTTCTCTTCATCCTTTTTGTCACACCATTTTCTTGTGGTGTTCTTGGAACTGTCTTCTCTCTGCGAATTCCATGCTCGAAATAGTACCTATCAAACTCTTTGTTGCAATATTCACCTCCATTTTCTGATCTCAGACACTTCAACTTATTTCCTATCTCAATCTCAACCAAAGCTTTCCATTTCTTGAATGTATCAAATACATCATATTTATTCTGAATACAATAAATCCAATTTTTTCTAGTTGCATCATAAACAAAAGTAACATAATAATGAGAGCCACCGAGAGATGATACATGAGCAGGTCCCCATACATATGTGTGCACAAGCTCTAATTTTTTTCTCTTCTTTTCTTTCCCAACTCTGAGAAATTTGACTCTTTTCTATTTTCCATAAATACAATTCTCAGAGTAATCCAAATCAATATTATTCAAACCCGACAAAAAATTTCTTGAGTGAAGAATATTCAACCCCTTCTCACTCATGTTTCTGAGCCTATGATGCCATAATGTTGCATTTTCTCCTTTGGAAGTTAAAGAATTAACAGAGTTAGAAATACCATTGCATAAATACAATGTACCAACCTTTTCACATTTTGATATTACCAGGGCTCCTTTGGTGACCTTCCAAGTTTTATCTATGAAAGTTTTCACACAACCATCACCTCCTAACTGCCCTGTTGAAATCATATTTTTCTTTAGATATGGAACATGTGTTACCTCATTTAATAGCCATTGGTTTCCATTCTATTTTTTTACAAGAACTTTGTCGATTCCAACAATTTTACAGGGTTTATCGTCACTGAAACGAACTTTTCCAAAATCTCCTTGAACATAGTCGTGAAAATATTTATTATTAGGTGTGGCATGGAATGAGGCCCCTGAATCTACCACCCAGGAATCAGTAACATTTTCTAAAGAAAGAATCAAATAATCTTGTAACACATCACCTGTCACATTTGCTTCATAATTTTTTTCTTGTTGTGCATCTCCTTCTTTTCCCTTCCGAGATCTACAGTCTTTATTAGGTGTCCTTTCTTTCTGCATTTCCAGCACACTATCCACGATATGGACTTGGATCTTCCTTTCCTTGATTTACTATGATATGTTGAGATCTTTTGAGAGCAACACACTGAATTTGAACCCCTAAGGAGAGCTGGTTTGCTACAATCGCTCCGTCAGCATTTCCCTTGGTTTACCCCCACGTGGTTCTTTATTTTCTTGGCAATTTTATTTATCAATTTTGGAGAAAATTGATAAATAAATACATTCAGCAGCTTTTGATATGTTAAATTGTATCTCCCGGCTTATATTTTTATCTCCAACTTTATAATCAAGGTTTAATCCTTCGCGCGTTATATAAATCCCACACTGTTTACAAAAGGGCACCTTAACATACTTCGGTCCCACATCCAATCAAGGGGAATTCCATTATCCATGTAAGCCATACCTTATAACCAAATTTTAAACCTTCGAGATTTTGTATTAATACCGAAACTCTATTTCTTAACCAAATGACTGTATAATAAACCCTCGCACCGGGCCCCACCTCTACGATCGATGGCCCAATAAAATGCACGTCATACCTTAGTTATCGTTCGTGCACTTTCATCAACTGACCACCGTCCGATGACATCCCCCCAGATCGACGATCTCTGGCGATAGCGCTCAATCTCCTTGGTCGAATGTTAATGCGCGATGGTGCACATTGGAAGGTAGTTTTGGACTTCCATCCTGTGCCACGTGTCGAAGGCTCTATGTAATCACTCCAATTCTGGGAATACCACTCAACCTGCAAAAGTGGTGCGATATAGGCAATCTGCTTCCGCAATTTCGCTCGCATTTTCGGATAGGGTTGACTATGGTTCAAGTCGGGTTATGCCACCATTTGAACTCATTGATCCAGGTCTAACCTCGGGTAATATTTCCAACTAACAGAAAAACTATTGTATTCTCCTCCGGCGATATTTCGCTTCCACCAACAGAGTGACGAACAAATTTAGGGAATAGTAGATAGAGGGTCGCGGAGCCTGTGGGACCATTCAATTCGACAATTTTTTTTTTATATACGAGGTTCAATCGCTTCACAGTTAAACAAAATTCTTCACAATTATCAATTTAGACAGTTTGGAAATCAACCGGACTTGAAGTCTATTCAACCGGAAGCAATTGCTCAATACACAGAGTTTTATTGCATAAATCTCTCCTTTCCTCCCCCCTCCTAATACATCCGAGGGATTGCATTTATATACATAAAAATTTGTCTGTTCGGTTCCTCTGCGAGGACTGTTTAGGAAAACCAAAATCCTAATTATAATTATTCAATTAACTGAAACAAGACAGATAGATCGAATCCAAACCTATTCGACTTCTATGGACTCTAACTAGTCTAAATGAAACAGTCAGCTGAGGTATTGACACCTAGCTGTTACAATTCGATGAATTCGAACTCTCCTAGCCACAACATGTGGAAAAAACCTCCCACATTGCAGGCTAGTGTCTAATGCCCTGCATCAGACTCCCGAGGGCAAATTTCTTCAGGGGCTGCTGTCCATGAGCTCTTCCACTGATCTTCCTATCTTCTGCAACATTCCTTCAGTCATCCAAGTGGCATCTTCTTCTGGCTTGTCCTTCCATTTGATTAAGTACTGAAAGTACTCTTGTCCTTTGGTCTTCCTAAATAATCTTTTGTCCAATATACTCTCTGGTTGTAATGGTTTTGTTGGAGGTAGCTGCTGTTTCCACTCAATCTATTCCTTGTCTGTTGATCTTTCTTCTTCGCCATCATCTTCATACTTGTACAAATCTGCAACGTTAAAAATGGGAGATATTCCAACATCCGGAGATAATTGAATCTCATAATAATTTGTAGAAAACTTTCTAAGTATCTTGCATGGCCCAATATTTTTGAACTTCAGTTTGTTTTACTGCTTCTTTGGGAATATTTCCTTTCTCAAGTGTGCCAAAACAAAATCTCCTACTTCAAAATGAACTTCTTTTCTGCTCAAGTTTGCTCTGCTTTTGTATTTGATGCTACTTCCTTGTAGTTTCTATTTTACTTGTTCATGTATGGCCTGGATCTCTGAAGCAAATTCCTCACCATCGATGCTCCTTAGCTCTGCCCTTCCCATATTTCTCAACTCTGATATTCCTTTGGGGTGCATTCCATAAAAAATATGAAATGGACTCTGCCCTGTGCTCCTGTTTGGTGAGTCATTATATTCATATTCTACCTAGGGAAAGATATGATCCCACTGCATGGGATGCTCTCCTGCAATAATTCTCAACAAATTTCTCAGACTCCTATTCACTACCTCAGTTTGTCCATCAGTCTGGGGATGATAAGCTAAACTGAAACTCAGTTTGGTACCAAGTTTCTTCCAACGTTTCCTCCAAAAATGACCGACAAATCTGGTGTCTCTGTCTGAAACAATACTCTTGGGAAACCCATGCAATCTAACAACTTCTTTGAAAAACAAGTTAGCAACATGGGTGGCATCACTAGTTTTATCGCATGGAATAAAATGTGCCATTTTGGAGAATCTTTCCACCACAAAAAATACTACATCATTCCCTCTCTGAGTCTTGGGAAATCCTAGAACAAAATCCATGCTCACCATGTCCCAAGGCCTGTCTGGAATAGGTAAGGGAGTGTACAATCCTGCATTTTGGCTCCTTCCTTTAGCATACTAACAGATTTTGCAATTATTTACAAAATTGTCTACTTATGTTCTCATCCTGGGCTAGTAATATAAGCGACTCAGCTGCTCATAGGTTTTATCAGTACCAAAGTGTCCAAAAATTCCACCACTATGCTTCTCCTTGATCAAATTTTCTCTCATGGAACATTTTGGTACACACAGTTGGATTCTTCTGAATAACAAGTCCTCCTGCAAGAAATAATCCATCCACTGGCTTTTATCTATTAGAACAAGGTTACAACATGCCTTAAATGATTCTTTAAAATCTGGATCTGTTTTATACAATTCTTTGAGAAAATCAAACCCTACAACTTCAAAATTAGTTTCTTGAACCAGCATGTGCCTCCTACTCAAAGCATCAGCTACTTTATTTTCTTGGCCAATTATGTGTTTCAAAACAAAATTAAAACCTTGGAGATACTCAACCCATTTGGCATGCTTATGCTTTAACTTGGGCTGCTGTACAATATACTGTAAAGCATGATTGTTAGAATATAATACAAATTCCCTGGACATCAAATAATGTCTCCACTTTTTCAGTGCCTGAACAATTGCATAGAATTCCTTCTAATAAGAAGAATACGTTCTCCTAGTGTCATTCAGCTTCTCACTGAAATATGCTACAGGTCTATCATCCTGACTCAACACAGCTCCAATGGCATCTCCACTGGCATCACACTTCACTTGAAATGGTTTATTAAAATCAGGCAGAATCAAAACAAGTTTTTCAGTTATCTTTTGCTTCAGAAGTTTAAAATTTCTTTCTGCTTCAGCAGTCCACTTAAATGGTTGTCTGCTCTTCTTTATTGTCTCAATTATGGGTGCATTGATCTTACTGAAGTTTCTTATGAATTTCCTGTAAAAATTGGCGAGTCCATGGAAACTTCTTACCTCAAAAACATTCCGGGGTGAAGGCCACTCCGCAATTGCCTTAACCTTTTATGGGTCCATCTTCAATCCTTGTGTAGAAACAACAAAACCAAAATACACCAACTCTTCTTTCATGAATGAGCATTTCTTCAAATTTATCAGCAGTTTCTCTTGGTGCAGCTTCTTCAAGACATGATTAAGATGCGTTAAATGTTCTTCTTTAGTTCTGCTAAAAACTAATATATCATCTAGATACACTATCACGAATCTACCAATAAATTCCTTCAATAATTCATTCATAAGTCTCATAAAGGTACTAGGTGCATTTGACAACCCGAAAGGCATTACCATCCATTCATACAGCCCTTCATTTTTTTTAAAGGAAGTTTTCCACTCATCACCCTCTCTTATTCTAATATGATGGTATCCAATTTTCAAATCTATATTTGAAAAATATTTAGCACCACTCAAACAGTCCATCAAATCCTCAATTCTAGGCAAAGGGAATCTATACCTGATTGTGATCTTATTGATTTCTCTAGAATCAGTACACATCCTCCTGCCTCCATCTTTCTTTGGGCTCAATACTGCTGGTACTGCACAAGGACTCAAACTTTCTCTGATCAGCCCCTTGTCCACCAATTCCAATACTTGTCTCCTGATTTCCTCTTTTTATTTAGGAGTCATTCTGTAAGCTGCCTTATTTGGCAGATTTTAACCAGGGATAAAATCTATCTGATGGTTGATATTTCTCACAAGTGGTAGCTCATCAGGTAAATCATCCACAACAATGTCACAATAATTTTCTAACATCTCTTGGATTTCTATTGGAAAATCAGAAGTCTTTGTTGAAGTAAGAACTACCTTAGGTTTGCAAACTAAAGAAAATATTACCTCTTCTTCTTCTATCTATTGCAGATATTCCTTCCCGCTCAGCAACAAGGTCTTTGGATCAATCACTCTGCTAGATGGCTCTCCTTCTTCCATGGGTATCAATGTATGATGCACCCCATCCTTGAAAAACTTGTAAGTGTTCTTCTTGCCATCATGCACTTCTTCTCTGTCAAACTGCCAAGGTCTACCCAGCAGTATGTGACACACATCCATGGGAATTAAATCACACAGGACCTTATCTTTGTATTTTCCCATTTACAGCTCTATCTCACACTGTTCTTTTACAACCAGTTGGTGCCCTTTATGCAACCAGGACACCCTGTAGGGAGTTGGATGCTCCCTTGTATTCAACTTCAACTTCTCTATCACCTCAGTGGAAACTAGATTGTCTGTGCTTCCACTATCAATGACTAGCTGGCAACATTTCCCTTGGACCTTACATATGCTCCTAAACAAATTCTTCCTTTGTACAGGCTTAGTGACCTCTTTGGCTTGCTTAAACAAGACTTTATTTACCACCAAGGACTCTCCCCTCTCTGGAAGAATATCTTCTTCAATCTCTGCCTCTTCTCCAGCCTAGGCAACAACAACATTTTTTGGACCAACACCCACATTCTCTGGACACTCATAGTGCTTATGTCCCACTTGCTGACATCTATAACACCTCAATTCTCTACCTCTGCCTCTGTCTCCTCTTCCCTTTCCTCTATAAGAACCCCTTCTGCCCCTTGCATCATTCTCTGTAGATGAATTCTGAGGTGAGCTACTGTTAGCTCTATCCCTGGGTGTAGTAGGCTTTCCTCTACCACCCTGACCTCCCTTTCCCCAGAAAGTACCTCTCTTCTTGGCAGACTGTTTCCTCAGAAGTTTCTCCTCTGCTTTCAAGGCCATCTGGTAGGCCTCTTCCACTGTCTTAGGAGACAGGAGACCAATATCATCTTGGATCTCTAGCTTGAGACCATTCACATATCTGGCAGTCTGCTCTGGTGTGTCCTGGAACTGCCCAACTCTTATGCTTACTCTATAGAATTCCTCTATGTATTCTTTTACTGTCAGCAACCTCTGTCTTAGGTTCTGAATTTTCTTATACAATGTCAGCTGATAATCACTAGGCAAGAATTTACCTTTTAATTTAGCCATAATTATGGTCCAAATTTTGATAGGTTGCTTGCCCAACTCTCCTCCTTTCTGCTTGCACTCCATCCCACCAAAGTGCAGCATGTCCCTTCAGTTTTGTCACTACAAAATTGACCTTTTTATCTTCACTTATTTCTTCATAGTCGAAGCACTTGTTCATTTCATTAATCCAGTCCACTAGTTCCTCTGGATTCATTCCCCCTGCATAACTCGACACTTCAATTATGGGCTTAACTACATACCCCAGAACAGTTCTAAGGAACCTCATGTCAGGAGGAGTCTTAACAATTTCTTCCGCTTCTTATGCTTCAGGTTCACTGATGTCTTTAGGATCTCTGGGCTGTATTCGCTCCTTGGCATCCATTCTGGCCTCGACCCTCTGCAACATCCCCAACACCTCTGCGTTCACTACAGGTCTCCTTCTGCCAGCACCTCTACCAACTCGGATTACCATGTCATCTCTTCTGCAAAAACGACTCGGAAACAATGACTATGATACCACAATTGAGAGAAAAACACTGAATTTGGACCCCTAAGGAGAGATGGTTTGCTACAATCACTCCCTCAGCATTTCCCTTGGTTTACCCCCACGTGGTTCTTTATTTTCTTGGCAATTTTATTTATCAATTTTGGATAAAATTGATAAATAAATACATTCAGCAGCTTTTGATATGTTAAATTGTATCTCTCGGCTTATATTTTTATCTCCAACTTTATAATCAAGGTTTAATACTTCGTGCATTATATAAATCCCACACTTTTTACAAAAGGGCACCTTAACATACTTCGTTCCCACATCCAATCGCGGGAATTCCATTATCCATGTAAGCCATACCTTATAAGAAAATGTTAAACCTTCGAGATTTTGTATTAATACCGACACTCTATTTCTTAACCAAATGACTGTATAATAAGCCCTCACACCGAGCCCCACCTCTACGATCGATGGCCCAATCAAATGAATGTTGTGTTGAGCCTCAAATTTGTGCTTTCCTTCACCTCATTTTACCTCATTTTTCCCTTGTCCATTTCCATTTTAAACCCAATTGATCAATAAAAATAGTTAGAATTACTTCTAGAATGGTTTACATAACTGACTTGTTGAATTTTGTGATTGTTGCCATTGTTAAGCATTTTGACCGGAACTAGCTGCAGAATGCATGCATTCCGTAGCTAACTGGCGATTCCGCAGCTACCTTTATGTTTGAGCATGTTCCAGGTGGCCACTTGAGGAAAAACGCATATGGGCATGATCCACGTCGTGCCTACATGGTGTGTTGCTCGTCATGGAAGAGGAAATGGATTCTGGGTACGGTTATGCACGTGTGAACACATTTGTGAAGGAAGACTCCTACTAGGACTGTCACAGTCCAGGTGTCTTTTCTCCTTTACGCAGCCACCTCAAAGACTCCTAAGATGATTTGGATAAGGAAGACATCATTCCTAAATTATTGTAATTATTGTTACTTGCATTTACTTTATAAACTCTTGAGTAGGCCGAGAGCTTAGTTAGAGATTTTGTATTAGATTTGCTGCTAGATTTTGTGAAAACTCTGTGTTACGTCTTTGAAGACACAAAGCATTATGTTCAAACTATTGCATCGTTAATGGAGCAGACAAAATTATCCTGAAGGCGTGATTTAATTGGGAGTTGAATGCCGTCAAGTGGTAGAGGGCCCCTGCCCCTTGAACAGACTTTCTTTTGCGTACAGTAGATAAGTTTTTCTTAGCTGTATTTACATTCTGCATATTGAATTAGTAGTTGTTTTGTTTTATATACTGTGGTCGTACTCATTCTAGTTCTTCCATAAGAAGACACTCTTCCAACAGACCAAAATGATGAATGTTTAAATGACTATGGTATTGTAGGATAGGAGTTAAATTTATATTTGTTTTCAACTAGCTACTGTAGTCATATTCGTTCCAGTTCTTCCACAAGAAGACACTTTGCCAATAAATCAAAATGATGAATGTTTAATGACTATGGTACTGTAGGATAGGAGTTGTATTTGTTTTTAACTAGAGACTGTAGTTATATTCATTCCAGTTCTTTCACAAGAAGACATTCTTCCAACAGATCATAACAATGAATGATGAATAACTATAGTGTTATAGGAGTTAGTTGTAGTTTTTAGTCTTCACTATCACAGTTGCACTTGTCCTAATCATTCTTCCACAAGAAGAAATTCTTCCAAGACATCCTTAAGAAGTTCAAGATATTACTGTGATGTGACAATTTAGTTTTTCATTTGCTTTCAACTGCATACAAGTCCACAGTCAGAATTGTTCTACCTCTTCCACAAGAAGGAACTTTTCCAAAATATCATTAATGATGAACAACCAGATTGTGTAACTTCATAGAATAGTGCATGTTAATTAGAACGCTCCGGAGTTTCATTTTGCATTTAATTCATGTCCAGCTACTTTGTTTCAAAGTTTGATGATGGCTTATGGTTTAACATTGTTTTAGTTTAGAGGCATCTTAAGCTCATGTTTAAATCAATTTATTGCACTTAAATCTCATAGTCACATTGTCACCCTTTGCACAGTAGATCACTTTAGTTGATAGAATTCATAAGACAGCCTTCATTATTTACAAATATCTTTTTGTTCTGAAAACCACCAGTGATCTATAACCTTAGGAACAGAAGATAACATCATTACAAGGTCTGAAATATCTCTGCAAATTCCTCACCATAAATAGAGCTCTTCCTCAACAGAACCACCTTGAAAAGAAACCAATAACCCTTTGAGTATAGGCTCTGTGACAATCAATTGAAATTGCAGAATAGAACTAGGAATTAGTCATGGAATAGATGAGCTTAGAATAGAATGTTGCATCATGATTAGTGTCTAACTGTTTAGTTAGAAAACTTGCATATTTAGTGATCATCTTTCAAAGTCTAGTTTGTGTCATTTGTCATCATTAAGCTCTTGTTTCTATTTGGTCATAGTTTAGATGTTGCTTTAGTGTTTTTGATTACATTTGCCATTCCATACATTAGGCTCAACTGTGTTTTTGACCACCAATTCCTTTTCATTAGTTTTCTAGGCATTTTTCATTGTAAACATAAAACTTCAAAAGACCAAAAACATCATAAATCAACATAAAAGACCAAAACATCACAAAACACTACATACAACGCACTAGGAAACAAGCACCTAGGTACATATGGTACATTTCACTTCAACAGTTTACAAATCCTGGTTGACAATTAAATGAACTCAGTTTAGGAGACTAGATTGAGGCACAACATTTTGGCGCCGTTGCCGGGGAAGTGAAAACTAGGTAACCTTTGTTTCTTAGCATCCAAAAAATTTTTTATGCGTAGGGAGAGAGATTCAAGGGGAAGATTTATAAGCAGTAGAGGCAGGAGTTTGACATCTAGAACACCACTTGTTTCACCTAGATCCAGAACTAGTACACCTTCAACTCAAACCCATCTTCCATCCTTTACTGATCCTGGACTTCTAGAAGATCTAAGGTCACCTATTCCATTAGAGAAACCTTCCACTTCAACCACTGAACCTACCATAGAAGAGGATCCAAAAACCTTTGTTGAGGATACAAACCGTTCTACTTCCACAATAGAGTCAACCATGGCAGAAGAAGGAGGAGGAGGAGGAGTTGTTAATGGAGAACACACATTATTTGGAGGAGGTAGAGGTAGAGGTAGAGGAGAAGGAGGAAGAGGAGGTAGAGGTGCAGATGGAGGAAGAGGTAGAATAGGAAGCTTTTTTGGGTTCCCTATACTTGATGAAGAAACCAATACAACCATGAAAAACATTTCACCTTCTGTCCTTCCGAACTTCTATGGACTTAAAACTGAGGATCCCGAAACTTTCTTATTCGAATTTGAAGTGCTGTGTAGGACTTATGACTATCTTCAAGATGCTCAAAAATTGAAATTATTTCCTTCAACTCTGAAAGGAGCAACATTGAAGTGGTTTATGAGCTTAAACAGTAGTTCCATTAGGACATGGGAAGACATGAAACAAGCATTTCTAGAGAGATACTTGGATTATTGTATGCCGGTTAATCATAAGGAAGAAGTGTTCAAGATGATACAAAAAGAAGATGAAAACTTAGAAGATTTGTTGGAAAGATTTAAATACAACATAAAAAGGGCACAAATGGAAAACCTAGATCAAGACACTTTAAAAGCTCTTTTGTTGAAAACCATTAGGGAGGAATGGTTGGATATCCTTAACATGATGGGAAAAGGGGATATATCACAACTCACATTACCTGAAATATCTGAGTTATGTATCAACCTTTCCAGAGGGAAATCCAAAATTGTCAAAGGTCCAAGAGATCCTGCTCTTGCAAGAGCAAGTAAATCCGCTTCTGGGACAGTAAGTAGATCAGAAATAGGACACATGCTTGATGATTTTAAATCTGACATCTTAG
Organism: Pinus albicaulis; assembly: GCA_034641835.2. Lineage (NCBI taxonomy): Eukaryota > Viridiplantae > Streptophyta > Pinopsida > Pinales > Pinaceae > Pinus > Pinus albicaulis. The sequence goes on along the minus strand of CM076583.1, from coordinate 661,480,016 downwards.
GGAGTCTTAGTGAACAAATAGACACCCTCAAGATACAAAACAAACAAAAGGCTGAATCTGATGCCTTGGCAATCTTTTGTCCCAAATGTAGGAAGAAACATGCCTTGAGAGAGTGTCCTTTAGATGTAAAAGTTGTAGAAACCTGTGTTATTTTTTCTGAGAAACATGAGACCAAGAATTGTCCTTCTCTTCCTGGTCTCAAGGCTGTTTTTCAGGAAGAAACTCCTACAGATTCCACAGAATCTCTTAACTTTGTATCTAGAAGACCTTGGTAGGGATCTCAGACACAGGGATTTCATGATCAAATGTATAATCAACCTCCACCTTGGAATTCTTGGCAGCAATCTTGGCCCCAATTTCAAAATCAATCTCAAGCTTGGGCACAAGGATCACAAGGTCCCTATGGAAGATACTCTCCATATTATCAATATCCACCATCCTATCCACCATATCCACAATTTTATCCTCAAAATTCTCAACAAAATTTTCCTCAAAATCTTCAACAAAATTTTCAACAGAATTCTCAACAACATCATTTGAACCAACCTCATCAAAATCAACCACTTCCATTACCATTCCCTCAAAAATCCAATCAATTACCAGCTCAGCCCATACCAAACCCCAATAATAAGAACCCTCAGAATACATATATGATAGAAGGACAACAATTTCCAACTTATTTAATTACTCCTCTAGACCTTAGTGATGTTCAACTTAGGTCCGGAAGGATACTTGAGAAGAGGAAACCTTCTGTGATCATACAAGAACAAGATAATTCTGAGGAAGACTCCCTACGGGTTAATAAAAGTCTTGAGGAAGAAACATCCTTTCAAGGCCAAAACATTGAAAAACTGAAACAAAAAGATCCAATAAGCCCAACTCCCGTATTAGAGCAACCATCCACATCTACTTCTATACCTCCCTTTCCGGAAAGATTACAAATTGACAAAGGTGTAGAAAAACAAATAATGGTGCCTAATTATGATTTCTTGGATGAATCGAGAAATGTTTGCATTAAAATTCCATTATTGCAAGCCATCAAGGAAATCCCAATTTTAGCCAAAACAATAAAGGAGTTGAGTATGAAGACAACAAAGAAAAGAATAAGAGAAACCAAGAAAATTCAACTGGTAGGACATATAGCAGACATTATGATGGGTAAGACTACTATTCCAAAGTACCTTGACCCAGGAAATCCAGTTGTCAAAATTCACATCAATGGAATTGAAATTCAAAACACACTCATTGACTTAGGAGCAGCAATAAATATCATGAGTAGACAAATCATGGACAAACCGAAACTTCCTAATCTTCTCTTTACACCCACACTATTACAACTAGCAGATAGATCTGTGATCAGACCAGATGGGGTAATAGAAGACATTCCAGTGTCCCTAGACTCTTGGGAGTACCCTGTGGATTTCATGATCCTGACACCCAAGAATAATCTAGGAGGCCATCCCGTCATACTAGGAAGACCTTGGTTGGCTACAGCTGATGCTTTTATTAGTTGTAGGTCCGGTGATATGTATATTTCTGATGGAAGTTCAACAAAGAAATTCACTTTATATCCTCCAACTAGGACAATTACAGATCTAGATGACACTCAATGGATAGAGGATGAAGAATATTTGCAACCACTCTTCACAATTTCAGAAATTAGTGAAGATAATCAAATTCTGAATACTCTAGAAAATTTTGAATCTTCTCCAGAGCATAAACAAGAATCATTTCAAGAGAGATCCAATATTGAGTTCTTGTCATCTAGACAGATGTCTCTTCATTCTATGGACAAATTTGGCAGTTCTACAAGTGAAATTTTTCCAGGCAAAACTTTGAACATAAACAAAAACCTGGAAAAATCTCAACAAGAAGAGCTAGTCAAAGTATTACAGAGACATTCTTCTGCATATGCATGGGAATACACTGACATGAAAGGGATAAGTCCCAAAACTTGTACTCATCACATCTATATAGAGGCAAATTGCAAGCCAATTAGACAACCTCAAAGACGGATGAATCCAAATCTTAGGGAAATTGTCAAGGAAGAACTACAAAAATTGTTAAATGTTAACTTCATTTATCCTATTTCAGATAGTCAGTGGGTTTCCCCTTTAGTAATTGTACCTAAGAAAAATGGAAAGTGGAGAGTGTGTGTTGACTACCGAGAACTGAATAAATCTACTCTTAAGGACCATTTTCCCTTACCTTTCATAGATCAAGTATTAGATACATTAGCAGGTAAAAAGTACTTTTCATTCCTGGATGGATTTAGTGGTTACAATCAAATCCAAGTAGCACTTGGAGACCAAGATAAAACCACATTTACTTGTCCTTGGGGTACCTATGCCTACCGAGTATTGCCATTTGGATTGTGCAATGCACCTGCAACATTCCAAAGGGCAGTATTAGGAATTTTTTCTGATCTGATACATGACTGTGTAGAGGTGTACATGGATGATTTACAGTTTATGGGGATACATTTGAAGAGGCTTTAGAAAACTTGGAAAAGGTCTTAAAAATATGTCAAGAAGCAAACCTTTCTCTTAGTCATGAAAAATGTTTTATGATGTTCACTGAAGGTATTGTTTTAGGGCACCACATTTCAGGGGATGGGATTAGAGTTGATGAAGCGAAAGTTGAAGTTATTTCCAACCTATCCATTCCAAGTTGTCAAAGAGATGTAAGAAGTTTTCTAGGATTTACGGGGTACTATCGGAGATTTATAGAAAACTTCACCAAAATAGCATCTCCTCTCTTCAAATTACTCACCAAATATTGTGAATTTAAGTGGACTTCTGATTTCCAGTTAGCTTTTGAAACCCTGAAAACCAAAATTTCTGAAGCACCTATATTAAGGGGACCTAACTGGAAGTTACCTTTTCATATCTCGACAGATGCTTCCGATACAGCTCTGGGAGCAGTATTGGGACAGAAAGATTTAATTCTCTATGCCATCTATTATATCAGTAAAAATTTGACTCCTGCAGAGTTAAACTATACTGTAACTGAAAAAGAGTTTTTAGCTGTTGTTCATGCCATTAACAAATTTAGACACTATATAACAGGCTATGAAACTTTTATTCACACTGATCATTCCGCCATTAGATATTTAATGAATAAATCAATCACTAATGGTAGAGTTATAAGATGGTTGTTATTATTGCAAGAATTCAACATTACTATTCTAGATAGGCCTGGAAAACAAAACACCGTGGCTGACTTCCTGTCTAGAATTCAAAATATCAAAGATGACACTCCGGTTGAAGATCAATTTCCTGATGAATATCTTTTTGCAGTTTCTACTCAAACTCCATGGTTTGCTGATATTGCTAATTATTTAGTTTCAGGAAAATTTCCTTCAATCATGAATGCAAGGGATAAAAGAAAAATCATTAATGATAGTGCAATATATTCATGGGTCGCTAATGAGTTGTATAAGACAGGTTCAGATTTGATCATTAGAAGATGTGTTCGTGAAGATGAGATGCCTGAAATTCTCAAGGCATGTCATGATGAACCTTGTGGCGGACACTTTGCAGATAAAAGGACAGCCTATAAGATCCTTAATTTAGGATATTATTGGCCATCTTTGTTTAAAGATGCAAGGGAATATGTCAAAAGGTGTGACAGTTGCCAAAGGGTAGGGAAACCTTCTCCTTCAGGTGAGATGCCATTACAACCTCAGGTACACATTGAACCTTTTGAAAAATGGGCCTTGTATTTTGTAGGACCTATTAGTCCTCCATCAAGACAAAAGAAATACATATTAGTTTGCACTGATTATGTTACTAAGTGGGTAGAAGCTAAACCATTACTTGTTGCTAATGAATCATCTGTAGTTACTTTTCTTTTTGAGGATATTTTTACTCGTTTTGGTGTCCCAAGGGAAATTGTTACAGATCAAGGAGCTCAATTTACATCAAGGCTAGTGGAGAAAATGATGGAGAAGTACAAAATCATACATAGAACATCTACTCCTTGTCATCCACAAGCAAATGGTCAAGTGGAATCCACTAACAAAGTCATTGAAGGAATCCTAACAAAGACTGTTCATCTACATAGAAGAGATTGGGTAGATAGGCTTCCTGAAGCCTTGTGGGCCTATAAAACTACATGGAGAAACACAACAGGCCATACTCCTTATGAGCTTGTTTATGGAAAGCAAGTTTTGTTTCCTATAGAGTTCCAAATCCAAACATTCAAGACGGCAGTTCAGCTAGGACTTGATCTAACGGAGGCACAAAAGCATAGACTGGAGCAAATTAATGAATTGGATGAGATCAGACAAGATGCAGTTCAGAAAACAAGTCTAGTCCAACAGCAAAGGGCTAGATGGCATGACAATTACATCAAAGAGAAGAAATTTAAAGAGGGTGATTGGGCTCTCTTGTTTGATTCAAAATTCAAGGATTTTCAAGGGAAATTTCAGACACATTGGCTTGGGCCATATGAAATTGTTCGAATTTTTGATAATGGGGCAGTAAAAATCAGAACTATAAATGAAGAGGAGGTCACTTTTCTTGTGAATGGCCATAGACTGAAGTTATACCACAAGCCACTCTCAAGAGAAGAGTTTGTCAAGAAGTTCCAAGGAGACAATGATGTGAAGTTAATGAAGAAGAGTCTCTCTTCTTCATCAACTTGATTAAATTTTCTGAAGCATTTCTCTTTTGAAAAAAAAATAAAAAAAAATAAATAAATAAATAAAAAAATAAAAAATAAAAAATAAAGGTATAAACATGAAAACCAATCACTGATTGGCATGTTTATACAGAAAAGATAGGGTGAAAATCAGAGTCTCTCTGACACTCTAACTTTTCCCATTTTTGTTTCTAAGCAGCTGTTATAAAAATCATAAGTTCAGTGCCATAGTACTTATGATTCATTTCATCTCACCCCATTCATTATCCATCCATACTTCATCCCATCCATCATTCACATTTCACTCCATTCCACATTCCATTCATTTCACTCCATCTTCCATTCATTTCATGTCAAAACATAGAATTTGATATCTTGCTGCAAGTGAATGAATTTCAGTACAGCCCCTATGTTCCTTCATTCCATGAACTGAATCCATTTTTTTTCCATTATCCACTTCATAATCCATCATCCATTTTCATCCATTTTCATAAACATTTCACCCATCTTCCAAAAACATTTCATTTTTCATGATTAAAGTATTCTACAGGAACATTCTGCAGCTCAGTGGACATTCTGCAGCTGATCACCTTTTCTGCAGCCCGACAGTCTTTTTGCAGCCATAAACCCTGAAGGCATCAACCAGCAGACATCATAATTACAACAAAGTGATCCAGTGAATTCATGAATCAAAAATATCAAGAAAATTGTGAAAGATTCCTCCAAAGATGAGCAGAGAAGACAAAGGCTACACAAACATCAAATAAAGGGCAGAGGTAATAAATTTAAATTACGATGGCAATTCATGAAAATTTAGCATAGTTTAGTTGTGAAATTATTCAAAAAGTTGTTTTAATTATTTTATTGATCAAACACCAAACAAAACCCTCTACAGACTTTGTATTAAATCTTCCAATTCAAATTTTCTATCCAATAGCATTTGAGCGGTGGAACGACCAAATCATTTGAAATTCCCACGACTCTTAACCAAGTTCTTTAATGATTGAGATTTTTCCTGCCGTCGTAAATCCTCCGCCGTCTCCTCAAATCATTAATGCAATCCTCCACCTCACTCCACCACTCTATGCCGTGACCATTTGCCATAACGTCATTCCGTAGCCAGTATTCCATTCCGAAGGAAGAAGCATTATTATCATCAGTGGCAGAACAGAAGAGGTACATTGGAAGCATAACGGTGTGAGAACTCAATGAACAGAGAGCATATCACTGAGAACGAAGTTTGGAGCATTTTCACTATCAACACAGAATTGTGGTCGTGTAGAGTTTAAAGCCTGTTGCTACCAGAAGACAGAGGTGCTAAAATTGAAGACTTTGCTACCAAAGACAAAGGTGTGGTAGTAATTGAAGTTTGAAGTCTGTTATTACCAAAGACAGAGGTGTGGTAGTGACTGGTTTTGAAGTTTGTTGTTACCCGAGACAAAGTTACTGTAAGTGTTGAATTTGAAGCATACTATTTGCTATCAGAGACCGAGGTTAAGTTTGAAGTCTGTTGTTACTAGAAACAAAAGTATTTTTTGTGATTGAGTTTGAAGTCTTTCTGTTATCAAGGACGGAGGTATTGCACAAAAAGAAACTTGAAATCATCTACCACTGTCTATCAGAGACACATTAGCTCGAAAATTGAAATTGCTTCCATATCATTCCAAAGTTCAACAGAAGTACATCAGTCCGAGGATTCGAAGGCATTTCTCAAACAGAGGCATACAAACCAGAGATTTTTAAGACTGTAGCTATTTCAAAGGTATGTTCTTCCAAAATTGAAGCCATTTTTATTTAGAGCTTGAAGCCAATTTAATCCGAAAGTAAAAGCCATTGTTTTGTGGATAGAGAAGAGTGTTAATTGATAGTGAAAAATCATGGGTTTCATCGTAAGGATTGAGCCTATAGGATCAAAATATTTAGAAGGTTATCCACAATGCAAGGAGATGCTACAACAAATAGGATGGCTCCAATTCTTGGAAAAGTTTAATGGTTGCCATAAGGAAGTCACCAAAACATTTGCTAGATCATTCCAAGGCACTGAGGTTGAAATAGGAGATGTTAAGTTTACTGTTAATGAAGCTTTTATAGCAGAGGCTACAGGATTATCCAGAGCTGGGGAAAGATGGTTTAAAAATAGGGAATTCCATAATGACTCATGGAAACAAATCTTAAAATCACCAAACATGGATGTTAGTGTGTTCAAAAAGGGAATTCCCAGTACAGCATTGAAGAGAAAATGGAGGAATATACTACTTCTTTTACAAAAATTTGTTACATGTGAGGGTAGATATGGGACATTTTATGTCTACCATATGAGACTAATGTTGCATTTTCTAGGAGAAGATTTGAATTTACCATATTTCTTGTATCAAAGTCTGAAGAAAATGACTTCCTGTGTTCAGAGAAGAGTTCAGTTTTTGGAAACAACCCTGTATCATCATGGGTTAGTAAAAATTTTAATTGAGCATCATCTATCTAAATCAAATGATACATGGGATGATTTCTTAATAAGAAATCATTTTGAGGAAGAAAAAGAACTATCACCTGAACCACAGGCCACAAAGAGAAGTAGGAGATGGAGGACTCCAAAAGGTAAAATTGACAAACCGGTTCAAGAAAGTAGTGAAGAAGTCATTTTGGAGAAGTTGACTAGAATCAAGAGTCAACTCAAGGCAGAGAAGGTAATCAAGGAATCTGTTATAGAAAAAGGGGAGGGTTCCTCTCAACTAAGGAGAAGCCACAGATTAAAAGGAAAACTGAAGAAAACATCAATCAAACAAACAGGGGTAATCAATATTGAAGATGAAGAAACATCTATGGAAGAGTATGATGATGAAGATTTTTATGAAGGCACCCCTGAGATTGATCCTGCTCAACAGGAAATCTATGATTATGTGGAAACTTTAGAGAGAACAGCTTCAGGAAGAGAAGAGAGAACCCCCAGTCCTCCACTAACTGAAATTGATATATTGAGGAGGGATAGGTATGAGTTGGAATTGTTGAATAGACACATCAAAAATGAGAATGAAATTCTCAAAGATCAAATCAAGCTCAAAACTGACATGAACTCAACCTTATCCTTGCATATAAACAAAGTGGAGAGGACCAATGAGAAGATGAAGACAAGGAACAAAAAGTTGGTCAGAGCACTCACAAACCTCAGGTTCAAACTTGTGATCAGGAAACCCAGAAGGCCTCTAACATTCAGAAAAAGGAGAAGAAGGGGATTAGATGTCCTTGCAGAAGCCTCAGAATTCATAGGATAATTTGCATGAGGACATGCAAAGAGACAGCAGTGGGGGTATGTTGAGCCTCAAATTTGTGCTTTCCTTCACCTCATTTTACCTCATTTTTCCCTTGTCCATTTCCATTTTTAAACCCAATTGATCAATAAAAATAGTTAAAATTACTTCTAGAATGGTTTACATGACTGACTTGTTGAATTTTGTGATTGTTGCCATTGTTAAGCATTTTGACCGGAACTAGCTGCAGAATGCATGCATTCCGTAGCTAACCGGCGATTCTGCAGCTACCTTTATGTTTGAGCATGTTCCATGTGGCCACTTGAGGAAAAACGCATATGGGCATGATCCACGTCGTGCCCACATGGTGTGTTGCTCGTCATAGAAGAGGAAATGGATTCTGGGTACGGTTATGCACGTGTGAACACATTTGTGAAGGAAGACTCCTACTAGGACTGTCACAGTCCAGGTGTCTTTTCTCCTTTACGCAGCCACCTTAAAGACTCCTAAGATGATTTGGATTAGGAAGACATCATTCCTAAATTATTGTAATTATTGTTACTTGCATTTACTTTATAAACTCTTGAGTAGGCCGAGAGCTGAGTTAGAGATTTTGTATTAGATTTGCTGCTAGATTTTGTGAAAACTCTGTGTTACGTCTTTGAAGACACAGAGCATTATGTTCAAACTATTGCATCGTTAATGGAGCAGACAAAATTATCCTGAAGGTGTGATTTAATTGGGAGTTGAATGCCGTCAAGTGGTAGAGGGCCCCTGCCCCTTGAACGGACTTTCTTTTGCGTACAGTAGATAAGTTTTTCTTAGCTGTCTTTACGTTCTGCATATTGAATTAGTAGTTGTTTTGTTTTATATATTGTGGTCGTACTCATTCTAGTTCTTCCATAAGAAGACACTCTTCCAACAGACCAAAATGATGAATGTTTAAATGACTATGGTATTGTAGGATAGGAGTTAAATTTATATTTGTTTTCAACTAGCTACTGTAGTCATATTCGTTCAAGTTCTTCCACAAGAAGACACTTTTCCAATAAATCAAAACGATGAATGTTTAATGACTATGGTACCGTAGGATAGGAGTTGTATTTGTTTTTAACTAGAGACTGTAGTTATATTCATTCCAGTTCTTTCACAAGAAGACATTCTTCCAACAGATCATAACAATGAATGATGAATAGCTATAGTGTTATAGGAGTTAGTTGTAGTTTTTAGCCTTCACTATCACAGTTGCACTTGTCCTAATCATTCTTCCACAAGAAGAAATTCTTCCAAGACATCCTTAAGAAGTTCAAGATATGACTGTGATGTGACAATTTAGTTTTTCATTTGCTTTCAGTTCATTTGCTTTCAATTGCATACAAGTCCACAGTCAAAATTGTTCTACCTCTTCCACAAGAAGGAACTTTTCCAAAATATCACTCATGATGAACAAACCGATTGTGTAACTTCATAGAATAGTGCATAATAATTAGAATGCTCCGGAGTTTCATTTTGCATTTAATTCATGTCCAGCTACTTCGTTTCAAAGTTTGATGATGGCTTATGGTTTAACATTGTTCTAGTTTAGAAGCATCTTAAGCTCATTTTTAAATCAATTCATTGCACTTACATCTCATAGTCACATTGTCACCCTTTGCACAGTAAATCACTTTAGTTGATAGGATTCATAAGACAGCCCTCATTATTTACAAATATCTTTTTGTTCTGAAAACCACCAGTGATCCATAACCTTAGGAACATAAGATAACATCATTACAAGGTCTGAAATATCTCTGCAAATTCCTCACCATAAACAGGGCTCTTCCTCAACAAAACTACCTTGAAAAGAAACCAATAACTCCTTGAGTATAGGCTCTGTGACATTCAATTTAAATTGCAGAATGGAACTAGGAATTACTCATGGAATAGATGAGCTTAGAGTAGAATGTTGCATCATGATTAGTGTCTAACTGTCTAGTTAGAAAACTTGCATATTTAGTGATCATTTTTCAAAGTCTAAGTTTGTGTCATTTGTTTAAAAGGTCATCATCAAGCTCTTGTTTCTATTCAGTCATAGTTTAGATGTTGCTTTAGTGTTTTTGATTACATTTGCCATTCCATACATTAGGCTCAACTGTGTTTTTGACTACCACTCTCTTTTCATTAGTTTTCTAGGCATTTTCATTGTAAACATAAAACTTCAAAAGACCAAAAACATCATAAATCAACATAAAAGACCAAAACATCACAAAACACTACATACAACGCACTAGGAAACAAGCACCTAGGTACATATGGTACATTTCACCTCAGCAATTTACAAATCCTGGTTGACAATTAAATGAACTCAGTTTAGGAGACTAGATTGAGGCACAACATGTTGTACCTTAGTTATCATCCGTGCACTTTCATCAACCAACCACCATCTGATGGCATCCCCCCAAATCGACGGTCTCTGGCGATATCGCTCAATATCCTTGGTCAAACGTTAACGCGTGATGGCTCGCATTGGAAGGCAGTTTTGGAATTATGTCCTGTGCCACGTGTCGAAGGCTCTATGGAATCGCTCCAATTCTGGGAATACCACTCAACCCGCAAAAGCGGTGCGATATAGGCAATCTGCTTCTGCAATTCCGCTCGCGGTTTTGGATACGGTTGACTACGGTTCAAGTCAGGTTACGCCACCCTTCGAACTCACTGACCCAGGTCTAACCTCGGGTAAGATTTCCAACTAACAACAAAACTGTTGTATTCTCCTCCGGCGGGATTTTGCTTCCACCAACAGAGTGACAAACAAATTTAGGGAACATTAGACAGAGGGTCGCGGACCCTATGGGACCATTCGATTTGAAATTTTTATATATATATAGGGAGTTCAATCACTTCACAGTTAAAAAAAATTATTCACAATTATCAATTCGGACAGTTTGGAAATCAACCGGACTTGAAGTATATTCAACCGGAAGCAATTTCTCAATACACAGAGTTTTATTGTAGAAATCTCTCCTTTCCTCCCCCCTCCTAATACATCCGAGGGATTACATTTATATACATAAACATTTGTCTGTTCGGTTCCTCTGAGAGGACCATTTAGGAAAACCAAAAGCCTAATTACAATTATTCAATTAACTGAAACAAGACAGATAGATCGAATCCAAACCTATTCGACTTCTATGGACTCTAACTAGTCTAAATGAAATAATCAGGTGAGGTATTGACACCTAGATGTTACAATTCGATGAATTCGAACTCTCCTAGCCACAACATGTGGAAAAAACCTCCTACATTGCTGGCTAGTGTCTAATGCCCCTGCATCATCTTTCATCTTTCCATTTTTCTTCCCCCAGTCTCTGCACTCAAAGCATTACTCAATGTCTCACTGGAGATTTTCCATCACATTTCCTTGCTAAGGATAGCACCAACATCATCATCAAACTTTAAAGTACTAGATCCAGAGACAGAGTTACTAATGTCCATAAATAAACCATTCCAAATTTCTGGCAATGAGCACAGAAATAACAGAGCTCTAACTTTGTCATAAAATTTTACCCCTACAGAAATTAACTGACTGGTAACCATATTAAAATCATTTAAATGGTCTACAATAGATCCACCTTTCGACGTCTTCATATTAAATAAATGTTTCATAAGAAATACCTTGTTTGAGGACGAGGGTTTTTCATATAGTTTCGCCAATGCCTTAATCAAGCCCTATGTTGTTGTTTCCTTGGAAATATTTAAGGCTACCAATGTCGCGAGGCACAACTGTATTGTTACAAGTGCCTTTTTATCAAGAATATCCCATTCTGCATATGTCATTGTTGTCGGCTTCTTTTTTTTTCTGCTCAATGGTAGGTACAGATCTTTCTGATATAGATAATATTCCATCTTCATCTTCCACAGCGGGAAGTTTTAGTTGTTAAATTTCTCGACCCTAAACTTACCATATTACTCCATTTCTCCCACTCCAACCAGGAACCCTTATTTCCTGCGATTTTATCATCCAAATAGACCTTCGGCTCTGATACGAGTTGTTAGAAAAAATATGTATTATAGAGCAATGCAACACATAAAATATGTGGAAATAAAAAACACAGAAAAAAATATAAAACAAGAGAGACATAGATATACATGGTTCACCCAATTTGGGCTACATCCACCCCGAACAACCAATCCTTCCTTTATATTATCCACCAAAATGAAGAGACACAATATACATCAGATCCACTGTAATATCCTCTATTCTCTCTCACAGTCTCCTTATCTATTTCTCGCTCTAATAATACTCATACAATACCGAGCCGCAATACAACACCCTCATACAAAATGAGGGGTTTCCTTCTAGGGAAAAAAAACCTAAATTAAACATAACTTCTACCGTAATATCATCTGCCTAATGAATGGCCGAGATTGACTAGAAGTTATAATACTTTTACAAGGAAATTTTACATCTGTTTTTAGCTTCAAGAGTGCTACCCCTGAAACCCCCCACCATGGGGGGGCTCCATAAAGTCACAACCACACCCCCCTACCCCCTTGGACCCCCCTAGTAGCATTTAATTACAGGTGGCGTTTCCGCCCCATTAAGAACATGGGTTCAGCATTGTGATACAAAATAAACAGGATAATCAAGCTCCACACACAACATGATTTCCCATATTAGATGAAGATACCACAACCACAATGAATAATATCTAACCATCCATCCTCCCTAATTTCCATGGAGTAAATAATGTGGATCCTAAAACATTTATTTTTGAGTTTGAAGTTTTTTGTAGCTCTTATGACTACTTGCTTGATTCTAAAAAATTGAAATTGTTTCCAACCACTCTTAAATACTAAGCACTAAAATGGACTATGGGATTAGGAACACATACCATAAGAACATGGGAGGAAATGAAATATGTTTTCTTAGAAAAATACAAATATTATTGTATGCCTCATAACCTTAAATATAAATTCTTTTAAATGATGCAAAATGAGGATGAAAATATTGACGATCTGGTTGAAAGATTTTCTTACAATGTTAAAAGGGATAAAATGCATACTCCAGATGATGAAACTTTGAAAGTTATTTTGCTGAAAGCCATTAGATATAAGCAAATAGATATTCTCAATTTAATGTGTAAAGGATATGTTTCATAGTTATCATTTAGAAACATTTTCGAAATTTGTACACATACTTCGAGAGGTAAGGAAAGAATTGGGAAAAAATCAAGAGATCTTGTTATGTATAAGATTAATAAATATGCAACTGGAAAAATAAGTAGAGAAGTAATAGGAAATTTTCTTGACAATTTTGAAACATATATTTTAGGGAGTCTAGAGAACAACTAGATACCCTTAAGGTTAAAAGCACGCAAAAATTTGAAAATGTTGCACTATCCATATTTTTTCCTAAATGTAAAGAGAAACCGGTTCTAAGATAATTCCCTTTTAATAATGTGGAAATATGTGCTATTTGTGCATAAAACCATGACACAACTATATGCCCTTCAATCCCTGGACTTAAAGAAGACTTGCAAACTGAAGTTGAAAAAAGCCAAGCTAACACACTTTGTTTTATTGGTAGGAGACCATGGAAACCATACCAGCCAAATATAGTACAAAGTCTTAACCCTTAATTCCAATCATATGAAGAACCTCGAAACAATTTGAATACCCCAATGCCTTGGAAAAACTGGCCATCTCAAAATTCATTATGGACACAAGGTTTGTAGTACCCTCCTAGGAATTCTCAGTTTAATTAGTTCCGGCAACAATTTATTCCTTATCAACCTCCATATTATCTTCCTCAATCAAATTATTTTCCACAATATCATATAAAAACTCAGACTTCTAATCAAACACTTCCATTACCACCCACAACATACCCCCTCAAAATAGATAAACTACCTACTCAATGACTTCTGAACCCAAACAATAAAAATTCACAACCTGTCTACAATATAGAAGGTCAAAATTTCCAAGCTTGCATGATAGCTCCATTAGATGTAAATAATATCCAACTTAAATCTGGTAGAGTTTTGGAAAAAAAGTTACCATTTGTTGTTATTCAGGAAGCAGATGAACCTCTTGAGAAAGAAACATATATTAATTAAGAAGAAATCTCTCAAAAATAAAGTACCCATGTACATTGTAATGATACTTCAATAAATTCAACTCCCAATTAAGAGAAACCTTCTCTTTCTATTCAAAATCCACATTTTCTAGAAAGGCTAAAAATTGGCAAAGGAATAGAGAAACAAATTGTGTTTCCTCAATATGACATGCTAGATGAATTAAATAATGTTTTCATAAAAATTCAGTTGTTACAAGTTATAAAGGAAATTCAATATTTGCAAGAACAATCAGGGAGTTAAGCATAAAAAAATGAGGAAGAAAAAAGAAAGAAATAAAAAAATCTAGTTAGTTTGGAAAATTGCAGATATTATGATGCATAAACCAACAGTTCAGAAATATCTAAATCTAGGAAGCCCCATTGTAAAAACACACATTAATGGTATCGATATTACAAACATATTGATCAATTTGGGAGCAACTATCAATTTCATGAGTAAGCAAACTATGGATCAATTAAAACTTTCCAATCTTCAATGCACACCAACATTATTACAATTAGCAAATATACATGTTATCAAACTAGATAGTGTCTTAGAATATGTTATCCTCCACAGTGTCTGAACGCTGATAATGGAAACTAGTAGAGGTAACCTCGAACCACTTAGGATTTGGTAGCTATCCCTACCAAATCAGAGATGGCTCTCTCTGTGATCATACAGCCAAAATATGACTGAAGATGGTAAAAATATATTAGGCTAGATCAGAGCTATAGTGGTTTGAAATTTAGGGTTTTAGCTAGATCAGGAGGAGAAGTCAAGGAAACTAGGTCAGATCTAAGAGATTTCAGTTGTAGGGATACAAAGGGGCATGGAATGTATGTTTAGTGACACTTTGAGGTTGTGAATTGTAGTGTAGGGTGGAAAAGAAAAGGTTCACAGTGAGCATGAAAAGCATGAGTTCATTTATTAGAACATGAATAACATAAACATGAAATTCCTACCAAAACAAAGAATAAACTTTGAGAATTATATTTAACATCTTATAGGAAGTTCAATGAAAGCAAAGATATGGAAATAATATGAACTAATCATTCATAAGAGTGAATTATAGAAGGAGAACACTGCCTCAAAATCATACCACATGAATCCCTATATAATAACTACAACTGGTCTTGTATATTTGCAAAAAAAAATTGTACACAAAGCCCCAAGCCTTCTACTCACTAATGTCCAACCAAGAACCTGACCTAAAAAAAACTACATATATAGCAAAACCATCTTCCCCTATCTTAAAGGTCGAATCCCTCTAGGTCGGAATAATTTACACAAAATTTTCTAACCAAAACTAAGACTAGGGAGGTTAAAAAAAATATCTCCTTTTAGCCTTTGACTGACCTTTCTCTCATTAATGACCTTCATATTTACATCAAATATACATTAAAAAAAATAATTACATTCATCTACATCATGTCAACTCAAAATAATATAATTTACATCATTGGGAACCGAGTTTGACTGATAAAACTGGAAAATTTGACCTCTAGGGAAAAGCGCAGTGTAGGTTTTAACCATGTACATAAATTATCTCCAAACGAATTCTTAAAAACATAAAATAAAAAATAGTGAAAGCATAAACATAGAACATATATACACAGATATTTCCCCCCTGGATCCCAAATCGGGACCACCAACTTGATTTTTTATTATATTCCTTTTAAAGTTACAACACATATATATACATGTTGAAGCATTCATAAACCCCAATCCATTAACCCTATATTAGAACATAACCATAGTTACCTTAACCAGATCTAAAAAATACCAGGGGCTGAAAACAATCATGCCCCAAAACCATGTGAAAACCCATGCAAAAAGCCATAGGTGGGTCCACCCACCTAAAATAGGGTCCGAAAAATATTTTCCCAGGGCACTGCCCTGGACTGTGTACAAGGGGCTACCTGCCCCTTGTAAACCCCTAGAAAGGGGGGGGTTGTTGGCCCCCCTATGACCCCTTCGTTGTGCCCGACACAATGAAAAGGGGGGCTATCACCCCCCTGTGAACCCCCTGCATGCGCGACTATTCGTGGAAAGAATATAACACATACCCAACATTCTACCACTTGTTATTTTCTTTTCATAGGGGGCCACAAGGGGGCTTAGCCATTTGTCTAGCCCCACAAAACTCATTTTTTCTCTAAACCAAGTGAACTTATGAGTGCTTACAAACTTCGTCAATGCATCTACAATATTCTTCGAAGTGTCCGCCTTTTTATCCTGAACCATATCTCTCACAAAGTGATATTGAACATCAATGTGCTTTGTCTTTGAATGATAAGAAATATTCTTAGCCAATAAAATTTCACTTTGGCTATCACAATATATCCTTATAGCTCACTGCACCAACCCCATACATAAACACAATATCTGCAACCAAACTACTTCCTTTATTGCATGGGTGGCTGCCATGTATTCTGCCTCTATAGTTAAAACAACCACTACAGATTGTCTTTTAATCATCCAACTAGTTGCACATCAAAATAGGCCAAACACATACCCACTTGTAGATCTTCTTTGGTTTAGATCTCCAGCCCAGTATGTATCAACAAAACCATGGATGTCCAAAACTCTATCCAATCCTGGTCTTCCCTGGTAGCACAAACCATAATCACTAGTACTATGAAAATATCGAAAAACATGCTTCACTATTGTCCAATGCTCCCACTGCATGTGTAATTTCTAGTCTAGTACAGACCATTACATACATCAGGCTACCCACTGCACTTGCATATAGAATGTGAGACATATCCTCCTCTTCTTCTTGTGTCTTCAGACACTGTTCAACAAATAGCTTTACACCTACAGGAATAGGAACATTCACTGGTTTACTATCCTGCATATTTAGCCACTGAAATATTGTCTCGACATACTTCCTCTAGTTTAACCAGAGCTTCCTCTTTTCCTAATATCTCTTAATTTCCATGCCTAAAATATATTTTTCAGCACAAAGATCCTTCATTTCAAATTTGGAGAACAATTGGGCCTTCAAATCCTAGATAATTTCTTTGCCATTTCCAACCAGCAACATATCATCCACATACAAGACCAGATAAATAACATGGTCACCAATTAACTTAAAATACACATAATGATCCTCTTTACTTCTCGTGAAGCTAAGTCCCCATATACAGGTATCAAATTTCTGATACCACATCCTTGGTGACTGTTTTAACCCATAGAGAGACTTTTTTAACCTGCATATCAGTTCTTTCTTACCCTTCACCACAAAGCCTTTAGGTTGCTTCATGTAAACCTCCTCTTTCGAATCCCTGTGAAGAAATTTTGTCTTCACATCTATCTGTTCTATCTCAAAATCAAATGCAACAACAACAGATAAAAGTAATATAATAGAGCCTTGGAAATAGGAGAAAAAATATCACCAAAATCAATTCCCGACATCTGGGAATAACCATTTTCTACCAACCAAGAATTTTATTTCTCCACCTTGCTTTATACATGCATCTTCTTATTAAACACCCATTTTTTCATGATGGGCTTCCTTCCAGCCAGCAAATCCACCAGATCCCATGCATCATTTTTTGCAAGGATGCGATTTCATCAACCATGGCCTCCTTCTAGAGTTTTCCATCCTTTGAACCCACTTCCTCCCTGAAAGTTTTGGGATCATGATCAGTGATAGTTAAAGACAAATTTTAATATAAAGTATATGGACTATACCTTTCTGCTTGCCTTCTTTCCCAGACTAATATTCTCACAACTACAGTTTGTGGCTCTTCCTCTTCTGAGTGTTGTTTTTTTGTACAGTATGATTCATCCTCATTTAGCTAAAAATATATCTTCTCAGGCTCTTTTGGTAGGACTTCATGTTTAAAAACATATTTCACCTCTCTAAACATCACATCTCGATTATACACAACCTTCCTTGTTTCTGGGTTTCAAAGCTTATAACCTTTTAAACCATCCTTATACCCAATAAAGATGCACCTTTCAGATTTATTATCCAACTTGGTTCTTTTATCCTTTGAAACATGTACATATGCATCACATCCAAATACCCTCATATGTGAAAGAGAGGGTTTCCTACTAGTCCATACCTCATGTGGAGTCTTATCCTCCAATGCTGATGTAGGTGATTTTTTAACCAGGTAACATGCAATCTCCATTGCCTTTGCCTAGAATTCATGTCCTAACCTCGTACCACTGATCATGCTTTTTGCCTTTTCCATTATGTTCATTCTTTCTGAAATTCCATTTTTCTGAGGTGTGTATGGAGTAGTATTATGTTGTGATATACCACACTTCTTACAAAACTCTTCAAATTCCTTCTTGAAAAACTCTCCACCATTATCTATCATCTGCACCTTTATCTTCTTCTCTGTGTGGTTTTCCACCAAAGCCTTTCTTTCTTTAGATTTGTCAAAGACTTCATATTTCTTCCTTAAGAAATATATCCATGTATTCCTTGACAATTCATCTATGAATGAAACATAGTACATAGAATTTCCTACTGATGGAACCAACACAGGTACCAACACATCACTGTGCACAATTTCTAATATCTTGTTCGGCCTCTTAGCACTAAAAGGAAACTAACCCGATTCTACTTCCCATATATATAATGTTCATAGATATCAAAATATAGAGATAAATTAGACATACCTTGTACAATACCATTACTATGTAGTATCCAAAGGCCCTTCTCTCCAATATTTCCAAGCCTTTGTTGCCATAGGATGGTATTTTCTCCAGAGACTACTAAGCTTTTCACTCCACTTTTAGGAGCCACGGAAGTATTTCACCCATTAATAAAAGTGCTACCCTGAAGCTTGTAAAGAGTTCCAATCCAAACACCCCGCATTAATACCAGTGCTCCCCGAACCATCTTGCAAGTATCTTTCTCAAACACTATTTTTACACCTGCATCATCCATCTTGCTTATAGAAATCAGATTTCTGGCCAATGCAGGAATGTGCAGAACACCAGGAAGTGTTCTAATCCTTCCACCTTGTAGCTTCAGCTTGACATTTCGATGTCTGACAATTCTAGCCTTCATATTATCCCCTAAGAATACATCACCGCCATCATACTTCTCATACTTGTAGAACCACTCCCTATGGGGAGTGAACTGAAAGGACGCACCTAAGTCAGTCAACCATGCCACATGATCTACATGTGTATTTGAAGAAGAAGATAAATACACATCCCTGACTTCATGTGAGTTTTTTTTGCCTCTGTAAAAGGAGCATCATAATCTCCCTTTCTTTTCTAAGGAGCTTTAGGTATGTAGTCCTTTTTGAAGTGCCCTTACTTTCAGCATTTCTAGCACAAATTTACAGGATTTCCCAGAGATTTAGATTTCCCTCCAGATTTATATCTCCCACTCAAAAAATTATTTGTGTTTATGTTCTAGGACCTTCCTCATACATATAAGGCATCTCCATTCATGCCCTACATTTTTCTTCGTCTCATTTCCTACGACCACAAGGTTGAGACAATTTCATCAAAATTCAAGGTACCTGTATTACTACCTATTGCAATAACCAGACTGTTCTGCCAATCTGCTAGAGAACACAAAAAACTGATAGAATTATCTTCATATGAGATTTTAATATCAATAGATGACAATTGTATTACCTCAGTATTGAAGGCATTCAGATGCTCTATCACTGAGTCTCCAAGCTTCATCCTCAGGTTATACAACTTTTTCTGTATGAAAAATTTATTCGTGAGAGAATTATATTGGTACAAAGTCCCTAACTTTACCCATAAATTCTTCGTCATAGTTTCCCCTGATATAGTCAACAATACTGAATCTGATATACGCAACTGTATTGTGCTGTTTGCCTTCCGATCCAACTTCACCTAGTCTTCGTCTAACATTTCTATTGGTTTAGTACCCAGATCTACTGCGATCCACTAATATTTCTCCACCAGTAGATCCTCCATCTTGAGCTTCCACAAGTCAAAAATTTGATCATTAAATATATATATCTCTATCTTTCGATTGCTTTCCATATTCTTTCACCGCAAGAATTGATCCCGCAGATCTCCCACTGAAAAGGGTCTACCACAGGCCCAAGCAAAAAACCCCTTAGTAGAAAAGGCATCCCCTTGAAGCCGAAACAAATATGATACCAAATGTAGGTTTTAACCTTGCAAAAAAATTATCTTCAAATGAATCCTTAAAAAATAGAAAATAAAAAATAGCGAGAGCATAAAACATAAAAAATATATACATAGAGATTTTTCCCCTGGATCCCAAATCGGGACTACCAGCTTGATTTTACATTATATTTCCTTTAGTGTTACAACACATATATATACATGTTGAAGCATTCATAAACCCCAATCATTAAACCTGGATTAGAACATAACCATAGTTCCCTTGGCCGGATCTATAAAATTCTAGGGGAAAAAGACCATCATATGCCAAAACCATGTATAAAACCATCCACAAAACCATAGGCAAGTTATCCCACCTAAAATAGGCCACCCTGCCCCTCCAAACCCTTGGATAGGAGGGGCTACCACCCCCCCATGACCCCCCCGTTGCGCTCAACGCAATGAACATGGGAACTGTCAACCCACCCCCGCCCCCCCACCACCTGTGCATGCGACTATTCATGGAAATAATATAACATATAGCCAACATGCATCAGATTCAAGGAAAAGTGCAACACCATTTGAGAAAATTGTAGCGCCAACTTGCAGGGCAGTTTTGACTGACTTCTTATGCTCCAACTATTGATCTGAAGGATTTATTGGAAATATCAGGATGTCTAGTTGTCTATAGAGTCCTTAAGCAAGAAAAATGGCCTCTCCAAGGCCAAGAAAAATTTATTCTCCCAAGGTTACTTCAAAAGCGCAACGCCAAGTTGAAAACAGTGGCAGAAAGTGGCCTTTTAGCATGTTTTTTGCATTTTTATTCCACACAGAAAGTTGACATGGCACAAAGACTAGATATATGACATGTGGAGGTCATAAACTATACAATAATGTAGATATTTGGTGATTTGGAGCCACCAGGGAAAAGAACAGCACCAAGGCGTTGCGCTTTCGGCTAACTATGTTATTGTTTTAGCCAAAAACCATAAAATTTCAAAATTTTCAAAATTTCCTCCAAAAATGGCCCAGACTTACCCCTTTAAGTTTTAAAATTATCGGTTAGCTAGTAATGAGAGAGGCCTCAAACAAAAATCAAGATTATCCTTCTTCTTTTGCTTATTTAGGGTTTTTCTCAATTTCCTTTTCAAGCTCTTGATCTTAATTTGAGAAATCTTACTCCTTGTGCAATAATGCATTTCTGTATGCCTCTAAATTTTTTTGTTCCTGTTGGCCTTCCCAAGAAGCTTCTCCAAGTGACAATTTTCCTTGTCAAGCCAAAATTCCTTGTCTTTCTCAATTTCTTCTACAATCAAATCATTAAAATGCTCTTGACCTAGTGATGTAGATGGTTCAATTTATTGCTCTTATTGTCTCTTGAGACATCTTGCTATTGGCCTTGGTTGGATTTTATATTCTTTATCCTCAATCTCATCAACATAAATCACTGACTTACCTTTCCCATCCTTCTCCAAAATTTCCTTGGTTTTCTAAGAAAAAGGTGTTTTATTTGAAGAAATGTAATCATAAAGTTTTCCTTTGATTGTTTGTCCTTGAGGTGTCTGATTTTATCTTCTTTCTCATTTATAATCTTCTCTGGTGATTTTTCCTCCTCATGGATCTCTATGTCTACCATTTTAGTGTCAAAATGTGTAATATTCTGAAATTTTCACATCATATTTGGAATATTAGAGTTCTTAATTTTGTTAATGAATTAAGAAAATAAAAGGGTGGAGGGACCCATAATCCTCAAGATGAATAAAGATCCACCTTTTATGTGTGAATGTGGATTAATTAAACATAGATCTACATAATGGAGTAGTGGAGCAGCTAATAATGTGAATGGAGTGGAGATCATATCTCATTAATGAGATAGATCATAGAGGTTGAAGTAGTCAACTGAGATCATGGAGGGAATCTAATCTAAGATCATAGAGAATTCATGATGAAGTGTTGGAGGACTTAATGCATTTAATGCACACATGATGGAGAGGGTGCACATTGCATGTAGACATGATGGAGGACCTGGAGAGACAGTGCAGTCAACCATGGAGGATTGTGTCCACCTGAACAGCACAGTTTCGAGGTAGGTCAGGGCTTGGGAAGGCTCACTTTGTATATAAAGGAGATGAAGGAAATATTGGAGGGAGGATTTTGATTATTATTTTGGAGATCTGTTTAGATATGGAATCGTCCTTTGACATTCCATGATTTCTTTGGCTATTTAGCTAAGATTGCAACTGTTATTTAGCACTAGGTGTTCCCGAGCGGGAATCCCACCTCTTTCCTTGCGTGATCTCTAAGGAAGAGGGTTATAATTCAATCATCATTAGGAATTGGTGCCAAATTATTTCCATTCTCTACAAAACGCCCACCTTTAGGAATTACAATTTTTTTGGGATCATTTTGGGAGGTGGAGGTTGTCTTCAGTATTTCAGCTGGAGAACTGGTGAAGGAGTATTCCTATAAACTTGGAGTTAAATATCAGAATTCCCAGTGCTTCATTACAAATCTAGAATCAGGAAAAAAATTATTGACCTCCTATCAGTAGCATTCCCATCAAGTATTATGTAGTCCATCATTTCAAATCCAAAGGAGGAAGGAAGTTGCTAGCATTTCAACTAGTAATCCTATGAGGGATCATCCCCTCACCTTGCCATCACCATTTCCATCAACCTGGAGCTTATTGTAGCAAATTTCAAGAGGCATAGAGCCTATCCCTCTTGTATGTAATAGTTTCTAAAGCAGTTGCATATTCAGTTGATGCAACTTGAAGGAGGAAGAAGAGGAGACAAGATCTCAAGATCTTAGCTTGTAGATCTGAAGGAGGGATCAAACCTCAAAGATTAGATCTATTTGTATAACATATTTCAGCCATATTTGGATGAGATCTAGATTCATATCTGCGTAACCCAACAGTCAAAGGATCAAACCCTAGGAGGGTGATTTTCCAAAGTTGTAGATCTGGAAAATCCTTTCTAGGTTATCTTGGGTTTCCATCACATTGGCCTGATCGTGAATCTTTGCATCATCAGAGCTCCTGAGCTCCATAGATCTGCATTTCCCTTTGCAACTACTATATGTACATCAACAGAAAAAGGGAAAAAATTATATTTCTTCCCACAACTCTCTAGTTACGCAGTGTCTGCTTTGGCATGTTTGTAGGGTCATTCTAGGCCACTTATTTTGCTAGAGTACCTCTATTTTTACACTGTTGTAACTGTAATCCATCTCCACATAATAAAATGGCTTAGCTTATCTGTACATTATGTTGTTGTCTTTAGATTTATTTTTTACTTTGCTGCAGTTCTTATATTGTGTTTTAGTATTACTTCATTCTCCATTTTTGGATATTACAGTGGTATCAGAGCATGATCTTTGGCTCAGCTTGTGGACACTTTATATTTTGCATCAAAATAAGAAGAAGATAGTAGAGATCTACTATAATGGAGGGATTAATTTTTTTTCATCTTCCTTAAGAACTATGAAGGATATATCCAAGGAGATCAACGAGATGAAGGGAGAAAGGTAGAAATAAACCTCAAGAAGGTTTCAAAATGAAGAAGGTCCTAGTACTTCCTATCATCAACAAAGAAGATCGGAGAATCATAGATCTCCTCATAGATCTACTATACCCACTTTCTCTGAAGAAGGTGAATGGTATATAAAGGAAGAAAGGAAAGAACCTGAGACTCATAAAACTCTCAGTCTATATCTTGAAGAGTACAAAACACAGTCTAGAGCATTCAAGGAGAAACTAACTCTCCAAAAATTCTTCAAAATCATAGAAGAAAGAGGATCTTATAGCAGCAATAGAAGAAAGAGGCACAATATATTGTATTTTCCTACATTTGATGGATCTTCCTCAAGCACTATTGGCTTGAGGGGTCCTGACCCAGGTTCAGAGGTTAAGGTTTAACAACAAACCCCTATACTAATGGCCCTTTCGGCAATGACCTACTTTCGTAGGCCAAGGTCTCACCCGAAGTAGTATGGGAGGGTGTTGGAACCAGGTTTCCACACCTTGGGAGAGAGTAGGTAAGTAAGACAAATCTTCATTCACAACCTATCAGATTCACACAGAACAGGTCTATTTGTAGGTTCTTAATAGTATAATATGTACTTAACCATAACAGAGCTATTACGATTCATAGATCTAGTCAGTACCTTCAGATCCACGTGTGTATTAGAAATTACCAGCACATAATATCATAAACATAGCAATAATAGACCACATATATACTTATACCTTAACAAAGATACTTTTTTAGCATAAACAGATAGCACAGATGTATTCACAATGTTAAACAAATTCCAAATATTCACATCAACAATAACACAATAGATCTAGATATTACAAAGACACTTCAACTATATCCGCATATATTAGCATCCAAAAACCTAGTTACATCCCAAAACACAGCATGTGTACACAGCCAATAGGGTATACACACAACAGGACTGAGAATATCTGCACACACAACCCATGGGAGTCCTTACCCAAAACAACCCAAAACAGATCTAACAGTTCGCACATAGCGTCAATCTCAATTCATACCTCCTTTTAGATTCCAACTATTCATCTATTAATATCAACATGGCCTAGCTATCCCATGGTCTGCAAACTGTGGTTTGCAGACCCTAGGTATACCCTTTGACCTATTAAAAAACATTGGGGGCTTTGACCCACACCAAAACCCCTATGCAAGACTAATTAGTACCAAAATATACAAAATTCGCAACTTAGGGAGCCCCACTCCAACAAGTACCCAACACAATCTTATGACTCATCCTGAGTCACTATGGTCATGGGTTCTCCACCTTCACCTCCAGCAGCCTGATCGCATCAATCAGCTCGAGCAACACTCCTTCACTCTATGCATTAGCATTCTGAGCAATGTCCACCAACTTCTGCGAAGTTGGGCATTCAGTAGCAGCAGTGATGCTCTCCAAAGTCTGGTTGAGTTTCTTTATTTCGATATTAATGTCCTGAGAGAGCTTGAGGGCTTCATCATCCAAGGCTTAAGGCAGTAACTAAGAGTCTTCTTTTTCTAGCGGAGCTTTTCAATGTCATCTCTCAAGGTGTGGCTGGTATGCATTTGTGCCAGTCGTTGAGAAGGAATTAGAGTAGGCATAGTGGCTTCCAGCTGCTCAAACAGTTCTTTCTTCTGTCACAGTTCTTGATTAATTTCACGCAGTAGAGGGTTTCATTGTACTTTAATCCATAGCTACATAGCTGTGTCCAATAGTTCCACACCCTGAGCAATCTTACCGGTGATGATCTTAGTGGCCTCTATAACTAGCTCAGCTCGTTGGGCTCTTACCTATGGTGGTGTTTTCGGTTGAAACTTGGCCTACAAGGCCGAAATCTGTTGTTCCATGTTAGTTCTGACTGCCTGGATCTCGGTCCTCGAAGCCTTTAGTGCTGCCACAAGCCCCTCAATATTGGCCTGGGGGGTGACCAAAGCCAGGATATCTTCAGTAATGTCTGTGCAGAGCTGAATCATGAGGCATTCCAATTCTGTCTACTCTACAGTGGTGAGGGTGCATGCATCCTATGCTTGGTACACCTCAGTGGTTTTCTCCTTAATTTCCTTCTCAACTGTATTGAGCTACTAGTGCACGTGATGGTCTCTCTGTTGAATCTCCTTGAACAAGGATGCATGGAGGACTTGCAAGGATTCATGTGGAAGCCAAGGTACATCTAGTTGTACCTCTGCACAGGCCTAGAATTGCGTTCCTAAGTCGGGTGGACTCATCATGAGGGATGTGCCTGGAAGAGGACAGGGGCGACTTTCCATTTTAATGATCACTATGCTGCTAGTCGTTGAGGCTGGCCGTGTCTGGATCATAGTTTTTTGCAGCGTTTCAGTCTTTAGCTAGAGAGCTTGGAGCTCATCCTAGAGTGTAGTGACCATGGCCTTTTTCTACTCTTCCAAATCCAGCCATTTATCTTCTTCAGAAAGGGTGATTACGTTCACAATCTACTCTAGGTCGTCTTCTGTCAAAGTGACTCCTGCGTCCCGTTCTGGTCATATGGCTCGCTGCTTCTTCTGTGGTCCTTTAATAGTATCACCTATCCATTTTGTACCTCGAGGGGAGTCAGCACCTCCTACATCAAGAACTTTTGTACCCAGATCCTATTGTGAATCCTTCTATGAGGCCTATTCTGTGCCCTTCCTAGTGTTCTATCCCTGCTACGAACCCTTTTGCGATGCTGGTTTTGTGCCCTTCCTAGTACTCTTGCCCTTCTACAAACCCTTCGGTGATCTCTGATCCACTTCCTTCCTAGTACCCTTGCCCTATCCTCTGGTGTCTTTGGTGGTGTCAGGTGGGTGACCTTTGTAGTTCTCGTCCTGGTGGTGCCCTTCGTACCTGATTTGAAACCAAGCTTCCAGTGTGGAGGCCAAGTCGCAATTAGGTGGTCGATATCCTCATGAGTAACCATGTAACGGAGTGAGATCCATATTGGATAATTGCAACCTCTAATATGTACATTCTACATGGTTACCTAGAACGAAGCGATGCGTTTATATTTATCATAAATTTTCGGTGAAAAGTACAGTCAGGAGTTGATTTATGCTTCAAGTCCACTCTAAAAGAGGACCCAAAAGACTTGATTGTTGTCAATATGTTGCGCGCCCTTGGATTCCAAAAAATTTTCCTATTGCACCCCCTCGCACATATTTAGGGTGAGCTTAGGGAGGACCGAATCTTCCAAGGATTCCCATACGACCAATGTGATGAGAAGTAGGATCCAGGAGTAGCAGAATGTGTGCCCCTGATCCTGGGATTCACGTACATTTTCCAAAAATTCATTACATAGGAACTGGGTCCAATTCAAGCAAACCCCCTTTTCGCATCAGCCCTCTAGATGAATTAAATACGTAGGGACAATGTTAGCCTGGAATTTTCACCTCATCCTGAATGCCAACAACAAGGTACCCATATGCGTACTGGTGTCATTGATGGTGTTGATCATGAACCCTCGAGTGTTCCGCTCCACATTGTAATCCTTGTGCACCTTTTCGGAAATATTTTGCTCATAATTCTTGCCGAAGCATAGCATAGGGTCTGGCCCTTCCATGGGGAGACCAGTAATCTGATGAATAAGCACGGCATCAATGGGGATTCAATCATGGATCCACAAGTTTCCATCACAGACTAGGGAAAGAAGCTGGCGCACTAGTCGGTAGGTGATATTATAGTGGCCAAAATGTGGCATCGTAAGCAGGTTTAAGAGCCTGGAACCCACCAATCCATGCACCCAGTGCATGGGGACTATGTTTATCCCATCATCTTCCAATAAAATTTCGAGTGTAATATTCCTAATTAGCTGCTGGTAGTTGGAATATTATGTGTTTCTCTATTTTGCAGCTTAGAAGAATAAATGGGGTAGGGAGACCCTTAAATCTCTTTAGTAGGAATAAAACATTCCCAATGTGAAAGAGGACCAGTTTAGGTAGGAAAAATAAAGCCACCATTGGTGTGAAAGGAGGCAATTCATGAGGACTAGATCTATGTTGACCAAATCAACAACACTGCTAAAACAGGAGGAAAACAAGTGGGGACAACACAGTTTTGATGGAGGACTCTTTGCAAGGAAGTAACATCATGAATGTGTGGGGTTATGGGTGAGGAGGCTCACCAAGAATAAAAAGGAAGGGATGGAAGCCATAAGAGTCATTCAGAATCTTGTCTATGTTTGGGTATTATGACTTCTTGCATGCTTCAGTTGTTTAGATGGGTTTGCTACACTATTTAGTGCAAGGGATTCTCATGCAAGAGTTCCATACTCTTTCTTGGTTTAGCTTGTCGAAGGTATCTAAGAGGAGCATTCTGGGCTACATTTCCACTATCAGACCTTGGGTCAAGCAGTCACCAACATCAAAAGCGTAGTCTCTTGCAGGAACTATGTCATTTCTCCAGGTGTTGTTGTGGAAGGGTTAAACCCCTTAATTTTGAGCTAGTTTCTTAGGAGAAGGGGCTCTCCCTCTCCCGGAATGCTAGTGAGGAGGATTTTTGAGTCATATTATGTATTATTCATCCATATATATAGAGAGCTATAGTAGACTGCATGATTTCAGATCTAGATATGTAGATCTACCATTTTGTACTTGTGCTTTCATGAAACCCTTGCTGGGTTATCTCCATATTGTATAAAAGGGGCTATATCTCCATTTTCTTGGCTCTTTGAATAATATAATCTCCATATCTATTATTTTCCATATTTTTCTATAGAAACCCTCATGGAATAACACTGTCACATGCTTTAGAATTTCTGTTTGATATAATTCATGGGGTTTGGGTGTTTTTGAGCTATATTGGGACGGGGAGATCTGTTTAACATAGCTAGAGGGGTTTGTTTTTTATCCCATTCTATAAGTGAGGGTTATAATGCATAAAATAAGGGATTCAAGTCTTGTTTCTCAATTCTATAGCATAATTTTCTGAAAACAATGCTTTTACCTTCTATATTGTTGAAATTCCTAAGAAGAAATATTACAGTGGTATCAGAGCTCTACTCTTGGCTTAGCTTGTGGGAGAAAATATACTACAGTGATAGAGGAGAAATAAATTCCAAATATTCTTCTTCAAAATATGCAGAAAATTGCCAAATATATCAAGGAGATGAGACATAAGGAAGCCCCTAGAGGTTTTTACGATGGAGAAAGCACCAACACATCACATTTTTTGGAACAATCAACCACACACCCTTATTCAAAATGCTCCACTATGCCCACATTCCTATCTAAAGAAGGTGAGGAAAAAACTCTTGGAGATTATTTTTTGGAATATGAATTACAATCCCAAAGATTCAAAGAACACTTGAGCTTCCAAGATTTCTACTGGATCAAGGATGGAAGAAGAACTTTGTTGGAAATTGTGTTCAACGCTCCCTGTGTGTTTCGTGACATGGAATAACCGCCTCTCCTGGATCCTAACTCTAGCGATTGTAGCGGAGACTAATGCTTGCAAGTTTTGGTCTAATGGTAATCATGAGTTCCAACAAACTTGTCATCACCAAAAGAAAGGAGGATTTATGCAGGGATCAGATCTACAACATAGTATGGGAAGGTTCTTCTTTCCCTCATATGATGGATCACCTAAGTGCACAACCAAGGCTTGGGTGGAGAAGTTGGATACTTATTTCCAACTCAACATAGTTTTTGAAATAGAAGCTATCAAAATAGTTGCGCTGCACTTGTAAGGTGAGGCTCATGAATGATGGTTCCATGGGTTGTATACAATTGGGCATGCTCATATCACATCATACTCAGATTTCACTAAGAGATTATTGATAGATTTGATCCAAGGGATCCAAAGGCTCACTTTGTTGAGCTAACCAAGCTCAAACAAAAAGGAGATCTAGAAGTTTATATTGCTAAATATTTGAAGCTTTCAGTGATGGTATCCAACCTCACTATGAGCAGGAAGGTATGCATGTTTATTGATGGGATAGCTGAACCATTACATGGATTGGTAAAATATACTAGACTTACTACATTCCAAGAAGTTTTGGATAAGGCTGGAGATTTACAACATACTTTGCCCAAGACAAGAGCATTATTTCAGCAGGAGATTTCTTCATGGCTAAGGGAGGATCAAGGGAGGAAAATTCTTGATAATGATATGAAGAAATTAAGGAAGAAAAAACTTTGCTTCACTTGTTAGGAGCCATGGGTGCCAAACCATCAATGTGTTGTATGGAAATCACATTGCATTGAGATATTTTTCGATGAGGAGGAGAGGACCAGCATTGCACCACCTACAGAAGATGTGGTAAAAAAAAATTCTCCAAAGGGAGGAGCTCTTGAAAATTTAAGAGGGGTCCCTAAATATCTGAACTTGAGGGTTAGAGGCACTATTATGGGGCAAAGCGTATCAATATTAGTATTTAGTGGAGCTACTCATAACTTTATTGATACACAACTAGTACAAAGGAGGGGCATCCACATGGAAGACTTTAAGGGTTTCTGAGTTTTGGTTCCAGGAGCCAAAACCATGCAGTGTACGAGATATGTTTCAAGATTATCTGTCACCATGAGAACATACACTCTGATGGACCACTTCTTTTTGGTTGATATTCTCGACACCAATGTTATATTGGGTGTCCAGTGGTTAATCACTCTTGGAAGAGTTACCACTAATTGGGATACTTTAGAGATGGAATGTGTAATATCCCGAATGGGGAATGCACCAATACATGAACACAAAACTGGAGTAGCAGTGATAAATCAGCTCATGAAATGTAAGAATAACACTAACCCATCATATAAATGTTAAGGCAACAAACTGTATATAATATCTTGAGGAAATGATCACTCAAGTTAGGCAATACAAGCCTCAAGAAATCATGTACATGAAATATGAAGTATACTGCTACACAAAAAATGCCCAAGGCTATGACATCATAGTTTTATTATAAATAATTGCTTCTAGATTATTTCAATACATGGATATGGAAATATACAGCTCATACAATGTTGGGAGAAAATATCTAAACCCCCAAAGACAATCTGGAAAGGATTTCCTGAAATATGCAAAAATACAAATTCTCAGAGTTGCAGTCCTAGGACTGAATAGTAGTTACAACTCAAGAAATAGATGGAGATGGATGAATATGATACACAATATGAATAAAACTCCTCCAATGGATCTTTAAAGTGAAAGGCTGATCGTAACACTATATATCTCACCCTCCAACAATCACTACAAACCCTCACTGCAAATGCTCACTAAAAATAACGCAGTCAAGGAGAGGGACTGCGCTATAGGAGATAGAAAATGTGTTTTCTAAGTGCCAATATCTGAAATATGCTCCAAATTCTTCCTCATTGATTTCCCAAAGGAAAGGAATCTTCCTCCTCTGAAAAATAAGCTCCGGAAGTGGTGTTGTGAAACCTCCACTGCAACACCCTGCAACACAACGTTATACTCTGCAGAAATAACACTGTAGCTAAAGGAGGTAGCTTGGCCTTAAGCCTGAATGTGGAGAAATGAATTGCAAGCTCCCTCAAGAGGCCTCTCAATAAACGAGATGGGATTCCCGCTTGGGAACACTCGGTGCTAAGCAACACAACAATCTCAACTAAACAGTTGAAGAAAGCACAAAGTCATACAGACCATAAAATCAATAATCAATAACATAAGATGTCTTGCTATGGCTACCTTGCCCTCCTTTTATACAAATAGAAGCCCTCTCACCTTGATTCCCACTCACTAGAGTTTCCTCCACAAAGGAATCTTCCTCCCACTATCTCTGTGTTGTCTCCAAAGATGATCTCCACCTCTTATCCCAGCGCTGTTGACTTGGTCAAACTTGACCTTGTCCACATGAAAATGTTCCTTTTCACACATGAGGGTGTGAAGTCCAGAACCTATGATGATCCCTTTTGACATTATGAGGGATTTTATTCCTATTTCTGAAATGTATAACCCTCCTGAACCATTTATTCATGTCCTAAGTGTAAACAACAAAAGTCAATATTCCAATTAGCTACATGCTAATTTTGGAATATTACAATCCTCCCCTCCCAAATGTTTCTTGTCCTCAAGCAAATACAAGGATAGAACTGAGAAGTCTCCCCTCTTCCTACTGTAACATCCACATATGATAATCTCCTCCAAGGAATGATATGTTTTCTCATCAATAAATCTCCATATTGCCCCTCCCAAGAATGCAAGTTAGCTAAATAGCTATCATCATGAACAGTAGAGTACTCAAGGAGGAAATAAGGTGTTTTCTATAGGTCCGAGGAATGGGATCTGAAATTTAGTGGGAACCATCATTCCCATGTGGATCCTCCATCCCCAAGCTATCATACATGCAAAATGAGTTACCTCCCACCATGGAAACTCCTGAGAATCCTCCTCCACATTTGGCTGCTGCAATGTAGGTGGGTTGAATATCTGAATATGGTAGATAAAATGGCCTACCCAAAGCTATCCTCCTCTCCACTTATGATAAGTGTAGAGTATATGATGATCTTGGGCTACAATAATATTACCCTCAAGTGGCAAGAAGAAAATTATATCTCCAAGGATCTCTTCTCCAATGTTGTGAATCCAGCTAGCCCAAACCATCCCATATATGATGAATAGGACATGATCATCATATGGTATCCAAATGAGAAAAATATTTAAGGTTTCAAATAGTGTTTAAAGGTACCAATAGTTTCCCAAGTGGTCACAGTGAATTTTCCCAGACTGTTGCTTCAGAAAATAATATGGCAAGTTGTTTCTTGACAAATGGCTAGTTGTATATGTCATCACATCTGCTAGTGAATAGTAAATGTCTTGGTGAATCAACTGAGCATACATAGAAGAATAATGAAACACTTTCCCAAGGCCACATAAAATATGGCTATCTTCATCATATAATTTGGCCCAAAATTTACCATGGATCCCAAAGAGAAGCTTTCCCTCTTGTGGAGCAATGCACTGAATAGAAATGGTAACAGTATGCAAATACTGTGTTAGATAATCAATAAATGCAAAAAAAAAAATTCTTACCATGTACTAGAAGTAAGATGATATATGGATCCATGAATAATTTCTCCATAGTGGTATGACATACTCCCATGAAGAGGAATGGACCATGTGTTGCATGAAGATCCTCCTTATGATACTTGGAAATCCTTGTTAAGAAGATCATATCTTGGTAATAGATGTTTTCATCCACTATTCTATCACTCTCACCTTCTCCTTGTCCACCAAGTGCATTAAATGTGAAGTGATACTGGGGACACTCCATCAATAAGCCCAAGCTCCCAAGTGACAGTGCTGTTGGCCTATGCAAATAGGCTCCTGCCAACTCATAGCTCCATTCCTTGACATGCTCATTGTCAAAGACATCTCTCACAATGCTGCTATATATAGGAAATTCCTTCCAAAGTGGAAGTACATCTTGATCATCCAAGGCTAAGGAGTAGCCCCTTTGCACCATAATAGTTCCATCTCCTACTCCTATAACATCATGAAAAGTATGATAGAAAATATTCCCATGCTCCCCCAAGAACAACCAAAGAAACAATAGTTTTGTTGCCTCCTCATACCTTCATCATATAGATCATGTGGTGAAAACATAATGATTGATCCGGATTTATGCAAGAATGCAACAGAATAAACATATAACCATAATTACAAAGATGCAACAGAGATAACACTTCATTTCATTAATATCAAGGAACTGAAATTTTCTTACAGATAGAATGGAAATAAAACTAGCTAGGGCGCTGGTAGCTATCTCTGAGAAGAGATGTGGTGACTACAGGCCTCTGAAATAAGTTACAATGAGGCTCGGGGCCTATTTATTATTGAGAAATAATGGAGAACCCTAAACATCCAAAAACCTAACCCTAGGAGATGAAGCACCAAAACTATGGGCCCTTTTTGGGTAAATTGGTGTTTCAACTTCCTAGGGACGTAACCTTGGCATACTATCTCTGTTTAACGCACATGATACATGATTAGAAAGCTCTAACCGAGAACTAAAACTTTCGCCAAAAATATCATTTCGGAATGTGATGCCCAAAAAACATCATTTAGGGCCACAAAACAGCTCCGGAAGTTCAAGACCCGGAAAACTGCTAAAAATAGTAAGTTATGCTGAAACTAAAAAAATGAAAGAGACAATGGTGGGGGCCCAAGTGGAATAGGCGAGTGGCCACCAATATCCACCTAGATCATTCCTCCCCCCTTAGGAATAAATGGTACCCATTGCGTTGAGTTCCTCCATGAGATGAGAAAACTTCTGTTGAACTTGTTCCCTGGTGAACCACTTGCCTTGGTGCAGGAGTTGGCCAGCTTTGACAACTCGATACAGTTGGATATTCTGTTGGCGAGTGCTCTTTATTTTCATGTCCATGATACAATCTACGGTGGCCTGTTCCATGCATTCTGGGTTTAACTCTGTTGATGTGAGTTGTTCTGCAATGTTTGAGGTGTCCAATAGAGGTGGGAAGTAAGGATGAAGGCGATCCACATTCAAGACTGGGTGCAGACCAAGGAATGGTGGAATACTGAGCTTTAAGGCACTATTTCCTACAGCCTTGGTGATGGTGTACGGCCCGTATTGGAGTGGGCGAAGCTTGTGGTGGGGTCCAGTGAGGCGCTCCTTCTGCAGATGTAGCCATACTTTGTCACCCACCTGGAAGTTGTGTGGCACCCGGTGTTGATTATGGCATTTCTTGTACTTGGCATTGGCTCGATCCAATATATCATGAACCTGTTGACGGATGTGTTGAATGCACTCGACGAAGCTACTTGCTTTGTCAACTTTAGACTGGACATGAGCTGAATCTGCCTGAGCAGCTGCAAATGGTATGGCTACGTCAATAGGACATAGTGGCTGGAATCCCAAGCCCACCTGAAAGGGGCTATGGCTGATTGAACAGTGGAGAGACTGATTATAACTATGTTGTACATATGGGAGGCTCTCGTCCCATGTGCGTGGATGCTTTGAATTGTACATGCGTAGAATGTGTACAATCATTTTGTTGACGACCTCTGTCTAGCCATCTATTTGGGGATGGAAAGTTGTGGACTTGGTGAGCTTGGTATCCAACATTGACTAGAGGCTAGACCAAAATGTGCTGAGGAACCTTCTATCCTGATCTGATATGATAGACTATGGGATCCCAAAGTGCACCCACACTCATTCAAAGAAGAGTTTAGCAATGGCTTTTACTGTGATATTCTTCTTGCAGGCCGCTATGATGGCCATCTTCAAGAATTTGTTGACGACCACGAAAATACAGTCATTTCCCTGCTTAGTAGAAGGCAGGCCTGACATGTAATCCATGGAGATGGATTCCCAAGGTCGACTAGGGGTAGGCAGCAGAGTATATAGGCCTTGCTTCTTGATGGTCGGTTTCGCAATGGCACAAGTGGTGCAAGATCTGATGTGCTTCTCGACATCCTTTCGAAGGTTCAGCCAATAGAAATACTTCTGCAAGATTGCTAGTGTGCTTCCCATATCATCTTTGCATGCTCACTTGAAGGAACACAAAGGTGTCCCAGGTGACATAAAAGTGCATCTTGGAAGTGAAAGTTTGGAACATGTGTACCCCCCAAGAGTGCTTTGTAAGTGTGGCCGAATTCTGGGTCACTGTCATAGAGAAGCGGCCAATCAGAAGTCTCATGCCCACAAGAGTTGAGCACAGTGGTGAGCGCCACGATCGGTGGTCAGCTGAGGGAGTCTGCAACATTATTGGTGCTACCCTTTTTGTACTTGATGTTCAAATGAAACTGTTGCAGATATGTGGACCACTTCTGATGGCGATCATTCTGCAACTTCCCTTGTGTTTGTATGAACTGCAAGGGTCAATGGTCTGTGTGGATGATTGTTTCCTTCCCCAAAATGTAATGCTTCCATTGTCGACAAGTTTTCATAATGGAATACATTTCTTTGTCATAAGTGGGATACTTGCGAACTGTGTCAGACAATGTCTCACTGTGATATGCCATTGGATGTCCCTATTGAGTAATAACTACCCCAATAGCATAGTCATAGGCATCTGTCTCGATCTCAAATGGCTGTTGCAAGTCTGGTAAAGTGAGGACTGGGGCAGAACAGAGGAAATTTTTCAATTCTATGAATGCCTTCCGTTGAGGTTCCGACCAAAAGAATTTTTCTCTCGCTCCTCCCTTGGTGACTTGACTCAAGGGCCAAGTGATATGAGAGAATCCCAACATGAACCACCGGTAGAAATTAGCAAGACCCAGAAAGCTGTGATGCTCTGTTATAGTAGTTCGGGCTGGGCAGTCCTGAATGACTTGGATCTTGGTTGGATCCACATGTACCCCCCTTTCATCAATAATGTATCCCAGATATTGAACCTGGGTCATGCCAAAAGTGCACTTCTCTAGATTGGCACACAACTTGTGCTGCCGCAGTGTTTGGAGGACTTGTCAGATGTGGTGAAGGTGCTCTTCCCAAGTCTGGCTGAAGATCAGAATGTCATCCAAGTACACCACTACAAATGAGTTGGTGAATGGCCGCAAGATGTCGTCCATCATCCTCATGAAGATTGCAGGAGCATTCGTTAACCCGAAAGGCATGACCAGCCATTCGAAAAGGCCTTCCTTGGCTTTGAAGGCAGTCTTCCACACATCAGAGGTTTCAATTGGTACCTGGTGATACCCATACTTTAGGTCGATCTTGCTGAAATATTTTGCACCTTTAAGTTGGTCTAGAAGGTCATCAATCCGTGGGATTGGGTACCTATTCTAGACAGTGATCTTGTTCAGTGCCTGATAGTCAATACAGAGTCTCCACATCCCATCCTTCTTCTGTACAAACACGATCGGGCTCACACAGGGCGATGAAATTGGTCTGATGTGACCTTTATACAACAGCTCCTGAATCTACCTCTTGATTTCATCATTCTCCAGAACATAACGCCGATAGATTGGTCCATTGGGTAGCGGCACACTTGGGGTCAGATCAATCGGCTGCTTGACCTGACAGTGCAGAGGAACCCCTGTGGGTGAGGTGAATATGTCCCCATACTCCTCCACAACCTTATCCATTTGTTGTTTTCGTGTAGAGGAGCCCTATCTGGAGGTCATGGCCACAGTCTTCTTCTTGCCCTGGGGACGGATCATCAGGAAAACGAATTTCTAGTTTGGGAAATGAGCTTACTGCATTTTTTTCAGTAACCAAAGAGATAGTAGCAGGAGGTGGTACCTCTGGTATCCTGTACAACTTATTTCCCAAAGTAACAATAACAACATATTTATGTCGCAGACTCATACATAGCATGACGTCTCCACAAGTGCGTTGAACTCAATACACATCAGAAACATCAATAGGAGCAACGTCACATAATACCTCATCCGTGAAGGGCTTGATGCTATAGGGAAGGCGGCACTACTAGCTGACGCAAAGATCTCGTCCTTGGTGAAGCCAATCGATGGTGTATGGATGTGGGTGAGATGTGGTCGGCAAGCCCAACTGCTCCATGACGTCTACTGAAATGAGGTTCTTTTGGCTCCCATTTTCGACAATGAACTATACAGGGGAGCCCTTTACCCACATCTAGGAGTGGAAGAGATGTTCCTCCTCCTTTGGATCTTCTGGTTCCTCCTTTTGGATCTTTGTAGTGGCAAGAGTGGCATTGGACTCCACATCAATAATCTGTTTCCATTTTTCATTCCCTCTTTTAGGTTATGATTTGGAGTCGGAGCATGCATCTGACTCAGAAGCCCTCATCTCAGCCACTAGCAACTGCTTGGCCTGACACTCACTTGTGTTGTGAGTGGAGCTCTTATGGAACTCACACCACTTTCCCGTGTCCTTCTTTGGCTTTGCGGTGCTGTTCTTTTCTTGTGGCTTTGACGGGTTGTCTTTAGCCGCCATGCCTTGGCTCTGTCCTTTGTTTTGTGGTTTGGAAGCACCTTTCCTTGCTTTTGATTCACAGATCCAAAGTCTCGCTTCTTCTGTTTGAATTTCTGCTCAATCTTGGCAGCATACCGGTATGCCGTACCAAGCGAGGAGATGTCGCGGAACTCCATTTCCTCCTGAATGTATCTGTGCAGACAACTGCGATACTTTAGCACCAAATGTTTCTCTGAATCTTTGATACCCAACTTTGTGCGCAGGGTATGGAATAGATTCGTCAGCTCATGCACATCTTGATCCCTTTGTTGTCGCAGCGTGGTCCATTGTATGTACTTGTCCACATAGCTCCCTGCGGGATAGTACTATTCCTTGACGGCGTCTTGGAAATAATTCCAAGTTGGTACGACCGAGAATAGAGAGGGCTTTGTCTGGTCCTTGTTCTCATAGTAGGTTTCCCACCAGTCCTTAACATGGGGGGTAGCTTTGAGGAGTGAAAAAACAATCTTCTCGCGGTCTGAAAAGTCATGAACAAAGAAATATCCTTCTAAAAGATTCAACCATCTATCTACGGAATCTGTGTCTATTTGACCCTCAAATATGGGAATTTAAAAATTTACTTGTACCTTAAAAGGATTCGCGCCTCCAGAGTGGCTGCTGGATGCAGATGCGCCGTCGGTGGGCAGCCGTTGAAGGATCTGAGCAAAGTTATCCATCATCAAGTTCCTTTTTTTTTCAAGGGCCTCCTCGAGCAATATTTTGATGGGATCTCCTACTCCCTCATCTTTCTTTTCATCCCCCATGGGTGTCCGTCGAGGTTTGTGAGGCTGATCTTGCAAAGGTTCCACCAGATCAAGCCCTAGCTCCTTATACCCCGACCTCGTTGGGGACATGCAAAGAAGGATCGAGAAAAAGTAGCCCACTCTGATACCACTGATCTGGATTTATGCAGGAACGCAACAGAATAAACATATAACCATAATTACAGAGATGCAGCGGAGATAACACTTCATTTCATTAATATCAAAGAACTGAAATTTGCTTACAGACAGAATGGAAATAAAACTAGCTAGGGCACTGGTAGCTATCTCTGGCAGCTATAGGCCTCCGAACTGAGTTACAATGAGGCTCGAGAGCCTATTTATTATAGAGAAACAATGGAGAAACCTAAACATCCAAAAACCTAACCCTAGGAGATGAAGCGCCAAAACTATGGGCCCCGTTTGGGTAAATTGGTGTTTCAACTTCCCAGGGACGTAACTTTGGCATACTATCTCCGTTTGACGCACATGATACATCATTAGAAATCTATATCCGAGGACTAAAATTTTTTCCACAAATATCATTTCTAAAATGGAATGATATTTGTTGGAGGCGCGATGCCCAAAAAACATCGTTTAGGGCCTCAAAACGGCTCCGGAAGTTCAGGACCCAGAAAACTGCTAAAAATAGTAAGTTATGCCGAAACTAAAAAACTGAAAGAGACAATGGTGGGCGCCCAAGTGGAATAGGTGGGTGGCCACCAATATCCACCTGGATTAATGATTGATATGAAGACTATCATATCAACATAATGCATCCATACTCCTTGTTGTCCTATGATGCAAGTATCCTGCCAAACTTCCTCCATCCACATACCCTTTGAAATAGGATATGTCACATGATGTCCAAACTCTTTCAAGAGTAGCCAACATAGCCAAGCCTCCTGCTACCTAGTGTCATAAATTTTCAAGTAGCTTTCTAGCCTCTTGCTCACCATCCACACCCATTCATCCAAATGTGGGTGCCTCCCATCATGCTCTACCTTGGTACTCTTCCAATGAAGACTACCATCCTCCCAAATCAGATTTATCCCTTTGCATTTCATGGTATGTTGAAATGAAACTCCTTTGAGACCTCCTAGAGAAGATCTCACATCAGTGTCCTTCTTGAATCCATAGGGATCCAAGTGTGCTGAAGGTAAAACCTCCTCACTGTTACTTATTGGCAGTGCTGTAAAACTCCTCAATGGTGTACTTATTGTCTCATGCTCCAACTCAAGGATGAACATATGGTTTTGTATAATATTGTTTTGGACAAGGTTCAACCTATCCTCCAAAAGTTCACACCCCACCCTCAAGTGTTTTGTGCAACTCAACAAAGGCACATGAGGATGATGGTTCATCCCTTCCTTGAACAATTCAAGGTGGCACAACGCAGTGCAATTATGTTGTTCCAAATAAGTAGTATGTAATGGTATACAACCCTCCATAAGAGTTTCTAAAAGAATAGGAGATGTAAACTTAGGCATACCTTGATGAAATTTGGGAGTATCTTGTATGGTTGTAAGGGCTTCTTTCTCCAATGTATTGGCTCCCCCAAATGCTAAAGATGATGGTTTCTCCTCCATATTTCTATTAGTGCTAGTACATAACTCCTCGAATGGTGGTGAGGGCTTCTTCTCCTCTGATTTATCCTTGCCAAATGTTCTAATCAACCTTTGAGTAAATTCAGCAAAATTAGTCACTCTTGCATGACTCAAATGGATGAACCACCAAATGTTTGCTTCACCCTCAAGGTGAAGCACTGCAATTTATATAGCCTCTCTTTCTACCACTAGATGTAGTAGGAATAATGCATCTATTTTCGTAGCCCAAGCCCTTGCTATAAATGACCCATCAAAGTAGACAATAGAAACCTATTGCCCTTTATTTTTCCTTTACTGCAAGGTCTCCTTTCTTCCTCTAGTTGAATGAATTGTGGGAAAGCTAGAGTCTCCTTGAAGGCTCTAGGTTGAGATTTGTATTCAACAAGGTATTCACTTAGAATCTTGTGATCCAAGTGTCCTCCATATTTCTGCAATTTTTCCCCTTTTCCAAAAGGAAAGGGTATAGTACCATTGCTTCATTCTTCTTTTCTTTGCTTGAAATCCTTGCTGAGGTACTTTCTAGTTCTAAAAAGAGATGAGATAAAACTCACTCTCTGCATCATTTTGATCTTCCTCTTTGTCTTCTTATTCTTTTGATAGCATAGTGGTTGAGATCCATAGTCCGAGCCAAGATTATGCTCTGATACCACTGTAATATCCCAAACGGGGAATGCAACAATACATGAACAAAAAACTAGAGTAGCAGTGATAAATCAACTCATAAAATGTAAGAAGGCCACATAGCCATCATACTAATGTTACAGCAGCAAAATTTATACAAGATATTGAGGAAATAATCACTCAAGTTAGGCAATACAAGCCTCAAGAAAGCATGTGCATGAAATATGAAGTATACTACTACACAGAAAATGCCCAAGGCTATGACATCATAGTTTTATTAGAGATAACTACTGCTAGAGTATGTAAATACATGGATATGGAAATATACAACTCATACAATGTTGGGAGAAAATATCTAAACCCCCAAAGACAATTCCAAGACAATCTGGAAAGGATTTCCTGAAATAAACAAAAATACAAAATGTTAGAGTTGCAGTCCTAAGACGGAATAGCAGCTGCAACTCAAGAACTGGATGGAGATGATTGAAGATGCTACACAATATTAATAAAACTCCTCCAATGGATCTTTCAAGTGAAATTTTGATCCTAACATTGAAGATCTCACCCTCCAACAATCACTACAAACCCTCACTGCAAATGCTCACTAAAAATAACGTAGTCAAGGAGAGGGACTGCACTGTAGGAGATAGAAAATGTGTTTGCTAAGTACCAAGATCTGAAATCTACTCCAAAGGCTTCCTCACTAACCTCCCAAAGAAAAGGAAGCTTCCTCCTCTGAAAAATAATCTCTGGAAGTGGTGTTGTGAAACCTCCACTGCAACACCCTGCAACACAATGTTATACTCTGCAGAAATAACGTTGTAGTTGAAGGAGGTAGCTTGGCCTTAAGCCTAAATGTGGAGAAATGGAGTGCAAGATCTGTCAAGAGGCCTCTCAAGAAATGAGATGGGATTCCCTCTCAGGAACACCTAGTGCTAAGCAACACAACAATCTCAACTAAATAGTTGACGAAAGCACAAAGTCATACAGACCATAAACTCAATAATCAATAACATAAGATGTCTTGCTATGGCTACCTTTCCCTCCTTGTATACAAATGGAAGCCCTCTCACCTTGGGTCCCACTCATTAGGGTTTCCTCCACCAAGGAATATTCCTCCCACTATCTCTACGTTGTCTCCAAAGATGATCTCCACCTCTTATCCCAATGTTTTTGACTTGGTCAAACTTGACCTTGTCCACATGAAAATGTCCCTTTTCACACATGAGGGTGTGAAATCCAGCTCCTATGTTCATCCCTTTTCACATTATGGGGGATTTTATTACTATTTTTGAAATTTATGGGAATCCTTACCCATTTATTCATCTCCTTAGTGTAAACAAAAAAAAACAATATTCCAATTAGCTACATGCTAATTTTGGAATATTATAGAATGGACAGAAAAATGGAATGGTAAGCATAAGATAATCAAGGGCATACACACTTACCCACCTCAAATTGTTTCAGCCCATAAGATGGAAGTAGATTTATGTAGAGGAGACATATAGTGGGCAGTAGAACTACATTTTTCTGAAGCTAGGGGCAAGGATTCACCAGTAAATCCAGATGTACAATCTCTCTTAGACTGGTACTCTACAATATTTGGAGATATCCCACCAGGGAGGCCTCCTGATCAAGGATTTGAGCATACTATTGAGTTGGATCAAGGGATTCAAGCAGTGATTACCACCCCTTATAGGCATCCCGAAGCTTATAGGGATGAGATTGAAAGGGCCATCCAAGGGCTATTAGCTCTAGGACAGATCCAGCCTAGCACTAGTCCTTTTGCCTCTTCAGTGGTCTTAGTAAAAAATAAGGATGGAACATTGAGAATGTGCATTGATTATAGAGAATTGAACAAGAAGACCATGAAGAATAAATACCCAATTCCCAGGATTGATGAGTTGATGAATGAGCTAAGAGGATCCAAATATTTCTCCAAGATTGATTTGAGATCCAGGTATCATCAAATCAGGGTGAGGGATCAGGATATCTCCAAGACAACATTCAGGTGTCACTATGGGAATTTTGAGTTCCTGGTAATCACTTTTGGATTAACCAATTCCTCAGTAACTTTCTAATCTTGCATGAACCACATCTTCCATGGTCATCTGAGAAATTTTGTATTGGTCTTCTTTGATGAAATTCTTATTTACAACTGCACATGGGAGGAACATTTGCAACATATTAAGGCAGTATTAAACATTCTTAAGGAGAAAAAATTCTATGCTAAGCTCTCTAAATGTGATTTTTGGCTCACAGAGATGATTTACTTAGGTGACATCATTGGATTGGATGGAGTAAGAGTGCATGAAGAAAAGAACCATACTATCAGGGATTGGCCTGAGCCAAGGAATGTTACATAACTCCAGGGATTTGTAGGGATATGTACATATTACCAGAAGTTTGTTAAGGGTTTTGTCAACTAGCAGCAACACTTACATATCTTAAAAAAAAGGGATCTTTCAGTTGGACACCTATAGCGCAAAGAGATTTTGATAAACTCAAAGAGGTAATGAGTAGCTACCTAGTCTTAGTCCTACCATATTTTACTCAACCTTTTGTGTTGGAATGTGATGCATCAGGGGAAGGTATTAGAGCAATCTTGATGCAAGGAGGCCACCCTATAGCCTTTGAGAGAATGAAGTTGCTGCCACATGATAGGATATACCCCATATATGATAAAGAAATTATGGCTATTATGCACGCTTTAGCCAAATTCCGAAAATATTTGGTGAGGAATAAATTCCAGGTGAAGACCGATCACAGTAGTCTCTGATTCTTTCTTGAGCAGAAGCAGCTCCAAGAAAGACAACTAAAATGGGTAAGAAAAATCCAAGCATATTACTTTGACATAGAGTATGTCAAGGGGAAGAGCAATGTAGTGGCTGATGCTCTATCCAGGAGGCCAACAACGCTGTCCTTAAGGGGCATAGATGCAGATTGGAAGGCTCAATTGTTGGTTGAGTATTCCAAAGATAAATTTGCATGTGAGATACTAGATGGGGTGATATCTGATGAGAGGTATAGAGTGATGGATGAGATCATCTATTACTAGGACTAAGTCTTTTTGGCTAGGAATTATAAGCTCAAAGAGAATATTTTACAAGCATCACATAATTCCCCACTTGCAGGGAATCAAGGAGAGGTAGCTAAGGAACAAAGTGATCAAAGAATATCTGATTCGATGGAGGAATCT
This sequence comes from Pinus albicaulis, assembly GCA_034641835.2. Classification (NCBI taxonomy): domain Eukaryota; kingdom Viridiplantae; phylum Streptophyta; class Pinopsida; order Pinales; family Pinaceae; genus Pinus; species Pinus albicaulis. Next base: position 661,436,377 of record CM076583.1, on the reverse strand, counting down.
TCCTGATGGGGATGCCACTTGGGAAGGATAAAATATCTTACAGCATCCTTCTTTGATGTTTCTTGAGGAAAAGAAACTTTTGGGAAGGGAGGACTCTAATATTCCCAATTAGCTGCTGCTAGTTGGAATATTATGTGTTGCTCTATTTTGCAACTTAGAAGAATAAATGGGGTAGGGAAACCATTCAATCTCTTTAGTAGGAATAAAAAATTCCCAAAGTGAAAGGGGATCAGTTTAGATAGGAAAAATAAAGCCACCTTTGGTGTGAAATGAGGCAATGCATGAGGACTAGATCTATGTTGACCAAATCAACAGCGCTGCTAAAAGAGTAGGAAAACCAATCGGGACATTGCAGTTTTGATGGAGGACTCTCTGGAAGGAAGTAACCTCATGAATGTGTGGGGTCAGGGGTGATGAGGCTCAACAAGAATTTAATATTCCTAATTAGATCAAGCTAATAGGAATATACTATTTTGTTTTCATTTTCTTGTTGTAGGAATAAGATTGTAAAGGAGGATAAATTAAACTCCTAAAAAAGAAAAATAAATCAATGCCCATGTGAACAAGGCTAAATCTGGGTTGCCTTAATTAAAATCCCTTATGTGTGAAAGGGATTCTGAAAATTTACTGGGTCAACAAGACCAAATCCACAGCGCTGTCCAGATGCAATGTACCTCTTAGATGCACAACACAGATCTAGTTGGAGGCTACACATGTGAAAGGAGCTAAACCTTTGAGATGGTTTAGGGTTTTGAAAGGCTTTCATCCTATAAATTAAAGAGGAGAGAAACATGAGAGGGGTTTTTGAACATATTTTATTGAAAGGATTTGTCTATTTAGACACTTCTCATTCTCCAGCTATTTAGCTAATAGTAGTGTTGTTTAGCACTTGGGTGTTCCTGATCGGGGATCCCACCTCTTTCCTTGAGAGGCCTCTTTCAAGAGTCTTGCATTTCTTGTCCACTATCAGGAATTTGGCCAAGCTTATACTTCCAACTACAACATATATCTTGTTGAGGGTTTTGTTGTCTTTGTAAGCTGCAGCAAGTGGAGGCTAGATCTGTTCAGATCTAAGCCAGTCTAGTGCCTCTTTTCACTAGGAGAGTCTTCTATCCCATTGACAAGAGTGTATTCGATCATCATAGATCTAGATCCATACCTTGGCATCACAACAAACTATTCATCAAGGATACAAATTTTTTTTTCTTCCAGGACTATGTTATCTACAAGAGGAGAGTTGCAGGGAGTTTTGGCAACATTTGAGGAGTGATCTCTAGTGATGAGAACTTGTCTCTCACTCTGGTGATCCATGGATTTCTATAATTATCCATGTCATATTCAGATATGATCTAGATACTCCTATATAAGCTTCAGGAGTTCTGTAGAAATCTGTAGATCTGTTGCATGAGGTCTCAGATCTACTCCATATGCTTCATGTTTGTTTGAAAACCCCAAGGGGTATGTAAAATAGAGACAGTCTAGTGTACAAATCTGACATAGACCTAATATTTTGTACACATATTTGTTCTAGATCTTATTTGTAACCTACAACTGATGTATGCTCCCAAAAATAATTTTGTTAAGGCTTTTACAATGAGATATCTTGTTGCAACACCTCTTTAGAGGGTTTTTCTCATGGAAGTATTCCATCTCTTGTACATTGATTGGGCCAAATTGTAAAAATTATTTATCATTGTATAGGATGTTTTTGAGCTATCATATTGGTCTCTTACTACTGATATCAAAATTTTCATTATTTTCTGTGCAGTGTTACTTTGTGTTGCTGCAGTCCCTTCTTTGGGTAGTTTTCAAGCCATACTGGGTGTGGGAGATCTGTTTAACCCACCTAGTTTTTTCTGATATCCTCTTGGATTTGGGTCTTATATTATCATATATAAGGGATTCAAGGGCTGATTTCAAGTGATGTAGCATCCATTCCTGAAAAATGTGTTTTTTAGGCATGCCTTGCTAGTAATCCCAATTTGGGGATATTACAGTGGTTTCGGAGCATCTTTTTTGGAACAACCTGTGCTTATTGAAGAACCAATATGTCTTTTCATGGAAATAAAATAATAATGAGGAAGTGTGGTTACACTAAAGACACAGAAGAAAAGGGTAATATCCCTTTAACTGGAAGTTTGCAGAGAGAAGGGTTCTCCAAAACTCTTTCTCAAGCTATGCATGAACTGAAAGAAGAAATCCAAGGAATGAAGAGGGAAAGACATGAAAATACCTCAGGAGGATTTTTGCATCAAGAAATCCCCAATAATTCTTACTATGTGTGTGAGAATTCAGCCACACAACCTGATCTGCAACATTGGAGCATGCCTTCTTTCTTGTCAAAGAAAGAAGGAAAAGGAGGAATACCAAAGGAGCGATCTCTTGGTGATTATATCCAAGAATTTGAATCTCAATTAGAGAGATTAAAAGAGCATCTCAGTTTCCCATATTTTTTTCAACTCAAGGAAGAAATATCCAGTAGCTACAATAGAAGAAAAGGGTGCATGTAGCACACTTTGGGTAGATTCTCTCTACCTAATTTTGATGGATCAACTAAAGACTCAACCAAGTCTTGGGTAAGGGAGCTTGACACCTAGTTTTAGCTACATCAAGTGTCAGAAGAAGAAGCCTTGAGAGCAGCATTGCTACATCTTCAAGGAAAGGCTTATGCCTGGTGGCTATTTAAGTCCTCTTCCATGAAAGGGATAAATATCTCTTCTTATGCAAGGTTCACTAGGAAACTAGTAACAAGATTTGATGTAAGACATTCTAAGACTTCTTGGGGAGAACCAATCAAGCCCAAGAAATATGAAAATTTGCACGAGTTGGAAGGATCCATAAAGCCAACTCCATTCCTAAACATTTTTTAGGGAGTTGAATATCTGATGCAAAATTTTCCAAAGGAAAAATCTCCACTACATCAAGATCTCTTTTCTCAAAGAGAAGACATGAGGGTTCATTCTTCACTAAGAGATCAAGAAAAAGGATCTCTTTATGATGAAGAATTCTCCAATGATGGGTTGAAAGGAGAGAAAGAGAAGAGAAGATCCTCCAACACTATGATAGTAGGGGGAGATCTATTTTCATTTGGAGATGGAGATGAAGAAATGGCTTCCACTAGAGGGGTTCTTGCACCCTTGCAAGAGATTCCTAAGGATCTTCCATATGGAGGACATGAGCAGCATGTGTCTTTGCTAAAAGGAAATGAGACAGAAAAAAGGAGGGATCACATGGCTGATCCACTATCATAAGATGGGGAAAATGCTCCAATCAGAGGCACTCTTACACCACTAAGAGGGGTCTCCAAGTTTCATAAGACTTCCACAAAAAAATCAAAGGTGAACTTGCACTGTGGAAGTAAGGGGATATCGATCCCATCTAATAAGCATGGGAGAATGAACCATGAGGCACCACTGTATTGTGGAAAACCACCTGGGAGACAACTTGATTCAGATTTGGTGAAAGGTGTCCCACATCTTGATGCTCCAATCATGAGTACAAGAAGTATTGGATCATTATAAGACAAGGCTACAACATTGGGAGGCTTGGGTAGGCTCAAGAAAAAGGGTGATCTTCTTCCATTATCATCACCACCCACTCTCATATCTGGATCTGCGATGTGGGAGGAGAAGAGTGGAAGGATCAGCCTTCCAACATACACCTTTGGCATGGGGGATGCCAATTAGAAGATCAGCAATATGACAGAAATTCCTGTGGATGTATCATCATCACTGTCATTGTTAAGAAGTGTAGATCTACATTGGAAATCTCAACTGCTTGTAGATTACTCCAAAGATATTCACACATGTATGGTACTTGATGAAATGTTGCAAGAAGAGGGCTATATATTTCAAGGAGGAGTCATCTATCATCATGGTAGAGTCTTCTTGTCTAGAGCTTCCAAGCTCAAGTAGAAGATACTACAAGGATCACACAAAGAGTTCCTTTTCAGCCATATGCAATCAATGAAGATCTACATTCTAATCATGGGAAGCTTTGATTGGGAAGGCTTGAAAGAGGAACTACATCAGAAATTTCAAAATTGCATGAGCTATGTGGAGTTGGGGCAGCCAAGGGACTCTATGCAAGGGTCATTTCAGCCATATTTTCCTTCTTTGGAAAGGGGAGGAAGATCCATGCACAACTCCATGTGTATGAGAGACTTTGTTGGTAAAGGATATGTTCATGTAAAGCAAGTTTATTTTTATGATTGTACATGCTCTTTTTCCATTTGCATGCAGGACATGAATCATAAAAGGAGCAATGTATCATGTGAATCTCATGGAAATTTTTGGGCCACTAAAAATTCTGAATTTGGCCACTCCCTCGATGTTAAAAGGGAGATTAATTTTCATGATGGGTGCTTCCCAAAGGCACCAAATATATCTCACATTTTCTGCAATAGTGAGATGACTTGGGTAGCAATTAAGTGGTGGGAAAACCACATACCATATCTGGATCTGATGCATATAGAAGATTCTCTACACTGGTTCTACATGCGGGACTATGACCCACCTCCATATGCAGAAATTTCTGTTTGTATGTACATAGTTTTGATTCCCTATCTGGATGATGTAGTTGTACTTTTCATAGGGATGTATGGAGGAAGGAGGGAAGGAATGCATGTATGATATAGAATGGATACTCCCCATGTACTTTATGTCTCATATTTGAGGGAGACCATTGGAAAAACCATGTTTGTTTCCTATGATCTATTGTCTTCTTATGAGATGAACTATTTGTATCTCATGAGAACTTTGGTGGAGCAAGTCATGGAGGGATGGTTTGGTGAACACTTGGCACAAGGAGGAATATTAACTCATGTTTGTGTCACCAATGGAGGAGGATATGAGTTGTAGCACTCAGCTTATCAGTTTCTTGAGGACAAGGAACATTTTGGAGGGGAGGACTGTAATATTCCTAATTAGCCCAAGCTAATAGGAATATACTAATTTGTTTTCATTTTCTTGTTGCAAGAATAAGATTGTAAAGGAGGATAAATTAAACTCCTAAAATAGAAAAATAATCAATGCCCATGTGAACAAGCCTAAATCTGGGCTGCCTTAATTAAACTCCCTTATGTGTGAAAGGGATTGTGACAATTGACTGGGTCAACAGGACCAAATCCACAACATTGTCCAGATGAAATGTACCTCCTAGATGCACAACACAGATCTAGTTGGAGGCTAAAAATGTGAAAGGAGCTAAACCTTTGAGATGGTTTAGGGTTTTGCAAGGCTTTCATCCTATAAATAAAAGAGGAGAGCAGCATGAGAGGGGTTTTTGAACATATTGTATTGAAAGGATTTTTCTGTTTAGACACTTCTCATTCTCTAGCTGTTTAGCTAAGAATAGTGTTGTTTAGAAGTTGGGTGTTCCTGATCGCCACCTCTTTCCTTGAGATGCCTCTTGGAAGAGTCTTGCATTTCTTGTCCAGTATCAGGCATTTGGCCAAGCTTCTACTTCAAACTACAACATAGATCTTGTTGAGGGTTTGGTTGTCTTTGTAAGCTGCTGCAAGTGGAGGCTAGATCTGTTCAGATCTAAGCTAGTCTAGTGCCTCTTTTCACTGGGAGAGTCTTATATCCCATTGAAAAGAGTGTATTGGGTCATCATAGCTCTAGATCCATACCTTGGCATCAGGCCAAACTATTCATCAAGGCTACAATGCATTTTTTCTTCCAGGACTGTGTTATTTGCAAGAGGAGAGTTGCAAGGAGTTTTGGCAACATTTGAGGAGTGATCTATAGTGATGAGAATTTGTCTCTCACTGTGGTGATCCATGGATTTCTATACTTATCCATGTAATATTCAGATCTGATCTAGATACTCCTGTATAATCTTTAGGAATTTTGCAAAAATTTGTAGATTTTGTGCATGAGATCTCAGATCTACTCCATATGCTTCATTTCTTGCTAAAAACCCCAAGGGGTATGTAAAATAGAGATAGTCTAGTGTAAAAATCTGATATAGATCTAATATTTTGTACAATGATCTATTCTAGATCTTAGTTGCAACCTACAGCTATTGTATGCTCCCAAAAATAATGTTGTTAAGGCTTTTACAGTGAGATATATTGTTGCAGCACCTCTTTTTCTCATGGAAGTCTTCCATATTTCTCTTGTACATTGATTGGGTCACATTGTAAAACTAATTTATCATTGTATAAGCTATTTTTGAGCTGTCATATTGGTCTCTTACTATTGGTATCAAAAACTGTGTTATTTTCTGAGCAGTGTTACTTTGTGTTGCTGCAGTCCCTTCTTTGGGCAGTTTTCAAGCCATACTAGGTGTGGTAGATCTGTTTAACCCACCTAGTTTGATTTGTTTCTAATATCCTCTTGGATTTGGGTCTTATATTATTATATATAAGGGATCCAAGGGTTGATTTCAATTTTTGTATCATCCATTCATGAAAATGTGTTTTTCATGCATGCCTTGCTAGCAATCCCAATTTGGGGATATTACAAAGAATAAAAAGGAAAGGATGGCAGCCATGAGAGGCATCCAGAATATTTTCTGTGTTTGGGTCTTATGAATTCTTGCATGCTTTAGCTTTTTAGTTGGGTTTTCTGCACTGTTTAGTGCAACAGATTCTCATGCGGGAGTTCCATACTCTTTCTTGGTTCAGCTTGTTGAAGGGATCTAAGAGGAGCATTCTGGGCTACATTTCCACTATCAAAACTTGGGTCAAGAAGTCACCAACATAAAAAGTGTAGTCTCTTGCAGGAATTGTGTCATTTCTCCAAGTGTTGTTCTGGAAGGGTTAAACCCCTTAATTTTGAGCTAGTTTCTTAGGATAAGGGGCTCTCCCTCTCCCGGAAAGCTCGTGAGGAGGATTTTTTAGTCATCTTATGTATTATTCAGCCATATAAATATAGAGTTGTAGTAGACTACGTGATTTCATACATAGATATGTAGATCTACCATTTTGTACTTGTGCTTTCATGAAAACCTTGTCGGGTTATCTCCATATTGTATAAAAGGAGCTAGATCTCCATTTTCTTGGCTCTTTGAATAATATTATCTCTAGATATGTTATTTTCCATATTTTTCTGTAGAAAACCTTATGGAATAATGTTTTCACATGCTTCAGAATTTATTTTTGATATAATTCATGGGGTTTGGGTGTTTTTGAGCTATATTGGGCTGGGGAGATCTTTTTAACATAGCTAGAGGGGTTTTTTTTTTATCCCATTCTGTATGTGAGGGTTATAATGCATAAACTAAGGGATCCAAGTCCTGCTTCTCAATTCTATAGTGTAATTTTTTGAAAACAAAATTTTTACTGTCTATATTGCTGAAATTCCTAAGAAGGAATATTACATCAAGATATAGCTTAGGTGCCAACTTGGGGAAGGCCTCCAAATTGGCCAGGTCATGGTCATCAAATTTTACCTCATGGAGCTTGCAAAAGGGTTCTCCAATAATGGGGACCTCACCCGGAGTCAATGGCATCTATAGGTAAGTGCGCAGGCCATTGAGATTCTTCGTTGTGCATGTCGAGGCCCTATGGGGCCGAACAAAGGGCGGTAGCCAATTGATTGGTTCGGCTATTTGGGCCTTTTCCTGATCAGACAGATGTCTCTTTACTAGGTTAGGCTAACTTTCCTAGGGCACCTTTCACGACGACTTCACATTTCAAGGGGAGGTGGGGGGCTTTACCCCAACCCATTTCACAGGTTTCCCCGACCCTTGCACTTTTTATTTCCCCTTCTGCTTTCCCTTACTTGGTGTAGACATAATCTCCTCAACTTCAGTGTGGACTTCTGGTACTTCCTCAGATTCTAGTTATGTTGAGACCAAATTTGTGAGGACTCCGCAGGATTGGTTGCCATCATTCTGGTGCGGAAAATGAACTTAGGGTTGCTACTACCAGAGGGTGTAGCATGCCCAGACATTAATGAAGCACAATAGGCAGAGACTTTCTCAGGGCACGAACTCGTAAAGCACCAAATGTTCAAGAGATATGGAACCCTCTTCTGAGCTATCCCTTTGCTTTTATAGCTGCAGGGATTAATCAATGGTTGGAGGAGGTGCATATAAAACTTACCATCAAGTAAATGGTAAAAAATCTTTGGAAATCACCTCATTAAATGCCAGCCGCCTGCTCCCTTCAATGGTAAAATTTCCTTTTTACCTAGTTTTACTATTCCAACGGCTAGTTTTCACACCTCCTGTGCGCCCAACATACCCCTGCACTTCCAGCATACCTCCCGTCCTCCCAGCGCACCCCTACGTTCCCAATGAAATTCCCTAGGCTTCTAGACCTGTGATCGACTCCTACGCGTATTCTGCCCCATACAGCTGCTCTGGCCATATAGTCATTTGATCCAGTATGGTTTGAGCTGACTGTCATTGACATATCTTGGTATCATATCGCCATGCAAGGTATCTAGCTAAAAAAATCCTCCATTATTTATTTCTTTCACCATATAGGGACCTAGCCAGTGTTGCTAGAACTTCCGTGGGTGTTCCGCAAACTAGATTGTGTACATCAGGACCAAATTTTCCTCTGCAAATGTCTTTTGTCGAATATACTGATCCTGCCATGCCTTATCCCGTGCCTTCTGAACCTACTGATGGAAATTAGAAATGAACCGATCTTCCTCCAAAGCCACAAGCTACGCTAAATGCTCCTCCATGATATCCTGCTCTGCCATGTTCATAAAGGTTATGAGTCACAAGCTAGGAACAATATACTCCATGGGAATACTGGCCTCCTTTCCATAAACCATCCTAAATGCTGTCTTCCTAGTCAATTGTTTGTAGGTGGTTTGATAGGCCCACAAAACTTATAGGATGCGCACGTCCTAGTCTCTGCGATCAACATTACAGACCTTTGTTAGTGCCTGCTCCAAGATTTTATTAAAAGCTCTGACAGCCCCATTTTCCTATGGATGATATGGGGTGCTTTTTGCGTGGTGGATCCAAAATTCTTCAGTCGAGGCCTATATTGTTTCATTAACAAAGTGTGTACCTCTATCGCTCATTAAAACCTTCGGACAACCAAACCTGGTCATAATATGTTCAAAAATGAAGTGTGCAGTAGTGTCTATAGTAAAATCCTTCATATCTTGTGTTTCAGCCCATCGAGTCACATAATCAGTCGTAGTGATGATGTAGCGCGCACTTGTCTTCTTTCCTGGCAAGTTGATTGGCCCAAAAAAGTCGATGGACCATTTGTCAAATGCTTTCAGGGCCATTTGCGGTTGCAGGGGAATTTTGTCTCTACACAATGGCCTTCCCATTCTTTGGCACGTATTTCAGGCTTTGCAATAGTCATGAGAGTCGCAATACAGCGTAGGCCACCATAGCCCAGCTCTCAAGATCTTCTATGTCATTGCTTTCCCTGCGTAGCAACCTCATCCTATGCCCCCGTGAGCTTTTGGTAAGCTAGTGTACCACTCGTGCTCCAGGACATATATTCACAGCACTTCATCAGCTCCCAGTTTATACAATTGGCCTGCGATGATGGTAAAATCCATTACGCAGGTTACCAACTCCTTCTTCTATTGTACCGAGTATTCTGCTGGTGCCATTCCTGTAGTCAGGAATTGAATGATGTCGGAAAAGTGCACATCAACCACCTTAATCACGAACAGCTGAGCATCGGGCAATCCTTCTTCTAGGTTTGTCTGATGTTCGCCACTTTCGATCTAGGATAGGTGGTCTAGTCCAACATTCAATTTTCCCGGCTTTACTATGATTTCAAAGTCATATTCTTGAAATAGCAGGAGCCATCGGCATATTTTCCTCCATAACACAGGCTTATTCACTAGGTACTTCACAGTTGAGTAATATGTGAACATCTTGAAGTGCCAACCCAATAGGTAATGCCATTATTTTTGTAGGGCGTACACCATGGCTAACCCTTCGCACTCGGTAGTGGAGTAATTGCGCTCCTCACTAGAGAGCTTTCTACTGGAAAATTCAACTGGATGGTTATTGTCCCTGTCTCTAGGATGCATAAGGACAGCTCCCACGGTAATCCCTGAAGTGTCAACATGAGCATGAAAAATCTTCACCCAATCAGGAAATATGAGGATAAGCATAAAGACCATATTCCCCTTGATTAGCTCAAATATTTTCTGAAATTCGTCATCCCAAAAGAATGATACATCCTTTTTCAACAATTTTTCCATGGGTGCTGTGATCAGTGCGTACCCCAGAATAAACTTCCTGTAGTAGCCTATGTGTCCAAGGATAGAGTGTAGCTACTTCTAAGATGTAGGAACTGGCAAGTTGATGATAAATTCCACCTTAGCAGGGTCAGCCATCAGCCCTTGTTGATAAACTATGTAACCCAAAAAGATCCCAAATGGTACGCAAAATATGCACTTCTTGATATTCAGGGAGATCTGGTGCTTTCTGCAGGCATCCAACATCATGTGCAGGTTCGAGACATGACTCTTTACTAACCAAAATATAGTCCAATCATCAAGTATACCTCCAAGAACTTGTGGCTAAATTCCTTAAATACTGCAACGACTACCTACAAAAATATGTCAGGGCCATTCTTGTGTCCAAAAAACATCACGATGTATTGAAATGAACCCCATTCAGTAGTGAACGTGGTTTTTCTGCGATCTTTAGGTGTGATCCTGATCTGATGATAGCCCGAGAATCCATTACTGAATGAGTATGCCTCCTTCCCCCCTACGCTATCAAGGATTTCATCAGATAATTGCGTAGGAAAGGGATCATGTACACAAGCATCATTCAATTTGTGTAGGTCAACACAGATATGTATATCTCCCTTAGTATTTTTCTCCTAAATCACCATAGGACTTACCCAATCTGACTGTTCGACCGGTTCGATGATACCTATGATGAAAATTTTGTCAATTTCTTCCTTGAATTTTTGTTTATAATTGGGGTTCAATCGATAAGGGCGTTTCTTCACAGGGCCCGCATCTAGTTTTACAGTGATAGGCATGACTCCTAGGTCCCCTGTGATCCCTTTGAGCTCTAAAAATTTCTTCAGGAATAAGTCCTAGTATTCCATGAGGAGTTCTGCAACTTTTCCCACAATATCATCATCCCAGTAGTCCCCAATTTTAGCTAACTTGGGTTGTGCCTCCGTTCCAATGTTGACTTCTCGTAGCTTCGTCGGCTTAGTGACATCGATAGTTTGAATTGGGGGTCCAACAAATGCTCGATCTCCCTCCGACTCCAGGATAAAGATATTTCACAGGTCGTCATCGCACTTCTCTATTGATAAGTTGTAGTAGTTGAAAATATCTTGCATTTGCATTTCCCATGTTGGTGCCCCATGTGCTACACATGGGCGTGATTCATCAAATGATAAGCCTCAATGTCCTGCAGAGCTTTGTCAAGTGCCTCCATTCATCCTATCAACCCGAATGTCGCTACAAACTCATCCTTTAGAGTTACCCAGTGGGGGGTGCGCTAGTGTAATTCTGCATCTAAATACCAGGCGGTCGGGATTAGCCCCAAGGCATGAATGAATGGATGGACACATTCCTCTATAGTTCATTCGCCCCATTCTTCCATCAATGTGGACAAGTTCTCACGTGGGTCCCTTGGTCCCAAGAAATTATTTACATGCAGGTGAGCCGAAGGTTCAAACCGTAGGACCATCATATCATGACATTCTTACCAATCCTAGAATGCCCCCTTATGCGTGTCCTACCACCTCGCAGCAGGTGCATGCATGGTGAGATTAAGGGCCAATAGCTTTCATTCCCTTGGGACTTTAGCTTCAAAGGTTTGCAAAAACTCCTTAATGCTACTAGAACCATCAAATTAGGGAAAAATTCTTACCTCTGAGGAAATACATTGGATTCTCTTCGTGATCCTAAGACAACGTAGCGTAGAGACATCATGTATCCGATTCTGCCATTTTTCTATCTCCCTATCAGAGTTAGAGAAACATTCGTTGTCCTTTTCCCAGTAGAGCACACCATTAGTTGTAGGATTGATCCAATCTTCATCTCGAGCGATGAATTTATAGATGTGATCCACATCCTCTACTTCGCATGCCCATTCTGGATACTGCTCTCCTTCCGCAGGGTCTAGCGAGACTATCATCCTCGTACCCTCATTCTCAAATACCATGCTTCTTTTCTTTACATTGATAATGTCTCTCATATCTATAGCCCAATCTAGCCCTAGAAGCACCAGATAATGATCCACATTTTCCACAATCTAGATTACTTCAAATTAAATTCGTACCTTAACTCCTACGATATCTACCATAATATTTGATAGCCTCCCCAATGGTATGATATTTTGATGGTTAGCCATGCGTAGCTGTATAGTGGACCACTCTAGCTTCGGTTCTCCCATCTGCTACCATGTCTACTTAGGGAGGACATTCAAATCCGACCCTAGGTCCAAGATGACCTGATCCATCTCATATTCACTAATCTGCACAGTAAGTAGCATTTCTTGACCAGTGTGTTTCTTATCCTTGTAAATTTTTTTCACATCGTTAACTTCCTTAAGGGGGTTGGCTTTTTCCGCATAGCTGTCTATTAGTGCTTGAAGATTTTCTACTGCCTTCTGGTTGTACAACAGCTTCATACATGCTTGAAAAAATGGTTTGACCTCATCATCCACTCTTAGTTTTGTTGGAGCCTAAGAAGTAGATGCCTCATCCTTAGTAAAGTCTTTGTGAGCTACGACAAAACTTTCCTTTTCCTTTTCTAGGTCCAGACCCTCTTGTTTGATAGCTTCTTTTCGGATAAGAGGTTCATATGCAACTTTCTCTGCAGCTCCCCCAGTACCAATGCCACTGCGCGTTATGAAATTAATGCTTGGTCCTTTATTACATGGTTCAGCCTTAACCCTCTGCACATTCTGCGTAGGTGTCTAATGTTTTTCCTGCATATTTGCTATCAAAATTGTTCAGTCTTCAATCACATGGTCCAGCTGTCTACAATACCTGCAAGATTGTCTTGCAGGGTTTGGACAATCCCTCACAAAGTGGCCTATTTATCCACAATTATGATAGATCATTTTTCCTCTTCCCTAACCCGCGCCTCCACCCCTCCCCCCTCCTCTTCCCCTAGCTCGGGAGCCTCCTCTGCTTGAGGGAGATAGAGGTGACGAAGGGTCAGCATGCATCCTATATATGTTTCCTCGGTAAATCATTAGGTCGTATGTTTGACAGTTATGTTCATCATGTCCCATAGATGAGTAAAATCAACACCATTGTTTCTTCAACTTTGGAACATAAGCGGCTAGATGGGGGCAGTGGTTGGTTTCATGTAGTCCCACTACACGACAGTCAACACACCATAAGTTCGGACCACTTGGTTTCATAGCTTCCCTAAGACGTAACGAGCTGGGTCCCCCAACCTACATGTAATCTTCCAATAGAGGGCATTGATCCTTAGTGTGCCCAGATACCCTGCATCTTATGCACCATACCTCTGGACTGGCTTCTTTCCCTCGCTCCTTGCACAAGTTCTAGATTTTGAGATGCATCGCCTGTAGATGCCCTTGGATCTATTGTACCCCAACTGAGCATCATCTCTTGGCGCGGATTCTAACTTCATAGAAATATCCAAGGATTTTTTCCGTGAGTAAATGGCTTTCCGACCCATAGGTATGTGCAGGTGAGGCAGTAACATAATGATGAACCATTCCTTGTGTTTTCTATCATCATACAAAAATTATCCCTCTCTGATCACCTTCTTTAGTTGCTGATCAGCCTCCCATACAGACTCAGAGGGCCCTTGCTTGAAATATTTTAGGTCATTTACTATTTGAGAGTAAGAATTAGACTTCTAAAACTGTTGTTTTAGGACATCCTTAACCTCTTGAATAGTCAGAATCACATGCTGGGCTACGTACCCCATATACCACTCTAGGGCTCTTCCTTCGAAGGTGAGAGATAGTTGTGCCCTCTTTACACCATTGCTGGCAACATTATACACAGTTCGTACTAACTCTGTGACAAAACAAAATTGGTCCATATATTCATCCCCTAACCCCTTGAAAGTGGGCAACTTCATGTGGTTGGCCATATCTTCTTCTGGTGGTGGTGGAGGTGTGGGTGAGTTCTTACCTTTATGCTGACTTGAAAGTGGTGTAGCTAGAGGACTATCTCCTATGTGTGCAGTCGGTTTTCTTAATGGTTTATAGATGGATATGTCCCCTTCTTAATTGAATCTATAGTACTTACCACTTTGAGTTGTACCCTTGCTCTGATAAGAGTTCATTCATTCTGTGTGGCTGCATAGAATGCCCTTTTCGCACAATAATATTTTAATCAGTAATGGCAATGTTTTCAAGAACTTAACTCATAAACCTTTGAATAACCTCTTCTCTACTTCAGAATAGGATATAAATTGATCGACTATGAATTCTATCACAAATCCTCCCAGCACACTATCCACCTAGTGATCTATCGTACGAGTGATGGTATTGTCAGTATTCTCCAACTGCTATATCAAATCTGGATTCCACTGTGTGACTCGCTCATCCTTCCAACACGTCTAGAAATCTACGAGTCTATCTAGCCACTCCTATAGCTCGTGCACAAAGGTTACAAAGAAAATTTCATATACTTTAGCAAAAATGTACTTATTTTTCCACTTTTCAGCTGGCAACATTATAAAACCCTTGGGGGATTTGACCCATTATAAAACATTGGGGCCTTTGACCCACCCCAAAACCCCTACAGAAGACTAATTAATACCAAAATATACAAAATTCAGCAGCTTAGGGAGCCCTCACTACAAGAAAAAAGGACATTGGTGAGGGGCGAAAATGGTCACCATAAGCTCATTGGTGAGGGTCAAAAGAGCCTTCGTCACCAAAAATTGAAAGTCACTAAAGGTGGCGTCGCCGAAAGTATAGGTGTTGTTGTGACATTCAAGGTTCGTCACCAATAATGATTTATAGTGACGGATAGTGACTGTCACCATTTCATATGAGCAATGGTGATGGACAATAGCCTCCATCACCAAAAAATTGAACGTCACCAAAGGTGGTGTCGCTGAAAGTATGTGTTGTGGTGACATTCACGGTCCGTCATGAATATTGATTATAATGATGGATGGTGACCGTCACCATTTCATATGAACAACAATGATTTTTTGTGATGGACCTTTCATGGCCGTCACTATTGGTGCATGTATATGGCGACGTTCATTGACCGTCACCATAAACTCATTAGTGACATCAAGGTCCATCACGAATAATGACTATAATGATAAAAAGTGACCCTCACCATTTCATATCAACAACAAATATTTATGGTGACGGGCCTTTAATGGTCATCACTATTGATGCGTATATATGGTGGCATTCGTTGATCGTCACCATTTCATATTTTGGCGAGGGTCAAAAAATGTCACCATAAACTCATTGGTGATGGTCAAAAGAGCATCCGTCACCAAAAAATGATCTCCGTCATTCCCTATGAATACCAGGGCATGATGGAATTGAACCACCAACCTCCTACTTGTAAAGCAGGTGCTCTTCCATTGAGCTAGCACCCTTTAAAGAATTAGACTTTAAACTAGCAATTGCCCCTAAAGGTGCAAAGATACACCAAAGGAATAGAAAATCTAGGAAGATCAAAAGTTACTAGAAATAATATGTTCAATATACATCATAAAAAGACAATAAGAATAACTTTAGATATAATCTAAAAAAGCATGTAGTGCATAGGAGAATAACTGGAAAGCACAAATAAAAATTTGAATCACAGCATGACACACTAGCACATTTGGCCCAATTTCCGACAGCCAAATCGTCACTATTCCGACATGTAGGCTTCCCAAGAGCGACACTTTGAGGCGAGGCAAAACGTTGTTAGCCATTACATCGCAATTCTGACACTTCAATAGAGTGTCGGAAGAGAGACACATTTTCCGACAATTCCAAATGTCTGTCGCTCTTCCAACGTTATCCAAGGCGTCGCTATTCCGACGTCATCAAAGGCGTCGCTATTCCGATGTTAGCAAAACCGTCAGTCTATCGACGTTATCAAAATCGTCACTATTCCAACATTATTTAAACTGTCAGTCTTCCGACACTCCATAACTTTCGGTCTTCTGACGTTCCATAACGATCCATAAATGTCAATCTTCCAACATTTATCAGGTTTTCAAAATAATTTCGCTCTTCTGACGTATGTGATTTTCTGACGCACTTCCGACGTGTGTCGCTTTCCGTCACTATTCCGACGTCCTGCAGAGTTGATATAAAGCATCAAACTACCGACGGAAAATAACATATATGGAAAAAAGAACTCTTTGTAAGAGCAACTACAGCTTTTCCTGAGAATGCTGGTGAAGATATAGACTGCGATGTAGTGTCATTATGTCGATCTGTAAGCCTCAAATGCGGCATCAAAATGCGCCGATTGATGTCATTCAGTGTCACATCCCCTTGTACACCACATGGCTTAAGAAGAGTGAAAGGGTATGCAACTGGAGTCACTAGCTTAATTGCAAAATGGAAACGTGTTTTCTTGGCTGAAACAGAAATAAAAATGAAATATATATGAAAACTATTATGAGGCTTTAGTTTATTACTAGCTTGGTTGCAAAATGGTAACTTGTTTCTTTGGCTAAAGCAGACAAAAATTGAAAAATAAAATATTACTGCAACATTACAGTGGCTTTAATTCAAAAAGATTAAACATTAAAGAATACATGTTGAGACCGTTTTTGGTATAGGTTCATGTTGGATCTCAAGATTTGATTCGGAAGGTTGCAATGAGAAAAACTCTACATAATTTCAGAATCAAGTATTTATTAAAGAAATCTGATGCAATATCCTTCATTGTACCTGTTATAAGAAACATTGATCTACCAAATACAACACTTATAGCTGTCCTCAGGAGTGGAAATACCTCAAGAAAATTTTTTATAATTCAACACAATCATCCCAAAGTAATGCTAGGAAGGGTAACCATTTAGGGAGCACTTCTGATATGTAACATGTGGCTTAAGAAAAATAGTGTAACAAAGAAAAAAGCAATTTGCAACCACATTTTTTAATTTTACAAAAAACACACTTAAAGTTCAGGAATTGTGAACGATCAGCCAGAAGAGCGCAATGTAAAGCGGGAGGAATTTATACAACCTACTCATTAAAATGAAAGTCAAAATTTACAACTTTCTTGGACAGATTTTAGTTCAATTTCTTATCGTCATGTGTATAGAAAGAGGAATGTCAATGTTGATGGGCTTTCAAAAGCTAGTTTGCATTTCGATGCAGGTGTTTGGACCATTTAGGTGAAAGATGGTTTGCATTTGGATGCAGCTGACCATTCAGGTGAAACATAAAAGTTGGTTTGCATTCGGATGCAGGTGTTTGGACCATTCAGGTGAAAGTTGGTTTGCATTTGGATGAAGGTGACCATTCAGGTGAAATAGAAAATTTGGTTTGCATTTGGATGTAGGTGACCATTCAGGTGAAACAGAGAACCTGGTTTACATTCAGAATAATTTCACATGCAGGAGTTTGGACCATTCAGGTGAAGGTGGAGGGCCAATCCACTGAATATTTTCATAATCCTTTCATATAATCTTTGGGATTTTTTAACAGTTACCAAAAATTCTTGAAATATCTAAAAGACAGTGTTAAGTGCTGAAATAGTATTTAGACTACCTGGATACTTGTTACATGACCTCTGATATGTTTTTTATTTCTTTTCAATATCTGATCCTTATATGGGACCTCCTTCGATGTATTTGTTGGAGCAGGATACTTATATGACCCATTGTTATCTACTCACCCTGTAAGGGGACTTTTTGGAAAATGGTTCCGCATCTATTGAATTTAATTTTGTTATGTATAATAAAGCTATAATTTTCTTTTGAGAAAGACAATTTGAAAATTAAAATAAGTAGTTAGATTTTAAACCACCTTAAGAGAACTTTTTCAGACCAAACCTTACACTATATTGATCCGAACTTTTGTAAAAGCCTCTGAACTACTTACTAAACTAATCGCCAAACAACCCATTTTTATGGGAAACTCTCATTAGTTGGGATTATGTCATATCTTACCTGATATGTCAATCTAATCATCGAAGGGTACTTCTCTGTTCTTGTAGATATAATGCTAAGATTTAAATTCGAATTCATTATTTACCCAAAAATATTTAAAGAAAAAAAAAACAATCATAAGAATTGTATAAATGTTGTTTCCTACCTACCACAAAATAAAATATCTTGGTACTTTCAAACTTACATTTCTTCTTACATACATTGTAATTCCCCTTCATTAAAACAGTTTTCCATCCATCTTTCTGATACTTTTCCTATGTTTTCACTTGGAGAACTATATGCACCTTCTATAAACCAAAACAGTGTTATTCCTTAGGTAAAGACAAAAGACTCAGAAACAGAACAAAAAGTGCTCGAGTCTGATACCATTAGTTGCCAACCATGGTGAAGTGTTATTAGAAAGCTGTATGTCTCCAGATCTGCAAATAAATGAATTCCCACCATCCTAATATTCAAAACCACAAATAACTAATAAGTGTTTGTTATAAGAAATTCATGAAAAAATGTATGGTTTATCTTCTTGAATTTCACCACATATATGATAGACATAGAAATCAGTTGAATGAAATTTTTAACTGTCAGTGTTGTACTTACAAATATGACCAGTTTTTTTTTGTGACCCATAAGTTTACATGTGATCTATCCTCAAGAGCTTCAAACAGCTGCAGGGTACAAAACCTTCCAGAGTTATAAAAGAAGAAGTCATTTATTGAATAGGAGGAGGGCATACTTTGATGGTGTTTCTCAAGGTTTTCCTTCCATGGGGGGAGCTGGAGAAATTTTATATAGCTCCGAGCAATGTTGCACGAAGCAGGGATGTTTTTGGAAGCGAAGCATCGGAAGCCTCATTTTCCAAAAATCTAGGAAGCGAAGCATCTTGAAAGTGTTTATATATATATATATATATATATATTAAAATCCAAAATCCAAAATACCAAATTAGTTGTAGAAGATATGAAAACATGTGTGTTTGTACATAAATGAATATAGATATGGCATCCATTATACATCAAAGATTAATTATATGAGCATCAAACACCTAGAATCTAGATTTCTCTCCTCTTGTATAGACTTTGCCTCTAATTTGATCTCTAGGGATATTAGTCAACATTGCCCAATTTTTATCAAATGGCCTAATCCAAGCCTCATAATATGGTAGAGAAAGCTTAGCATGCCTAATCAATGATTTTGACTTCAGTGAAGGGTACTTTTTTGCTAAGGCTGGGGTACATATAGGGCTTGGTGCTCTTAATTAAATTCCAATCACATACCCTCATACATGATATAATCTAATGAAATGTCACAATCCCATTTATCCTGAAATCCTTGAAACTGTTAAGTCTCTTGAATTTTGAATGAGATATGAAATTCTATTTTCTCCACATGAAGCCTGATGAAGTTGGAACCACTCTCAAATATTCTAAGTCATTTCATGATAATGTTAAAAATTTAAGTAAAAATATGAAAATGAATTTAACATTACCATTAGGGAGCATCTAGGAAGCATATAGGGAGCATCAAGGAAGCACCTTGGGAGTGTTCGGGAAGCATAATTCCTCACATAACAGTTAGAAAACCCAAGTCAAGTCCACCAAAAAAATAGAAAAACCAAGTCCGCAGAAGAATCCATATCTCTCTCGGTTGCAGTCGTGATATGTGGGTTAATCGCATGGGATCTGTGGAAAAACCGTGGATTGGAGCAATGGAACCATGCACGGAACCGTCACAGTCCCATTTTTCTAAGAACCATAAAATTTGGCAGAACCAAAGTTCCAATTTTCGGAACTGCAGTTCTGCCTGAGGATTGGTGGCAGATCCATCCGAGACATGAATCCACCTCCTGATCCAAGGGAGGATGGATACTGCAACAAGCTCTGAGTCTAGATACTAGAGTATAAAGCACGGCTGGACACAAATACAAACAATAGGGAAGAACTAATTGCTTTGAAACTAGTTTGATATTAGCTGTGGAAAAAATATAAAAGAACTCATAAATTGCAAGTAAAGTTCTAATTGATCAGATAACAAGTCTTTCTACTATGAGGAACTTTCATTTGAGGGTCATAGTTGATGAAATCAACAATTTAAAAAACTCAATAAATGAAGTTTCTTTCTTTCATGTATTCAGAGAGAGGACTTGCACTACTAATGCCTCACCAAAATTGGGTGTGCAGATGGCTCCCGGTACAGGGCATATCTGGGCACATCATGGAATGCTGAGAAAATATGATCCAGGACCTTTCATATCACTTTTCTCTGATATACCATAGAGTTATAGCTTACTACAGAATACAAATGTGATTACATATTTTTTTCCTTTGATGTAAATTTCTATAAGAACAAATTGGTTGGGTAGAATTAATGTTGTATTTTCGACTTATTTTGAAAAATTTGTAGTGCTATGTCAAGGTATTTTTTTGGTTTCAACTTTTAAAGAGATTCAGAACATATGAACCTTCTATTGAATAAATTGAATGCCTGTTATAACAGGGTCATGTAAACAGATATGCAGAATAGTTTAAGGACTCTTTTAACAAAGTAGTAGTAGGAACAAATCATCAAGTGCCAATAGCCATGTACAAAAAGTAATTTCTATTTTTTACTTTAATGAAATTAAAAAAAATGGTTTACACATGATGGCCTGTGTTTTTTTTAGCATTGAAAATCCATGCCATATGCATTAACAATATTTTCTAGTTATGTAACAGGAATATATATTTTCTGTCAGGCTTGTTTTTTTCCTTCAAACTTGCATTTGCATAAAAATATAAAAACATCATATGAATCCACCTCAATTGTTGCAAATCTAGGCTCATTACGTTCATTGCATATGGTAGGATCAGGAAAATGCAGCATTCTGCGTCTTTTTGAATGGGGACTATCTGCATCTCTCTGCACTGCAAGGGGCGAAGAGGTTGGTTCTTGATACCCTAAAAAGCAATCAGTTGCTATAAGTAAGGCCCAAAACCTTAGCTTAGCAATGGTCCAATATTTAAATATCACAACATGAAAAATCTGAGGTGCTACTGAACTTTAATCAACAACACCTTGTTTGGCCATGGAAGTCAGAACAAGTTCAAACTCCATACAGTTTTTAGCAGGAGTTATTCAAAAAAATTACATGACTCTTCTTTACTTCCAGTCAAATCATCCCATAAGATATGTGAAATTGCTGAATAAGGAGCAACAAATAGAACATTTAGATCTACATAAATGAGGAGTTTTTGATAGATATTTGATATTGCAGATTTATCCTCAATATTAATCTTAATATTAAGGAAGCCTTTTATACACTCTTATGCTAAAGAAATTGCTAGTTAACTGAACTCTTTCTTTTTATCTCCCTAATGTATTTTAGGTGCTCAAGAAATAGAAAAAAGAAGTGCTGCAGTAGTCTTAAACTCCCTATTCACATCAATATAGCAAAGGTGAAAACAAATTTATATCAACAATCAGTAGAGAAAGTATTTCTCCACAATATTTCCGAGAGAACCGAATAAGTAAAAAGAAAATTTTGGATTAGTTATATATTACACATCGTTCAGTATCACAAACTTTGCTAGTCAGAATTGACGATGTGAGTGATGGAAAGCGATGAATATCTTAAAGACACGCCAACAAACAACAAAAGCATAGAAATTTCCACAGATGTACAATGCGCAAAGCCCTAGAAAGGTTGCCAAATATATTTGGTTAATAATACCTTACAGCAATGACATTAGAACCAAAAACTGTCAGACATTTTCAAACTGTTTTTTTATGAATATGCTAAGAGTTTAGGATTGGTTCAATGTTTTATTGTCCACATACTTCTTGTGATCAAAATATAGAGTTAGTATTGTTGATTTCCTTGGTTAAAATCCACATCAACATAACAGAGGAGAAAATGGTCTAATATCTTTAGAGTTGTGAAATATATTTGGTTAATACCTTACAGCAATGACATTAGAGCCATAGAATCTCATACATTTTCAAACTGGCATTAGTGATCAAGAATTTCAGAGGTTGTTTATGAACATGCCAAGAGATTAAGATTGGTTCAATGCTTTATTGTCCATGTACTTCCTTGTGGTCAAAATATAGAGTTAGTCATGTTTATTTCCCTGGTTAAAATCCACATCAACATAACAGAGAAGAAAAAAGTCTAATATCTTTAAAGTTAACATCATAAACTTACCAAAAATCCGAAAATGCAATGAATTCTTTTTGGTTAAAATCATATTACAGGTGCTTAATTTCAGTGATGAGGACTTCCCGATTGGAATTCATATCATCACAAAAATGTTTTAAGGTCAAAGAATTCGATCAACTTTTGGCACAATAGAGATTTTCTGCTAACTTTTGAAGAGGCAAAAAAAGGTGTAGTGTTTTGGGCGACAAATAATTTTGATAGGCTCTAAAACAGGTAATGTTGGTGTCGGTGGGTGGAATCTTATAACATAACAGCGGTGAAACTGTTTGAGATTTTGGAGAAAAAATACTAATAACTTTATAGTTGATATTATAGTAAGCATATAAAACTTTTTGAAAACCTAACAAAAGTCCGAAATGCAATGGTCTTTTGGGTTGATAGCATATTCCAGGTGCTTAAGTTCAATAGTGATGGCTTCCCGATTGGAATTCATATTGTCACAAAAATGTTCTGAGATTTATAAAATCGATCAGGTTTTGAAACGGTAGAGATTTTCCGCTAACTTTTCAAGAGGCAAAAGAAGGTGTAGTGTTTTGGTAGACAAATATTTTTGATAGGCTCTAAAACAGGTAATGTTGGTGTCGGTGGGTGGAATCTTATATCATAAGAGAGGTCATAACAGAGGTGAAACTCTTTGAAATTTTGGACATCACATTGACAATCACGATGGTAGATATGTTTATATGGTACAGTCAATAATGAAACTTAGATGAACATTGCATTGGAAAAAATGCCCAGATTTTGGGTTTTACAACATCAACAAGCATAAGCAGAGATTTTCCTACAAACGTACGAAGAGGCTGAGAAATGGATAAAGTTTCCCCTGCTTGAAGTTCAAATCAAGTTGGCAGAGGAAAAATAGGTATGAGAATCAAACTTCACATCAACACTTAGCGTGGCTCGGATTTCTCTACAAACCTACCAAAATATGAATGCAGATTCTCAAGAATACAGAATCAATAATGCTGATTGCCCACTTTGAAGTCAAATCAACATACCAATCCGCAAAGCAGAGGTTTGCCCTGAAAAATTACCAAGAGGAGAATCGACATCAAGCTGAAATTCATCCCCCTGCCATTGAAGGACATCTTATGATGGTTTCCTTAACTGCAATAGAGGTTTTTATGTTTGTGCATAGCTTGAATATTTGGACAAGTATTTGCATAAGAAGAAAGGCAAAATAAGAACATTTCTTTAAAAAATCTTAGCCAGCTTTGGCACCAAATGAAGGATCTAGCCATACAGCGCCGCAAAATCTGGCAAATGAAATCTGTTTAATTCATTATCTTAAAGAAATCGACTAATCTAGAAAAAAAAAGATAGAGAACTAACAGAAAATAAAAATTCTTCAAGCCTGACGAGGCACGAAACTAACCATTTCTCTTTGTTGTATCTTGTTTATTTGACTCGATTTTTCGCAATGCAATTAGATTGGATATATTCATGGCACAGACACCTAAATTCACCTTTTTATAACCCCAGACTACTAAAAATCACCTCGATTCATCCTAGATAACCGCTTAATCTGATCATTTACTCGACTATCTAGCTCATTCTTGTCAATCTACGAAAAGGAATGTTGGATCCCGCTAAGCCTCTTCCAAAAACCCCAAACAAACCAAAATTCAACCGATTACCATCAGATTATGATAAATTACATGAAAAAGACATGAATCGATTTCCCTTCTGCACTGCCGGTATCATAAGTCTTCATGTACAAATTTCGGATAAAAACTGACTGTCCTTTACACTTATCCATTCATTTCAGTGCATTTAAACTTAGATTTAGTTCCTTTTATGGAAATTCTCTTAGGAACAAAAATATTGGAAAAGATTACATCAAAATTCACCAAAATCAACCAACGTTTTCCCCAAAAAATTTCGCGCTCTTTTCTTACTACTCTCCACTCGTGGACGATTTTCATAGCTCCTTTTCCCCCTTTTTAACATTAAGAAGCCAATGTTTTCCATAAATAAGCCAGCAATTTTGGCTCTGTTTTATAGCCAAGGACCAGCATTTTTCTTCTAGAGAGTAATAGATTGACCATTTGGGGTCTGTTCTACTGCAAATCCCTCCGAAATAAGATCGCTTGGGATTTGAACTATTCTATCTACTATTCCGTTTAAACACTATCATTCACTTCACCATGGTTAAAGAGCTATACCGAATCTACAAACTGTGGTTGAGGTTAGCGTGACCTGAGTTAATGAAGTTAGCGGAATAGAACCTCAGATCCATCTTGAAGTCCTCCTGGGCAATTTCCCTGACGAGACGCTGAAAGGGCAGCTTCCTTATAAGAAGTTCCGTGCTCTTTTGATACTTTCGGATCTCACGCAGGGTAACAGTGCCCAGCCTAAATCTGTGAGGCTTCTTTACCCCACCCGTCATGGGCGCAGATTTCCAGGTAGCCTTTGTTGAGAGCTGCTTCCTCACGCTTTCTAGCCGATGGATTTATGGGCAGACTACTTCGTTCGGGCCATTTTCCCTTCTACTCTTGCTCTGCAACTATCTTATTTCCCCTCACTCATTCTCTTGAATGGTGAATTCTTTTGCAGGAGGAAATAAAACATTATCAAAAAATTAAAAATAGAATCATTTGCTTCAATTGTAGTTTAACCTTCCCTGTCGATTGTTTTTGCCTCGTCATGCAATTGTTGTTTTCTTTAAAACTTCGGCATGCCATACATTCACAAGATCCATCAAAATGTAACAAAAACATAAATTTTTGACTCATGTAACAAATATTTGTAGACTACCTCAAAAGTAATCAAATTGAATCTTCAACTAATGCCAAAGCGAGGGTGAACGGCGGAATTTTTTGGAGGTGGGAATCCAATTTAATTAAAAATTAAAAATTAAAATAAAAATTAAATGTCAATACTAAATTATTTTTTCAAATTGAATCTTCAACTAATGCCAAAGCGAGGGTGAGGGGCGGCATTTTTTGGAGGTGGGAATCCAAATTAATTAAAAATTAAAATAAAAATTAAATGTCAATAATAAATTATTTTTTAATTATATATAGTATTAAATTAAAATTCAATATAAATATTTTCAAATTGAATCTTCAACTAATGCTAGAGCTAGGGTGAAGGGCGGCATTTTTTGGAGGCACGAATCAAAATTAATTAAAAATTAAAATAAAAATTAAATGTCAATAATATTTTTTTTTTTAATTATATATAGTATTAAATTAGAATTCAATATAAATAAATAAGATTGTAAGATGCATATAAATTATTTAATAGGTGAAATTTAAAAACATAATTAAATAGTATTAGAAATTAGTTTTGGAATTAAAGTAGGTTAAGTAAGTCATTTATCTATGACCATTTTTATTAGAGGTATTCTTAACTCACTAATTTCTCATGATTTCCCATTATAATTTCTAATATAATGCATTGCGGAAACCCCTAATACTTAAATTAAAAGACTCAAAAATAAATTTATGTGGTTTTTTCTTGTTTTAATATAAACATAAAAAGGTATGATAAAATGCCCTCTCTTAAGGTTTGATAGTTATTATTTTTTTTGGTCTAAGCTTCCACCTATCATAATGAGGCTAATTTCCTAGATTTAGCATTATGGTATTTTTCTTGCTCAACCCATTAGGGTTTTGATGAGACTCTTAATTGATTACTCTCGTTTACCCCTTTTTGTTGAGCTCTCATGTTGCCCCCATTTTCACTTTACGTGTTTCCCCCACACATCATGTGTTTCCTCATATGTGCCTCATATGTTGACCTTAAGACTACATTAGGGTTTTGAACGTGTTTCTTTGGTGATTTGCCAAGAGACTCCCATGACTTCAAAACTTATCTTTCCTAGTATGTATCGCAACCAATAGAGGCACTACATGTGGAAAAGCAAGATTTCATAATTGGCTCCCCTTATCTTTACTATACTAGGGTTTGGGAGAAACCATAATTTGGCAAGAAAGTGACCCCCTTTTTGTTTTTAACCTATGCCTCTAAGAGGATAGCCTCATCGACATTGCACGACATTGCATTACACCATGGTGTTTCCATGTATTAAGGCATGCCAATATGTGCAACGGTGTGACAATGTGTGTCAGAGACAATCAAGGAAACAAATAGAGAAACAAGTTTAACTACAAAGAGATGAACACATAAGAGGGTTAATAAGTCATCAATTTACCTTTTTCGTGGGGGCATTCTAGGCACACCAACACTAGGTGTGAATAGGTGCCAAGTGCCAAGTGTTAGTGCATTCTATGTGCCAAATATTCCTCTATTTCTTCTCATCTACTTTCCAATAATTGATCTCAAATAGCTCTAATATTAAACCATGCCAAAGCATACCAAGTCATCTCATGAATGCATGTCAGACATGCTAAGAATTTCCAAGTGCTAACATGTGCCAAGTGCCAAAGTGTGTCAGGGAATGTTATCCATGTTATGAAGTGGCAGGGTATGTCGAAAAGTGCTAAGAAGAGAGTGCCAATGCATGTTGAGGAGTGTTAAGGAGTACTAGGACAACACAAGGGAGCACAAGGTAAAAATACATGGAAGTGAATGAATATGAGGGTGTGTCAGGGAGTGGCAATGAGTGATAGTTGTCATGCCAAGGAGGGAGTGAGAAGGTATTCTAAGCATTCACACACCTTATTGACCACTCAATTCTTACCATTCTCATACCATAAAAAAAAACCATAAAAATGTCATTCTTAAAATATATTGTGTAGTTTCCTAATGTCATTCAAGTAGAATCTCTCAATTACGTATGTCAGTAATGGTGAGATCATTCTTTTATTCTCTTAAAGGAACTCTTTCTAGACATGTACCCCATCAAACATAAATTATCGAGTCAAAAATAATGGAAATGAATGAATAAGAGGGTGTGTTGGGGGTGTCAGCAAGTGTTAGGAGTGGCAAGGGGGGAGTGACAAGGCATACTAGGGAATGTAGGGGATGCTAACACATGCCACATAATTCCAAGGTATTTAAGACATGTCAGTTGTTATGGCATGTCAAGATGTAAACTATTTTTCTTATTTGTTTTATGACCACAATTGTATGTGATGAGCCTTGTCTTGGTAACTTGTTAAGTGGGATCAATGGAGATTGGACATGAGTGGTCTAATATGAGTTACATGTAGTTCTTAGGTGAAAAATGCATATATTTAATTTCCATGACACATGAGAATTTGGGTTTGGTCTTAGAATATTTAATGAAAACACACTCAAGTGCCACAACACATCAAGGAATCAATTAGTGCACATGAAAATGAAAATGTGATGCAAACACACTCAAGTGCCACAACACATCAACTTTTCACAATGAAATCTACACACATTAGGGAATCAATTAGTGCACATGAATTTTTTTAAATTTTTCAAACCTTTATTCGCTAAATTACAAGCTGTAATAGAATAGGCTAGAGCTCTAATACCAAGGATGATGGCCCTTTACAATCACACTGATACAAGGAATACAACTAGGGATTGGTGTTAGTCCTTTGACAACCAATATACCTTGAACTAGACAACACTTGGCCTAATTTTTTTATTGTGGACACACATATCCCTTTCAATCCACATGTCTTGAACACATCTGGAAAATCCTCTTTCCTCACATTATGCAACTCCTCAATCTACCTCTATCAATGAACTAAACTCTTTTTATGTTACTGAACTCGGATCAAAAAACTTTTCCCTCTAAGTACCTCTATTTTCCCTTAAGGTCTACAACACTTAAATTTTTCGATTAGTTTTTCACTACTCTGTTGTGAAAAACTCTTTGGTCTGCCCACTTTTTCCATACTACTACTCCAAGATGACAAGTCTAGGGATATGGAGGTTTCCCTTCTTCTCAATGATGCAATACTCTACAATACAGTGAGCTAGGACTAGTTGGCTAGCCCACTCGACTGCTACTGTATTCCTTCAAATTCTACACATCCTTAGGCCCAATACACCTACCCTTCTACTGGTGTTGTTTTCCTTCACAAGTACATGACTTAGAGCTCTTCTTTGATAGTCACCTAACAACCCTCCAATTTTACTTGGATTGCCATCAATTTTCCTAACCACAGTAAAAAAATTTACTGATCTAGTGCCCACAACACTACCCTCATCTACGGCTCTTCAAATATGCCACCTAATAGTGATTTGAGTCCTCTCAAAAGCACTATTCTTGTGTACCAATTTTTTGTTGTCCAATCTATCAACAAATCTGAACTACTCATCTTATCATCATTCTAACAATTTCTAGATGACTGAACTAGGGTCAAAAATCATCCATTAATAGTCCATTGACTAACTATTTATAGACTGCTTCAAATCTCTGTCCATTGACTTTTCAAACCTTTCTTCGTTAAATTACAAACTGTAATAGAATAGGCTATAGCTCTCATACCAGGGATGATGAACCTTTACAATCACACTGATACAAGGAATACAACTAGGGCTTGGTGTTAGTCCTTTGACAACCAATATACCTTGAACAAGACAACACTTGACCCAATTTTTGATTGTGGACACACATAGCCCTTTCAATCCACATGTCTTGAACACATCTGGCAGATCCTCTTTCCTCCCATTATGCAACTCCTCAATCTGCCTCTATCAATGAACTAAACTCCTTTATGTTACTAAACTTGGCTAAAAGAACTTTTCCCTCTAAGTACCTCTTTTTTCCCTTAAGGTCTAAAACACTTAAAGTTTTCGATTGGTTGTTCACAACTCTATTGTGAATAACTCTTTGGTCTGCCCACTTTTTCCATATTGCTGCTCCAAGATGAAAATTCTAGGGATATGGAGGTTTCCCTTCTTCTCAATGATGCAATACTCTACAATATATTGAACTAGGGCTAGTTGGCTAGCCCACTTGACTGCTACTTTAGTCCTCCAAATTCTGCATGTCCTTAGGCCCAATACACCTACCCTTCTACTAGTGTTATTTTCCTTCAAAAGTACATGACTTAGATATCTTCTTTGAAAGTCACCTAACAACCCTCCAATTGTAGTTGGATTGCCATCAATTCTCCCAACCACAATATATTTTGTGAAAAAAATCTTTCGGTAAAAATCACATCCAAATAAATTTGGTCGACGCGTTTCGAACCAGCCAGTGTGGTTCATCATCAGGACTTTAGTGCCCACAACACTACCCTCATCTAGGGCTCTTCAAATATGCCACCTAATAGTGATTTCAGTCCTCTCAAAATCACTATTCTTGTGTACCAATTTTTTGTTGTCAAATCTATGAGCAAATCTGAACTACTCATATTATCATCCTTCTAAAAATTTGTAGATGAATGAACAAGGGTCACAAATCATCCATTAATAGTCCATTGACAAGCCTGTCGTGTTCAATTTTTCAAGGGTGGTGGTGATGACCTGCACCGTGTTGGGACAAGATATAAATAAGTGTGAAGAAATATCATCATATGACTTGCATAAAGGATATATGCTGGGTGATTATTAAATTATCATGGATATTTATCATGAACAAAATGTGTTGTTGTTCCAATCCCACTAGATATTGTTGATTAGAAAGCATGGGAAACCTTTATAATAATCTTCCATCATGTTGTGTAACTAAGTTTTGAATTTTTCTTCCAAGCTTAGATAGGACCACGAGCCTATCATGTTCAATTTTGCAAGGGTGGTGGTGATGGCCTGCACTGTGTTGGGACAACTAGAGATAAATAAGTGTAAAGAAATATCATCATATGACTTGCATAAAGGATATATGTTGGGTTGATTCGTAAACTATCATGGATATTCCACTAGACAGTTCATAATAACAGAACAGATAAAAATATATTTAAAAATGAATGAATACAAGTTTGTGACAGGAAGTGTCAGTGAGTCTCAGGTGTGCTAAGGAGAGAGTGATGTCAAGGTATGCTAGGCAGTGTTAAGGCATGCTAGAGGCCTGAGAAACATGCCAAGATGTGCCAAGTTCCAAGGTGTGCCAATGCATGCTAGGGCAGATTGTTTGGGAGTGCCAAGGAAAAAAAAGGGAGAACTAGTGTCAAATGCATGGAAATGAATGAATAAGAGTGTGTGACAAGGAGTATCAATGAGTTCTAGGTGTGCTAAGGAGGGAGTTTAAAGGTATGCAAGTTAGTGCTAAGGAATGCTAGAGTTCCAGGGCGACATGTTGTTGGAACAGGGTCTCCTAGAAGCTGCGAAACTGGTCCATTTTGAATACTTTTGATTAGATTTAGTCTAGCGCAAGGGTTTTCGGGTGGATCAAAGCCCCGAAAGCATTGTAATGGGTAAAAGGGTAAACCAGGGGTTCAAAAACCATGCTTTGTGGACCATAGGAAAGTATAGGCTAGATTATTATAAATAGAGGAACATTTTGTATTATAAGGGAGGATAAATGAAGAGTTATTGATGCAAATTGTTGTTTAAGTTATCTGTTTGGGTTTTTGGGGAAAGGACTCATGTTGGTTGTGTGCGCGGAGATCCAAGTCTAGCTATGTGCAGACCCTGCTGCTGTATGCACAAGTTGGGAAGCAAATTTTAGGAAGGAATTGCGGAATTGATGAATAAGAAAGGTTGATTAAGAACTGAATCTGTGAGTACTCTTGCTGTGAATCATTGATAGTTACTACATTGTGTGTTTCTTTATTTACACTATGAAGATCTATGTAAGCATATTTTTTGTATCTAGATTTGTTATGTTCTGTTCATGCAATGTTGTGCTACTTTCATAAAAGCATATAATTATAGACCTACTGCATGTGGATGCGAATAGCGACCTGCTTGGCCCTACGTAGAACAAGGTGATCTGGGTATCTCAGGGCCAAACACAGCTCTGCTTGCCCTACCTATCCTTTCTCAGGGTGCGGAAACCTAGTTCCAACACTCACCCATACTACTTCGGGTGAGACTTTGACCTGTGCAAGTAGGTAATTTCCGAAAGGGCCAGTAGTATAGGGGTTTGTTGGCAAACCCTACACACTGAACTTGGGTCAAGACCCCTCAAGCCAAAAAATGGTTATGTTGCTGGGACTGGGCGAATCTTGAGAAAGGGATGGGGTACTGACAAGCAGATATTGGACACCTATAAAAGGGGAGACATGGTAGCACACTTGAAATTACCCAACTTTAAAGGCACGCTCGATGAAGACATGAATCGGTTCTGGTTTGTGGCAGATTCGATATGGATTGTGTAGGGCGTGGTGAGCGATACTATGAAGAAAGAAAAAATATCCCTAGCCTTCGAAGAAAGAGCTTTGGACTGGTATATGGGGTACATATCTCAAAATGGGGCCGCATCTATTCAAAATATTAAGGATGCCCTGAAACAACAGTTTTGAAAACCTAAATCCTACTCTCAGGTTGTAGCGGATGTAAAAGATTTCAAGCAGGGAGCAACTGAGTCCGTATGGGAAGCGGATCAACGCCTAAAAAAAGCTATCAGAGAAGGAGTAAATTTAAGTATGATGACATACAGCTTACATAATGGTTCATCGCCATGCTACTCCCTCACCTACACATACCTATGGGTCACCAAAATTTTGACCCACAAGATAAAGCTTTGGAAGCTGCCATGAAACTAGAAGTTACGCCTAGGAAAGATGTTGCGTTGAAGGTACAACAGATCTAGGAATAGCTCGGGGCCATGCACCTAGAGATTCAAGACCTATAACGAGAAAGTGGAAGGAAAGTCGATGTGGAACTATGGCGAGCGCTAGGACAGATGAAGGATCGACGCCTGGGGCATCAGGGAGAAGGAGGGCCCAGCCTAGAACAATGGAGCTCAAGTGGACCTACGTTTTGGTACAGGGATGGCCGCGTAGATGGGCTGCATAATACCAACCGCTACCCTTGTTCGGGCACCAATGTTTTAGAACCAAAGTGACATTGGTGCCAGTTTTTCCAGTCAGTTGGCCATGAGGAGCAGGACTGCGGAATCCATAATCTAGTAATAGACTAGAGAAATTTGTTGGAAGTATAGTTAGACCCTGCCTCGCTAAAAAATCCCATAGTCAGGGATGATTCCTCCTCTGAAATTAGGGACGGGAGCCAAAGCGGAAGCGCAGGTCGGGATCGGGGCCAGTTGATCTGATATAACTGTGGGGGCGCGGGGCATTTTGCAAGGGATTTCCTGAACCCCACACAACAATCCTGCAGGTATTGTAGATAGTTGGAACATACGCTGGAAGATTGTCCAACCCTGAAAGCAAAGATACAAGAAAAGAAACTCCCATCTACGCGACCTGCTTGGCCCTACGTAGAACAAGATGATCTGGGTATCTCAGGGCCAAACACAGCTCTGCTTGCCCTATCTATCCTTTCTCAGGGGTGCGGAAACCTGGTTCCAGCACCCACCCATACTACTTCAGGTGAGACTTTGACCTGCACAAGTAGGTCATTGCCGAAAGGGCCAATAGTATAGGGGTTTGTTGGCAAACCTTGCACACCAAACCTGGGTTAGGACCCCTCAAGCCAACACATGCTATGATGTTCCAAATGCTAGGGTGGGTCAATGTGTGCTAGGGAGTGCCATGGAAACAAAAGGGATAACTAGTTCAAAATGCATAGTAATGAACGAATAAGATCGTATCATAGGGAGTGTCAGTGAATTTCAGGTGTGATAAGGAGGGAGTAGCAAGGTTACATGTTAGGAAATTCCAAGGTATGCTAGAGTGCTAGGGCATGTCAGGGAGTGTTAGTGTGCAAACCCTTCTTCATTATATTACAAACTAAAATACAACAAGCTAGAGCTCTTGTATGATGGATCGTGACCCTTTACAATTAAACTGATACAAGGAATACAACTAGGAATTGGTGTTAATCCTTTGAAAACTAATCTATCATGAACAATACAACACTTGACCAACTTGTTGATGGTGGCCACCCACAACCCTTTCAGTCCACAAGTTTAATGAGAGCACCACAGGTTTAATGTTTGGAGAAAAAGTGGCCACCCCTTTTCCAACACTTTTGAAGGGTCCCATGCATCATTATGGCACTCATCGACCCCAGTATGCCTCCGAGAAGGCCCTAAGCATCAATTGAGCTCATATGAGGCCTATTATTCCATGTCTGATAGTTTGGTGGGATTGTCACCAAAATTTAGGGCTACTTGCATATTATTTTATGTTTAGGGTCTAATGTAGGCCCGTAACCTAATTCGATCAACTCTTAATCAATGTAAATAGGATTTAGTTGGATTCATTTGCATCATCACTTGACTTGGGATCTCTCTATCTTTAGAGAACTTCACATTTTTCCTTGGAGGACTATTTTGGATGATGGATGCATTTTTATGTATGGATTTGGGCTATTTTTATCTTGGAGATTTTTTTTTGCAAATGTGAAGCTGGTTGGACATACTCTCTAACATTGTGAGTAAAAATTTAACACTATTCTACTTGTCATTGCATACTATTGAATTTCGCTATAACTAGGGCTAATTGTTGCATGATGGAAATGTGGAATTATGTGTCTATTTAGTTTATTTAATGTATGGGCCATTTTTGGATGAACGAAATTTCATAGAGATCATTTTATCTCAATAAAATTGCACCACTTGTACGAAGTATAAATTCTTGAAGGTCACTTTTCGTTTTCCTTTAACATTGGACGAAGTTGGCTTTCTGGGCCTCCTTGATCAAGAAACCAAATTATTGTTCATTATCACCCCTGAATCCATATCCCCAAGTGAATTATGCACTTGTACCTCAAAAATGGTAATGATTTCCCCCCCTTTTTCATAAATTTCCATTTTTCCCTAGGTCTAGCCCCATTAGGTCACCTAGGGCATAAATTTCCCAAGAATATAGGCAGAGGAAAACTTTGATATTCTAGAGGAAATTTCCTTGATAGGTCCCCTCACTCTCCTCATTATTTGGGCCAATTCTGATAATGGAATCTTTGGATACCTCAAGCCCTAGCTCTAAGATCAAGTTTTGCATAGGTGTTCCCAAGGCTAGAACCTAGTAGGATCAATTTGACCCATCGAAGTAAAAAATCTTACCTAATCCTTTTCCCCTCACACTGTCCAAGATAGGAACATAATTGGTTGCTAAATTCCATCCTTGAACCTGGGTTGGGTCCACTTGGCCCCATGTGGTCCCATTTGGTGTCAAAGACCTTTCATCAAAGACCATTTTGGAATCCAAGTTCCCAAAGGATTTTAGGGATTGATAACTTCCTTCATAAGTCTTATTCTTCTCCCTCAACCCTTCAATCCCCCTCCTCTCTCCCTAGAAGATCAAGTCTCTTTCTTAAAAGGAAAGCATGTCCCACTCTTTATTCTATCTTAGGGAAAGCGCTTCTAGGGTCACTTCCCACCTATTCACTGACCTATAATATACAAGTGACTTCCTAAACTACCGGGACTCCTCCCATAGGTTAAATTTCATGAAGAGCAAGGAGCCTTAGCTGTGGTGACAATGGGCTAAGCCTCCACCGTTTCCCTTGTCCTAGTTGTTGCCCTCTTAGGAACCCCTTTTAGGTCCACTACTATTTTGAGTGGTAACAAATTTTTCACAACTCCATTTGTGAACAACTCTTTGGTATGCCCACTTTTTCCATACTACAGATCCAATATAAGAAGTCTAGGGCTATGGAGGTTTCCCTTCTTCTCACTGAATTAATCCTCTACAATATAGTGAACTAGGGCTAGTTGGTTGGCCCACTTGACTACTACTTTAGTCCTTCAAAGTTTGCACATCCTTAGTTTCTATACACCTGCCCTTCTACAAATCTTGTTTTCCTTCACAAGTACAAGAGTTAGGGCTCTTCTTTGTCAGTCACCTAACAACCCTCCAACTATACTTGGACTACCATCAATCTGCCCAACCACAGTCAATTATTTTTAATGATCTAGGGCTCACAATATTTTCTTCATCTAGGGCTCTTCAAATATTCCACCTAACAATGGTTTGAATCCTCTCAAAATCATTCTTCTTGTGTATCGACAATTTGATCTTTTTTGTCCAATATATGAATAAATCTGAACTACTCCTCTTATCATCCTTCTAACAATCTATAGATGATTGAAATAGGGTCACAAATCAACCATTAATACTCCACTGACTAATGTTTTATAGGTTGCTTCAGATATCTGTCTAAAACTCCATGGATAGTCCACAAAATCAACTCCTCTACATGTCAGTCCATTCTTCACATGGCACGTTTCTTCTGCATGCTCAATCTTCTCCTCAGATTTCACCATCCTTTGGATCTACTATCTCCACACATACTGAATCTACAAACCATCTTCCAGATCTGCGGTCTATATTTCAGAAATAAACCTCACTTTAAGGGTCACAACTACTCTTCTTCTACACAAAATTTTCACAGTCTTAAAGGCATACCTTATGAACTAAACATGCTATGAAATTGTCCTAACTAGGGCACTATACTTATGTACTTCTAATTGTTGTAGAAAAAACCCTATCCACCCATAGAAAAAACCATGAATCTTGCCTCCATAAGAGACGCGACCTGCTCATATGGGTCCATAGATTTTGGGCATTTCCTTGACTGAATCTTGACATGAACTTCAGATCTCAATGTCAACCCTCAAACTAGGGTTAGTTCAGTCAATAGTATGCCCGCGTCTACTTCTGTTCTAGATCTAAATAAAAGTGAAAGCCCTCCTCCAATTATGTTTTTATTTATAACCACCGCAAGACGAGATTGTAATTGTCCTTCCATTAAAAAAGTTTCTAAAAAATAGTTGATTTTAAATCAAAAATATCTCCCTCATCCGAGCTCCAAATTGATTTTCCATTTGGGTAGTTTTTCGCAAGGAATCCAAATTATATGCTTTTTTTTTGAAATTTTTACACCAAAATCTTCAGATATTCTCTGCAAACTTACCACCCAAAAAATTCCTGCTTTGATACCATGTAGAAAATCTAACCACCGAGATTCAATCTAATCATGTAATGTACTAAAACAAGATGTTGAATCGTTCCTACAATTTTCGGAAACAAAACATGATCACACAATCACATACAAGTAAGAGAAATAAATTATTAGTTGCACAACACAAGATGTATCTGCAGAAAGAAACTGCTCAAAGCCCCTCTATCTCTATTGTGTATTAATTCAAGGAATCATGAAGCAATACAATGGTTAATCTCTCACGATATTCTCCAACACTCTCCCAATTGTATCTCGCTGATCTAGGCACACTCGGTTTAGTACTTAGCCAATTCTCAACCTTCCTTCAACCTGCCTTACTCATGCAATTCCTAGGGAATTATCTCCCTATTAATTAGGAAAATCATTCTTCATTTATTTTGCAATCCATCGTGGCATCCCAATGAATTTATAATTGCACATGGGAAATTTAGTATAAATACAACTAATAGTTATGTTCCCTTTAACGTCTATCTCAACTGGGGCTTCCTCGGAACTGAAATTCATGCCGCTATTAATAGTGAATTATAAGTTATCTAATTGATCACTCATTGTGAATTAAATCTAATTTGATTCACTAGCCGACCTCTCTCTAGCTCATAAATTAGTTAGAACTATTTAAACTGATTTTAACTCATTTAATTGAGTTAACTAATTCACACCTGCATCCCACTAATGCATCAAATGCAACTAGACTCAAAAAATATTAGATTAATACCTCTGCATGCCTCATCTTAGACCCTCAACTCGTATTTTTTGATCTAACTCAGTCAACATGACTTAGTTAACTGACACAAGTTGTTATGAGATGAAATTACAATTTATTGTCCAATTTATTTAAGGGAAAAATAAATTAGACTCCCCACATTCCTCACTCCTAGTGCATCAAAATTCCTCATGAGTGTGGGTGCATTTTTTTTTGTCCTTTCCGGTTTCCAATTTCAATGTTTCTTGTTGCAAATTTTGACATTTCATAATTTGATGTGGCCTTCACACAAAGACACCATTGAAATCACATGCCCAGATTCTCATGAGAAACCTCTCTTAATCTTGATCTGCCATAAGAGAACCAAAAATATGCCATCCTTCTTCCTAGCTCGAACCGACATTAAGGTATGCAAAATTCTTGTGAACCCTCACATGATGATCTTGCTCTTGGAGGATGATCATGGAATCCCTTTAGAAATCCTTACTCGACCTACTTTAGGACTACATCTCTCTTCGCCCCCTTGATCAAACGAGATCCTTCTCACTTGATGTTCTTTCCTTCACCCTAAGGCCTCCTTAAATAGTTTTTCCTAGACCTATTAGGAACCCTCTAGAACTTACTGGTTTTATCCACTTATACATTAGGAAATATTAATTTTCCTTTTTAATTTTATTTTAGATTTTAAAACCCATCTTGGGTCCAAAATCCCTTTTCTTGGCTTCTTTTCCCACAAATAATTTTGTGACCAAACTCACACAAACCCATCTCACTAGGCTTGTGGAGTACCTCCCAAGCTACACAATTCAACAACATCATATAGTTGTAGTAACAATAACTTGGTCAAGCTCTTGTAGTCAAGCAAGGGCTTGGTTGGGTTCCCAAGTTTCAAATTAAGTAAGGGTAGTTATGAGGGCATGATATCTAGGGAGGGTCAGGGCATGCACATTAGGAATGAAAAGGCATGCTAACACATGTTGGAAAATTTCAATGCATGCTGAAGAGTTTTAGGGAGTGTCAAGGCATATCAAGGGATAACTAGGTCAAAATGCATGGAAAGGAGTGAATAAGAGTGTGTGACAGGGAGTGTGAGCAAATTCAAGTGTGCTAAGGACGAAGTGTGTTAGTATAAGTTCATAATAGGATTTATAGGAGGTGAGCCTACTATTTTTATAAGGGGCTCGACATAGTAGTTTTAGACAAACGAAGATCACTTTGTGCTAGGCACAACATTGTTTTGCCTTTAGCTATTTTTTTATACAAGATGTGGTACACTTTGGCTACATGCTCATGCTTTAAACTCTTCTAGATAATTTCATATTATACATTGTTTTGTATAAGTTTTGGGGCACTCGACATGTGTTGACTTATATCTTGTGTGACTTGTGCATCTTGTGGTTCTTGCAAACTCTCAGTTAATGTTCTACTATTTATACCAGCTGAACATACATGTGAAATACTTCCTATGTAATCTATGTTGCTTAGTTGTTTTATGTACATGGCTATATCATGTGATCCTTGTCTTGGTAACTAGTGAAGTGGGAGAAGTTGAGCTTGGACATGAGTGGAATACTATGAGTTATAGGCAGTTCTTAGGTGTACAAGGCATAATCTACTTGTAGTTGGTGCAATTGGTCAAGTTGTTGTGATTGAAGCAAGCCAATATTGTCACATGAATTGCAGTAGCTAAGGAATTGATTGGGTTCCCAAGTCATGAAAAAATGTAAAGGCTATCTGTGAGGACATGAGTGCCAAGGAATGCTAGGGAATCCTAAGATGTATCAGATAATGCGAAGGCATGTCAAACATGCTAAGATGTGCTGAGTGATAAGGCATGCCAATAAGTGCAAGGGTGTGTAAATGCGTTCCAGGGACATTCAAGGCAAAAAAATGGAGAAACAAGTTAAACTACAAGGAAATGAACACATAAGAGGGTTAATAAGTTATCAATTTACCTTTTCCAAGAGGGGCATGCTAGGCACACTAACACTAGGCACCAATAGGTGCCAAGTGCAAAGTCTTAGTGCATTCTAAGTGCCAAGTCTTCCTTTGTTGCTTCTCATCTACTTTCCAAAAATGGATCTAAAATAAATTTAATATTAAACCATGCCAAATTATACCAAGGCATGTCAATGTATTCCATACATGCTAAGACTTTCCAAGTGCCAACACATGCCAAGTGCCAATATGTGTCATAGAGTGTTATGTATGCTATGAAGTGGAAGGGCATGTTGAAGAGTGACAAGGTGTTCTAGAGAGTGCTAATGCATGTTGAGGAGTGTTAAGGAGTACTAGTACAAAACATTAAGGGAGCACTAGGTCAAAATTCATGGAAGTTAGTGAATACGAGGAACGTGTGCTAGGGACTAGTGTTAATGAGTGCTAGTTGTCATGCCAAGGAGGGAGTGACAAGTTATGATAAGGATTGGTAAGGCATGCTAGCGAATATCAAGACATGTAAAGAAGTCTCAAAGTGTGCTTGGGAGTTCTAGGGTGTGCTAATTATATGTGCCAAATAGTGCCAATACATGACATGTGCTAAGGATGTGATGGGTGCCGAGGTATTTCAATATGTGTCAAGAAGTTTCAAGGAAACAAAAGGAAGAAACAATAGGAGGGTTAATAAGTCAGGACTTTATGTTTTTCAAAAGGGGCATGCTAACCATACTAATAATAGGTCCCAATAAATTCCAAGTGGCAGTGTGTGCCAAGTGCTAATGTATGTCAATGAATTCAAGGGCATGCTAGGGATTACATGCATGCCAACGCATGCTAGGAGAGTTCTATGTTGTGCTAGCGCATGCCACCATGTGCTTGGGCATCAGTGTAATGTCAAGATGTTCTAGGTACAAAGATGTTCCAAGACATGTGAGGTTCTAAAAGATGTTATTGTGTGCCAAAGCATTAATTTAAGGTGTGCTCGAATTTTTGAGGAGTGTTAGGTCTTTCTCATTAATATAATTGATAGAGCATGATTATGTATTAAATAATATATTTCCTACACACACTAGTGGGACTTTATCTAAAGGGAATTTTCTAGATAATAAACTTAATATATATGGATCATGTGTTGAATCATAGGAAAACTCTATTCACGCGACTAGTCATTATTTGAGGGAAATGATAAACACTAATTAATTCTTAAAAAAATGATTTAATATAACCACTATGGCCTTTGACATATTGTAAAAAATACTCCACAATAATGGTATTAAATCGATATCTTTTGACAAAAAAATATATTAACAAGAACATAACGTCATCAAAAACTCATTGGAATGATCAATGGTGATGAAAATTTTTTGACCGTCTCTAAAAGTAACAAAAATAGCATTGGTGAGGGTCATTAAAAGTTCGTCACTTGAAGTGTCACTAAAGACAGAATTAGTGATGGGCCTTTAACGAACCTCACCAAAAGTGTCATTGAAAATGGCTTTGGTGACGGACATTAAAGGACCATCACTATATACACTTACAACGACGCTTTTTTAAGGATCGTCACCATATGTGACATTGGTGATGGACCTTAAAGGTCCGTCATAAGCACGACCCTCACCAATGTCCTTTTTTCTTGTAGTGCCTACTCCAACAAGCACTATTAAGTCTTGGAGGAAAGAGTTAGATACATTTTTCAGGCTACATCCTGTGGCTGAAAAAGAGGCTGTCCAAATTTTAGCACTTCATCTTCTAGGTGAAGCCAATGATTGGTGGTTTGGTGACATGGAGCATGCAAAGGTGACTAAATATTTAGATTTCTTTCACAAGTTGAGAAGGAAGTTTGATGTGAGAAAACTAGAGATGTGTCACAAAGAGACATTTCCTAAGGAAACACAGGAGGATGTCATTCTTTTCATTCTGGACAATGGGTCACTACATTCACCACTAGTTGCAGAAGTACTTGCATCCGAAGAAGATACATTTGCAACTTTGCAATATAGTCTTGAGCTCTTAACACATAGATTCCCATGCATGATTCAGGAGATGCATGAGGAAGAGGAGGTATATTCCAGTGCTGGTGCACTTCGAGAAGAGCAGCCATCACTCTTACCAACAATGGGAGACACCATTGTCCCGGTTGGAGGAACTCTTGTGTCCTTGCAAGAGGTTCCCACACATTAGTTGATCCAAGGTATGCATGCACTTTCATCACCTATTGTTTCCGTAGATCTTATTGAAACTTATGGGGGCATGCCATCAGAGCCATTGCATGACCAAGGCTTAGAACAACATGCTAATTTGAAGTAGCAACATATCACAATGCAGAGGACCCTTGATATAATCAAGGGGGAGATGAAGAGCTATCCCTGTACACCATTAATGATCTACATTCAACCCTTGTAGTTGAAGTGTATAATTTCAGAAAATGGGATGAGCATGATCCTATGTACAATGGCTGGCTATGAGTTCAGCATTGGGCCTTGCCATGAGATAGCATATGTATTACCATGCAAATTTACAATGCTTTCACTTAGTAGTAGTGATGATGAAAGGGACCCATTATTTTTGGAGCATTCTAAAGGTAGCTTCACTCATGAAGAAATGGAGGTAAAGATGATAAATGGTAGACATATTGAGATGAGGAATCTTTTCTCCTTTCAAGATGACACTCTCTCAATGAGCATATCACATCTCAAAGAGAAACTTATACCTGCATCAGATCCAAAACCTTATTGGTTTTGGAAGGCCATTGATGAGAAGGTCTCACTAAGATATCTCATTGGAGGTGCACTTCAACATTTCATGGGGTGCAAGCTTATTCATCAGCTTAAGGTGGATGGTATTTTGCAGAGGGAGGATACCATGATTATGCAGTACATCATTCATCATCCACATTGGGATGAGTGGGCGAGGATGATAAGCAAGGGGTTGCAAGACCACTTGCAGATATATGACATGGGCCAACAAGAAGCTTGGTTGTGCTAGTTTCTCTTGGGTGAGTTTGGTTACTACCCAAAGGCTCATATTTCTTTGATCCATGCCTTGAAAAACACTCATGAAATGAAGAAGGAGGCATGGATATGCTGGCTTCTCTTGGGTGAGTATGGTTACCAACCAATAGCTCATATTTTTTTGATGCATGCCTTGTGTATCAATGATAGAATGCAGAAAAATAAGGCATGTTCACTTGGGAAGTCCATGAGAGGGTTTGGCCATCACATGACATCCCCTATGTCTATGTGTTTTGTATTATGTAGAACTTGGCATGATGCGCTCATGATGTGTATTAGTGGTGCTTACTTGTATTGGGCTAATGTGACATTCCACATGTCTATCAATATGTTTTTACTCCATGATGCACATGAGGACGAGAGAAGGCAACACGATCTCTTGTTGCTTTGGTTTCATTTGGGGGAGTTTGGCTTGTCCATCTTGCATGGTGGAGATGGTGGATGGCAACATGTAATATTCCCATTTAGGCCAAGCCTATGGGAATATCTTATTTTGTATTATTCTATCTTTCATTTCATGTTTATGAAAAAAATATGAAGGAGAACATGTAAAATTCCTAAAAACCATGAATCAATCAATGCCCATGTAAACAGAGACATATCTGGGCCATGTAAATAATATCTTGCAGGTGTCAATGAGCTTAAATCACAAAAATGGGTCAACCTTGACCAAATCAATAACATAGTCTAGGTTCAATGAACCTCATGGATACACAACACAGTTCTAGATGGAATTTCCACATGTGAAAGGGGTTAAATGATTGAGGTGGTTTAGGGTTTGGCAAGGCATTCATCCTATAAAAGAGGGAGGAGTACAACAAGAGAAGGTTGTTGATGTTATTATTTTCTGAAGGTTTTTTCTGTTGAGACACACCTCTATTGGGCTTCCTGTTTAGGAACTCCCACCTCCACCCTTGAGTAGCTCTTGGAGAAGCCTTGTTTGTCTAGTCCACTATCCAGAATATTTCCAAGCCTCATCTTGCATCTACAACATAGTTCTGCTTAGGATTGGGTTGTCTATGTGAGTTGCAACAAGTGGAACTCTAGATCTGCATAGATCTAGCCTGTATTAGACCCTCTTCCCAGTGAGTGTGTATTTTAACCTCCTGGAAGAATGCATCCATTGTTGAGCTTCAGTTTTTCATCTTGGCATCAGGCCAAATCAGTTAATCAAGTTGCAGCACAGCCTCCCTTGAGGGACTGCATTATTTTCATGGAGATCATATCTTCTCATACCTAAGTCATTCCAGTGCTCTTTGTCAGTGGAGGAGGCCTCTGCTCTATTGGAGGAAGTGTATTGGAGTGAAGGAGCCTTAATTTCAGATCTTGGCATGAATCCATCAACTTTCTAACCCCTACAACGTATTTTCTGCTCTAGATCTGCATTATTCTTGTAGGAGGTGTTGCAGGGGGTTTGGGTGCATCAGCTGGAGAGCTGGTTTTGTTGACAGTCCATCATTATGGAGATCTTCGTGTAGGGAGATCTATACTTACCTTTTTTTTGCGCGTATCCGTTTCTTAGATCTGAGATCTACTGCTCATGCTTGGTGAAAGCCTCGAAATTCCAAGGGGATTTGAAAGAGGAGCTTTTCTAGTGCATGGATCTGATATATATCTAACATTTTATGCACATATCTACTCTAGATATGACATGTAACATATAGCAGTGTAGCTCAATAAGAATAATGCTGTCAAGGCAGCATTTTTTCAAACATATGGTTGTAGCCCTCTTTTGAGGAGATTTCTTCTGTCTATGCCTTGTATTTTCAGCTATGTACCTGATGGATTGAATTTTAAGTCTTATTTTCTGTTGTAAATACTATTTAAAAATATTTTATGAGCCTCTTATCACCTCTCTGTAGAAACTACATTATTTTCCAAGCATAATTCTTTGTTATTACTGCAATCTCCCTTTGAGACATTTCTGAAGATATCAAGGTGTGGGATACCAGTTTAACCCACCTTGAGGGATTTATTTGAGCTCAAATTCTATAAGTGTAATGTATGATGTGTTAAATAAGGGATCCAAGTCCCCTTCCATCTTATTTTTTCATTGTCTTCCTTATACAACATCCCTTTGGACGC
Organism: Pinus albicaulis; assembly: GCA_034641835.2. NCBI lineage: Eukaryota > Viridiplantae > Streptophyta > Pinopsida > Pinales > Pinaceae > Pinus > Pinus albicaulis. The sequence goes on along the minus strand of CM076583.1, from coordinate 661,392,583 downwards.
TATTGCAGAAATTCCCGAAAAAAGGAATATTACAGTGGTATCAGAGCTGCCATCTTGGCTTAGCTTATAGATTTTAGATCCACTCAGAGAAATATTTTTTAGCACAAACTGTACATTACTGGAGCCAATATTTCTTCAGAGGGAGGAGAACCTCTCAATGGCATAGAGTAGGTGTATCATGGGAGAAGACAGAAGAAAAATGGTTACACCATTGAAAGAATAAAAAGAGGAGAGTTCTCTAACATTATTTCTCAAGCTTTGCATGAGCTGGAGGGAGAAATCAGGGGAGTAAGGAATGTAAGATCAACAGATATCTTGATGATGTTTTTATAAGAAGATAACCCCACTAATTCATATGATGTGTGTGAGAATCTAGCTACACAATCTGGTCCACAACATGGTAGCACACATACTGTCTTGTCAAAAGAAGGAGGAAGAGGAGAAGCACTGAAGGAGGGAACTCTTGGTGAATGTCTCCAAGAATATGAATCTCAATCAGTGGGATTCAAATAGAATATCAGTTTCCCAGAGTTCTGTCAACTCAAAGAAGAAAGATCATGTAGCTACAATGGAAGGAAAGGGTGCATGCAACACACTTTGGGTAGATTCTCTCTACCTACATTTGATGGATCACCTAAAGACACAACCAAGTCTTGGGTAAAGAAGATTGGCACATACTTTCAGTTGCATCAAGTATCAGAAGAAGAAGCTCTAAGAGTAGCAGCACTGCATCTTCAAGGGAGGGCTTATGCTTGGTGGCTATTTGAGTCTTCTTCTTTGAAAGGGAGGAACATCTCTTCTTATGCAAGATTCGCTAGGAGACTAGTGGAAAGATTTGATGAGAGACATTTTGAGACTTCTTGGGGGGAGAAAATCAAGCCGAAGAAATCTGAATCTTTGCATGAGTTGGAAGATTCCATGGAGCCAACTGTAGTCCTAAACATTGTTAAAGGGGTTGAACCATTGTTGCACCATGTGCTAGAGGCAAGGGCCCCAATTCAGTAAAATCTCTTTTCCCAAAGAGAAAACTTGAGGACTCCTTCCTCACTAAGAATTCAAGGCAAAGGATTTCTTCATGATGAAGAATTCTTCACAAATGGGGAGAAGGGAGAGAAAGAGAAAAGAAGATCCTCCAGCTCCATGCAAGCAGGAGGATATTTATTTTCAAAGGGAGATGAGGCAATGGCTTCCCTTAAGGGGATTCTTGCACATTTGCAAGGAATTCCAGAGGATCTTCTATATGGAGGACATGAGCATCTTGTGTCTTTGCAAGAAGGCAATGAGACAGAACAAAGAAGGGGTCACACAGCTGATCCACTATTTGAAAATGGGGCAAGGTCTGCAATCAAAGGCACTCTTACACCATTAAGAGGGGTCTCCAAGTTTCATGGTACTTCCACACAGTAATCAAAGATGGATTTGCACAGTGGAAGTAGTCATGATATGTTCCCATCTATTTTTTACATGGGGATGAACCATGAGACATCATTATCTTGTGGTGTACCGTCTGGGAGACACCTGAATCATATTTGATGGAAGATGTCTCATACATTGATGCTCCTTTCATAGATCCAACGAAGGAGGGAACACCAACATACCATGCTACAGTGCTGAGGGTATGGGGGAAGTACAGAGAAAGGAAAATATTTTTTCCTTTGACATCATTATCCATTCTTACCTCTCAAATTGTGTTGAGAAGGTATGCTGCAAGGGAATAAAATGACACCATCATGAAGCATGGAAGGCCATATTTGAACTAGAAGACAAAATTTTTTGAAGAACACTCTTCCCTGCTAGAAGAGAGATGGTGGTCTCATATGCATGCTATGGCCAAAATAGAGAGGCCTTGGATAGAGGATAGCCTTCCATGGAAGACTAACTCCCAAGGGCTTCCTTCTTCTCTGAATCACGTGCATGAGCAAGGAGGGCAGCAAGGAAGGAATAGCAACCTTTCATCTCATACCTTTCGCATGGGAAATGCCAAGAATAAGAAGAGTGGGAGGTATGGCCTTCCAACATACACCTTGGACATGGAGGATGTCATGGAGAGAAGCAGAAAAATGGCATCCACTTTAGTTGGCATATTATCAGCGCTATCATTATGGGGCATACTAGATCCCTATTGGGAATTCCAACAGCTGGTGGGATATTCCAAGGATCTCCATGCATGCATGGATTCTGTGGAGTTGGAGCAACAATATGGCTCTAAGGGGGAATCAAATCAGCTCTCTCTTCCTCCTCTTGAGAGAGAGAGAGTAGATCTATGCACCGCTCCATTGACGGGAGGATAATTGTTGGTGGAGAGCATGCCCTTAATACATGTACTTTCCATTCTGATTATATGTATTCTTCCACCTTGTTTATGCAGGCCATGACTCCAAGGAGGAGAGTTTTATCTTGTCAATCTCATGGAAAATTTTGGGCCAAAACCATTGTTGTACTTGGCCACTCCCTTGATGGACAAAGGGAGATCTTATTTCATGATGGGTGTTTTCCTAAGGCACCAAACATATCTCACACATCCAGCTACAGTGAGATCGCATGGGATGTAAGTAAGCACATCTTGATCTGATGTAGGTAGGAGATTCCCTACGTTGGTACCATATATGGGACTATGATCCACCTCCTCATGTTCCAATTTCTGCTTATGCATTTGTAGTTTTGTTTCCATACATGGATGATGTACTTGTCTTATTTTTGGGATTGTATGGAGGGAGGATAGGAGGCATGTGTGTACCACATGGGATGGAGGCTCTCTTTGTATGCTTTGTTATATATTTTATGGAGATTAGGGGTTTAGCCATGCTTGTTTCAATGACATTCTTGACACCTTATGGGATGGATCATGAACATCTCATAATGATTTTGGATAGACAACTCATGGGAGGATGGATTGGTGAACACTCAACTTATTCAGGAAGCTTCATCTTTGATGATGTCACCAATTGAGGAGAAGTCTTGCAACACTCACCTTATCAGTTGCTTGAGTACAAGAAACATTTTGGAGGGGAGGACTGTAATATTCCCATTTAGGCCAAGCCTATGGGAATATCTTATTTTTCCTTATTTTATCTTGCATTTCATGTTTATGAATAAAATATGAAGGAGAACATGTAAAAATCCTAAAAACCATGAATAAATTAATGCCCATGTAAACAGAGACATGTCTGGGCCATGTAAATAATACCTTGCAGGTGTGAATGAGATTAAATCACAAGACTAGGTCAACCTTGACCAAATCAACAGCGCAGTCTAGGTTCAATGAACCTCATGGATACACAGCGTAGTTCTAGATGGATGCTCCACATGTGAAAGGGGTTAGCTGATTAAGGTGGTTTAGGGTTTGGCAAGGAATTCATCCTATAAAAGAAGGAGGAGGACAACAAGAGAAGGTTGTTAATGTTATTATTTTCTTAAGGTTTTGTCTGTTGAGACACACCTCTGTTGGGGTTCCCTGTTTAGGAACTCCAACCTTCTCCCTTGAGCAGCTCTTGGATGAGCCTTGTTTGTCTAGTCCACTATCTGGAATTTTTCCAAGCCTCATCTTGCATCTACAGCGTAGTTCTGCTTAGGATTGGGCTGTCTATGTGAGCTACAGCAAGTGGAACTCTATATCTACAAAGATCTAGCCTGTATTGGACCCTCTTCTTAGTGAGTGTGTCTTTTAACCTCCTGGAAGAATGCATCCATTGTTGAGCTTCAGTTTTTCATCTTGGCATCAGGCCAACTCAGTTAATCAAGCTGGAGCATAGTCTCCCTTGAGGGACTACGTTATTTTCATGGAGATTATACCTTTTCAGATCTAAGTCATTCTAGTGCTCTTTGTAAGTGGAGGCCTCTACAATATTGGAGGAAGTGTATTGGAGTGAAGGAGCCTTAATTTCAGATATTGGCATGAGGTCATCAGCAGCTGTCTAACCCCTATAGCACAGTTTCTTCTCTATATTTGCGTTATTCCTGTAGGTCACAGTGTTGCAGGGAGTTTGGGTGCATCAGTTGGAGAGTTGGTTTTGGAGTGTTGAGGTTCCACTCTTTATTTTTAGATCTTGTGGAAGAGATATATACTTGTAATTTTCAGATCTGATCTACATAAGCTGAATGCTTTAGTAATCCTGAATATTTCTATAGATCTTCTTTCTTAGTTCTCAGATCTATTACTCATGCTTGGTGCAAACCCTGAAATTCCAAGGGGATCTGAAAGAGGAGCTTTTCTAGTGCATGGATCTGATATATATCTATCATTTTATGCACAAATCTGCTTTAGATCTGACATGTAACATACAATAGTGCAGCTCAATAAGAATATCGTTGTCAAGGTATCATTAGGTCAAACATATGGTTGTAGCCCTCTTTTGAGGAGATTTATTTTGTCTATGCCTTGTATTTTCAGATATGTACTTGATGGATTGAATTGTAAGACTTATTTTCTGTTGTAAATACTATTTAAACATATTTTATGAGCCTCTTATCACTGCTCTACAAAAACTACGTTACTTTCCAAGCAGAATTCTTTGTTATTGCTGCAGTCTCTCTTTGAGGCATTTCTGAAGATACCAAGGTGTGGGAGACCTGTTTAACCCACCTTGAGGGATTTATTTGAGATAAAATTCTGGAAGTGTAATGTATGATGTGTTAAATAAGGGATCCAAGTCCCCTTCCATCTTATTTTTTCACTATCTTCCTTATACAACGTCCCTTTGGACCATATTGCAGAAATTCCTAAAAAATGGAATATTACACAACAAGAGGCCCTACTCCAGTGGTTACTGTTGGGAGAAATGGTTTGAAATCCTTGTCCACCCATATCTCTCTATTTATTATTTTTCATATTTTTGGAATGATGCTTGGATCCAACAATTCCAACAGGTCTAAAAATAAGGACCTGTCAATGCTCAATTTACTTCATGAAACATGGGATGAAGAAATGCTTTGTGAGATGGGACTTTTCCTTTGTGGAAGAACCAATTTATTTTATGTATCTCACGTATTGATGATGATGTTGGAAATCATATGGTTGTCACTTGGTACTTCTTGGAGAAAGGAGGACATCTAACTATATAGTTGGAGGTCATTCTATGCATTTTTAAGAGACTTGGGAACAAAACGTGCATAACACATTGCAGAAAATGGAGGAGGCCTTCCTTATGTGGATGCCATTTAGAGGGGAATATATAGATTTGCATCTAATTTTGCAGTTTCTTGAGGAAAAACAACATTTTTCTAGGGAGGACTATAATATTCCCAAATTTCACATGATATTTGGAATATTCGAGTTCTTAATTTTCTTAATGAATTAAGTAAATAAAAGGGTGGAGGGACCCATAATCCTCAAGATGAATAAAGATCCAATTTTTATGTGTGAATGTGGTTTAATTAAACATAGATATACATAATGGAGTAGTGGAGTAGCTACTAATGTGAATGGAGTGGAGATCATATCTCATTAATGAGATAGATCATAGAGGTTGAAGCAGTCAACTGAGATCATGGAGGGGATCTAATGTAAGATCATAGAGCATTCATGATGAAGTGATGGAGGAAGTAGTGCATTTAATGCACACATGATGGAGAGGGTGCACATTGCATGTAGACATGATGGAGGACTTGGAAAGACAACACAGTCAACCATGGAGGATTGTGTCCACATGAACAACGTAGTTTAGAGGTAGGTTAGGGCTTGGGAAGGCTCATTTTGTATATAAAGGAGATGAAGGAACCATTGGAGCGAGGCTTTTTATTATTCTTTTGGAGATTTTTTTAGATCTAGAATTGTCATTTGACATTCCATGCTTTCTTTGGTTGTTTGGCTAAGATTGCAAGTGTTATTTATCACAGAGTGTTCCCGAGTGGGAATCCTACATCTTTCCTTGAGTGATATCTAAGGAATAGGGTTGTACTTCATTCATCATCAAGAATTCATGCCACATTATTTCCATTCTATATAGAACACCTACCTTTAGGAATTATGCAATTTAGGAAAATCAGTTTGGGAGGTGGAGGTTGTCTTCAGTATTTGAGCTGGAAAACCGGTGAAGGAGTATTCCTATCACCTTGGAATTAAATATCAGCATTTCTGGGGCTTCATTGAAGATATGGAATGAGGCCAAACTTTAATGACCTCCTATCAGCAACAGTCCCATCAAGGATTTCACAGTCCATCATTGCAGATCTAGATGAGGAAGGAAGTTGTTAGAATTTTAGCTAGTAATCATGTTAGGGATCGTCCCCTCACCTTACCATCACCATTTCCATAATCCTAGAGCTTATTGCATCAAATTTCAGTATGCATAGAGCCTCTCCCTCTTGTACAATATAGTTTCTGTAGGAGCTGCATATTCAGTTGCTTCAACTTGAAGGAAGAAGAAGAGGAGACAAGATCTCAAGCTCTTAGCTTGTAGATCTAAAGGAGGGATAAACCCTCAAAGCTTAGATTTGTTTGTATAACATATTGCAGCCATATTTGGATCATATATAGCTTCAGATATGCATAACCTAGTAGGAAAAGAATCAAACTCTAGGAGGGTGATTTTCCCAAGTCGTAGATCTGGAAAATCCTTTCTGGGTTATTTTTGGTTTCCATCACATTTGCAAGATCTTGAATCTTGGCATCATCAGAGCTCCTGAGCTCCATATATTTTTATTTCCCTTTGTAGCAGCTATATATACATCAGCATCAAAAGGGATAGCACAATATTTCTTCCTGCAGCTCTCCAGTTACGCACTGCCTATTTTGGCATGTTTGCAGGGTCATTCTAGGCCACTTCTTTGGCTAGAATACCTCTATTTTTACACTATTGTGACTATAATCCATCTCCACATAATGAAATGGCTCATATTCTCTGTAAATTCTTTTTTATTTCTTTATATTTAATGTTTACTTTGCTGCAGTTCCTATATTATGTTTTAGTATTTCTACATTCTCCCTTTTGGGATATTACAAAATGTACCTAGTCTTCCTCTTGCAGTGGTGCTTCATGTTGATGTGCCAATGTCTCTTCATCCACTGATGTAGGCTGAGACCTTTCCACACTAATAGGAGAAAAAAATAACCTCTTTCCTATAGTATATGTTTTAGTCACCTTAGCCCTAGGTGTTCCTGTTGCATGTTTGCTTTTCGAACCCACTTCTTTTTTTCTTGGTGAAGTTTACGGTGTTGACTGTCTTCTTGATTGAATTGGAGTAGGAAAAAGAGAGATTGAATGCATGAATCCCTTCCAAGAAAATTTGAACTATGTAAGATGATGGAAAATAATTATTTTCACCAAGCCATGATCGAGCAATATTTCATGGTGATTTTTCCCTTTTCTATGTACTTTTTATGCTATTTTGACCAAGCTTCTGTAGAGGTAGTGAGGTAGGTTAAGAGATTTAACACCTGTGAAATGCATTTGTAATCTAACATGGTACTGATATATCCTTGAAAAAATTCCCTCACATGTAAAATATTTCATGATAATATTCATGATAGGGGCATAATTATCAAGCAAGTGTCTGAAAGGAAAAATATGCTTTGGAGCAGCTTTGTATGGAGGCTTCAAAAACATCTTATAATTTTAAATATCTAGGTCTCTACCTTTGAACCAGTTTTCTCCATGATTTTGGATCCAGTGGATATGGAAATAATGTATGCTGAAATATTAAAATAAATCCCTGCAATATTTCTGTTATCCCTCCTTAGACTGGTAGCAAAGGTGCTTGTTAATTTATAATTGAAACCTAATTCTTCGATCTTTTGGCAGAAAACAAGGCAACCTGCATCTTGGAATGAATTTTTGAGAAATGGTAAAGCCATTATATCATGTACTCTAGTGGGTTAATATCTGATGATCTTACCCCATTTATGCTTCCTCTAATCAGTGCTCTATGAATCCATGTGAAACCCTAGCTCCCTAGGAAGGGGAATTAGGGTTTAGTCTTAGGAAAACATGGGATTTGGGGTAGTTTTAGAAATGGAGGGGGATGAAGGGGTTTGAGGGTGTGTAAATTCTTTGAAAAATTTATGGGGGTATGGATATGTGTTAGGGAGTGTAGGGAGGTGGAATTTTGGGAAATGGGTGAAGGGAAGGGGTACAAAAATGAAAAACACAGTCCTAGCCTAGGAAAGTGTAGTGTAGGCTAGGGTTTGTAGGGAAATGAAGGAAATTATGGAAACGAGTGAGGGTAAGTGTCAAGTAAGGTGTATGGAAGGCGAGGGAGGATATTTTAGCATGAACTATATGGTTTTTCACAACAAATAGACTAAATACACTATGTGACCAAAAACGCAGCAAACCCTAGGAGAGGTTGATTTTCTTAACTTTCAAGCATGAAATGAAGCTAAAGGGAGGAATATGAGGAGAAAATGTAACCCAATTTATTTATTTTCATTTGCTGGAACCTATAGCTAATGAATAAAGCCTTGGAAACCAAAAATTGTGCTCCCTTGATATAAATGCAACACTTTGGAGAAAAACGTAGTGTAGCTGAGAAAATCATAGCGCATTAAGAAAATTTAGCTTTTCAGGGTGAAATTTGGTTTCTCTAAGGGCCGTAATGAATTTATATGGTATATATATGCCTTATGAGAGAGAAATGAGAAAAACATGTTCATGGTTGGTCTTCTTATAGGCTAGAGGATCGATTTTCTCTTAGGTGGTGATGTGGCTCCACCTTGTCTTTTCACAAATTGACTTGATTTATTTTGTACTACAGATTCAAACCTTATGATACATAATTACATCATGATAAACATAAAAATGCATTTTAGAGATAATTATTGAACACTTTTCCCTATTACTACTCCCTTTAACGGTGACTTTGATGATGACATGGCCTGTTTACATGATGTTTTTGATAATATGACCTAGTGATTACACTATATGCAATGATAGCTAGAATGAGGACCAATATGACCAAGACACTCTTCCAAATAATAATGGCCAAACCATGATAATATTTATTGACCATGAGAATGAAATGAGTAGTAATGACCTTGATATACTAACCAACGATCAAATTTTTATTTGAAGACCTATTGAAACTATAAAAAAATTCCCTAGGACCCTATCAACCATATGAAAGAAAAGAATTTGATCACTGGTGAATGAAAATACTGAAAAACAATAACATAAAATTTATCTCTCCTTATATTTTTGGGAATATCTTGCTGATTTTATGATTTAAACTCCCAAGAATAATTTAGGAGGACATCCATTGATTCTAGTTAGAAGATGGTTAGCTACAACTGATGATTTCATAAGTTGTATATTTGGTTATATGTTTATATATGATGTAATATCTACTAATAAGTTCACACTATACCCCCATGCGAAAACAAAATTAGAAGTAGAAATTAAATTTTGGATAGATGGTGATAATGAAGACTTTGATATAAAACCAATATTTTCTACCTCACAAATAGATGAAGAAGATCATATTTTAAATTTGATGAATAATAATGATTCTTCCTCATATTGTGAACGAGATCAAGGTTTTCAAAAAAAAGGAAATGTTGAATATTTATCATCTCATCCAATGGCTTTACATTCTATAGGAGAAATTTGGAAATTCTTTAATATAAATATTTTGGGGAAAAACTTTGAATATTAATAATAATTTGGATGAATATCAAAAGAAAGAAATGATAAAGAACATTCCTCTACTTATGCATGGGAATACATTGATATGAAAGGAATTGATCCTAACACTCATATGAATCATATCTATATTTAACAAAATGGCATAGAAATTCGACAACCTCAAAGGAGGATGAATCCAAATCTAAGAGAAATTGTTAAAGAGGAGTTGCAAAAATTTTTGAATGTGAATTTAATTTATCCAATATATGATAGTCAGTGGGTCTTGCCATTAGTGAATGTTCCAAATAAGAATGGAAAATGGAGAGTATGTATCGATTCTAGGGAATTTAATAAATCCACCTTGAAAGATAATTTTTCACTTCCCTTTATAGATCAATTCCTTGATACACTAGAAGGGAAAATGTACTTTCATTCTTGGATAGTTTTAGTGGATATAATAAAATCCAAGTAGCTTTAAAAGATCAAGACAAAAAAACTTTCACTAGTGTATGGGGAACTTATATTTGTAGAGTAATTCCTTTTGGATTATGAAATGCACCTTAAACATTCCAAAGAGAAATTCTAGGCATTTTTTCTTATTTAATTCATGATTGTGTGGAAGTTTCTATTGATAATTTTACGGTCTATGTGAATTCTTTATAGTAATCTCTCGCTACTTTTGAAAACGTATTGATTATGTGTAAAGAAACAAACCTCTCTTTAAGCCATGAAAAATGTTTTGCGATGTTCAGTGAGGGAATTCTTTTAGGCCACCACATTTCAGGAGTAGAAGTTATCTCCAAATTATTAGTTCCTACTTGTCAAATTGATAATAGAATTTTTCTTGGTTTTATAGGTTATTACCGAAGATTTATAAAAAAATTCAATAAGATAGCCTCTCCACTTTTAAATTTGCTTACAAAATATTGTTAATTAATTTGGAATTTTAATTTCCAAAAATATTATGAAGCATTAAAAGAAAATATTTCTAAAGCACCCATCTTAAGACGACCAAATTGGAACCTCCCTTTTCATATTTTAACTGATGCTTCAGATACAACTTTAGGAGTTTTATTTGGACAAAAATATTTGACTCCATATGCCATTTATTACACGAGTAAAAATTTGAATCATGTAGAGTTGAATTATACTATAATAGAAAAGGATTTTTTAGCTATTTTACATATTATTAATAAGTTTTGACATTATATCACTCGTTATGAAACTTTTGTTCACACAGATAACTTTGAAATTATATATTTAATAAATAAATCTATTACTAATGGAAAAGTCACAAGATCATTATTGTTGTTACAATAATTTAATATTACCATTTTGGATAGGCTTGGAAAGAAGAATGCAATTGCTAATTTTCTATCTAGAATACAAAATGATAATATAGATGTTCCTATAAAAGATAATTTTCTTGATGAATATATTTTTGCAGTATCTATTAAATCTCCCTAGTTCGCAGATATTGCTAATTATTTTGCTATAGGGAAGTTACCTTCATATTTGTATCCTTGATAAAAAAGGAAATTTATTCAAACCAATGCATATTATTCATGGATAAATCAAGAATTGTACAAAATGAGACCTGTTTTATTCATTCGAAGATGTGTCAGAGAGGATGAAGTACCAAAAATATTAAAGTCTTGTCACGATGAATCTTGTGGATGAAATTTTGCTAATAAAATGGATGCCTATAAAATCATTATCTTGGGATCTTATTGGCCTTCTATTTTTAAAGATGCCAAAGAATATGTTAAGGGATGCAATAGTTGTAAAATATTGGGAAAGATTGTTCCTTCACATTAGATTCCTCTACAACCCCAGCTACTTATTGAACCTTTTCAAAAGCGGGCTTTGGGTTTTGTTGGTCCAATTAATCGACCATCAAGAGAAAAAATGTACTTTATTTTCTGTACATATTATGTCATGAAATAGGTAGAAGCTAAATCACTTCCTTTTGCTACTGAAAATGTTATAGTTTCATTCCTTTTTGAAGATATCTTCACTCCTTTTGGTGTCCCAAGGGAAATTGTGACACATCAAGGTACTCAATTTACATCCAAGTTAGTGTAGAAGATAATGGAGGAATACAAAATCAAGCATTGTAAATCCACTCCATATCATCCCCAAACAAATTGACAAGTTGAATCAACTAATAAAGTACTTGAAGTAATTCTACATCTGCATAGAAAATTTTGGGCAGAAAAACTTACAAAAGCTTTATGGGCATATCGTGCCACATGGACAAACACAACAATGCATACTCCTTATGAGCTTGTTTATGGGAAAGAAATTATGTTCCCTATGGAGTTCTAAATAAACACCTTCAAAACACGAGCTAAAATTAGGTCTTGATATATCAGAAGCATAGAAACAAACAACGGATTAATTGAATGCACTTCATGAAATAAGACAAGATGCTATTAAAAAAACCAACATAATTAAACATGAATGATATAGATGGCATGAAAAGTTTACCAAAGACTGGAAGTTCCAGCCATGTGATTGGGCATTACTTTTTTATTCTAAATTTAAATATTTTCAAGGAAATTTTCAAACTCATTGGAGTGTTCCTTATGAGGTTGAAACTATATTTTATAATGGAGTAGTCAAATTTAAAATAATTTATGAAGAAAAAATAACTTTCTTTGTAAATGGTCATAGATTATGAATATATCATAGCCCATTGACAAAGGAAGAGTTCATTAGAAATTTGTAAGATAATCTTGATTTGAAGTTAGTTAGGAAATATGCATCTTCCTCTCCAACTTAGATTGCAAATTTCTTTCTATTTTCTTATATATCTATATATATATATATATATATATATATATATATATATATATATATATATATATACAGTAATTGTATAACCATTAAAACCAACATTGTTGGCATGTTTATATAGAAAATAAAAATTGAAAACTAAGAATTCTTGGCAGTCTATATCTTCTTTAATTCCCTTATTATTACCCATTTTCTTTTTATTCCTCTTTTACAAAAGAATAATATAGCTACATAATTGTCAATAATCTAGAGCTGACGTGAAATTCCACAGCTGAATTGATAGATTACAGCTAATGAAAATGAATATCATGGCCAAAGAAACTTGAATGGAGATCATAGCTAAAGCAACCTCAACAACTAACAAAATAACAAATCTGCAAATCAGTAAGGCATAATAAAAGGTATGTAAATATTAGTTAAATAATATAGGGAAAAACATTGAGTTATGATATAAATAGATGAATGACCATTTCTATTGCCATTTCAAATAATATTTACCCTAATTATGACATGACTTTGGTTCTCACAAAATATGTATATGTATTGTCAAAAGGGTATGAAACCGTTACTGAAAACCTTGTTTCCATTTGAATTGACTCGACTTCCTTTGTATGTCATCCCATTTCCTTCGCATGTCATCAAATTTTCTTTGCATCATATCTAATTTCATTTGGCCCCTGTTTTATTTCCGAAAAAACCTCAACTTCTATCAAAATTCTATACACATCCTTGTTACACTCCATAACCCTATCAGAAATGGAAATTAGGGACTGAGACTTATTCAACATCGGAGTTATTTTTTGTTCAGAGCCAAATGGAGCTAATTTATTGAATCATATCTGCAGCTGAAGCAGTAGTTGCAACAAGCAAGATGGTTGAAGTTCTTTGAAAATTTTGATGGGCATGAGAAAGAGGTCACAAAATCATTTTCTCGAGCCTAGGATGGCATAGAAGCAGAAATTAGGGATATCAAGTTAGTCTTGACAAAACAATTAATGGTAGAAGCTACCAGATTTCTGATAAATGGGTAAATCTAGTTTAAGAATCAAATGATCAAAGAAAAATAATGGGAGGTCTTCCCTAAAAAACCAAGTATGGATATATTTGTCTTCAAGAATGGAATTCTAGTCACAACCTTAAAGACAAAATGGATAAATTTTCTATTAATCATTAAAAATCTCATAACTTGTGAGGGTAGGTTCGTAAAAATTTTATATTACCATGATCGCTTAATGATGAATTTTCTTGATGATAATGAAATCAATTTTCCATACTTTCTATTTTTCAGTTTAAGAAAAATGGTTGCTAACATGTAGATAAATATATAGTTCATTGAAAATGCTTTGTATCATCATGGGTTAGTAAAAATTTCAATTTAAGCTAATTTTAAAATTAAAGGGGATAGCTGGGAAGCTTTTCTGATACGAAATCATTTTAAAGAAGCTGAAAAAGATGAACCTAGTGATAAAACAAGGAAGAATAAACACAAATTTCCTTCAAACCCTAAGAAAAATTCACCTGTAGAGGAAACATAACAAGAGGATTATTCTGATGATGAAATCCATCTTGAATTTTTTTTAGAAAATATTAAGGAGAATAATGTTATAAGAAAGAAAACTAGTGGTAAAAATGAAGGTACATCAAAAGGAGAAACAAAGAAATGAAAATTCAATAAGAAAAATCATGCCCTCATTATTGAAAAATCACCATCATCTGTGAGAAAAGTGAAAGACTTAAGATGTTAAAGAATGAACAATTTGAACAATGTCCAGGATTTATTGATTTAGAAAAATAATAGGAACCAAAATTTCCATCATCAATTGCAAGTATAGTTAGAAAAACTCCAGAAATTGACCTTGCTCAGTAAGAAATCTATGACTATATAGAATCTCTCAAACAAAAAGCTACAAGGAAAATTTTTGAGTCACCCTCAAACCGAGAAGAAATTTTATATGAAGAAATCCATTTCAATCCTCCAGAAGAACCCACAATTGAAGATACTCTTAAGCGGGAAATTAATGAATTGGAAGTGTTGAATAAATATTTTAAGTCTGAAAATGAAGAACTAAAGGTACAAAATGAAACCAAAATAACTCAAAATGATAACATTCTACTACATCTTGGTTTATGGTACAAGAAAAGTAATAAATTGAGAGCTAAAAATAAATTTCTTAAGAGAAAGGTCATAATTTTATAGTACATGATATTAATGAAGAAGCCAAGGATGGAAACCAGTACCAGAAAAGCAAAGAGACCTATTTAGATGTTCTTGCTTAGGCCTCAGAGGTAGCTTAGCAACAAATAAGGGTTACAAAATTTTGAAATTTTGAGCATGAGGACATGCAATATCTTTTGTGTGGGGACTGTTGAAGACCAAAACTATCCCTTTCTGAAAACCTTCTTACATTCCATTCTCCTTATTTTTGACCTTAGTATTTTAATTGACTATCATTTTACAAGGTTATTGGAAAAAACAAGTAATTAATAATATTTTATTCATAGTTTCATTTTTCTTTATTATTTGTCTTAATATTTGAATAACCTAGCAAAATTTCATCAATTTTGTAGCTAATGATCGATTTTGTAGCTTACATGAAGGTTATATAGGTTTCGAAACACTAGTTGAGGAAAAAAATGTATGGATAGATAACTAACGACTGGTATAAGATATCCATCTATCTCCATGATCCTGATTAATGATAAGGATGTCATATGAGCATGTCAATGTGGAAGTCAACTCAACGTAAAAGGACCCGAACATGAACTAGGTGAGTGAGGAGATCAATGAAGTTGCTATTTTTCCTCATAATTTTTTTATCAGATAGAAAATCATGAATAATATCTATATCATATTATCTTATGTTATTTTATAATTTTTTTTCGAGTAGAATAGGCTCAAAATTCTCCAAACGATTATTGAAGGAGGTTATAAAACCTACCTCTCGACATGATGAATACATACTTATTCCATTTTGAAATACTCTTTCTAACTGTTAATTCAAGCTTGTTATTCCTCTATTTGTTTTGTTTAAATGTCTGTGTAGTATTTTTTTATCGCTGCATTCTTACAACTCAGAGGAGGGCCCCCTCTGAGCTGTAAGATTTTATTTTTGTTTCCCATTAATAACTCAATTTTCTAATTTTATTTTTTTAGCATTAGATTATCATATCTAACAAACTTTGATAAATATTTCTTTCATAGATTTTATCATTTCATTGTGTGAGGGATGAGGAAAATAAATTGAAAAGGATCTATTGTGCATATGTCAATGTTAGAGTATAATTATTTGATTTAAAATTGCAATTAAAAATAGAATTCTTTCAATGCTTTATCAGTGAGATTTGGTTTTTCCAGAGTGACAATTTAATTTCAACCTTAATATTTAATTTCATTATTGTTATTGAGAAGTACATTAAGTGGAGAATATTTTATTTTTTCTTGTGCATTATTAGGATTATTTTACTTTCCTATCAAGTTTGAAGTATATTTAGATTCGATTTCATTTACTTTTTGTTTTGAAATTAGTTTTTTTTTCTTATCAGGTGTGAAGATTAATTTTTGCAACTGTGATCTATTTCTAAAAGAGTGGTAATTCTATTTTTAGCAAGATTTATAGTCTTTTTCCTTTGAATGATTCTTAGACAAAAAATTGTGCATAAAATAATCCTAATCCAATTTGAAAATTACTCACCTAGTAATAAATCCTAGCACAAACAATGCATTTACGTTTCATCAGTTTACAAGTCCTGATCGATAATTTATGAAGTAATTTAACATCAATTAAATTACCAAACAAGTGTCCATTTATTTCCATAAGCATACTATGACCAGTATGTTGGTTTTGAGGCAATGATATGCCTTAGGTTTTGGACCTTTTGATGTGAGGAAACCTTTCCAAGGGAGGGGCAGCTCGAGGGACTGTGTAGCAGAGAAGGTGATGCCCACAGAACTTGGAAGGTGCATTAATGCATGGAAGGTGGTAACCGTATTTCCCAAGGGACTGTTTAGCAGAGAAGGGAAGGTTGGGTAATACATTGACTTTGTTCATTAGCATTTCTCAATGGAATCAAAAGCACATTGGGAGTGTGCCCTGGAAAAATGAACTAGTGACTATTCATTGAAAGGAAAAGTAGCACATGATTATAATGCTAGAAATTTGATGTAGTTTGGCAGTGGATTCTGCACTTCCTAGGAAGGAGGTGAATCCTAGTACTACTTTTGAGGGTGGAGATGTGAACCTTTGTGTTCCCTTGTTGTTGATGCAGGCCCCGTATCCTTTTATTTATTGGTTAGAGAAATTGTGAATATGTGTATATGTATATATTATTGTAAATATTGTATCAATTTGTGTTAGAAATCTCTAGCAAACATGTTTGTCATTTTTTCAGCGATTTTCATTGTAAATACTAAAACAAGTTGAGTTAGAAAGATACATAAGAAGTATGTTTCTATTGGTTTATAAGTGTTATTGAATATTGATGATGGTTTTCCCCCAAGTGCGAGGGTTCTATAAAAAACCTAGTTAAAAATCCATGTAGTAAAGTTAATAAAGGAAAAATAAGACCAAGGTTATGGGAAACGTATTTGAAGCTAAATGGTGGGAAAAACATCCTAGTTGGTGTCACTTCAGTTTATTATGGCTAAGGAAATTGGAAAAGGAATTGGAAAAGGAAAAGAGGCATTAATTGGCATTTTGTTTATGAAAATAGTGGAAAATAGGAGAAAAGGACTCTGAAAGGTCACAAACTTGCATGAGAATGAAATTGAAGGAAAATTGAAGGAAAATTAAGAAAATAGAGGCCCCAATGATAAAAAGGCTTTTGAGGATCAATTCATGGATTTTTTCAGTTTGAATTCTATCAATTATATGGTGGAGCTCTCTCACTAGTATCTCTCTCATACTCTTGCACAATTAGAGATATATTGGAGCCTTTTTGGAGCATGGTTGGAACACTCTAGTTTTCATTTTATTTGGAAAAGGAAGGCAAAGGAAATTTGAAAAGTGCAAGAAAACAATGGAATCAACAACTACAACATGATTTCTTTGTAGGTATCGAGTTGCATGTATGTTTTCCTTGATAGCTTTGGCATGCATGGTATATGCATGTGATTATTTGGTTATGATATGTCATTGGAATGAAGTATTTACTCGATTTATACAAATTTTTCCTAGCCTTTCCATTTCTTGGATGTCCATGGTGTTTTTGGTTTTCCCATTCTCTTTCTGGTTGGTTCTCATGTTCCTTATGGTTGTGGGTTAATTTACTAGTTCTTGTAAGCCTTGGTTGGGAAAATTATCTGGATTCCCTAGAAAAACTTCGGTTGAGTTACTAGTCTTGGGATCCTTGGCTGGATAAATGGTCTGGAGCACTTTGTGGGTTGAGTTACTAGTCCTAGAGCCTTGGTTGGACAAACACTCTAGAGCCCTCTGAAAATTGTGGTTTGAGTTACTAATATTAGAGCTAGGTTGGAAAAAACACTCTAGATCCCATTACAAATTGGGTATATACTTATTTGTTGATGTTAGTGATGTGCGACCATGAGGTGTAATCACTTGGTTAAGGGTTGAGGTGGTTTTGTCTCTAGAAGCACTAGTTTTTTTTTCCTTGGTTTCTTCCATGAGACCCAAAATTCATGCTTGGAATAAGGCACGGGGGTGATTGGTTGAAAGGAAGATTTGGTTCAGCGCAATCTATGGTCAGTTGGGACATGGAAGTCCCTAAACGTCGTTCAATTTTTCATATGAATATAAGAATATTTCCTCTTGATTTTTATGATAAAATGTGTTTTTTATTGTGTGATTTTAATTTCTTTTCTATCATTTTTAATATGTTTTTACTATGTTGGTTATATGCATTCTTTTATGATAGAATCTATTTATGGATCTCTTCATGTTTTGATTAGTAAATTTATGGTTAAGTAATGTATCACTGAATAGATTATAATGCAACTATTGTTAGATGGCATTATACGTTCTTAGAAATTCTTGAATAAGTAAGATATCCTTATGTTCAAATGCATAATTATGACCTATAGATTACATGTTCATGATGTGTTTTACATAATGTTTATCATGTTTAGGCCTTACCAGTTCAAGTTCTTGTCTAAGTTTTGTATGGAAGGGATTTTCTTTGTTTCATTCATTGTTTATGAAATTTTCATCAAGTTCTCGGCAAGGACCTGGAGTATAGCCTTGAAAAGGTGGTATATATTTTACAATATCAAATGTAGAATTGTGAAATTGATACTGCAATCACTCCGTTGCAGGATTATGCATGTGACTAGAGGCTTTTAGTCACATCGATACATGCGTGTGCATGTGACTAGGAGTTCAGATCATTGAAAAAAAAATGTTAGAACATGGTTTAGATACTTGTAAGGGTGGTTTCGCTCTTGGGGGTCCTGTAGCACCTGAGGGAAGTCAGTAAATTCTTGTTTTGTCGACTCTACATACTTAAGGATCTAGGAGGTTGAATCATATCATAGTAACTCTTTGTCACATGCTTACCCTGGTAGGCTAGTTAACTTGGGTAAACGTGGGAGGAGGGTGTTACAATTCAATACCTCAATAGGCTGCAACTCTTTTTCAGCATGTTTGTAATTGGATAAAGAGAAAATTCCAAAAGGTAGATGGAATTGAGGCCAAACCCTCTTGTTAGAATCTTTCAAGGCCTTAGTAATCCCATTAACAACTATTTAATATGATACTTCCCTGCATAACAACTTGTATGGAATATAAAGTGGCAAGACATGGTGATATCCATATCTTCCCAAGATTTTGATATATGTGAATTACTCTTCACCAAACCAATTCCCAATTTTCCCAAGGTTTTCCATTACTTCTAGGGACATTCCAAGAGGTTTGGTTTCAAATATAATTTCATAATTAGGGATAATAAATCTATGATAAATATGACAGACATGGATGAAAAATTTAGTTTCCTAGAGTACACCGTCGTAAAGGTGAATTGGTGGTGGGTCAGAGAGGGCCCACTTCCATCCCATTGTTTGGAAATCAAGATAATAACATAGAGAATTCATTATGTAGGCTAACATGTAAAATGGAGTGATTTTATTCTTAGATACACTACGAGAAGAACGAAAATCTGAAACATGTTTGGCCAAGTTTTTGGATATTATAATAGCCTAGTCAAAAATTTAACCCTCAGAAGCCCCATCGATTAAAGAAACCCAATCATCAGGAAATAAAAATACATTTGGGTAGGCACAAATATACAAAGCATGGAAACAACTTGACTAAAAGTAAAGGCGAGTAAGTCTATAGATTACTTACCATCCTCCTATTTCTTGTGTTTTCTTGGTTTGCTCCTCCATTCTTTTATAGAGTCATTTGGATCCCCGTACTTCTTTATAAATTCCTCCACATACTTTTTGTTGTAAATGTATCATTGGTCTAGCAAGTGATACATATTATTAAAATATTTCGCTATAAATAAACCAATTTTGGTGTTGTTCTATGTATGTAACTTCCTTTCTGTAATGTTCATTGTTTCAGTGACCCATTTGACCATATATATATATATGGAAAAATTTTAGGCCTTTCTCCAATTCTATTTAAGAAACAATTAACCACATCCTGTGGAGTTTCCTTTGAAGTTGGTGTTTCATTGTCAACCACAATTGTTTTCAATGTCACCTTAGGGCCTTCATCTTCAAAATATTTGTAAATATCTTCCCATATCCCGAATCCATGGTTCAAACTGTGTCTAAGAATAACCCCACACCTATTATTTTTTCATATGTTATTTCCCCGAATGAGCTGGTAGGTTGTTCTAAAGGAACCTTCTTCTTTGCCTCAACTTTATTCAATTATTCTTGACAAAATGTAGCTACTATAGAGAAATAATATAAAATAATGGTAAACCAACAATTCAAACTTTGTTAAATAAATTAATTTCTAATCATAAATACGCTAATGCTGAATGTGAATGAATTCATTTAGTTAGTTGGACAAGGAGGCAGAAGGCCATGTGATAGATGCCACATCATACCTTGAGAGTAGAAATACAACAAAAAATCTTAACTAGAATTTGCAAAAAAAAAATCGGATCTGGGGGTTTCGTGGTAGTATTTAAGTATAAGTGAAGTGAAAACCCACAGGGGAAAAAACCGTAAGGAAATAAAATATAGTTTAATTTGAATATGAAATATAAGTACCAAGAATCTAGACGTAACTATTATTAATTGGAATTATAAATCTCCATAATATTCTAGGTAGGTGGGGCTCAAAAAGAAAGGGGCCACATATAATAAAATAAGGGGAAAACGAAAAATAATCAAAGATGTGGGCCAACTTGTTGGGTCCCTATATTACTAGTATAGTCCCTTATTGTTGTTAGTGTAACCCCCTTATTTTTATTATTGTACCCTTGTAACCCCCATTTTTTTATTATTGTGCCCTTAAATTATTATTGTTAGGTCGGCTAGGATTACATTGTGGCCCACTAGGATTACATTATGGCCCCATGGACTCCTATATATAGAAAGGAGGTTTTGTAAATTGTATCATCCAAGAATTTTTCATTCATGTAATGTATTGTAGGTTTCCCCCTCGAAGTGGCTTATTTCTAAGGCGTTGATATCTCTTTTCCTCTCTTTTTGGAGCTGGTTTCCCAACATTTGGTATCAGAGCTTTGGATTCTAGGGTTTTGTTGCTCCAAATAGGTCATCGTGGAATTTTTGCTATAACTTTTTTTCTATGAATTTTCAGACGCTGAAATTTTTAGGGTACAAAGCCAAAATCCTGAGGAAGATTTTCTAAAAATTTCAGAGCTTGGTTCAGAATATTTTCGGAGATATGATCTGTCGAAGTTAGGTCTTTTTTCAGGCTTCTAAACAGGTCATCGTGGCATTTGTGCTATAACTTTTTTTCTACGAAGGTTCAGAATCTAAAATTCTTATGGTACGAATTTGAAATCCTGAGGAAATTCTTCAAAAAATTTCAGAGCCTGGTTCGCAATATTTTTTGAGATATGATCTATGGAAGGTAGTGCTTTTTCAAGCTCTTGAATTTAATCTCAAAGAGGTGATCGTGGGAAAAGTTCAATAACTCTCTATCTGGGCATCGGATTGGAGTGCCATAAAAATTAGACGCAAGTACACGGACTGTAGTTTCTTGGCTATCAATTTTAGAGACGAAGTATTAAACAGTGACACGTGTCAGATCATACAAGTTCGCTCTACTGAACCAGTCCATAATTAGGTCATTGTGGGAGATTGGACACAACTTTGTCTTGGAGAATCCAAATCAGGTCAGACCTGTGGCATTCGAAATATAATTCAGAGGGATACGTTGGCACCGAAAATAAAATATTGAAGTGTTGCAATCACAAATATAATCTAATTTCAATATCGAGCTCCTCAAAAGCAAGAAAAAGGTGTGTATTTTTTTTTTCCGAATTGCATAAGTCTTGTTTGAAGAATCAATTTGAATTGATTCCAAGGGAATATTGTAGAATAGATATTAGTATTGGGTTCTAAAATATGCCCTGTAAAAATAATTCAACACTCATTAAGCCTTCAAGGCTCTACTATGACTCATGAAGAATAAGCTGCCCAAGCATGATCAATATAAATTACAAGAGCAAGTGCAACAATGTCACTCCGCAAAGAGCAACAAAAAAAATGAAATGGAAGTTTGAAGAAGAGCGTGGAAGCTAAGATGGATGGCGTGCAAGCTAATATGGATTAATCATCAAGAGCTGGAATGGAATGCATGCTCTATGACATGAAATACAACATGGAAAACATGAAGAATTTTCTAAAAGCAGACATGGAAGGTTTGACAAAGTTGATACAAAAAAGGTTTCCTAATGGTGAAAAGATAGTAGAAGAACCTCATGATGAGAACAAAATAAATGTTAATTGTGATTTCATAAACTCTAATGTTGGCGGGAAGAACCACCATATTCCAAAGATGGATATGAGGAAGTTTTATGGAAAGGATCCTGTAACATGGATACTACGGATGGAGCAATATTTTGATCTCCATAACGTGCAAAACACACAAAAGGTACGCATTGCAACTTTACATTTAGAACAAAATACATTTGTATGGTATCGATGGCTTTGCTCCCGTAAAAAAATTATCACTTGGTCAATTTTTATGGAAGAAATGATAGCACATTATGAGGATACAAAGAGCAACACCTTCTTTAGCCAATTGATAAATCTCAAACAAAAGGGTTTAGTGGGGCAACACATTAAGGACTTCCAAAAATTGAATATAAGGGTAACTGATATTCCAGAGGAACACATGATCGATCTCTTCATAAGCACTTTAAATGATAACATTCAGAATGAAGTTCACGTTTTGGAATCAGATTCATTGGAGAAGGCATTCAGGTTGGCAATAAAAGTTGAATGTAAAATAATGGCGACAAGGAAGCCTACCACTCAATTCTATAAAGAAGGAAGTGTTGCTACGCCTAGATTTCCACAACCTACAAGGTTGACACCACAACAATTGGAAGAAAAAAGAGCAAAAGGGCTTTGCTACGGTTGTGATAGCAAATACACTAAAGGTCATAAGTGTGCTGAGAAGAAATTATTTTACATAGATTGTGAAGAAGAAGAAGAAAATGAACAAGAAGAGGATATACACCAGGAACCACCCCTAGAAGAGGAAGAAATGAATTCGACCATATCGTGTAATGCACTGGCAGGAATTACCACTCCTCAAACTCTCAAGATAGAAGGACATATAAAGAAGAAAAGGGTAATAGTGTTGATTGATTCAGGTAGCACCCATAATTTTATTCATTATAAGGTAGCCAAGGAATTAAATTGTTTCCTGTACCCAGCACCAGAATGTCAAGTGATGGTTGCAAATGGAGGAACTATAAATTGCTTTGGAAAATGCCATAATATCAAGCTAACCATGGGGGAATATGTATTGACTAGTCCAATGCTTTCCATTCCTATGGGAGGTGTTGATGTTGTACTAGGAGTACAATGGTTACAATCTTTGGGGATGGTAACTTTTAATTTTCAAGAACTTTTCTTGAAATTTTTTTCAGAAGGAAAGGAAGTCGAATTACGGGGTATTGAAGGGAAGCCGGGAAGGATAATAAGCTATAATGTCATGACAAAGCTTCTAAAGAAAGAACAACGAGGCGTAATTGCACAATTATGCTCACTAGAAGTTCCGACATCAAAATCATCTATTTCTGTAGATCTCCAACAAGTCTTGGACAATCATTCCAAGGTGTTTGAAACTCCCAAAGGACTCCCACCTATTCATGATCATGATCATGCTATTCATTTGATTCTAGGAAGTGTTCCTCCAAACATCAGGCCTTATAGATATCATTACTTCCAAAACAACGAAATTAAACGTATGATTGCAGAAATGTTAGAGGCGGGTATAATTCAACCTAGTCAAAGTTCTTTCTCTAGTCCTGTAGTATTGGTACACAAGAAGGATGGATCATGGCGAATGTGTCCGGATTATTGGGAGCTCAATAAGCTCACCATTAAAGATAAATTTCCCATTCCTGTGATTGATGAATTATTGGATGAATTACATGGAGAAATTTAATTTACCAAGTTGGATCTTCGTTCAGGATATCATCAAATTAGAATGAAGATTGAAGATATTCCAAAAATAGCATTTCGAACTCATGAGGGTCATTATGAATTTTTGGTCATGCCTTTTGGCCTTACCAATGCACCTTCTACATTTCAAGGGTTGATGAATTCCATTTTCAAACCCTTCCTTAGAAAATTTGTGCTAGCATTTTTTGATGATATACTAATCTACAGTAGGTCTTGGAAGGATCATGTTCAACATGTTGACAGGGTGCTCAAACTATTGCAGGAGAAATAATTATATGCAAAAACATCCAAATGTTTCTTTGGAGTAGAAGAGGTGGAATATCTGGGTCATATTGTATCTCACGAGGGTGTTAAGGTAGACCCTAACAAAATTAAAGCCATTAAGGAATGGAAAGTCCCCACAACCATAAAGCAGTTGCGAGGATTTCTCGGGTTAACAGGGCATTATCGCAAGTTTGTTAAGAATTATGGGAGAATAGCAACACCTCTAACAACATTATTGAAGAAAGATGCATTTTCATGGACTCCTGAAGCAACTAAGGCCTTTGAACATCTTAAAGAGGCAATGTGCCTAGCACCGGTCTTAGCTACGCCAGACTTCACAAAAACCTTTATCGTGGAATGTGATGCCTCAGGAAATGGAATTGGTGCTGTTTTAATGCAGGAAGGAAGACCCATTGCTTTTGAAAGTCGTCCAATCAAAGGAAAGTATTTATAAAAACCTATTTATGAGAAGGAAATGTTAGCAATACTGCATGCACTAAAGAAATGGCGAACTTACCTAATGGGAAGACACTTCAAGGTAAAAACCGATCATGATAGTCTTAAACACTTTTTGGAACAAAGACTATTTTCAGAAGAGCAGCAAAAATGGGTCACAAATATGTTGGGTTATGACTTTGAAATAATCGACAAAAAAGAAAAGCTTAATGTTGTTGCAGATGCACTCTCAAGAAAGGATGAAGAGGTGGAAGCATTGCTTTGTGCCATTTCTATTATCCAACCAGATTGGATAACTGAAGCAAGATATGAATGGAAGAAGGACAAAGATGTATGGACACTCATCCAAAAGTTGCAGCAAGATCCTAGTACATCTGATACATTTAGTTGGAAAAATGATTCCTTATGGTACAAAGATCGCTTATATCTTTGTAATAATTCCCAACTAAAACAAAATATTCTTCTGGAATTGTACACTTCTCCTTTAGGAGGACACTCAGGATTTTTAAAAACTTACCACAGGGTGAAGAAAGAATTTTTTTGGGATGGCCTTAAATCTGATATTCAAAAGTTTGTGGCGGAATTTTTGGTTTGCCAGCACAATTAAGACCTCGGGTCTTCTACAACCTTTATCCATTCCAAGTCAACACTGGGAGGAGATTTCAATGGATTTTATCACAGGTTTACCTAAGTCCGAAGGAAAGAGTGTCATCATGGTGGTAGTTGATAGACTTACCAAGTATGCACACTTTTGTGCATTATCTCATCCATTTAAAGCAAGTACAGTTGCTACTACATTTATGGACATAATTCAAAAGCTAAATGGAAGCCCAAGGGTTATTGTGAGCGACAGAGATCCCATTTTTACTGGAAATTTTTGGACGGAGTTATTTTCTTGTTTGGGTACTCAATTAGCTCATAGCTCATCTTATCATCCTCAATCTGATGGTCAAACAGAGATAGTAAATAAATGTTTGGAAGGATATCTTCGTTGTTTTGTATCCGATAAACAAACACAATGGGTCAAGTGGTTACCTCTCGTTGAATGGTGGTATAACACTTCCTTCCATACTGCAGCAAAAATGACCCCATTTATGGCACTTTATGGATATCATCCACCATCCATCACATCATATTTAAGAGATAATTCGAAGGTTCAAGCAGTGGAAGATCACATCGAGCATCAGCAAGAAGTTCTCCAACTCTTAAAGGATAACCCGAATTTGGCACAAAATCGAATGAAACAACAGGCAGATCAACATCGCAGCGAGAGAAGTTTTGATGTAGGAGATTGGGTATTTTTACGGCTACAAGCATACAAACAAATGTCCCTCAAGCAAGCTAAGAAGGATAATAAATTATCACCAAAGTACTATGGTCCTTACAAGGTGTTGCAAAAGATTGGTACTATGGCATACAAATTGGAGCTTCCTGCTTCTTCGCGAGTACATCCAGTTTTCCATGTTTCATGCTTAGAGAAGGTTATAGGTGAAGATCTTCCAGTTCAAACAGTATTGCCAGAACTTGATGGGGAAGGAAAAATCATATTGGAACCTGAAGCAGTCATGGAAAAAAGAACTCGACAACTACGGAATCGATCAATTTCAGAGTATCTCATCAAGTGGAAGAACTTACCCACTGAAGATTCTACATGGGAGGATGAGAATTTTATATAGAAGCACCCAGAGCTACTCAAGCGTTGAGGACAACAATTGTTTGAAGGAGAGGGGCATGTTAGGTCCCTATATTACTAGTATAGTCCCTTATTTTTGTTAGTGTAACCCCCTTATTGTTATTATTGTACCCTTGTAACCCCCATTTTGTTATTATTGTGCCCTTAAATTATTATTGTTAGGTCGGCTAGGATTACATTGTGGCCCACTAGGATTACATTATGGCCTCATGGACTCCTATATATAGAAAGGAGGTTTTGTAAATTGTATCATCCAAGAATTTTTCATTCATGTAATGTATTGGAGGTTGCCCCCTCGAAGTGGCTTATTTCTAAGGCATTGATATCTCTTTTCTTCTCTTTTTGGAGCTGGTTTCCCAACACAACTTTAGCATAGTGATGTGGAACCTCAATTCCTGGAGGCCCCGATAATTTTGGAAATGGAAATTCTTAAATATGTTACGAGATTTCTGGGGAATTGAGCTTGATAAGGGAAAGTGGATAAAAGTAGATCAATTTCCTTATAAATGGATTTTGGTGCGAAAAAAATGTTTGGGTGCATTTTCCAAAGAGTGCTAACGATGTACCTTGATACCAGAATCCTCGTAAGTTTATAATTTAAATTGAAATGAGATACAAGGTTATGGGGTTCTGGAATACCCCAGTTTAGTTACTGAAATAATTCCTTCTTCATTGTTTTTTAAATACTATAAGTTAAAGTTGTAGTGGTTCTTTAAGAAATTATTTTATTGTGAAAATGAAAAATGAAGTCCCTAAGTTTTATTAAAGGTGAAATTATAAAGGGTCCCCCATTATTATTATGAATACAAATAAATCGAGGGTTGTTTTCTACTACAACACTACTAAAATTTCTTCTTTAATTCACTTAATTCTAGGATGGATTGCATGTATAAGCCAATGTTTAAAAATGGATATTTTGGCAATATTTGGATCTCATAGTTCACTTCCCTCTTCGTTGGTATACCATTAGACTCCTAGAACACTTATTTGTATGCATGTATAAACACTTCTAATTGTTTTCTATATTCTTTAGTGAACATCTATATGCATGTATTTTCTCTCATTTACTCTTATATAGACTTATTTTATATTAAGAAAAATAAAATTTACTTCTTGCTAGAACTAATAAAATTCTTAGCTTGCTCGACACTTACAAGTGAAATATCTGACTTAACCTTATGCACATCAATGATGAAGGATTTTCCTTCCATGATGAGGTATTATTAGATGGATCTTCACATGAACATTACATCCTGAATGTACATATAGGGGCTTCCAAACAAAACCCCGTATACATCAAGTGGAACTGCATCTAATTATACTTCATTAATAAAAACAAGATTGACAACAAATAATAATTTTACTCTATTTAGTTACCTTTATCTCTTCCTCCTTGTTGACCCATCCCAATGGATATGGATTAGGATTTTCATGAACCTCTAGTCCAAATTTCGAAACCAAATCTACCACTATTATATGTTTCCTATGAACCCGAGTCAAACAAAGCATTAATATTTATCATTTTGACCTATATTTCTATATGGAAGAGTTTCATCATCCCCTTCTAATATTATTTATGAAGGCTAATTAATTCATCTCCTTTGGAATTGAGGTACATATAACATTTTCTATAAGATTATTTTCCTTTACATCCTTCTTATGGTGTTTTGGTTCAAGCTCTTGATGTAATTTCTATCTCTTCTCATCTGTGTGACCATCAATGTTACAGTGGTTTCAATGGTTTCTATAATATTTACAATGTTGTGCAGTGTTTTTTCTATTCTTGTTGTTCCCCATTTTCCACTTACTCTTCCCCTCTTTGGAAGCTTCCTGGCCCTTCCTTTTTCTTTGAACCACTTTACTTTCATTTCTTTTGGAATATTTTTTCTAGGTATAGTCCCTATATAAAAGCATCATCCACCATTCTGGGTTTTCACAACATCACTTGAATTTTCTTATCACCTTGTAGGCCCCATATATATATATATTTGAGGATATTCAGGTTCTTGTGAATGATAACCAACATTATTTCAATCTTCCTATATTATGTGTGTTAGTATGAAATTTCTTGGAAGGTGTACCAAAAATATCTCAGTTATGTCACATGTTGCTAGTGACCCTAAAAAAAATTATGGTTGCTTATACTTTAGATATGCAATAAAAATGTGATAAAAACCTGTAGAAAATTAGATGTATGTGATCTAAAAGAACACTAAAAAAAAATGAATTTGATGTAATAACCCAATCATGGAAAAGAATTTGAAAGAATGAATCTTTTATTAATAGCACCTAGTGAAGGATATTTACAAAAGGGTCATAAATCCCCCTCAGCATGGGTCCTTTGATGTACTTGGTGCTTTAGTATTTAGATCTTCATATCTCAATGTGTGAAAACCCAAACAATGTGTGGAACTCTAATGGGAGCTCAAAATTATGGAGGTGATAATGGTGAAGATGATAATGATCATGGTGATAAATGAATGAGAAACCATCTTATTTATAGCAAAGTATTGATTCGATCTCAAAAATGGAGAATAATAAAATATTATTCACCAAAATATAGATCTAACCATTAGGAATACTTTATTATATATTTGGATATGGAAAAGATATTCAAAATGTTCAAATATGTTTGTTTAGAAATAAATAACAAGTAAAATGATTTATTAATTATTTCACAAATAATAATAAAAGTGTGAAATGAAATAATTATTAAATAGTGATTTAACAATGACTCCAAGGATGGAGTTAAGGAAATATAAATAAATAGTGATTTATTTCATTATTCCTAGGTGACATAGTCAAATGTGACAAGGAATAATTATCAAACAGTGATTTAATAATTATTCTTAGAGAAAATTACAAAAATAATGATTTATTTAAGTATTCTCATGGGTTTTAACCATGAAGAAATTAATAAAAGTGAATTATTAAATTATTTCACATAGTGAAAGTGATTTTACTATGGTAAAATTAAACTTACATGGTGTATTTCAAACCACCTAGCTAGAAATGGCTACGTGAACCTTTTTTGGTGATTACAAATTCCCCCAAAACATAAGTGTGTTAGGAGAAAATCGTATGACAAAAATATGTTGTAAGTTAAACTTCCATGAGACACCAAAGGGGAGTCATAAAGAGAGATATACAACTAAATCACTGCAAGGAAGGACAAAAATGGAGGGGCGAGACCTACTAAACTAGTGTAAGTCTCCTTTTATTTTGAAGTACATAATCTCAAATGAGGTGGCGGAGGAATACTCATACTCGCCGAGATAACTGAGTACAAAGAATAATGGATATCCCAGTGAGGCGGGACTAAGGTATAATGTTTATGATACATGATATGTTGGCATCAATGGTCCATGACATAGTACAATGAATCACATATAAAAAATGTGCCAAGAAAAACATAGGCTAGGACTGAATACAATAATATCTGAGTACATGAGACATAATTCCACTCAAGCCAACATGGGTAGGGGGAATCACAACCAAAGAAGCCATGTTGAATAGGTAAAGGGCTCTAAATATCTGAATGGGTCATTTGAAGGAGATATGCATGTTGTGTGGCACTGCAACTGGCTAAAAATAAAACCATCAAAATTGTGGAACTGCATATGAGGCTGGATCATAATCTGAGGAAATTGAGGCATGTGGGGGGCCACCTTAATGGCCACCCCCTCATGAGGCTTCTAAAATCTCACACACATCCAAGAATCACTAGTACAATCTACTCGATCACCATACAATCAAGTGTACAGTTCTCAATCATGTGATAATGAGTTGGAGTCGAGTACGTGAGAAAAAACGAGGTTAAAGGGAAATGATGATTCCCTTTGCTTCATATGAGGTAATTAATAATGATGAAAGATGAAACAAAGGTACATCACCCTCTAGTGCAAAATCTTAGAATATATGTGCTGAAGTCGATAAGAGTAGGCCTACCAGACTTGAGGAAAATGAGGAATCATCAACCAAGGCACAAGGGATCACAATAGAGGGAATGGTGGACTAAAACCAGGGATAATGATGGAGGGATATAAAATAAGAGGTGGATTGAAAAATTTCTTTGTCAGAGCATAATATGAATGGCTGACTTGGAAAAAACTAACTCGATTCCATAGGGGATGGTCAATTACTCAGACAAAGGATTTTTAGAGACGGAACATCATAGATGGAGGCCAAAAGAAGAAGAACGAGATGAATGTGATGCAAATATGGATGAAATACTATAACAAAACACAATGGGACCTGGAAAAAAATACATGAAGGAAAGGGTTGGTCATCTCGGATGATCTGAACAATGGTGACTCATTGATACTGCCACATGGGATAGGCCCATGGGGACCATAAAAAAACATGAGAAAGTAAGGGTTACTCATGACGAAAATCGATGCATGAGTCCACAAGTGTAAAGGAAAATTGGTACCAAAGTACATGTGGCTCATATGGAGAAATACAGTTTGAATTGGCGACTAAGTGGAACTTCGTGGAAAAAATGGCTTCTCGGTGAAGTCTCAAATTACCAAAAAAAAAAGGAATACCCATTATAAAACTCGGCGAGATATTTTTAATGGTGTTGACGGTTCGAGAGGAGGTGAAGGCCCTAAATCTTATGAATATCATAGCAGACGAACCAACCATCAAATTTTGGATCTCCTACATTTAGGTAGGTTTCCTTACTTGTCTAAAAATGACCCTAATTCTTCGTGGAAGGATGGTTCCTGCTGAAGAATCAAGGTAGGAAAGGAATACATGAATGAACTACTAGAGAAGATCAAGGATCATCCCAACCCACTAAGTCAAACATGGGGATGGGGTGGTATGAGTAGAATTACATAAAGTAATATATTTGAAGACATGGTATCAGGAATCTACGATATGTGATGTGCATATGGCTCATCGGAGAGGTTGGTAGGAAAAAATATCCACGGAATGGAAGGATAATAGACCATACCTAGATTGTTTGGTTATAGGAAAAGACTTATGTTAATCAGGTGAGAAGGTGGCCAGGGGATATCATTCCCCCAAGCATGGGATACTTCCCCCCAACATATGATGATGGAGGGAATTGATCAGGTGTGCAAAGCTGTGAATGATTCCCCTAGCTAGAGGAGTTTATGGAGTGCCATTATCTTCCAAGTACTCAAATAAGGGATTCAAGAATTTAGCACAAATGGCACAATACCCTCCAAAGGATGATGGCGAGATTTATGGGCATAGGTGTCCCCCATGTAACCCGCCATGGAAATGCCAAATGTATTTTGAATAGTGGAATCTAAACACATTTTGATGATGTGGTTTGACATTTTTTGATGTTATGGATGTCTTCTTATGGGAGAATGGATATATATTACAATAAGATAAAGGAAATGGTGGATGACCAATCTCGTTTAGCACCACATATATGAATCAAATGGAATAAATTTATGGGTTTGCATATATGGTCTCACTAAACCAAAGAGTGGCTTCGGATATAATGAATTGATGCTCATCTAGAAAACATGGTGGTTGAAAAATAGCCATGTCAAAGGGACTGGGTTGTTGATGTGAGATAGAGGAATGAATGGGTGGATAATCTCTAGGGTGATCTAAAGTGATATGAGACTCTAGAGTTTCATCTAAATGGGTAAGAATAATGGTACTAGAGTGAACACTACCAGATGCACTAGGAGGTTTAGGGAGAATTGTTTCTCCAGTACTTGCAAAAATGGATTCCCCCTTACTAAGAAATTGAGAGGAAATGTAATCGCCACAAGGTGTATGTGGATCGAATTCATGGGTTCGAAGAAAGGGGTTATAAAACCAATTGATCTCACAATGAATTAAGTATTTAGAATCCACAACATATTGATCATGGGTTTGTTGCAGAAGGAAATACACACAATGATGCATAACATCCCAACGATAATCAGGGGTGGTCATGGATTCCATGATGTCTTCATATGAAATACATATGGATGGACGGGAGGAGGAGATACCACACGATGTTGAGGAACTACATAAAGCATCATCATGAGAGATAAGGTTCACATGCACATTTCCAATAGGAGGGGATGAATGACTAATAGATGGAATATCTACTAATGCTAAGATCGGGGTATCTGACAAAGAAGGTTTGATCGAATCAAAATAAGAAACTCCAGAAGAGTCCCGATATGGAAATCTCATAGATGATGAGAGGTATAGAATAGGAGCAATGTTATCTGTGATCTTGACATCAGGTGGTGAGATCATAATTTTTGGTTAAGATATCTCCTATTGTGGTGCATCAATGGCACTCAAATCCATAGGTAGAGAAGAGGTGGATTCACTATGAGTGGCCTCTATTTCACAAATATCCTGATGGGTATCACAAATGGTGAGAATAGTGCCGAAAATTATCACACAAACCACAAGGGTGACCCGTGAAAAATGATATATTTTTCTTGGATGACTCAGGTAAGGTAACATGGAACTTTGGGATGTTAGAGTCAAGAGAAATTTCAGTGACTACATCTTCGAGATGAGGGAGTTTAGGACAATTCTTGGTGGCGTTCCCAAAAACATCACAAAAAGTGCACGAAGGTGTTAGATTTTGAGGCTTAGGAGGAGTTGTATTTTTTTTGGGTGCCTTGTCTTTAGTTCCCTTTTTCTAGGCTTTTCCCTCCTCACCAGATGCTTTCACAGTAGGTATATATTCCCACTGATGTTTTTGTGGAACTAAAGAAAATAAGGGGAAGGAACAACTAGTTGTACCCAGGTGAAAATTATGTAAGGTTTAAGTTTTTCAGGGGGAGTGTTTGTGAGGGGATCGATGTACCCAATTGGGATCCCCAAGGTATGTTGGGTAAAATAAATGTAGTGATGACAGTGACAGAAAAAAATATTTTTGATGGGAATAACAAAGGCATCTAACCCAATGGATAATGGCCTAGAGGAATGGTTCCTGGCTGGAATGGACTAGGAGAGACACTAGAAGAAGGAAGTGATTCTTAAGGAATTATACCTGTATGTTGGGTTCAATTGGGAATAACAGGTTGTAGAGGCATTGGTTGTTGGACGAGCGTAAAAGACCACTTGTGAGTAGACCATGACGCTCACAATATACAAACATTAGAAAGGCTAGGATCAGAAGGGGTAGGTCATGGACCATAGTAGGAACCAAGCAAAGCAGAATATTTTTAGAATCTAGGTGAGACA
Source organism: Pinus albicaulis (assembly GCA_034641835.2). Classification (NCBI taxonomy): domain Eukaryota; kingdom Viridiplantae; phylum Streptophyta; class Pinopsida; order Pinales; family Pinaceae; genus Pinus; species Pinus albicaulis. The sequence continues at coordinate 661,359,051 of CM076583.1, read as the reverse complement.
TCGGTGATGGGTGAAAAATTCATATTGTCAGTCATGGATGAAATGTAAGATTGGGGAGAAGTCTATGCCTTAGGATAATAGTATGTCAGATGATCGATGATGACGATATTTACTTTATGAGGAAAGTACATCTTATGAAAAACTAAAAATCATACAAATGACATGGCATGGGTATAACTAAAACTTAGAAAGATGTTGTAATCTAGTGTGGCATATATGACTTCAATATCAATGGATACCCTCTTTCCTGTAATAGTGAAGGGAAAATTGTGGTATAATCCAAGGGGCTGAGATGGTTGACCGTCCCATGCATAGAGAGTGATGGTAGATATAGACAGGTCAAGTGAACCAAGTTTTTTCCAAACACTTTTAGCCATAACATAGGTGGAGGTGCCTTCATCAATGATAGACCATTGAATAATGGCATTTCTGATGGAGACTAGTATTTGAAAAGAAACAAATGAAGGGAGTGGGGAATGTTCTAATTGATCAATTTCAAAGATGATAATAAGATCATTTGAAGGATCCACTACCCCCAAAGCATTGAGTAGAGCTTTCTTTTGGGTTGGGCACAACTGGATAACTTCTTGCATTTACATGGAAGCAGGGGATTGTGCCAAGTCATATAATATGTTATAAGTATGGGTGGCTTTAGCTAAAGCAAAATTTTGATGTAATAAACCTTTGGGGATCTTGGTAATAATATTTTCCTTAGGCTGAGGGATATGTAAGGTACTATTTGATGATGGAATAGGCTCAATGTAAACTTGTCTTTGGAACTCAATCACAAACTTAGTAGGTAGCTTTTCATACAGGTGTGATCGAGTCTAAAGGTTGACTTGCTTTGTGTTGAACTCATCAGAATTACTCATAACAATATAATATTCATGGGTCGAGGTTTTGGAGGTTGCAGGGCATCCTGACCTTGTGTAGGGTACACAGGTGTGTATCATTGGTGAGGAAATGGGCTGATAAGCACAACTGACTGAGATGAAGTAGGGGTCAGAGGAAGCAGAGCCGTAGGCTATTGTCCTTTAGAGTAAGTTTATTTGGATTCCCATAATTGATGCATCTGAGGTAAAAGGGGAAATAATGAGTATAATGGCCATATACGCTGCAACATGAACATGGCTTATTCGTACGAAGAACATTTTTCTTCTTGGGTTGTTCACCCTCTTGCTGGGTTGTGGGAATCAAGCTAATTTTCATAGGGTGTATTATGTGGAGGATCTTGGTTACCCTCATTACATTGGGATTGCTGGTTCCTATTACCTTTCCTCTTATTATATCTTGGTTTTGGGGGGATTTGTCGCGCTCTATTGAGCATACACTTTTCCTTGAGGAGGAGGTGGCTGTTATGGCAGATGTTGAGGATGCATGGGAGGTTGAGGTGCTGGAGCACTAGTTGGTGCATAAGGAAAAAATGGAGGAGGGGAAACATTTGGATAAATAGGTTGAGCAAAAATTGGACCTCGTATCTGCTTATGTGGCTGGGGATATACATATGATGTTCTTTGACCTAGATAAGGATTGGCTAGTGGAGGGGGATAATTGGAAGAGGTATTGGCACCCCCTGTGGTTGACCATAACTCATCGGAGGTAGAGGATATGATTGTGGGTGAGGATGATAAATGGATCCACCAATACCATCAACACCATTAGATTCCCCCAGTTCATTAGTAACACTGGGCCGAGGCAAATCACAGAGAACAATATAAACATAACCTGATTGAGCATAGATCAAGTCATATTTTAAATCTACTTGGAGCGCATCTTCCTATGTCTGAGAGAAGTGTGATGTTACATATTTACCTATGGGGGATAAAATTGATCTAAAGAACCAATCCATATAAACACAGTCTTTTAATTCAGGGTCCCTACACATGGTCCTTCTTCTGCGCCATTATTGGACATGGTCAGATAGGTGGGTGGAAAATTTTTGATGGAATGTGTTATCACAAAACTATACTTGATTGGCTGCTTATCAAGCAACTCTATGTAATTGTTTCAAACCACTTCTAACTGAAGCTTAGCCTCTTCAGTTTGAGAGGGCTCTCTCAAGGGGGTTTTATGATATTGAATAATGATAGTACTAGATGGCTAACTCTATGGGAAATGTAACTTGTTTTTTATTTTTTTAGGTTGAAAATAATGTAAAATTTCTTCCATTAGTCTTATAGAGTCAACAATTAGTAGTTTCATTGGAAAATTTTCTTGACATGGAAGCTGAGGAAGATAGAAGTCTTTAACAGAGACAATTCACACATAAAAAATAGGATAACACATTAATTTCATCACTAAAGGAAGTCAGAGCATAAAATTATGAATTCTAAGTAATAGATATGAAATATAATGTAAGTGGTAAACATAAATATATAGATAAAAAATACATTAAAAACTTCATGATAATCTCAGGTCTGTCAAGAAGAAAGTCACTTTGTATAACTAATATAAGTCAAAAAATAAAAGTAGTAGTTTGGTGCAAAAAATCTCCATCCGCGTATTACTTCTATACTTTGTCTTTAAATAGACCTCCTCTACAATAACGATGATATTCCTGGTGGGTAGACCATTTAATTCTCCTATGAAACATCACATAACCGAAATACATGACTTCTAATAGAAAGCTGATAGCTACACCTTAAAGAAAACATCTCCTAATAAGACTCTAACTCCTATTTATTACATAAATCTACCTTATCTTGGGAAACCGTTACATGACAGTTACAACATAAGAATCACATGATCAAAAGACACATGATAGAGTTAATTACCACTTTACATATTTAAAACCCTCCTATACTTGTGGAACATAACCCTACTTTTTAGGAATGCATGACCATTATCTTCAAAGCTCCTTTGGTTGATGACCTGTCTTCATAGCACCTCCTTCAAGTCATAAATATTTGATGATAAGCTCCCTTGACATGTTGGAGAATTCCAGCTATCCAAAACTTCCATTAATATGCTCTAAAACCTTTAACAATTGCTCGCTACAAAAACAAGACAATTTTGTAGCGAGTTTTGGTAGCATTGAAAAAATGACTTCTGCACCCAATAACTTCACTCCTTTGTTGTTTCATGAGGTCAACCAAGTCATGAAACATAAGCACCATGAATATCCCTCCTTGAAAATTACAAAAAGTGACTTTAGAAGCAAAAAGGATGCTACAGGGTTTTTAGTAGCGTTTTCCTGGCTTTAGGCCAAGGAAATGCTACGAAACTGTGTAAAAACACATAATTTGCCTATTTCAAAACTGTCTTCACAAAATGACCTATAGCTCCAAAATCTTGATTTTCTGCATGTAATGAACCTTTAAATCATATTCAATCTCAACTTATGGCTCCTGTGGTGTTTCGTCTTCATTTATGATCAGTTGAGCAATGGGCTCCTCAACCACAGTCATCTTCAAACCTTTCTTTTCCATCTCTTCATGAATCAGGTCCAGTTGTTCTTGAAGGTATTTGACTTGGTCCTTTAGTGTCCTATTCCTGGATTGTAAGTGTAGGTTTACATTTTTTATGTGCTTTAACTCTCTTCTTAGTGGCTGAGTCCACTTTATCAAATTTTCTATGTTGTCCAAGGTCTTTGAGACACTTGTGACTTTATCCTCCCAAAGCTTCCTCATTTGTTCAAACTACACTCTTTCATCTCTATGCTTATTTTCCTCTTTCCTCAAGACTAATATCTCTTCACTTGCATATTTCAACTACTCCTTAAGGGCTTCAACTTCTGACTTTTTAGTGATTTTCTCTTTGCCCTTATTTTCTTTGATGACCAAATATTCTTTTGCAGGTGAGGAGAGGTCTATGATGCTTGGCGGTGGTTGAGTAGTTTCACTGACCTTCTGAGCCTCTTTTCCTCTTTCTAAGACCTTTATTAAATGTCTTGTCATTGGTTTTCTAGATTGAAACATGAAACCAACATCATCACTTGCAAATTATAACTTCTTATCTGTTTTTCCTTTCTTAAGCTTCCTTCTTCCCACATCCATGTCTTCAACTTAGACAATGGGAGTTTCTTCAATATCAGTGACATGCAAGATGTCCCCCAAGTTACCCTTAACCACTGTCTATCTCCTTGTAACTCCCTTGCTGCCATGTTTTCTAACTGTTGGATTTTTTTTGTAGGTGTAGCTTTGGGTGTATCAACCTTTTGCAAAGGCTCTGTCTCTATGCTCACTGGTTCTAACTTCTCTGCCACTATAGGTAATGAAACATCTCTAGGTTTGGGAACTATTTTAAGAGTAACAACATCTACTTAAAAACCACTTATGAAAAGAAAGGATGTCCAATCTCTACCTAATCTCTTTAACTCCTCTAACACCAACAACTTGATCAAACCATGGTGAAAGAGAGAAGTTTCATTCCCTTCTTTTTTAACTTGGACCTTATCTAACATTTTAGTCAGACTTTTGTATAAGTAAAAGGGCAATTTAAGAGACCTCTTACCCACAAAATGCGGCAGAAGCCTAAGGTGGTAGGAGTATACCATGTGAAACCTTCCTTCACAGGTGAAGTATTTATCAATGATTAGCAACAACTTTGAGTATTTTTCCTTCATGTAGCTGCTTGGGATAGCATTTGTAAGATCAATTTCGCTATGTTCTGGCTTGATGAATTATTTGCAGTCCTACATGGTGAGCTTGATGCCTTTAAACCATCATTCCCCTCCTCTATGGATTCCTATTCCTACTGCAATGGTCTCTGGTGTCACTATGAGGTTTAACATTCCCACATTTGAAGTTGTCCTAGTAAAACTATTAGCAAAATCCTTTGAAACCTACAAATGGTTCCCTTGAAATCTTTGACATAATTTCAAGAAAACTATTCTTCTGAAAACTTCCAAGGCAATTGGGTCTTCATTTAGAAAATTGATGTCCATGGCCTCATATATGAGGCAGTGACCACCTTTTTTAGTCTTCTTTCTTGCAGCCATGGTTAATTTATATCTTCTCAGCCTCGATTGATTAGCGACACCTGCAACATTTGAAGATGCTAGCAACCAACTTGGCTCGGTGAAATAACTATCCAAAAACTCAATAAAATGAAAGGATAAAGCAGAGAATGATAAAAAGACTCAAGTGGGTAATGATGACCTCAGGCATGACCTTGTACCTTTGAAATAACCCTAACTGACTCGAATGACATCCACCCTATCTCCTCTAATCACGAAATGACACCTTCCATCGGATTTGACAATACAGACATAATTTTTTTTCGTAGCATGGCTATTTCATTTTCTAACAGTTTCGCTACGAAACTATTAGGCAATTTCGTAGCAAAAACTGTTATTTTACACTGTAAAACGCTAAGAAAAGAGGAAAAACTGGCTAAATTGTCCTTTTCGGATTTAAATTCTTGGTAGATGGAATTTGACACCTAATTATGACTAATGGGACAAGATGTGACCTATATGGAGGTGGGTTTTAACCTTTGGATAGGTTAAATATGAAAAAAAAAAAATCCTATACCAACTTGTGACAAATGAACTCTATGACCATGTCAAATAATGTTTCACATTTTTCTGAGTGATAACAGAATGAAGTAAAGAGTTTGATATCTGTTTCATAATGGAGAGGTAACTGGAAATATGATAGAGAATGTTTTGGAAGAGTTGAAAAAGTGGAATGAGTGGCTCTAGGTTGCTCGAAATACCACTTAGTTGTAGCTCCAATAAGCGTGCGATGGGATAAATGAAGGAAGATGGAGTCTTCGGTGGCAAAATTAGAGGAACACTGCATGTGAAATGCATGAACATGATTAGTGGGATCTTCTCTAGGATTTTCTTAAAATTTGGGTGTGTTTGAAGCAAGTTTGGTAGGCATACCTGGCCAATTTAGAATATGGAGAAGACGATCATTGATCAACTATTTAAAATCAGGGAGATTCAAACCATCCATGAAGGGTGGAAATGGAGTAGGACTGACCGTACTGGTTGAGGCTCCATTGGTGATATCACCTGGGTTATGATATGATTTACCACATTTTTTACTGTACCTGCATTGGTGCCCGACATGGTGGAAATATGAGGTTGAGAAGACATAAAATCAAGGAAGAATTGGATGAATCAATAAAATTAGAGTGAGAAGGACTTGATGGAGGTCTGGGAGGATTTAATCTAACTCAACGGGTAGGAGTAATACATCCTAAGGAGAATTGAGGTTGAATTCCTCTAATTCTTTGTGAAAAGTGCCTAGGGGGCACAATGATAAAAGATAAAGATGACACTAAAGTACTAAGGATGATAGGAAAAATAGTAACAAATAACAAGCAAACACCTAGTGTAATGGTGCCAAGTGTAAAAAAACTATATAATGATGCTACTCTAATAAAATAAAACACATCTTATCAAATAAAATGACCTCTATCCTACATGTGATGTAATTCCTCAAACACTCCTAAATCTACTATTTTAGATGGCCTTCCAAAGAACTTGTTACTTGACGAAATCCCATTCTTACAAGAAGAGATGTCTGAAGAGAAGTGGGATAGAGAACCAAATTCTTCCCACAGCCAATCCTATAAGGTGTTATCCTGACATTGGTCTTTATGGTTACCTTCATCCCACAGGGGTGGTCAAGTCTTGAGCTTCTTAGAGATCAGCCAACACACGAAATTCCACACCATAGGTTGGATAGCCCCTAGGAGAACTAATCGCATGATGAACTAGACTAACCCACTTTGAATCGGGCTTCTGACACACTCTGGCTTTGGATCGTGGGATGGTGAAGGATTTTAAGCTCCCTACAAAGTCAAATTCTATGTCTCAATGTAAATGATCGATGGGTGTTATTGGAATCCTATCCCATCGATCCTACACGTAACTATATAGATTTTTTGGCCCTGATTCCCAAGTGGGCTTTATCTATGTGTGTTGGATTATTAAATGTACCATGTTCCAAGTCTTGCCTTAGTGATGTTAACCAAGATCACATTCATTTAGGGTGTGTAAATGTGTGTGAAATAATGTTTTTAGTGTATGATTTAATATAACATGTTTGATGATGCCATATGATGTTGAAAAATATTGAAATACTGTAAATAATTTTGTAAAATGACAGTAAAATAAACAACCAATGAAGCACAAACCCCACCCGAAGAAGGTTCTCAAAAAACTAAAAAAGGAGAGGAAAACAAACTACTAAAAAACACACAAAATCCCTAAAATATCTAATGTCAAAGGGACTAGGATCTAAAGTCACTAATATACTGAAAATGATGCAGAAAAACAACAAAAATCAGAGGTGAAATCTTCTACAAAGGATAGGCAAGAAGCTCAAAAACCAAGGATACTCAAGGGGATCCTGAAGGGGAAGTGGGATCAACTATGCAGGCCAACCTTAGTATAGTGACATCGAAACTTGATCCTGGGGTCGCCGATAATTCTAGAAATGGAAATTATTAAAGATATTATGGGATTTCTGGGGAATCGGCTTGATAAAAGAAAGTGGTGAAAATTGGGGCCTTTTCCTTATAAAGGGATTTTGGAGTGGAAAAAAATGTTTGGGTGCATTTTCCAAAGAGTTATGACAAGGTACCAGGATACCCAAATCCTATAGGTTTTATAATTGAAATTTAAATGAGCTACATGGTTCCAAGGTTCTGCAATACCCCATTTTACTTAGTGAAATAATGTCGTCTTCATTTTTTTAAAATAATTGAAGTCAAAGATGAAATATTTATTTATGAATGGATTTTATTGTGAAAATGAAAAACTAAGTCCGTAATTTTTATTAAAGGTAAAATTATAAAGGGTCCTCCACTATTATTGTGAATAAGAATAAATTGGGGGTTCTTGTTTACAATAACACTACTACAATTTCTTCTTTACTTCACTTGCTTCTATGATCGACTACCAGTATAGCCTAATGTTTGGTAATGGACATTTTGGAAATATTTGGATCCCATAGTTCACTTCCCTTTTGAGTGGTATCGCTTTAGGCTCCTAGAACAATTATTTGTATGCATGTATAAATGCTTCTAATTGTTGTCTATATTCCTTAGTGCACACCTATATGGATGTATTTTCTCTCTTTACTCTTCTATAGACGTATTTCATCTTAAGAAAAATAAAAAATACGGCTTTCTAGAACTAATAAAATTCTTAGCTTCATCGACAGTTAGAAGTGAAATATTTGACTTATCCTTATGCAGATTAACGATGAATGATTTTCCTTGAACATTACATCCTCCATGTACATATAGGGGGCTTCCAAACACAACTCCACGTACATTAAGTGGAACTGCATCCAATTATACTTCATTAATAAAAGCAACATCGAAAAAAAATTAATGTTACACTATTTAGCTACCTTTATCTCTTCCTCATTGTTGACCCATCCAAATGGATATGGATTAGGATTTTAGTGAACATCTAGTCCAATTTATAGATCAAATCTACTACTATTATATTTTTCCTATGAACCCGAGTCGAACAAAGCAATAATATTGATCATTTTGACCTATATTTATATATGGAAGAGATTCATCATCCCCTTCTCATCTTATATATGAAGGCTACTTAGATTCACCTCCTTTGGCACTGAAGCACATACAAATTTTCATCCACATCAAATCTACTTTCCACCAAATATTTTGCATATGTTTCTATAATATTAGTTTCCTTTACATCCCTCTTATAGTTATTTGGGTCAAGCTCTTGATGTAATTTCTAGCACTTCTCCTCCATGTGACCATAAATGGTATAGTGTTTTCAATGGTTGCTAGATTATTTACAATGATTTTAAATGGTTTTTCTATTCTTGTTTTCCCCCACTTTGCACTTACTCTTCCAACCCTTGGAAGCTTCCTATTGTTCCTTTTTCTTTGAACCACTTGATTTTCATTTTTTTTGGAAAAAAAGCATCATCCACCATTCTGGGTTTGAACAACATCACTTGCATTTCCATATGACTTTGTAGGCCCCATATATAATTAATGAGTACATCCAGGTTCTTAGTAATGATACCCAACATTATTTCAATATTCCTAGATTATTGTGTTAGTATGAAATTTCTTGGAAGGTATACCAAAAATATCTTGCTTAAGTCACAGGTGGCTAGTGACCCTAACAACAATTGTGGGTTCTTATACTTAATATCTACAATATAAATGTGAGAAAAACTTGCACAAAAATGGATGTATGCAATATAGAAGAACAAACAACAAAAATGAATCCGATGTATAACCTAATAATGGAAAATCATTTGAAAGAATGATTTTTTTATTAATTGCATCTGGTGAAGGATTTTTACGAAAGGATCGTAAACACCCCTCCGTGGGATGGGTCCTTTGATGTAATTGACACTTCGGTATTTAGATCTCTCTCTTTCAATGTGTGAAAACCCAAAAAATGTGTAGAACTCAAATGGGATCTCAAAAGTATGGAGACGATAATGGTGACGATAATAATGATCATGGTGAAAAATGAATGAAAAACCCTATTATTTATAACAAAGTATTGGGTTGATCTCAAAAATGAAGAATAATAAAATATTATTAACCAAAATCTAGATCTAAACATTAGGAATACTTTATTATATTTTTGGAGAGGGAAAATATATTCAAAATGGTCAAATCTATTTATGTAGAAATAATTAAAAAATAAAATTATTTATTAATTATTTCAGGAATAATAAGATAAGTGTGAAATGAAATCATTATTAAATAATGATTTAACAATTATTCCAAGAATGAAGTTAAGGAAAAATAAATAAATAGTCAATTATTTAATTATTCCTATGTGATTTAATAAAATGTGACAAGGAATACTTATCAAACAATGATTTAATATTTATTCCTAGAGAAAATTAAATAAATAATGGTTTATTTAATTATTCCATGAGATTTATTCAAGAATAACTTAATAAAAGTGGCTTATTAAATTATTTCCTATAGTGAAAGTGATTAAACTATGATAAATTAAACTTACATGGTGTATTTCGATCCACCTAGTTATAAATGGCTAGGTGATAATTTTTTGGTGATAACAATGTGGTACACTCTTTTACAATCTCGCCCTATCTATAGCTGAAGTAATTCCATCATTTCTACTAGTGCCCTACATATTTGATCAGATAGAATTGAAACTTTATGGTAGTTTAAAAACACTCCTATTTAGTTACTATATGTTTCACCTCTACCTAAGGGTTACTATGCATATTTCCCTCTAGCTTGGGACGTAACCCTCTAATTTCAAATGAGAAAATGAAATTTTGTGTTCCTCATCTATGTGATGAACACTAAGGAAAACCTCTAACTATTGTAACAAGTTATTTAGTTATAAACCATCGATCTCATCTGGATAATAATTGATGTTCACCTTTGCTTCCATCTGGAAGAGGGACTATGAATTACCTATGTTGTTCAAACTATACTACACTTTTTTAGACTCTTTCTCTGGATCTTCTTGATCCCTTAATTTTCTCTCTGATCTAATCTCTGAGTTGGACACAACATCTTCTCCAATTCCAAGATTTTTTTCCTAATTTGAAATAAGGTTGTTCATATTATATATGAAATCCACAACCTACACTTCCATCCTTGTGAATCTCTCCTCTACCAAATCTGGAGGTTTATTATAAATAGAATTTCTATTATGGTTGATTTTCTATGGATTCCTACTTAATTTGTTTTCTGGATCTGATGCAAATTCCCACAAAATTCCCAAAGAAATTACGTTGATACCACTATTATCTATAAAATACCATGGATATTCCATTGAACAATTCATCACGATAGATCTATTAAACAAGAAACCAAAATATTTACCATGAAGAGATAATTCCTTGTATATTCCATGTCCATTGTTGTTGATTTTATCATTTATACATGCAATATGTAAATGTGGAAAATAAAGAACAATGAAATACGATCACATACTAATCACGATGATTACCAAGATATGCTCTTAGAAACCCTTTCATGAGAAAACCTAGTTGTAAGGTGAGGCTACTCTACTTTGCTTTTTCTATAATGGAAATAATGAAAATACCAAGGAGAATGTACTATTGATGGAGTTACATACAACATGTTTCCCATACAATACTAAAAAACAAAACCCCCTCTATTTTTTTTTCTCTCTATCCACTCCCAACCACTTTGCTCTATTATGGTACACAATGCAATCTAATAGAATGTAACCCGTATTCTTCTTAGTTTCCTAGTTATAATACAACTTGATGGCCAAATAAGGGTTAAGTTTGATTCCTTCAAACTCTCAAATAGAGCTATAAATTTGACGTTGTAGGGTCCTCTTTATATTATTCACATGGCAAGACCATTTTCCATAAGTATTGATGTTAATATGGCATCCTCTCGAATCATGGTGGACAAAACATGGAGTTGTATTTATTACATTATTATAAAGGTCTCTAAGTCTACAATAGTGCCAAGGAGTTTGATATAAGCAATATATTTTGGACCTAGGAAAACCTCATTTAATGCTTCAAACTTCCTTTAGAAGTATCAAATTCTAATTGGAAAATTTGGAATACACTAATAAAAGTGGCCTTGTAAGTTGATTCCTCCATTTTTTCCACTTTGAAAGCTTCAATTAGTATGAAAAATTATATAACGTTCCAATTTAGCTTACACAATCAATCATAGTAAGCCTTTGTTATCCATGGTCAAATATGGTCAACGATGGTTAAATATGATCAACCATGGTCATATATGGTAAGACATAATCAATCACAATCAACCATCATCAATTATGGTCAAACATGCTCAATCATAGTTGATCATAACTAAGCATTGTTAAACTTGGTCAACCATAGTGTAACATAACCAACCATATCTAAACATAGTTAGCCATAATTAATCATGGTCAAGCATTATCTAACATAGTCAACCATGATAATATATGTTTACATATAATAAAAATGGCAATCCATGTTTAACCATAATAAAAAATGGCCATCCAAATTCAACCATGGGAAATTCTTATTTAACATAACAAGAAATATTTAACCATGGTCAACCATAGACAACCATGGTCAACCAACATAAACAATGGTCCACCATGTTTAACTGTGAACAACCATGGTCAATTATGGCCAACCATGTCATCCATATTCAACTATAGTTAACATGGTTATCCATAGTCCATATGGTAGAGTTGGAGTCGATCATTGTTAATTATTGTCAAATTTTTTCAACCATAGTTGACAATTGTGAGCTGTCATTAAACATAGTCAATCATAGTCTAATATCATCAACCATATTCAATCATAGTCAACCATAGTCAACCATAGTTAAGCATGGTAAAATATAGTACAACACACTTAGTCAAGTATGGTCAAAATTCGAACAACCATAGTCAACCAATGTCATCGATGGTTAACCACAATCAAAGTGGTTATCCATAGTCAACATGTTCATCCATTATTAACAGTAGTCAAACATGATCATCCAAATTCAACCATGGGCAATAATATTTTGAGATAGCCATCCATAGTCATCTATGGTCAACCATAGACACACATGGTCACCCGTAGACAAACATGATCAACCATAGTTAAAAACAATTAGAAACATTGAACCATGGAAATAATAATTTAACTTTGTCAACCTTAGTTACCCATGTTCAAATAAATATAATTTTAGAAAAAATTGGTCAACCATGTTATCCATAGTCAACCCTAGTCAAATGCTTTCAAGAAAATTCGACCATGGCTAATTATGCTTTAACATAGTCAACAACCGTTAACCATGGTCAATCAAATTCAACCAAATATAACCATGACAAACCATAGACTTACATAGTCAATTGTTCTAAAATAAAATATATATTTATTAACTATATTGATATTTTAATTCACAAATCTACTAATCTTCCCTATGTGCGTCGACCTTCAACTAGCATAATTACATAATTAAAAGTGATTGGTATTCATCAATCAAAACCGTTAGTTTTTAAAAGTGGAAAATGTAACTCATCAACATATACCAATGGCTTTTAACTATGTGGTTGTGCTAGTGCTATATAGTATGGATTGCAAAAAATCAAAACTTTTGTCGCTATGAAGTTGGTGTAGAAAAAAAATAATGGGAAGAAATTTACCTATAATTCGATAAATTTCAATGCTTATTGTATCCACTATTGAAGACCATCTAGAACTCGTTAAGAATTATGTGGGATACAAAAATTATTTCCTTAAAAAAATACTCTTTAGCCATCAAAATATATAATAACACAAAATGATATGTAGTTATTATTCCGATCACCTGTTAGTACTACCCATACCAAAACCCATACATTGGTTGATCAATACCCATACAAAGTAAACCTATTGAATACAACCCACCAATGCCCTAGCTATCTACTTTGAATATGTTTTTATATCCATTATTTTATAAAATTATTAACCCTGTAGATTACTATATGAGCCATTGAAAATATGTGTTAAACAATGAACACAGAGATCATGCAACTTAGAGTAGTACAAAGTATGGAGGTTGGCCATGCTACCACATACACTTGGAGGTCACTTTTCTGTCCATATACAACCTTCCACCATGTAATAATTGTACACAAGTTAGTTTTTGCGGGGTTTAGTCTCCATTAGATCACTGCTTAAAATTTCATTGGGAGGGTTGAGTATCATAACCACCTATTAAGGGTTAAAATTGTCCCATGCGACATATAAAGTTGACCAAGTCTTGAACAATCTTAGTGATAATATCCCATAGGTGGGTAGATTGTTCTTCCATCCAATATTGAGACTAGCGTACCATTAGCTCATATTAACTTGAAATAAATAAATGTATTTATAATCAACTAATTTTAAAATATGCTATTCCCCTGTTTTTTTTTTTTTAACCAATATGCTTACACTTTTAAAATTTAACTTCATATAAAAAAAATTTAAATTAAAAATAATAGTAACAAATTTTTTAATTAAATTATAAATTATAAATAAAGCTTTTGTAAATTTATAAAAAAATTATATCAATCACAATAATAAATAATCAAAACATTTTGACTTTTGAATAAGAAATATACTCCCAACTTGGGCAGGGACTAATAGGATAATATTGTTTCCCTACATTAAATAAATAAATAAATGCTGATTGTGAATAAAATTGATATCATTACCGCGTAGGACTTGAAAAATTATAAATATTAAAGAAAATAAAAAGTTCCAAGCATAATGACCTTTATCTTTTAGGCTACGGTATTACACGAACCAGCACATTGTGTAAGGATGAATTCCATGTCAATGTTAGTTATGAATTCATAAACATATCAATTAGTTATGAATACTTTTTTGAATTTATAAATTTGATAAGGATTTAATACCAATTTCATGTATAATCAATGGTATAATGATATAAATTTTATCAATGGTGAAATTATGTGTTTAAAGACTTTTCTAATTTTTAATCATAATTTTCAACTGGTTGAAAGTTCAATCATAATTTTGAAAGTATATCGTGACTTTCTAGGAAACTTTCCAACAATTAGACAAAATGTAAATGTGATGCATGGTCTCTACGATTGAAATTGTCACGAATAGTAATTTTTTTTATGATTTTAATAGAATTGATCGTCATTTCTTGAGGTAGGTAAAAGGCTTTCATGATTGCATCACTATCCAACATAGCATGAATAAGATGAGATGTGTAAAGGCAAATTGAATTATTTAATGTAAATATGAGCAATTAAAATACACGTATACTCAAACATATCGAATTAAAATAATATAATAATAAAACAACTTAACGTACATTTATTTTAACTTTAATCTTTACACATTTATATATTTAAATTTCCATTTTTTAATATACATTTTAATTTAATATGATACTAAATTTGTAATGATTACCAAACAGTAAAATCAATGAAACATAGCTTTAACTTTAAATAAAAAACATAGTATTTAATATTTTTAAAGTGATGAGATTGATATAAACTAGTTTAGATTTATTTAACTCTGGATCTATCATGTTTCGAGAGAGATCAAATTTCACGAGGTGCAAATCTTTTTTCTGGAGTGTAGAATTTTAGGAAAGACTTGCACCTCGAGGGATATGATCCGTCTTGGTTCATGATAGATCCAGAGTTAGATAAATCTAACTTGGTTTTAGTTGATGGTAGCAATGTCACATTTTTAGATTATCATTATTATGTATATGTTTTAGATAAGCTTCATACTTTGAAATTTACATTATGTTTTCTTTACCTGTCATGACCATTCTTCTTTAATTTAGTCTATGTTGCTTCTTGAATAGTTTGTGTGCCTGTGTTTGGATGCTTTGAGTTTCTTTTATGTTCATGTATTTGGATTTGGATGGTATTGTTTGTGAATGTTACACTTGTATTATATTTCTATATATGTAATTGAATATTAGTAATTAGTTGGTGGTGAAAAAGGGAGACAATATTGTCAATAGTTTGCAGGAGGATTGATATTGCACATATATTTCATTTAATTTTGGGTATCACAAATTTTGACAGCTAAAAAAACCTTAATAGTGTCCCTCTAGATATTACTAAATATATATTGAAGAATAGTTTTAATTTTAAATTTTCTCATTTACCTCAGTTTGTGGGATGATAGATGTTGTTAATAATCGTAATGATGAAAAATGATGAAATAATTTTTTTGAATGCAAAGTGACATTGGAATAGTGTTGAACGACAAAAATGTGAATATTAAGAATGCATTCAATTACATATAGTCTTCATTGTGATCAATCTCAAACTATTTTCTTATACTATTCTTATTTTCATCCCTGTTAGTTTTGTCATCTTTTCATATCAATTATATGAAAAGGGAAGTTGAAATCGTAAACCATCCAAATATTTAACTCGAGTTATAGTAGTAAAAATCATACCTTCTCTCTCTTGCTCTCCAATATTGATCAATTGAATTACTATAACACAAAAATAAGTTACACTCTCAATAATTTTTTGTGTGCTTACACTGAAATCATCCATCATACATCTAGTTACGTCAAATTAGAAATCAACATCTACACTGAAATCAATGCATCTAATGCGAACAATCAAATAGGATTAAAAATTTAAAACATCTACACTGAAATCAATACATTTAATGAAAGCAATCAAATAGGATTATAAACTATAATCTACACCGAGATAAATGCATCTACTGCAAGTAATAAAATAGAATTAGAAATCAACATCTACACTGAAATTGATGCATCTAGTGCAACACAATCAAATATGAATTATAAATAGTAGAAATTTTACAACAAGCATATATATCATGGATTCAATCTAATCTAACAATGTACTAAAGCTAGATACTGAATCGCTTCTACAAATCAATTGCGAAATTATAAACACAATCACCAATCACATGAAGAAAATATGAATCAATCAGACCACAACACAGATAAATTCCCGGGGAAAGCTTGTTGCTCAAAACCCCTCTATCATATATTGTATATTCCACAAGGAATTGTGAAACAATTACATACAACTCTTCTCATAAGAGCCCTCCTATATTCAGCTAATTGTCTCACACTAAACCAGACAAAATTGGACCAATACTCGTCCAATTCTCAGACTGTCTTCAGCTTGCCTTGCTCATGCAATCCCTGATGAATGAAATCCCTATTTTTTAGGAATTTTAGCCTTCCCCAACTACGTTGAGTATCATGGGGATCCTGTGGTGTTTTAACTACATCTAGGAAGCCTACTTATATCACAACTGATACTTAACTTCCCTTTAACCTTTGTCTCAACTAGGTCTCCACTGGAACTAACATGCATGCAGCTAATAATAGTAAATCCTCAGTTGCAAGTGAGATCATTGATAATCAATTAAATAATATTTAATTCACTTGATCTCTCACTAGTGTATCTAGTAGTTACAACTAGCACAACTTAGTTTAACTCGCTTACGTGAGTTAAACTAATTACAACCTGCATTAACTAATGCACCACTGCACTTTGAACTCTGTTACAACTAGAATTACTCTGCATGCCTGACCAACTACCCTCAACTCGAAATTCATGAGTTAAATGAGTTTATCACACCTAGTTAACTATTACAAGTTATTTTGAGATTAGATTACATTTTATTGTCCATATTAATTAAGGGATAACTAAAATAGACATGCACCAAATTTAACCCACATCACCCTAGATCCCGTTTGGACCTCCTCATCCCACACTTAGTGTAGGTGCTGGTTAGACCTCCTGGTCCCACACTTAGTGTAGGTGCTGCTTAGACCTCCTGGTCCCACACTTAGTGTAGGTGCTACTTGTTGTTTATGGGTGCCAATTTCATTGTTTCTTGTTTCAAACTTCAACACTCCCTCTCAACAATAAAGGAATGTCCTTGTATGCGACATGCACCTCATCCATGCAACATGAAAACTCATGCATGTGACATGAAACCTCATGCATGTGACATTTAACCTCATTCATGCGGCATGAAACTCTTTCATGAAACACTTCTCTAGTGTTTCTCACACATGAAACCTTTATATGCAACACTTTCGAAACTAAATAGCCTCCAAAAAAATGAATCATTATAATGTGTTTGTTATCAAAGTCTTCTGACTGTTGGTACCTACTGCACATGTCTACTGGAATCTCTGCGTTGTTGACTTCTGCATCCATGCACTCTACACTGCTGGAAAATCTAATCTGCGCTCCAGGATCTGACACCTATCACTCTGAATTTTATCTTCCTGACATCTGACTGCATCAATCTAACTGATCCTACCATTGTTGTACTTTGGGCTCCTCATAGCCAGGTTTGATCCATGAGACATACCATCTCTAGGACCCTGCCCAAATTTCTTCTTGGGATTAATATTTCATGTTGCCCCACATCACACCTAGAGGTATAGCTACATGCAATCCCTCTGCCCATCAGGCTCAAAATTTATCTGTTTGAGTGGTTACTGCCTCTCCATGATCCTCCACATGTGGCTACTCTACATCTTGAGGTTCATCCTCACCTGCATGCAAATCTAGCTCCCTCTCAAGGGTCAATTGCATGGCTTTCTCACACTTCCCAATAGTTGGAAGCTCTGTAGAAATCACATATAAATCAAGTCTATAGAGATTCTTCACATGAATCCTAATCTTCTAGGCTTGTCCTATTACTTTGTGTCATGGGAAAACTTTTCCTTCACTGAAAACAACATCATAGCCTCTATCCTCCAACATTGAAACTGAAACTAAATTTTTCTTTAAGCCTGGTACATGCATTACATATTTTAATAACAATGGTTTACCTAACTGTCTCTAGAAAGTAACTGTACAAATCACAGTAGAGTTGTACCTTTTGTCATCACCCATTTTGATCTGCATATGGAGATCCTTCTCCTCCAAGCTACTGAAAAGTCCTTTGTTTCTCGTCACATGGAATGATGCACCGTTATCTAAGTACCACCCCGATCCTAATGCACTTGACACCATTCATGCGATCAATGAGAAGTCAAGCTCAAATTGCGAGGCTAAAGCCTCCGCAACTGCAGATCCTCCAGCCTTCTTGTTCTTCTTCCTTTGTGGACAATTTGTGGCATAATTTCCATGCTCGTGATAGTGAAAACACTTCACCCTCGACATGTCGCGTTCCTTGCCTTCATCACCGGCCTCAGATTTGGAATGGAATTTATTCCCCTTCCCTTTCTACACTTTGGCAGCGAAAGCACAATATTCTTCATGTTCATTCTTAGACAAAGATCCATCTCTGGTATTCCATCTAAAATCCTCCTGCACCAAATCCAACCACAATCGTTCCCAATCTAGCAGCATTTCCCTTCCATTGACAGAGTCTTGATAACTATGCCAACTCTTGGGAAGTCCTAGGAGAGATAGGCTCACCAAATCATCATCAGAAACAGTTATTCCTACACTCCCAAGCTCATCCCGAAATTGGAAAAACTTTCTTAAGTATACCCGAATAGTGTCATTCTTCTCCATCTTGATCTTCCTAATTTTATCTTTCAGTGCCAATTTCCTATGGTCACTGTTGCTTTGAAATAGATTTGTCAAAGCTTTCCACATAGCATATGGTGTTGATTTTCCATTGAGGCTTGAGACAATGTGGTCTCATACTCCCTCTAGTAAGATCCTCCTCGCCCTTGCCACTTTATTTTTCTGTGCATCAAGATTTGGAGCATCTGTCACAACAGTTTTAGGAAAATTATTGTGAATGAATTCCTTCAAGCAATTGTCTTCGAGTACTGCCTCCATCCTATCCTTACAAGAAATATAGTTTGAGCTGCCCTCGAGTGCATATTCCAACCTTAAGCCATTGAAATCCATTTCGATCCTGAATCAACTGTAGCACCAAGAAATTATTTCTGCAAAGTCGAATTCTATCCGGTCACAAACTCAGATCCTCCTTCACAATTGTGATTTCATGTGCTTTGATACCATGTAGAAAATCTCTAACAAAGCTCTGATACCATGTATAAATTATACAACAAACATATATACCATAGATTCAATCCGATCTAAAAGTGTACTAAAAATAGATACTAAATCACTTCAAGAAATCAATTGCAGAGTTAAAAGCACAATCGCCTATCACATGAATCAAAGATGAATCAATTAAACCACAACATAGATAATTTCCAGGGGAAATATTGCTGCTCAAACCCCTCTATCATATATTTTATATTCCTCAAGGAATTATGAAATAATTACATACAACTCTTCTGACAAGAGCATTCATGTATTCAGCTAATTGTCTCACACTGATCGAGACAAAATCAGGCCAATACTCAGCCAATTCTCAGCCTGTATTTAGCCTACCTTGCTCATGAAATCCCTGAGGAATGCAATCCATATTCTTTAGGAATTTCAACCTTCCTCAGCTGCGCTAAGTATCATGGGCATCCTGTGGTGTTTTAACTGCATCTAGGTAGCATGCTAATATCACAACTGATAGTTAACTTCCCTTTAACCTTTGTCTCAACTGGGTCTCCACTACAATTGAAATGCATGCAAATAATATTATTAAATCCTCAGTTTCATGTGAGATAAATGATTGTGAATTAAATAATATTTAATTCACTTGATCTCTCACTCTAAGTGTATCTAACAGTTACAAATAGCACAATTAAGTTTAACTCACTTAATTGAGTTAAAATGATTACAACCTGCATTAACTAATCCACCATTGCACTTTGAGCTTTGTTACAACTAGAATTACTCTGCATGCCTCACCAACTACCCTCAACTTGAAATTCATGAGTTAACTGAGTTCATCACACTCAATTAACTATTACAAGTTATTTTGAGATTAGATTGCATGATAAACTCAGTTAACTATTACAAGTTATTTTGAGATTATATTACATTTTATTGTCCATCTTAATTAAGGGATAACTAAAATAGACATGCACCAAATTTAGCCCACACTAGTGTAGGTGCTGCTTGGACCTCCTAGTACCACATTTAGTGTAGGTGCTTCTTGTTTTTGGATGCCAATTTCACTGTTTCTTGTTGCAAAATTCAACAAAAATCAACATCTACACTGAAATCAATAAATTTAGTGCAAGCAATCAAATAGAATTAGAAATCAACATCTACATTCAAATCAATGTATCTAGTGCAAACAATCAAATAGAATTAGAAGAAATATATATTGAAATCAATGCATCTAGTGCAAGAAATCAAATAGGATTAGAAATCAACATCTACATTGAAATCAATGCATCTATTGCAGGAAATCAAATATGATTTGAAATCAGCATCTACATTGAAGTCAATGCATCTATTGTAAGAAATCAAATATCATTAGAATTAAACATCTACATTGAAATAAATGCATCTTGTGCAAACAATCAAATAGGACTAGAAATAACCATATACACTGAAATCAATGCATCTATTATAAGAAATATTCTTCCCTCTCACCCCCCTCCATCTATATCTATATCTCCCTCCATCTCTCCTTATTTGTCTCTTTATCTTACCCCCAAACATACACACTCTTTCCTTATATCCCCCTTGTCACTCCATATCTCTCTCTCCACTTTTCTCTCTATATGTCTTTCTTCTTCCCTCCCTCTCTCCCCTTCCAACTCCATCTCTTTCTCTCTCATTATCTCCTCCTCTCTCTCCCTCCCTCTCTCATCCTCTCTCTCAAGTCCTCTCCCTTTTCCTTCTCATCTCTCCCTTTCTCTCCTTCCTCCCTCTCTCTTTCTCTCCAACCTTGTCACTATCTCCCTCCCTCTCTCATCTCTCTCCCCCCCTCTCTCCCACCTCCATATATGTGTCTCCCCTTCTCTCTCTTACCCTTCTCTCCCTCTTCCACTCCTCTCCTTTTCTACCTTTTCATTCTTCCTCTCCCCTCTCTTTCAATTTATCTCCTTTAGTGTTAACAATCAAATAGGATTAAAAATAACCATCTACATTGAAATCAGTGCTTCTACTACAAGAAATATTCTTCCCTCTCTCCCCAGTCCATCTATATCTATATCTCCCTCCATCTCTCCTTCGTTGTCACTCTATCCCACCCCCCTAACACACATATTTTATCTCTCCATAACTATCTATGTCTCCCTCTCCCTATCTATATATTCTTCCCTCTCTTCAGCTTCCATATTATCTCTAGATCCCTTTGCCTCTCTTTTCTATCTCTTTATCACCCCCAAAACAGATACACTCTTTCTCCATATCTATCTATTTCTCCCTCCCTCTCTCTCTCTCTCTCCCCCATTCTATATATCTTCCCTCTTACTCTCCTCTCTCCCTCTCTGTCCATATCCCTTATCACTCTCTCTCTCTCTCTCTCACTATCTACCATCTCCTTCTCTCACTATATCTTTCTTCTTCCCTTCCTCTCTCCCCTTCTAACTCCATCTCTCTATCCCTCACTCTCTCCTCCTCTCTCTCATCCCCTTTGTCTCTTCACCTCTATCACTTTATGTCTTTTTTCTCCACTCACACACACACACACACACACACACATATTAATATATATTATAATCTTTAAAAAATAATATTATATTAGACCAAAGTTATTAAATTTAATAATATTAATGTTGTATTATATTAATATCAATATCATATTACATTAATATCAATATTATATTTAATAATAAAATGAATATAAATATTAATCTTTCAATATTAATATTAGACTTAATGATATTTTTTACATGACATGATAACAAAATTTATAATAAAACTACATCAAATTAATAGGAAATATGTGTTTTTAAATATTTTACTATATCTATAGGATATGGATTTCATTTTAAAAATTCATTTTACAAATATTTAATTAAAAGAAATATTAAAATATTTTGGAGCAATATTTTTAATTTTGTATTGAATTTTTTTTCTATTTTGATTTAAGAAACTAAACCTAAACCTAAAGTAATTGATATATCACCTTAAAATAAGTATATAGTTAAATTGGAATAGTGTAAAAAGTTAAAATAAGGAAGAGCTTTGGAATTAGAAAAAAAAAAATGGTACGCATCCAACAAATACCTAAACCTGCATATACAAATATGCAAATCCAAAAAATACCCATTATCAGAAAAAATAATTGTCCAATAGGAAAGATAACAACGTTTAATGAAAAACAATAATGTATAACAACGTTTAATGAAAAACAATAATGTTAGAGCTTAGAACAACATAAAAAGAGAAAACAACTAAAGAAAGAAGGAAGAAAGAGTTTGGAACATTTAAGGTAACTTTGAATTTTCTATTTTATTAAAATAGAAACTAAGGAAACTAATTTTTATTGTTAAGTATATATCTACAGGTTTATTAGACCTTTTTAAGGAAACTATTTTATAGTGTTGGTGACTTTGGTAGCTCATTAAAATTGTTTAACTCATATTTTTTAGACAATTTTAGGGAAACTAATTTATATTTCATTAGATTACATTGGATTCTTTCTTTTTTGTTTTGTGGAGGCAGTAAAAATATATATGGATTTTTGTTTTTCATGATTTCAATAGTACTAAAAGCCATGTCTAGAGATAAAAACAACTCAAGAAGTAATAGATTTGATAGTAGTTGTGACTGAAAATATTTATGTCTTTAAATATTTTAATATATTGATAGGTTGTGGTTTTGTTTTTGAATATTCATTTTACAAATACTTGATTAAAAAAATATTAAAAGATTTTGGAACAAGATTTTCAATTCTTTGTTTAGAATTAACCTTTATACATTGATTTAAAAAACTAAAAATAAACTTAAAATAATTAATATATCAATTGCATAGTTAAAATGGAACTGTGTAAAAGCTTAAAATAAGTAAGAGGTTTTGGATTAAATGAAAAAAAAAAAAAATCTAACAAATACTTAAACTTGCATATACAAACATACAAATCCCAAAAACACCCATTATCAGAAAACATAATTGTCCAATAGTAAAATAAAAATGTCTAGTGTTAAATTTTCCACAATATAAAAAGGAAAGAAAAGGAAAAAGAAGAAGCAAGTAAGAATTTGGAACATTTAAGTTTACTTTGAAATTTATGTTAAGAAAAGGAAAAAGAAGAAGCAAGTAAGAATTTGGAACATTTAAGTTTACTTTGAAATTTATGTTTTCTTCAAATGGTGTAAAAGAATTGTTAAGTTTATATTTACCAATTTATTAGATGTTTTTAAGGAAACTAGTTTATAGTCTTTGTGACTTTTTGTAACTTATGAAAATTTACCTCGCTTAAGCAAACTTTATTGATATGTTTTATATGATTATTTAAATTTTTATTTTTAAAATTCTTATTTTGGTTAACATTAGCCAAAATTTAACTTTGTGAATAGAAAACAAAATGACACCGCTCCTCGCTCCTCTATATTGGTCTGTAAAATATGCCTCGCCCCACAATCATCCATCATAAAAATAGTCTGTAGAATATGCCTCGCCCCCACAATCATCCGTCATAAAAATAAGTAATGACTTCTTTGAAGAAAGTGAAATGGCTAACTAAGTGCAATGAAGAGGTTTCAAGTGAATCAAAATTATGACACAATAAATAACTAAAACCTAACTTAGAAATGATTGACATTAATATTTTTTATTGTTTTACGTATTAATCTTTTAAGAATATCTTTACATCTTATGAAATGAACTCAGCTTTGCTGGCGATGCCATTTCCATATTTTGATACTTATGAAAAAATGCGTGTTGCATGGAAAAATGACCATTGACAAGATCATGTTCACGATGGATACAAACATGGTGCTTGAAAAGTGATCAAAATGCGAAGGGTTTCATATGTACCCCTTGTTGAGAAAATATTAATTTCAAATAATATTAATTTTATAAGGTTTAAAAATATATAGTAAAATCAATGTAATATATAGTTAATTGAAATTGTTGTTTAAAAATGGATTATTGATTTCACAAATAAAAAATTTCACATACTAATTTAATATCTAATTTCATTATAATTTTAAAATAAATTAAAGAGAATAAACATCAATTTATTATAAGTATCAAACGCTTACTTTATTTACATCTTATGTTGTTAGGAGAAATTCTTAATTATTATTAATTTGTAAATATACTTTACTATATTATCATTAAAAAATACTATGGTTTAGAAATATCACATATGTAAACTATCAATCACTTCATATGCCACTTATTCATATAATTTTCTTAATTAATCAACTAGTTTATCCTTGTCTACCTTTGGTAAGAGCAATACCCACCCACCGTAAGTTCACATTCAATGCCTTCCTTTTAGGGTTGACGCTACTAATCCCTCAAAAAGTTATTTGTTCCTCCTCCACAAGATTAACACTTGACTCAAGGAATGCAATTTCCCTTCAAAACAATTTATACAACTCCTAACATAACCACAAGCTGTCTAGTTTTAAATATGTCAATCTTGCAAACTTGATTGGTGTGTAATTATGACTTCACCCAATGTTTTCTCGAACATAATCAATTTCTCCATAGGTGACATTGAGGCTAGTATACAATTTATTGTTCAAATTATGGCACCCTGATCTACAATAGTGTTACTCCAGTAATTTTTAAGCATAATTCTTCTTAATGAGATCACACCCAACAATCCTTTCCTCCAATCACCTTGTGCATAGATGTATTCTCAGTGTCCAAACACTTTTCTTTAGGTGTCACCAACTTAATATATTAACTTTATAACTTATACTTTTTTGAAATCCACTTAATCCAAGAAGTAATATCTCTATGCCCTTAATGCAAACATTGGAATAAACATACATAGGGTGTAAGCCCTAATATTCACCCTATGCAAAATTAAGATTAATATGTCATGGGAATTTACCTTTCATGGCTCGACAATCTAAAAATTAGCCTACCATTCTAACTTATTATTACTTTAGAGGAGACCTTTCTTTGCTATATATGTATTATCTATTTATCTAAGAAATTAAAAACCACCATACCAATAGAAGAAGATGTAGACAATATAAATTTAAATGATGATAAATAGATTTATCAATTTAATCACTAAATTTAATGAATATATGAGGCTATAAACAGTGTATTGTGTGAGTTAATTTCTAAAAAATAAAGTAAGAAACAATTCTTATTAAAATTATTGGGTTAAGGGTATTGTCCTAAAGCACAGAATTGATGTATTCAATTGATAATAGTTGTTATCATTTGAAAATCATACACTTAATTGCACTAGCCAAGGTGCTAAATATTGAAGAATGACATGTGTAATTGCACTATTTATGGTTTAAAATCATGAAATATCAATGAAAATTAAAGGTTCTTGATGTTTCCATCTAAAAAATCAAACCACACAAAGTCACCTAAACAAATTTTCATGGATCAATGTGGCTATTTCTTTGATAGTTGTGTGGATCTGACGAAATAACACTTAAGAAATCCTTGATTCAAATGCAAGTAAATTGGAAGCCACCAAGTGTAAGGAAAAGGTTAGGGAGCTTAGTCTCAAGCCACTACACCATTTGAAGTGGTATTAAGGAGTTTAAAAAAGACTCCCCTTGTCTCTCACTAGCTCATTGAAAGATCAAATCTCATCAATGATCTAAAGGGATGTAATGCATGGGACTGGGCCTATATATATCACTATATTTGGGAACAAAACAAGAGGGAATCCCAGGAAAAGTTATGCTACCAAATTGTATAGAAATATAATGTTCCTTTTCGTTCATAAAGCTCATCATTTTATAGCTCCCATAGAACTTCTTTGAGAAGAGATTGTTCTTGCAAGGAGAGGGAAAATGGACCTTCCTTTAGGAGAGTCATATGGTCTGTTTCCCTATCAACTCCCTTTAGTGTCTCTAGAATAATTTTTTTACTCTTTTCATGAATAAATAAAGACAATTATTGTTTCCAAACCTCCATTGTTCATTTTATTTTTTTTTCTTTGTTTTTTCATTGTAACTAATGTTATTGTTTAGATTTGGTTTCTTTGTTCATTTATTTATGTGTTTTTCTTCTTAACCATTTTCTTGTTGGTTCTATGAAAGGAACAAGAACCTTGTAATCGAGTGTATTTTGGTACATCCATGGTCCAAAAGACACACAACCCTATTCACTTTAGCTTTGGGGGCTTTTTGCTTCACTGAATATACTCTCCACCATATGTGTCTTGTTCACATCATTCTCCCACTCAAGATAGTTGTGCTTCTTACTAGATCGATTTGAATGATGTATCTTGTTGTCTCTAATATGAAATTTCAACCTCTTCCTAATTTATATGTGGCACAATGTAGGGAAATAGTTGTTTAATGTCTTCCTCCCCATTTGTACATACTGAACATCACATTTCCTCCTACTCTAAATTTTAACATCTCTTATATTACACTTCAACATATATGATAAGGTTCTTGCTTCTGTTACTCATTGTTTTGTACACCATGGGATGTTACAATTCAAATAATTTTATAATTTTATATTATTATGAGCGTTAGAGTTCTCTATGTACTAATTTTTTTCTCTTTTAGCATATTTTCACCATTCTCCCTCCCTATACTTTTCAATGAATTTTATATGATGTGTTTGTTTCTTCTTTCCAACTTTAAAAAAAATTCCTACACTTAGTTCCATGTTTTTTCTTCTTCCCTTATTTAGTTCATCTTGGTTAATTTTCACTCAAACCCTATGTCTATCTATCTCTCCCATTTTTATCTATAGAGGATTATTTTTTCCAATACCTCTATTTTCTTTAAGTATATCCATGTTTTGGTTAGGAATATCGGACTGGAAGCATTTCCTTTTGCTACTACATATCTTGTTATTTAGTGTTTTTATACTATATATTTTTATCTCTAAAGGAAACACTTATATCCCATTCACTTCACCAACACAAATTCCTTGCTTAATAAAAAATGGACCTGTGGTTTTTATCTTTCGCAAAGATCCAAATCTTTTGAATGACTAAAAGGCCTTTATTATTAATGTAGTGCTAAGTTCAAATTAATGTGAAACATTAATAGGGGTTGATAAGAGTGATTATTCATGGGTGTAACTCAACACAATAACTACCTATCAATTTCAATACAAAATAGGACTTTGCATTGGTTTCTTTGGTGTAACCTAGTTCTCTCATGAATGGACACCTATGCTCATTTCCCAATATGGGAATAAATCCATATAATTAATCCATAATTCATGTTACTCTTCTAGATAAATGGCACATCCATGTGTCTATAATCTAAGGTATATGGTTTTTCTAAGTGATGAAGTGTTTTCTCTAATTAGAAAATATATAGTTGTAAATTAATAGCGATACACATTATTAACACTTAATCTCCTGTGAAGAAAAAGAAATGAGAAAATATGCTCATTGTTCTATTAGATGGATAACCATAAAAAACATCCTTACCAAGGGAAATTCTTTATTTCTTAATGGAATACTGCTACATCAATGTGAGTACACTTATGGTTTGAATTGGGGCCTCCAATTTTTATCTATATGTTAATAACCAAAACATAGATTCAAATTCTAAGAAAAAATATGATTTTCATGGATTACATTTTCAAAAACCTATATTGGAATGTAATTAAATATCATTCTTGTCTATATTAAAATTAAAAAAGAATTACACAAATATCTTGGAAAACAGCTTACAAAATATTTGTTAGCATGTTTTGTTCAGCATCCATAGGAGAGAGAAGGATAATCATTAGGTCATGTATGGTCATAAAACCCTACCTGGAGTCTTCTTAAAAGTGAGGATGCGGCCCTATGACCTTGTATGGACTTCCTTTTACAACTAATTCATAAATGAAAAGAAATAATTCAAAATTTGATCTAATACTTAGAAATAAGCACATAAAAATCCCTTGAATGAGAGAAAAAACATGCAAAATCTCAAATGATCCAAGAAGCACAAGAAAAAAAATCTCTCATCCATTTTAGTAACCCCATAATTTATCTTCCTTAGACTAAATATAGTTGATCTATATGACTAGTTAGGCATCTAAGTGTTGAAAATATAGGGCATCCTCTTAAACTAATAATTGATTCTTATGATATCTATTAGTTTAATTATTTTATTGTGATATTTTCAATCATAAATAAATTACACAGAGGAGCTCAATAAAAAAAATTCCATAAGAATCATAAAGAGATAGAAACACAATAACACACATATTAACCTTGGGAAAATCCACATGGGAAAACCCAACAAATCTTGCCTTAGATAATCAATTCAATAGGAGACATCAAATTCAAGACATAATGACCAACAAATATTTCCAGCAAGAGTCCAAGTCAAGCCCTCCTCAATTTTCCTTAATCACCTTGATCAAGGGACTAGACATAGGTTAGAAACATTTGGCCTATATTCCTTAGGAATTTGGTCTTGATAGTAAAGAGATATCACATAGTTCCATCCTAAAAAAAGTATAACCACATAAATTGGCCTCATTAGCACAAATAATGATCACAAAAATTCGATCCCTTTAACAAAGTATTCACCAAATAAAATCTAGACCCTTAGCATAGAGAACAATCACAAACCTTAAACCCTTTCACTAATGTTTTTCTTGTACTTTAATGAATTTGACATGTTGTTCATTCTGCTCCTTAATTTCTTATGTACGGCCATAATATTTTATGATTCGATGATCTGATTAATGGTGATTGATAACGGTTTGAATGCCTTGTAGATATAGTGATCAATAGGCCGAATGGCTTCCATGAAGGGTTAGGTTGAATTTATGTCTTGAGGGTTGAATTTGAAACCTTGTGGAGCCAAAAACTAAAATAAAAAAAATAAAAAAATTCTTTTTTATAAGGTCACGAAGAACATTCCTTTCATTTTTATTTTTACAAATATATAATTTGTTTATCTTTTGAGCATCAAGAACATGCTTTACATAAATATCAATGAAAAAAATATATTATGAAGACCAACCATAGCTACAAAATTCAACACTCTCTCTTAGCTTAGGAGGTATTCATAATGAGTATCAAGATGATCTCAAGTTGACAGATTCTCTAAGGAAATATGAATATTAAGATAAGCATCATCATCAATATCATAATCACGGTTCACCACATAACACCTATAGACATAGTATAGGTGAAACATCATAGGTGTCATCAATGATAAACAAGCTCACTCTAGAAAGATATTTGAGCATCACGCTAAGAGGATCCAACTTATCTGAGAAACCTATAGGACTATTCTCCAACCAAATTCAAAATGACACATGGAGAATATCCTTTATTGGACCATTCTTCAAACCAAGTTCAAAGTGACATAGGGAGATGGTCTTCTACCATATCATTCTCCTTCTAAGGTCAATGTGATGCAAGAATAATGTTAGTCTGCCAGACCTTTCTCCAACCAAGGTCAAACTGACACAGGGAAAATATCCTCTAAGGGAACATTCTTAAAACTAAGTTAAAAGTGACACAAGGAGAAGATCTTCTACCAGATCATTCTCCAGACAAGATCAATGTGACAGGAATAATGCTAGCCTGCCAAAACATTCTCCAACCAAGGTCTAAAGACACTAGAATAATGCAAACACATGATGATATAAAATCTATTAAACCATTATCGAACCAAGCATATTGACACATAGAAAACCTCTCCAACCAAGATCATAATGACATAGGGAGAATATCATACCATTGTCTAACAAAGGTCATGAAGACACGGAGAGAATATTGATTCATAATGGTGTCTCATTAACTCTCCTTTTCAATAAGGGAGGTATTCTCAATGAACCAAAGCTTGTCTTGGAAGTACAAAAAATTCACCCTAAAAAGAGGCTTTGTAAGAATATCAATTATCTCCTCAATAGTGGAGATGTACTGAAGCTTCATTCCTCCCTTATGCACTATGAATAAAAATAATTGGTACTTTATCCGAATGTCTTTCAACCTTTCATCATGGTTGCTACCTAAAACTTATCAATATAGTCCTGCAAGTAGCCTCAAAAGAAATATTGTTTCTTAACTTTCCAAACTAGCTACAATATACTCTATCACTAAGTGCAACTTATTTTTTCTTCCAAATCATCTAATGAAATCATCACAGATTCAAACCTAAAGTAATATCCTCATAAACTATTTCTATATTCAACACTCCTAACCCAATCTAAATCTGTAGTTGTACTTCACTATTTAAGGAAAATCTCAAATCATAACTGACTTAGCCATACCTAATTGTACCATGTTTCTACTTCAACGCATGTTCAGAAACATATCTAGGCTCAATCATAAACTTATTTTCTCCCTTTACTAGTTAATAGATTCCTTCTGGTCACTCTTGTAGCAGGGTCCCTCATGACCAAATCTTGATATATTTTTGGAATATTTTTGAAGTTGTTGTAAGTTTAGTCATGTGTAGTATAAGTCAAGGGGATTTGGGGTGGGTCAAAGCCCCTCATGAATTGTAATGGGTCAAAGGGTAGAACTAGGGGCCACAAACCACGGTTTGCAGACCTTAGATGAGCATAGGCTAAAAGTATAAATAGGAGTCTAAATCGAGTCGATAGGATAATAATGTTGTGGATGATAGATATTTGACTGTATTTTGATATTTCTAATGGATTTTTTTTGGGTTAGAAGGCTCCTGCTAGCTATTTGCACGAAGACCTTAGTCCTGCTATGTGTGGACCCTGCTGGATGTGTGCATGGGTGAACCAAAGGTGTTGTAAGGAAGTGTTGGACTATTAATTAATGAAGACTGTTTTGGATGATATCTGAGTATGAAATGCATAAGTTATTTTCTTTATGATCGCTTCTACATGTTATTTTCTATTACTATGTTATATGTATTCAAAGTGATTGGGCAACTTTTCTTTCTTTAGATGAATGGTTATTGAATGGATCTAGTACTGTTGAGCTTTAATAATATGTATTAAGGGTTATTGTATGGATTGCAGACTTTTTTTTTAACTTGCGTGGCCAGGTATTCTATATAATTGACCTAAATCTATCGGGTTAGGGTTTTTCTAGTTACGGTTTCTGTTGCAAAGTTCTATTCATAGTTGTTTTAGATCTAAAGGAACCTACATCATTTAATTCTCTCTCAGGGTGTGGAAACTTGGTTCCAGCACCCCCCATACTGCTTCGGGTGAGATTCTGAATTGCACAAGCAGGTCATCGTTGAAAGGGCTAGTAGTAAGGGGTTTTTTTTTAGTTAACTTTAACTCTGAACCTGGGTCAGGGCCACTCAATCCAACAAATGGTTTCTTTTGTGGGACCGAGATCATTTTGAGAGAGATTATATTGAGTGGAAACCATTAAAGCATGAACTAGAGGACTGTTTGAGAAAAATATTTAGGAATTTTCCCTAAAAGAAAAAAAAAAAGTAAGAAGTTGTCTATTGAAGATTGGAAACATTAGTATATTTTCATATAGGTTCAGAAGATATTATTTGTGACCATTGGGCATGAATTACAGGAGTGGTTGTCAAGATTAACAGAGTTCCAAACCTGTTGGAAGGAGAACAAGGTCATGCAATGGATGTCGGGATTAATCCAACAGTTGGAAAAGAATTATGATCCCATCACTCGGACTGTAGATCACTAGGTTGACATTATCTTGGGTGGGTTTGTGACGAAATTTTCAGTAGATCAGTTTGTGTCATATTCTACAGCTGAAAGGAGATTTTTCAATAGATTAAGAGGTAAATTTTTACGAACCTTGCCTCTGTTGATTAAGATGTTATTATCTGAAAAGGGTGTTTTGTGCAGTCACAATGATTGAATGACCCATGACAATATCGAAAGTACTACGCGTAGTAAAAAATATTATCGGTTCAATCAAATATGGGACAGATCTGTATACACCCCCTTGAGAAATTCACCTGATATATAAAGTAGCGTGGCTATGTACACTGAAGGTATCCCTCCTGCTACACCTCAGTCTAACCCGCCTAGCGTTAAGACATCTCATACCCCATCGCCACTGCCACTTGCAGAAGATATGGTCGTGCATATGAAGCTACCCACCTTTAAGGGTGTGGGAGATAAGTAATGGATCAATTTTCTTTTATGGTTGATGCAATATGGACTATGCAAAATGTTAATACAAATGTTGTTAAGAGAGCACAACTAGCTATGGTGTTCAAAGGCTGCGCTTTATATTGGTTCATGGGATATCTCAATCAGAACATAGATCTCACTGTTGCATAGATTAAGGATGCCCTGAAACAACAATTGAGGAAGCCAAATTCCTATGCACAGTGTGTGATAAAACTAAAATATATCAAACAAGGACACAAGGAATCGGTTTGGGAAGCTGAACAACAACTAAAGCACACCATCAGCGAAGGAGGTTTTGTTTATTATGATAATAAGCATAGGGAATGTTTCATTCAACCCTTAGTTAAACTGAGAGGGGGGGTGACTCAATTTAATACATTCATGGTCTTTTAAAAACTTTCTTTTAAAACCTATTTCCACCTTCATTTCATGATCAAATTAATGTATAATGAACCAACAGTCTTAATATGTGAGCAGTAGATACTAAGAAGATTAAATACAGAATATCAACACATAATAATCATGCACATAGACAAAAGATATAAGTGGAAACCCATAAGGGAGAAAAGCACATATTATTATTGTTGTGATGCAAAGGAAAGCTCTAACTCCCTCTCACCACTGATTTTCTGCAGGATCCAACCTACAGGAGGCTATTACCTCAAATTCTGCAAGCTACAACTTGAAAGGAAGCTCCAACAACCATTTGTTTTCTACAGTCTCCAACCCACAGGAGGCTCCTATGTCAACTAGCTCCAACTGGACATATATCAAGCTACAACTTGAAATAGAAGCACCAAATCCCATGTATTTTCTATAGGCTATAACCCACAGGAGGCTCCTACCTCAACTAGCTACAACTGGAAATCTATCAAGCCACAACTTGATATGGAAGCACCAACTTCCTCATTCTACAATAAAATCATATGTTGATTTACCTAGATATTAGCTCTGTTTTTATCCTTCTTCACTGCTATCCTTCCAACCTTTAGATATGCTTTAAACCATTTCTGGATCTTCACGGCTTCTCTATTTTCTCCTTCTTCTTCTTCCACTCTCTAAAATGCTAATGCATATGACAGTAAAATCATTTATAGAGATCACCCTCTCGCTACTTGAATTCAACATGGGAATATGAAATGAATAGGCACAACTCTTTCCCTTCCACCTTCTCATTTTCTCGCTCATCATTTCAGGAGGTTCCAAAAATGTCTACTCATTTCATAATTAAATTGGAGTTTTTCTTTGCTTACGGAGACTTGCCTTTGCATCACAAATAATATAAAAATAATCAATGAATTTACATGTACAATTACAATATTATTTCAATTCAGCCCTTTCAGCTTCTTAATTTTTTGTTCATCTTCTCTTCTCTACCTGCTGCCCCTTTGTCTTCTCTACCTGCTGTTATATTTCCAACTATGTTGTTGCATTACTATCTTAGCCCGACTTGACCCATGCCTTTATGCTTTACACCACCTCTGCCTATTTCATATCTTACCTATAGCGTTCTATGCTCTTCTCTGCTCCTTTGCTCTGTGTCAGGTTACTTACCCAAGTCTCCTTCTGCCCATGTTCAGTCTTTGTTATCAAAATCATGTAGCCGCATAACACCTCTTCACAAGTGTTGGGTCATTTGCCCAGATTTTTCTCTCTTGCATTCAGCCTTTCCTTTGTTACGGAGTCATCTATTCTTCCAACATTTTATTCATAAAATCACATAGCCCCAGACTTGAATACACCAGATCTTGACTTCGAACGTTATCGCATCCGGTCTCATGTCGTATTTCAGCGTATCAAATTTTTAATGTTATAATTCCCTTTTCAACCTCTGATGTGATTTAACACTAGAAAGGCTCAGTATAAATGCTTAACTTTGGTTGAAGGGTCCCACAACATGATGACCAATCAGAGTACATCACATTTCACTTATCTGCAATTTTTAAAGTTTTGCAAGAAATGTATCCCATATTTTCGTGATATGAGATCACATCACATCACATCCAACTTATTGTGTGAACTCTTGAGTACAAACCATGAAATCTGTGGTGTGCGCTCATGCGCAATGCCACCATGTAGTCTCCCCTCATCCCATCACATATTCTAACCTTACGGTATCCCAAAAAAATTAACATTCCTTACCGCTATTTGGTAACAATTGCGATGTGTGGGCTTGCGATTCACTATCTGCCATTGATCTACCTCCAGATCTAACGGTCCTCATATGATCGCACTTTACGCTTCATAAGATTTACTTTGTGGTTTTATTCTATTTATTGTGTTCTGCGAAGTAGTGTCGTGCCAACACGTGTCTTCTCCATTTCGCATCACAAATAATTTAACTTACCATGTGATGCCTTAATGCTAAACTCTCAAATGTTGCGATTTGAGATTCGATCTCTGCCATCCATCTCTTGCCTTAACTTTTGTGATCTAATCCTAACCGTTTGTTACACTACTTTGAAATTTTTCTAAGTGATCTCTACCTTAGTCGATTTCTATTCTTTATACTGTCGCCACTTTGTAACACAGGTTCCTCCATGCTACTCCTCCTGAGCTTGTTCAAAGTTTTCAAAGCGATTCTCTCCTAAGCTTTATACTATCGCCGCTCTGCAACACTGGTTCCTCCACGCTACTCCTCCCTGATCTTTATTTAGTTTCTAAGTGCGTTGATCTCTCCTGAGCTTGTTCTTATATTCGCTATTCACTCCGACTTGGGATTCTTTCACTTATTTCACGCCTTTTTTGCTTCTCTGCTACCTTCACTGCCTCAACTACCTTCACTACCTCTGCTTCTTTGCTGCCTCTACTTCTTTGTTGCCTCTCTGCTACCTTTGCTACTTTGCTTCCTCTGGCTCTGATTCTTTGTGCATTGTTGCATGATCCGATCCTTTGTATTATAGTTGTTTCTATGCTCTTTTTCCATCAAAAATGATTCTCATGTTGCTTCTTTCTGGACCTTTGCCATCAATGACAATATTTCCAATAGTCTCCCCCTTTGGCATTGATGGAAATACTCCAATACTTCCTCTAGCACTTCCCCCCCTTCTAATTCTGAGAGGTGTATTTTCTTCCTCTACTTGATTTTCCTCCCCCTTTGACATCAATGGAAAACAGTTGCACATTTCCCAGTGTGGTTCCTATCTTTTCGTGATACTCTGATCTTGAGGACCTGTACCATGCACTGCTCCATTGCTCTAGTTGTTCTATGACAACGTTTATTGACTTCTCTCCCCCTCGAATCATGATTACTTCTCTAATACTGACTATCACTTGTCTATTGCACTGATCCCGTTCCTTTTATTGCAACCTTTGCTGGTGTATTTCCAAAATTATATATATATATATGTGTGTGTGTGTGTGTGTTTTTCTTTTTTCTTTTTTTTTAATTTTTATTTTTAATTTTTAAATTTTTAATTTTTATTTATTTTTTTATTTTTTTAAAAATTTTTTTTTTTCTTCTGATGATATCAGAGAGTAACATCTACAGACACTACCCCTAGTTTGTCTCTTATATATTTGAATGGTTCTTTAGCAAGAGTTTTTGTGAATATGTCTGTTGTTTGTTCCTTTTTGGGTACATACTCCAACTTCACTATTTTTTGTGCTACTTGTTCTCTGAGGAAGTGGTACTTTATTGGAATTTTCTTTGTTTTCGAACAAAGTACAGGAATTTTTTATATAATTATAGTATTGTCACATTTGATAGAAATGGGATCACTGATGCTTACCTTCATGTATTGGAGAGCTTGTTTCATCCACATTACTTGTGTGCAACAAGATTTTGCCACTATGTATTCTGCTTATACTGTAGATAGAGAGACAAAAGTTTGCTTCTTGCTTAGCAATGCCACCAAAATTTCTCCCAAATAGAATGCACCTCCACTTGTGTTTTCCTGTCATCCACACAGCTGGCTCAATCTACATCTATGTATGTTGTCAATGTAAATTCTTTGAATTTTGGATACCATAGGCGATAATTTGCAATTCCTTGCAGATATTTGAATATCCTCTTGATTGATAGCAAGTGATTTTGTTTTGGTGTTGCTTGATATCTGGCCATAATTCCTACTGCCAACATAATTTCCTGTCTAGAGGTAGTTAGGTATAAAAGAATTCCTATCATGGATCTGTAAATTCTTTGATCTACATCTATAGATCCATCATCAACACATATTTTGCATCCAATGATCATGGGAGTTGACATAGGTTTGTAGTCTTCCATTTGGAACCTTTTCAACATTTCTCTTAAGTATTTTTCTTGTGAAATTAATATTATTTTTTTCTTTTGTAGAATTTGAAGTCCTAAATAGAAGGTGAGCTCTCCAATCATAAACATCTCAAATTCCAATTTCTTCTCTTCTGCAAATCCTTTTGCTAACTCATATTTGTTGCTACCAAACATGATGTCATCTACATATACTACTACAATTAAGAGTTCATTTTCATCAACCTTTATGTACAAATTGTTGTCTACTCCTCCTTTCTTGAACCCTTATTTTTGTAAGTATTTTTCCAACCTTGAATACCATGCATGTGGAGCTTGTTTCAGACCATATAAGACTTTCTTTAATCTACACTGATAGTCATGTTTATTTGTTAAGGATAATCCTTTAGGTTGTTCCATGTTGTGAAGCCAGCTCCAAAAATAGAGGAAAAGAGATATTAACACCTTAGAAATAAGCCACTTCGAGGGGGAAACCTCCAATACATTACATGAATGAACAATTCTTGGATGATACAAACTACAAAACCTCCTTTCTATATATAGGAGTCCATGGGGCCACAATGTAATCCTAGTGGGGCCACAATGTAATCCTAGCTAACCTAAAAATAATAATTTAAGGTCACAATAATAACAATATGGGGGTTACAGGGGTACAATAATAACAATAAGGGGGTTACACTAACAAAAACAAGGGACTATACTAGTAATATAGGGACCTAACATGCCCCTCTCCTTCAAAAAAGTGTTGTCTTCAATGCTTGAGTAGCTCTGGGTGCTTTTGTATAAAATTCTCATCCTCCCATGTAGAATCTTCAGTGGGTAAGTTCTTCCAGTTGATGAGATACTCTAAAATTGATCAATTTTGTAGTTGTCGAGTTCTTGTTTCCGTGATCGCTTCAAGTTCCAATATGATTTTTCCTTCCTCATCAAGTTCTGGAAATATTGTTTGAACTGGAAGATTTTCACCTATAACCTTCTTTAAGCATGAAACATGGAAAACTGGATGCACTCATGAAGAAGTAGGAAGCTCCAATTTGTATGCGATAGCACCAATCTTTTGTAGCACCTTGTAAGGACCATAGTACTTTGGCTATAATTTATTACCCTTCTTAGCTTTCTTGAGGGACATTTCCTTGTATGGTTGTAGCCGTAAAAATACCCAGTATCCTACATCAAAAATTCTCTCGTTGCGATGTTGATCTGCCTATTGTTTCATTCGATTTTGTGCCTAATTCAGGTTATTCTTTAAGAGTTGGAGAACTTCTTGTTGATGCTCGATGTGATCTTCCACTGCTTTAACCTTCAAAATTTTTCTTAAAGATGATGTGATGGATGGTGGATGATATTCATAAATTTCCATAAATGGGGTCATTTTTGATGCAGTATGGAAGGAAGTGTTCTACCACCATTCAGCGAGAGGTAACCACTTGACCCATTGTGTTTCTTTATTAGATACAAAACAACGAAGATATCCTTCCAAACATTTATTTACTATCTCAGTTTGACCATCAGATTGAGGATGATAAGATGAGCTATGAGCTAATTGAGTACCCAAACAAGAAAATAACTCTGTCCAAAAATTTCCAGTAAAAATGGGATCTCTGTCGCTAACAATAACCCTTGGGTTTCTATGTAGCTTTTGAATTGTGTCCATAAATGTAGTAGTAACTGTACTTGCTTTAAATGGATGAGATAATGCACAAAAGTGTGCATACTTGGTAAGTCTATCAACTACCACCATGACGACACTCTTTCCTCTGGACTTAGGTAAACCTGTGATAAAATCCATTGAAATCTCGTCCCAACATTGACTTGGAATGGATAAAGGTTGTAGAAGTCCTGGGGTCTTAATTGTCTCAAATTTATTCTGCTGGAAAACCAAACATTCCACCACAAAATTTTGAATATGATATTTAAGGCCATCCCAAAAAAATCCTTTCTTCACCCTGTGGTAAGTTTTTAAAGATCCTGAGTGTCCTCCTAAAGGAGAAGTGTGCAATTCCAAAAGAATATTTTGTTTTAGTTGGGAATTCTTACAAATATATAAGCGATCTTTGTACCATAAAGAATCATTTTTCCAACTAAATGTATCAGATGTACTAGGATCGTGTTGCAACTCTTGAATGAGTGTCCATAATTCTTTGTCCTTCTTCCATTCATCTCTTGCTTCGGTTATCCAATCTGGTTGGATAATAGAAATGGCACAAAGCTATGCTTCCACCTCTTCATTCTTTCCTGAGAGTGCATGTGCAACAACATTAAGCTTCCATTTTTTGTAGATTATTTCAAATTCATAACCCAACATCTTTGTGACCCATTTTTGTTGCTCTTTTCAAGATAGTCTTTGTTCCGAAAAGTTTTTAAGACTATCATGATCATTTTTTACCTTGAATGTCTTCCCATTGGGTAAGTTTGACATTTATTTAGTGCATGCAGTATTGCTAACATTTCCTTCTCATAAATAGGTTTTTGTAAATACTTTCCTTTGATTGGATGACTTTCAAGAGTAATGGGTCTTCCTTCCTACATTAAAATAACACCAATTCCATTTCCCGAGGCATCACATTCCACAATAAAGGTTTTTGTGAAGTCTGGAATAGCTAAGACCGGTGCTAGGCACATGGACTCTTTAAGATGTTCAAAGGCCTTAGTTGCTTCAGGAGTCCATGAAAATGTATCTTTCTTCAATAATGTTGTTAGAGGTGCTGCTATTCTCCCATAATTCTTAAAAAACTTGCGATAATACCCTATTAACCCGAGAAATCCTTGCAACTGCTTTATGGTTGTGGGGTCTTTCCATTCCTTAATGGCTTTAATTTTTTTAGGGTCTACCTTAACACCCTCGTGAGATACAATATGACCCAGATATTCCACCTCTTGTACTCCAAAGAAACATCTAGATGTTTTTGCATATAATTGTTTCTCCTACAATAGTTTGAGCACCCTGTCAACATGTTTAAGCACCCTTTCAACATGTTTAACATGATCCTTCCAAGACCTGTTGTAGATTAGTATATCATCAAAAAATACTAGAAAAATTTTTCTAAGGAAGGGTTTGAAAATGGAATTCATCAACCCTTGAAATGTAGAAGGTGCATTGGTAAGGCTAAAAGGCATGAACAAAATTTCATAATGACCCTCATGAGTTCGAGATTTTTTTTTCGAAATATATTCAGTCTTCATTCTAATTTGATGATATCCCGAATGAAGATCCAACTTGGTAAAATAAGTTTCTCCATGTAATTAATCCAATAATTCATCAATCACAGGAATGGGAAATTTATCTTTAATGGTGAGCTTATTGAGCTCCCTATAATTTGGACACATGCACCATGATCCATCCTTCTTGTGTACCAATACTACAGGAGCAGAGAAAGAACTTTGACTAGGTTGAATTATACCCGCCTCTAACATTTTTGCAATCATATGTTCAATTTCGCTCTTTTGGACATAAGGATATCTATAAGGCCTGATGTTTGGAGGAACACTTCCTGGAATCAAATGAATAGCATGATCATGATCACTAATAGGTGGGAGTCCTTTGGGATTTTCAAACACCTTGGAATTATTGTCCAAGACTTGTTGGAGATCTGCAGAAATAGATGATTTTGATGTTGGAGCTTCTAGTGAGCATAATTGTGCAATTACGCCTCGCTGTTCTTTCTTTAGAAGCTTTGTCATGACATTAGAGCTTATTATCCTTCCTGGCTTCCCCGCAATACCCAGTAATTCGACTTCCTTTCCTTCTGAAAAAAATTTCAAGAAAAGTTCTTGAAAATTAAAAGCTACCGTCCCCAAAGATTGTAACCATTGTACTCCTAGTACAACATCAGCACCTCCCATAGGAATGGAAAGCATTGGACTAGTCAATACATATTCCCCATGGTTAGCTTGATATTATGGCATTTTCCAGAGAAATTTATAGTTCCTCCATTTGCAACCATCACTTGACATTCTGGTGCTGGGTATAGGAAACAATTTAATTCCTTGGCTACCTTACAATGAATAAATTATGGGTGCTACCTGAATCAATCAACACTATTACCTTTTTCTTCTTGATTTGTCCTGCTATCTTGAGAGTTTGAGGAGTGGTAATTCCTGCCAGTGCATTACACGATATGGTCAGATTCATTTCTTCCTCTTCTAGAGCTGGTTCCTGGTGTATATCCTCCTCTTGTTCATTTTCTTCTTCCTCTTCACAATCTATGTAAAATAATTTCTTCTCAGCACACTTATGACCTTTAGTGTATTTGCTATCACAACTGTAGCAAAGCCCTTTTGCTATTTTTTCTTCCAATTGTTGTGGTGTCAACCTTGTAGATTGTGGAAATCTAGGCGTAGAAACACTTCCTTCTTTATAGAAGTGAGTGGTAGGCTTCCTTGTCGCCATAATTTTACATTCAATTTTTCTTGCCAACCTGAATGCCTTCTCCAATGAATCAGGTTCCAAAACACGAAATTCATGTTGGATGTTATCCTTTAAATTACCTATGAAGAGATCAATCCTGTGTTCCTCTAGAATATCAGTTACCCTTATATTCAATTTTTGGAAGTCCTCAATGTGCTCCCCCACTGAACACTTTTGTTTGAGATTTATCAATTGGCTAAAGAAGGTGTTTCTCTTTGTATCCTCATAATGTGCTATCATTTCCTCTGTAAAAATTGACCAAATGACAATTTTTTTACGGGAGAAAAGCCATCGATACCATACAAATGTATTTTGTTCTAAATGTAAAGTTGCAATGCATACCTTTTGTGTGTTTTGCACATTATGGAGATCAAAATATTGCTCCATCTCTAGTATCCATGTTACAGGATCCTTTCCATCAAACTTCCTCATATCCATTTTTGGAATATGGTGGTTCTTCCTGCCAACATTAGAGTTTATGAAGTCATGATTAACATTTATTTTTTTCTCATCATGAGTTTCCTCTACTATCTTTTCACCATTAGGAAACATTTCTTGTATCAACTTTGTCAAACCTTCCATGTCTGCTTATAGATCATTCTTCATGTTTTCCATGTTGTTTTTCATTTTTTCATCGATCTTAGTTTCCATGTCATCCATCTTAGATTCCATACCTTTCTTCAAACCGTCCATATTATTCATCAAACCATCCATCTTCGCTTCCATTTCATTTTTTGTTGCTCTTTGCGAGAGCGAAATTTGGTGCACTTGCTCTTGTAATTTTGATAGATCATGTTGCAATTCTTCATCTTCATGAGTCATAGTAGATCCTTCTGAAGGATTAATGGGTGTTGAATTATTTTTATGGGGCATTTTTTAGAACCCAATACTGATATCTATTCTACAATATTCCCTTGGAATCAATTCAAATCAATTCTTTAAACAAGACTTATGCAATTTGGAAAAAAATACACACCTTTTTCTTGCTTTTGAGGAGCTCCATATTGAAATTGGATTATCTTCGTGATTGTGGCACTTCAATATCTGAAATTTGGCACTAAGGTAGCCTTCTGAATTATCTTTCAAATGCTACAGGCCTGACTTGATTTTGATTCTCCAAGGAAAAGTTATGTTCAATCTCCCACAATGACCTAATTATAGACTGGTTCAGTACAACGTACTTGTAAGACTTGCCACGTGTCACTATTTCGTCTTTTAGCTCTGAAATTGATAGAAAGGAAAATAAATTCTGTGTAATTGCAGTCACTTTAGATGGCACTCCAATATGATGCTTAGAGAGAGAGTTATGAATATTTTCCCACGATCACCTCTTTGAGATGAAATTTAGGAGCCTGAAAAAGCACTACCTTCCACAAATCATATCTCCGAAAATATTGTGAACCAAGATTTGAAATTTTGTGACAAGTTTCCTCTAGATTTTAGCTTCGCGCCCTAAAAATTTCATATTTTGAACCTTCATAGAAAAAACGTTATAGCACAAATTCTGCGATGACCTGTTTAGATTAATTTGAGGAGCCTACAAAAAGACCTAACTTCCACAAATCCTATCTCCGAAAATTTTGTGAACCAAGCTCTGAAAGTTTGCGACAGTGTTCCTCAAGATTTTGGCTTCACACCCTAAAAATTTTAGCTTCTGAAACTTCATAGAAAACAATTTATATCAAAAATTCCAAGATGATCTGTTTGGAGCAGCAAAACCCTAGAATCCAAAGCTCTGATACCAAATGTTGTGAAGCCAGCTCCAAAAATAAAATAAAAGAGATATCAACGCCTTATAAATAAGCCACTTCGAGGGGGAAACCTCCAATACATTACATGAATGAACAATTCTTGGATGATACAAATTACAAAACCTCCTTTCTATATATAAGAGTCCATGGAGCCACAATGTAATCCTAGCCGACCTAACAATAATAATTTAAGGGCACAATAATAAAAATATGGGGGTTACATGGGTAAAATAATAACAATAAGGGGGTTACACTAACAACAATAAGGGAGTATACTAGTAATATAGGGACCTAACATTCCATGTAGACTTTTTCCTCTAAATCTCCATTCAGGAAGGCAGACTTCACATCCATTTGATATACCCTGAAATCATGATAGCATGCAAAGGCCAAAAACATTCTGATTGCTTCCATTCTTTCTACAGGGGAAAAGGTTTCATCATAATCAACTCCTTTGATTTGAGAATATCCCTTGCATACATGTCTATCTTTATTTATGATTACCTGACCTTGTTCATTCATCTTATTCTTGAAAATCCATTTTGTGCCAATTACATTTTTCCCAGTGGGTCTTGGCTTTAACTCCCAGGTCTTGCTCTTTTCGATTTGGTATAGTTCTTCATTCATAGAATTTACCCAATTTTTTTCCTTGTTGGCTTCATCAAAATTATTTGGTTCTATTTCTGACAACATGGCTAGGTATACTTCCTCGGTCTATTCAACTAGTTGTCTTCTAGTTTGGACTCTTGCACTCTTGTCTCCAATGATTTGATCTTCTAGATGGTTCTTCTGAGTGCGTCTCGAGGGACCTTTTTAGTTTAATTTAGTCTCTTCTGTTGTCTTACTCTGTTCTTCATTTTCTTGATTCTCATCTTCATGATCATCTAGATGATTGAGGCAGCTTGTGTTTCTAGTTTTGTTTGGTAGATCTTCATCGAATCTCACATCAATGCTTTCCATTATTTTATGCAGTCTTTTTTTGTAGCACTTGTATCAATTACTCTTGGATGCATATCCCAGGAATATTCCTTCATCAACTCTTGCATCATACTGTTACATAGCATTTTTTCACCATCCTTGCAATTCATTATCCCACATATTGGAGGGTCCTTCCCGTGACTTGTGAACAATGTCATACTTTGCAAACACCTTATTTGCATCCTTCTGCATAAGGATATCATTTCTCCTGTTGGAAATTTCCTCAAAAAAGAACATAAAACCTATGTTTTGGTCTTGGTGTGGATGGCCAGTTCACCCCTCGCGTTGATGTGGAAGATTTTCACTAGAGTCCGCACCACCTAGCACTCTGTCTCAGTGTAGTACCCACACCAAGTTGTTTTAGGAATGTTTTTAAAAAATTACAGGTGGAAGTTTCCTTCTAACCACCTCAGGGATGAGTCACTGGAAGTGGTTTAGTTGATTAGCCACTGATCTCTCTCTTTACGTAGTGGTTTCCACCTCCCATGGAACACTCCTTAAAGATAGGCCTCCCTTCCATAATTATAGAGATCCTAACCTCTCCCTCTCCCTCTATATAAACTTGCCTTCTCCCTTTATGAAAGCTAGCTGAACATATAGCCAATAATTTGAACTTGGAGAAGAGTGCTATAGCTGAGTAATTGCTATTGATAAGGTAAAACCAAGGAGAACTACGTAGAGAGAGTTCCGTCTGAATTCCTAACGAGCCTTTGTGAGACGCGCTTCGCTTGAACCCTGTTGGAGGAGACCACAACGTTGATGCTTGGTTTTACTCTTCCTTTCATTTATTAATATACTTGAATATGGTGTTGGTTCCATCATTGTGTTATGTTTTTTATGTAATGCAATTGATTCAGTCCTCTTCGACCGACTAATAATTACGAATGTGAATTAGTATGCTGTATATTGTCGTTGCTTCTTGTGTGTG
The DNA here is from genome assembly GCA_034641835.2 of Pinus albicaulis. Lineage (NCBI taxonomy): Eukaryota > Viridiplantae > Streptophyta > Pinopsida > Pinales > Pinaceae > Pinus > Pinus albicaulis. The sequence continues at coordinate 661,314,365 of CM076583.1, read as the reverse complement.
TGCAGGTGTCTGAGCGTGAAGACGAGAAGATCATGATCTGTTAGAACAGGAGCAAGGAGCGAGCCACTCTTTTTTATGACAACAACAACATAGGATCTCCGGTAAGTTATCTATCGAATCTCCGTCCATTCGTTAACTAGGAATCAATATTATAGCTTGTCTTGTTTGTGGCTAGACCCACTCTAGGGCTAATGGGATCACCTTTGTCTGCAGAGGGGATTTACCTCACCAAAAAATTGGCGACTCCACTGGGGAATCAATGTGGGTTTTTCGTTCACCCATTAGGTCTTCTTTTTGGTCTTTTCTTGCTTGTTTTTCCTTTTCTGATTATTCTTCTAAGTCTAAGATCCTTGTTCAGCCCCAGAGGATTAGATCTAGTCTCTGTCTTTCAAAATTTTCCCCTTTTCCTGAGTGAACTGGCTTGGCACATTTTCTATTTAGACAGACGCGCCAATTGGCGCTAGTTTCTAGTGTTGCAGCTGCACCATCCCCTGTTTGGCACTGATTACAACCAAACAGCCGCGCCGACCCCTGTAGGTTTTAGGGTTTGGTCTGTTTTGAAGATTTTAGGTCAGTACTTGTGCTTCTGGGTTATTTTTAGGTATGTCTTGAGTGCTTTGGGATTGTTCTTTATTATGATCAGCTTCCTTCCTTCAGTTTTTTGTCAATTTCCTACAAACATCGCAGCCTTAGGGTTTTTAAGTGCTTTGGTATGTTGAGCCTCCTGTAGGGGTTCGAGCCTTTTGTTTCGGAGTCAACTTCTTTCCTGGTTTGGTTGCATTCAACTCCCTTGATCCATTTGAGTGATTGCATTGGTTGAATGATTCTTGCCTCTTTCATTCAATTTTGCTTCTTGTCACTCCAGGCATAGATCACACTGCTTGTATGGGTCTGTTTTGAAATATTTCTTCAATTTGATAGATTGCAACATTGGTTTGAGTTTTGTTATGTTTGTTTTGGGTTGATTGAAATTTTTTCACTTCAACTCTCGCATTAACATTCTTGAAATAGTGTTTTGGTTTTTTTTTCATGTCATTTAGTGCACTGTTTGATCTCCTACATTAAAAAATAAAAAGAAAATTGTTTGCATTCTTGTTTGCATTGTGAAATTGAAAGTCTTTCGCATATCTAGCATTGGACATTCTAGGAAAGATTTCTCATTTTCATTAGCTTGCATCAGATACTTTAGTGGATGTTTCCACGTATTGTCATTATTTGCTATCGCTTGAAAACTTCTAACCTTCTCGTAGATAGCTCTTCATCGAACGAAATGGTATTTTTTTGGCATGTACCTTGCATTTAGCAATTTTTGAGATCCAACATTTGGTAGGACCTTGGAATTGAAACATAAATACAATATCAAATTAAAATTTATTCAATTAACCTAAGGCAACATTGAAACCTAATGAAACATCTAGCATTTTAAGTTAGAGACGTGTTCTAGCATCTTTAAACCTAACATTTGTTGCTCACCATCTGGCTTCAGATAGCACTAGTATGGACTTGTGCTCCCCGTACTATCGAGTATATAAAGGGAAATACCTCTAGGTTGCAATACTTTTATCCATAGGAAGCCAAGTCTACCGCCTTGTAACCATGATACACCAAACACAGCATTCGAGGAGACTACCTACACGTACGTCAAGTCCTTGGTAATTCTTCTTTCATTTGATTACCAAGGTGTATATGGCAATTCACGGAAACTTGGTACACCCTTCTACCTAGACTACCTGAGTAGACATTTTCGATCTTTACTGACTCCATAAATTTGAAAATATCATTGAGCACTTGTCCTTTCATGCTCGTTTCAACCTGAAAGAGATAGAGTCACCTTTTTCTTGTTTCTCGACTCTTAAAATATGAAACGACAGTGTTTTTTTTCAATGTATTAAAATATTAACTACCCACGAAATATTCTTGGTTAAATTTATCTTCCTTAGCAATTTTTTTTATGGTTGTTTCCAATGGTAACATTTTTGGAGTTTAGCAAGAAATGAATCGCCTCCTAAGGGAATCCTAGTCCTTTTCCTGCTTTTGGGAATGTTGGTGCTCCTTATATGGCAATGTTGTCTCTTCCAGGGTTAACTGTTGGTTTTCTCGTGTGTTTTTTTTCGACCTTGGTGGTCCCGAATGCCCCGATCTTTGTTCGACCATCACCTTCACCTAAACAACATCATGTTGATTCCAAGGTGGACCTCTCCCCTTCTTCACTTGTTCCTTTTTCCTCCTCTTCTACTTCACCTGGTGAAAGTCTGGATTCTAGTAAGCAGGTGGCTAAGAAGAAAAAGAAGACAAAGAAGAAGAATTCAGATAAAGGAGAGGATAGCTCTGTCGCTATTGCACCTAAGAAACCATCCAACCTTCCACGGAAATTAAAATTCCCTTGCATGTTGTGCAAAGGTGACCATCTTATTCCAGACTACCCTGGCATTCCCAAGGTACTTGAAGTATGGTCTGACGGTCATCCGCCATTGCCTTTGACTTCCGAAAGTCATATTGGTAGCACATCTTCGACTAGTGCTGATAAGACTCATAAGAAACAGGGTAAGATTAACAATTCCTGTAAGTTGTGTGAAGAGAATCATCCCATTCACCTTTTTCTGTACATGGATGAAGCTAAGAGAGTGTTGAACAACTATATTGTTTCTGCACCCTACCTTCCAGCTAGTTACCAGAAACTTTCTTTGAGTCCTCCACTAGTTGATTCCACGATTGGTCAAGAGTCATCCTTGGTCGATCCCGCCCCCCCAGAAATTCAAATTCAGGAATCCATTCCCGACCAATCATTGGATGTGGAATTGGTTGACTTGATCTTGCCTATGGTTCATCAGGTCTTTTCCGTCGAGAGTGGATCTCATCCCCCTCACGTTCCTCTTGTTTCTTCAGATTCCTTGGACTTGGAGAAAGATCATCCCATCCCTATAGTTCAAGAAGTTGCTCCTCCTGCTCTTGTGATGGAGGTCCAGGAGGATGCTCCTCTTGCTCTAGTAACACCAAGGGAAAATCATCTCAGTTCGATGGTACCTCCTCCAAGTAGTTTGGTCGCTTCCTTTGATTGGAGATGATTTGTAGGATATCGCCTTCCTTATTTTGTGCCTTTTGAGATAACAGTACAGACCTTTGATATGGTAGTACCTAGCACCATTATAGATGAAAGCATGTCTGTTAGTATTATATCTTCCACTACTTGGCAAGCATTTGTTTCTCCACCAATTATGCCTATTACTCAAAATATGTTGGCTTTTAACAGAGGAACTAGTCAACCGTTAGGAATCCTTTCAAATTTTCCTATTACTTTGGGAAGGAAAACCATCTATATAGATGTGATGGTTGTTCTAGGCCCTTTAGATTTTAATTTACTCTTGGGCCGTGACTATATTTATGTCATGGGAGAAGTTGTCTCTTCCCTCTTTCGTGTGATTTATTTTCCACACAAAGGTCAGATCGTGACCATTGATCAGCTTTCATTCTTTGGTCCTGATGTGACATCTAGTCCACCATCATCCCTTATAGGTCTTTATCCACCGGTTATATCTTCCCTGCCGCATTTTAATTATGTGGCTACTTTTCCCATGCCCGCATTCAGTGATAGTGCTGGTGTGCATCGCGTGCTGGGGGCATTGGGTCCTGATTTCCAAGATGTGTGAACCTCTTGGAATCTTTGAATTCTTATTCAACATGAAAATTTTGCCAAAGCATAGTTTGTTTTCTTGTGTCAAGCTCCTTAAAAAATGAAACAAGGTTGCCGGAGCAGAGTTTTTTTTCTTGTGTCAAGATCCTTAAAAAATGAAACAAGATCATCGGAGCAGAGTTCATTTTTCTTGCTTCAAGATCCTTAAAAAATGAAACAAGGTGTCATGAGGATGGTTTTTCTTCTATGTCAAGCTCATTAAAAAATGAATTAGCTCACAAGGATAGTTATTTTAATGTGTCAACCTCGTTAAAACAATGAAACATTTTCCTGTTCAATTCGAGTCTTTGATCAGATCTCGTAAAATCCTAGTTGAGTCTTTCTCTTGATCTTGTAACTGAACCTTCATTCCCTCTATATGTTTAGTCAGGTGCATGGACTGAAGCTTGGGGGGCATGTACCTTGAATTGAGTCACCATGCGGGGGCATGCAAATAATTTCAAGCATAGTTTGTTTTTGTTTCAAGCTTGTGTAAAATTGAAACTTGTTTCAAGTAGAGTTTCCAGATTTCAAGCTTGTGTAAAAATGAAACCATTCTCTCGTGATTGCCATTTTTTCAGCCTGTTTTTCCATATGAACCTTGGTTTTCTCATTCCATCGTCCCTATCTGCTTGGCCGATCATATGCCTTCACTTGGTTTTGTTACCCATTCTTGAGGAACCACGAAAATGAGTGGTCTTATTAGCCAGCCTCTTGACCTTTACCTATTCCGATCAGTTCTACCATTACCAGAACCAGTAGCTACCCTTAATACCACTCGTTCCTCCAGGAGGAGTCATCTTTCGGCTCTTTTCTGACTCTTGAAAATTGAAAATATTTTCGATACTATTGCCATTTTGAATTCGTTAAATGGCTATGAAACAATATCTACCCAGTATACATTTACCCCTTTTTCGGGTTGGGATAGATTATTTACAAAAAAGGAACAACTTAGCCTATCATGACTAAAAGGTTCTTTCAGATATTGTTTTCTACCTTTTCGGATCTATGAGACTACTTACGAAAAGGGACTAAGGAATTTTCTTTTCTGCCTTCTTTTCAAACTCTCTAAACATGAAAATATGTCGAGTTCTTCCTTTGTCAGACTCGTTCAACCCTGATGACATTGGAAATCGTCACCATGACATTAGCCGAGTTCCTCCTTCCTAGGGCTCGTAAAATGTTCTAGGTTGGATTTGTCCGAAGGACAAACTTATATGACAAGCATATGGTATCCTCTTCAAGCTTGTGTAAAAATAAAGAGGTACTTGCCAGAAATGGTGGGGGGAAATGGAACCAAAATTTAGTCGGTAGTATGTAACTCTTGAACATGGCACTTGTCTACATTCGTGTCGGGTTGGGGACATCTCACTTCATCATTTGTTTGCCTCCATGGGTTTGGGAAATATCTTTTGACCACTCATCTACTCTTTGCCACATCACCATGACCTCAAATCCCTTGATGTCAAATACTGCTAAATTCAATGTCGTGTTGCCGATATGTTCAAGAGAAGTTTTTCCTCTGCAATTTTCAACCTCCCTCTGATTCTTTTTTGGTATTGATTCACAAATCATCATATTCCTCTATCTCGTGTTGATGATGTGGGAAACATCATGGCCCTCCTTCGACCATGTCGCTTCCTGGCGACTTCAGCTCATTTTCCAGGAAGCCGATCTATGGAATCCCTTCAGGTGCCCTGGAGCCTGCATGCCTTAATGGCAGGTTCTTTGCATCCGATGCAAGGTTCACATCATCGGCCTTCTATCGGATGGTTCTGCAGGTGTTCGACACCAGATCACTATTCACATTCTGTGGATTGTACCTTTTGTATGTTGAGAGCCATTGTCATTATTGGTGGTTTCTCTCATGCCTGTTAACAACTCTCATTATTTTCTAGTAATCAGATGATGTTCCTGCATGTTGAACTTCAACTTGTCTATTCGCATGCTCAAACTTGTACTTTGTTCGGGTCGAGATGGAGTGCAAGACCCTGGGTTTTGTCTGATGAAATCTACACTGCGGGTTATTTTTGGATTACTATGAATTGTTACATGAATCTTCTGATTGGATGGCTACGACCATACCTGAGTCTATTTGTTGATCCTTACTGTTGGATGGCTACGTCCATACCTCGGATATCATTTTTTATGTACTCTATTAGGGATTTTTGAGCCCATGCCACATATCATGTATCAGAGATATCAGTTGTGTTTATACTTGCAGGTTTTCTAACAGCAATGTTTGGGTCAAACGCGTTCTCATAAAGCATTTCACCTCTCCCTCTCTCCCGAACCTCATGCTTTAGGGGGCATCTGTTACATAAAATTTTGTCACCATCCCTGCAATTCCTTATCCCGCATATTGGAGGGTCCTTGCCATGACTTGGGAAAAATTTCATACTTTGCAAACACCTTCTTTGCATCCTTCTGCATAAGGATATCATTTCTCCTGTTGGACATTTCCTCAAAAAATCACATAAAACCTATGTTTTGGCCTTGGTGAGGATGGCCAGTTCACCCCTCGCACCGATGTGGAATATTTTCACTAGAGCCCATGCCACCTGGTGCTCTGTCTCAGTGCAGTATCTGTGCCAAACTATTTTAGGAATGCTTTTTAAAAACTAGAGGCGGAATTTTCCTTCTAACCACCTCAGGGATGAGTCGTTGGAAGTGGTTTAGTTGATTAGCCATGGATCTCTCTCTTTAGGCAGTGGTTTCCACCTCCCATGGAACACTCCTTAGAGATATGCCCCCCTTCCATAATTATAGGGATCCTAACCTCTCCCTCTTCCTCTATATAAACAGGCCTTCTCCCTTTATGAAAGCTAGTTGAACATATAGCCAAGAAGCTGAACATATAGCTAAGAAGCTAAACTTGGAGAAGAGTGAAATAGTTGAGTAATTTCTATTGAGAAGGTATAACCAAGGAGAGCTCTGTAGGGATGGTCCCGTCCGAATTCCTGATGAGCCTTTGTGAGACGTGCTTCACTTGAACCCTGCTAGAGGAGACCACAACGTCGAAGCTTGGTTGTACTCTTCCTTTCATTTATTAATATACTCGAATATGGTGTTGGTTCCATCATTGTGTTATGTTTTTTATGTAATGCAATTGATTTAGTCCTCTTCGACTAACTAATAATTACGAATTTGAATTAGTATGTTGTATATCGTCATTGCTTCTTGTGTGTGTGTAGGTGTCCGAGCATGAAAGTGAGCAGATTGTGATCTGTCAAACCAGGAGCGAGGAGCGAGCCACTATTTTCGACGTCAACAATAGCATAAGATCTCAAGTAAGTTATCTATCGAATCTCTGTCCATTTGTTAAATAGGAATCAATATTATATCTTGTCTTGTTTGTGGCTAGACCCACTCTAGGGCTAGTGGGATCGCCTCTCTCCACAGAGGGGATTTACCTCACCAGCACATACTTCCCCAATTATTCATCATTATTCTTTATGAAAAATTTATTGCCCAAGAATCTAAAGTGCTTGAATGATTCTTGTTTCCTATGCCACAATTCATATGGAGTCTTGGCATAGTCTTGTCTAAGATGAGATTTGTTAAGAATATGAAAAACTGTGTGTACTGCTTATGCTTAGTAGGTTTGGGGAATGTTTCTTTCTTGCATCATTGCTCTGGAAATCTGTTGTACTAACCTATCTTGCCTCTCCACCACTCCATTCTACTAAGGTGTACCTCCAATTGTAAACTGTTGCTTTATCCCACATTCATTACATAGGTCTGAAAAGTCATCGTTTGTGAATTCACCTCCTTTGTTTGATCTGATGCATTTTATCTTACATCCAGTTTGATTTTCTGGCAATTCTTTGAAGATCTTGGATTTCACAAGTTCTTCATATTTATATTTGAGAGATTCCACCCACGTCAATCTGGAAAAATCATCTATTATTAGCATGAAATATGATTCTCCACCTGGTGCATTAGTTCTTGAAGGTCCTCATAGGTCCATGTGTACAAGCTGAAGTGGCTTACTTGTAGATAGTTGGTCTTTAGCCTTGAATTCTATGCGAGTTTGATTTCCTAGTTGGCAAGACTTACAAATGGTATTTGGAGGCTACTTAATTGTGGGAAAATCTCTGACCGCTTTCTTCTTGGTCAATTTGATGATTTGGTAAAAGTTTAGATGTCCCAATAACCATGATTCGTCAAGTTTTCTTATGTGGCATGCTTCATTCTCTTCTTCTCCTATATAGACATTGCTCTATGTTCGAACACCTTTGATCAAGGTATTTCCTGTGGTGATAGACCTTACTTCATAATCTTGGGCTTTGAAGAGGACCTCACAACCTGTATCACACATTTGACTAACACTTAGCAGATTGGCTTTCAAAACATTCAAAAATAGTACATTCTGAGCCTCTCCTCTTCCATTGTTCAGGTTGACTAAGTCTTTTCCCTTGATTCTCCCTACTTTATCATTTCCAAATGTTACATTTCCAGATTTATTTTCATCAATGGTTATGAACTTGCTTCAGTCTCCAGCCATATGTTTTGAGAACCCACTATCCACATACAATTGGCTTTTACGATATTGAACTATTAGAACCAGATCACACTTATTTAGCTTCTTTTTCCATTGCATGTAGTTGCTAGTTTAGTAAATTTATTGAGGATATGCACCACAATATTTAAGAGGAAATTCGTGAGACTTGTGCCCAAATTCATGGTAGCTAAAACACTCGATTGTATTTCTGAAAGGATTATGCATACAAGAGACTCCGCCATTGTTCATAATTCCCCTTGAGTTTCCATACACCAGTCTCTATATATACGTTCTGCACTCCATGGCTTTATGACCGAACCCTTTACAATAAAAGCAATACCCATAGAAGTAGTATCTATCTCTGGTAGAGAGAGTTGATGGAGGTAATTTTTTCATTTGTTGCATCTATTGCTGGTTAGACTGGAGTTTCTTTATCTTACAACATGACACAATATGTCCATTTTTGTGGTAGGTGAAGCAAGTGCCGCTTCTCACAGGAGGAAGGAACGTCCTTTGACATCTTCTAAATTTGCTCAATTCATCCTTAGTTGCGCATGAGTTTGTTGTAGCTAACTATCTCTTCGTTTCATTATTTGTCACTAGAGGTTGCTGCTTGTTTCCGATTGTTTCATTATATATCATGGTCTTGCTGGTTTCTAATCCTGTCGATCCCCTTTTTGCTGCTTCATTATCCTTTACAGCTTTTACAAAAATGATATTCTTGTTATCTTCTACCTTGGATTTGTTGGTTTCTCCTTCATTTCCTATCCCAGTATTTATATGAGGAGATATTTGAGCATTAAGATTTTTTTCCAAATGACAAGAGCTTTTCATTTGAGAAATATTCATAGTTAATTCAGTTTGGACCTTTTCTAATTTCTTCCTCAAGCTTACCACTTCTTCTTCCATCTTTTCTCGCTCTTTATTTTTCTCCTTTATTTCTTTTCTCAGAATATCCTCTATTTTCTTTGATTCTTCTAGTTCAATCTTTAAATTAATAAGGTATTCTGAATCTGGTTTTGTCTTAGAATATTTTAAAAGAATCTCTTTCTTTTTCTTACTCTTAATTTTAAGTTTTATTATTTCCACTAGAGCACTAATTAGCTCCCCCTCAAGATCTACCTCACTTTCATCTTCAAATTCCAGGTGATCTTCCTCAATATCTTCCTTGGCCATCAAGATAAATTATGAATTTCCTTCTTCATTGGGGGATTTGTATAAGCTTTCAGATGCATTGCTGTCTTGTTGAACATAGAATGATATTCGATTAAATATGTTCCTTTTTGGCCTAGCACTGAAATTTGTTTTCTGTTTCCCTCTTGACTGATTCTCCATTTTCTTATGAGCACATTTAGATGCATAGTGCCCCACTCTTCCATATTTAAAGAACTTAAATGGAAGATTAATTTTATACTTACATGTGCCTTTCCCCAATCTTCTGACAAATTTGGCCTCTTCTTCATCAGAGCAGGAGCATGTATCTTCATTTTCTCCGTTGCACTTATTTTCCTTAAAGGCTGCCTCCCTCATATTTGACTTCCCTTTTGGAAGTCTCATCTCCTAGATCGTCAAGTTTCCAAGAAATTGGTTCATGGTCAATGTTTCCCAGTTAGTTGTTTCTTCTATGGAAAAAACATTAGGGTTAAACCTGGATGGTAAAGATATTAATATCTTTTGTACAATTACACATTCTTTAATGCTTAATGCTAGAGCTTTCATGTTATTCACAACTTTTGAAACATTTAAGAAGAAGCTGACTACATCTTCTTCTTCATTCATTTTTAAATTTTCAAACTGAGCTCTATAGGCTTGTAGTTTGGCCACCTTCACCCATTTATCTCCCTGATGGATAGTTTCCAATGTATCCTAGATTTCTTTGGTAGTTACACTATGCATTACCTTGATAAATTCAGACTCACAAAGACCACTCAAAAGTGCATTCATTTCTTTTGCATTAGCTATAAAATCTTGTTTGGAAGATTTCTCTATGTTATAATCCTTTGGGGCATATCTTAATTCCATAGTGTTAGTTATCAGTAATTTTTTGCCTTGATGATGACTAAATGACTATTCCCAGATTTCTAGAAACAAAATTTATAGAACATTGTGAGTTCTAGAAATCTCGCTGCCTTCATTATCCTTAAGATAAAATTTTCACTATTTTATCATCCTATCTAGTCATGACTGGCCCACTACTCCCAGAAGACCCATCATGGGCTCGAGCTGTTTATTTTAACCCTAAATTGTCACCTTGGCCCAAATACTTTGTTTTTTTTTGCCTGAAAATCCCCACTACCACCTAAACCTACCAATCAAATAGCTTTGTTTTGTCTCACATGATACTCCCAAACATTGATGGTCTCAAATTGTCTCTATAGACCCTTCTTGGATAGTCAAGTATGATTCATGTTTGGATCTTCAAATAAAATGAGCCTATCATAGATCCTATCTCACACTTGGTGATCCCTAAGTCTAAGTCTGAGTCAAAAATCCAAGTCCAAGAAAGCCCCCATTAGGTCACCTAAGGTCTCACTCAGTCGTAGGATGGATTTGGTGCCCTAAAAACTGTTCCTTCTTGCATGAAGAGATTGTATTTAAAGATAAATAAAATCAATAAATTTGATCCAAAATTAATCAACAATCATTCAAGAAAAGCCTCCTTGGCTTAAAGAGTACAAATACTGCAAGGGACAGCTACCCTTGTTCACATTTTTACAATGAATAACCAAGGTTTCCATCAACAATAATTATAGGTAAGGTAATAAGATGTTATCATCACCGGGAGGCAGACACAAACAAGACAAAGGCAGCAGGCCTATATGTAAAAGAGAGTCAGGGTGTTTTTTATGGTTGGTTAACAAAACAGTGGTGAGAAGCAAGAAAACATCACAAAGGCTACAAAGACAGAAGTCACCTCAACCCCATCAAGTACACATTGACTATTTTTTTACAAATGATAAATAGGTTTTGAAAGGCCATTAAAAATGACAAAGCCTCCTTAAAAGCAGAGGGCATGCAAAGAGTATCAATTCGAGAAGCTAATGTTTTTTTCAAGTACAGTCAACGACCTATAGAAGGGATCAACAACAAATGAAATATAGGCATCTGTAAAAATATCAAGATGGCCCAAGAAAGCAAATGTATCCCTGATTTCCATCTCAGCTATTTGACCCCCAAAAAAAAACTCCTTCTCAAAGGATTGTTCTACAAAATGATGACAGAATCATAAGTGAATTTTTTGCAAAAATATGTCCAAAACATTTTTTACAGCGAAATATTAGTTAAAAAGCATACCGAAATATGGGGAAACTTCAACTTTGCAAAAGTGGGTTTGTATTTTAAATTTATTTTTTCAAAAACTATAAAGGACCTCTTTTAACTTTCCCCCGCATCATTTGCCACTTTCCAAGAAAGAAGAAGTCGTTCGAGGAAAGTTTCAAGGTTTTCAAGCGAAATTGGGAAAATTTCTCGGCGATACGCACATGTCTTTCAGTGTTACGCATAGGAGGGAGGCAGGCAGTGTAAATTTACATTGCGCTACGCGCTTAGAGCCTGGTGCTACACACATGGGCTGGTGCTACGCACAAAATCAGCAAAGACCGGAAGGTGCCCAGAAGACTGCTAAGACCGGCTCGGCGGTGCACATAGATGCTACACACTTCGTAGACTTTACATAATTTGTCCAAAGAGTTCCAAAAAAAATCGAAACTTCATCTCCAAGTCTTCTGTGAATCCGAGCATAAGGTTGGTGTAACCTTTTTCTCCTTCCAAGCATTCCTTTTCTAAAAGCAAGGAGGTCATCCATATTCAAACTTAGACCAAACCCTAGACTATATACAAATCAATTTTTAGTCTTTGAGTTAGGGTTTGCAAGTGAATTTTTTTTTGAGTGCAAAAAGAGATCTGGGTAACTATGGGCTAATCTCCAACACCAAGTGCAAGCCTTAAAAAAAAAAATTCACCTTAGCCTTCATCTTGCAAAGATTTGACCTACACCATATATTTTTCCAAAAAACCCTCAAAGAAAGGCCAAAGGTCCCACTGTTGTTTTTTTGGACCAGTCATCATGTCAGAGGGAGACAATCCCACTAGTAGTGATGAGATCGATACTCCCGCCAAGCCAAAACATCATGGAAGAAAAGAAATTTTTTTTGAGCCCCTAGACACCACTCCAATCACTTCATCTCCTATGATCCTTTCATGCTTTTAGGATGTAGGGTGCTACAAATTTTGTGAAGGGGTCAAGCAAGTTAGCAGCCATTCAGACTTGACTAGATTGTTTGTCTGTAGCTTACAAAATCATCAAGTTAATCTAGCAGGGGTGCAATTTGAGCTCTCATCTGAAATCATTTCCAAAGCAACAGGTATACCAGAAATGGGTGAGGTATGGTTCAAACAAAAGAAGTTGGGAGTTGAGTTATTATGGGCCCTATTTGAAACCCAGCTATACACAAAATTGTAAGGTTTTTCTCCCTTTTTCGCATTTGGTAGAGAGGTATGCTGCATTGATGAGGAAGATTATCAGTTTTTTCACATGTGAGGGGAGATAATACCGGATCTACTCATATCATATAAGGTTGCTGATGCATTTCACCAAGGTCAAAATGATGAACCTACCTTACTACCTTTTCTAAAGCATTGATAAAATGGCCTCAGTTGTCAAGAAGAAAATATATGACCACCAAATGTCAAGCCTCTTTCACCAGTCCCTGATCAAAATGATTGTCCTATATCATCTAGAGCAACAAGGTATATATTGGGAAACCTTCATCTCACATGATGTGTTTACAGACCCCCAGGCCTTCATGCAGCAGAACTTGTCTTCCACTTCACAACCATCTACCTCCACTCATCCATCATCTCCCCATGTGCCTTCACCACAAATAATTTCACCTCTTGTTTCTTCCCCTAATTTTCCAAGTGAAGGGGCTAACAGTAGCCCTAGTGAAGAAAAAATAGAAGGCAACAGTCAGGAGGGAAATGAGATAGGTAATGATGGACAAGGAGGAAGCAGTGGAAAAGAAGATGATGAAAATGAAGAAAATAGTGAAGAGGAGGGAAGTAGCCATGAAGAAAGTAGTGATGGAAAATATGAAAGTAGTGAGCATGATGAAGAGGAAAACAAAGATGAAAGTAGTGAGAAAAATGATGAAGAAGAGCAGCCAGATGATGAGGAAGAGCAGCATGATGAGGAGGACAGCTATCAAAGTGCCCAAGATAGTCAAGGAAAGAGTCATGACAGTCATGACAACTGTCATGACTGTCTTGACAAAAATAATTCCATGGAAGACAAAGAAAATCAAAGTGAGGCAAGTGCAAATTATGTCAATCAATAAGAGGATCAAAGTGATGACAACACTACATCCAAAACTTCCATTTTTTCCCCTCTCACATACACTTATCACAAAGGGAGAAGGAATGTGTTTGATGCCTCTAAAAGGCAAAGGGCCATATCCTCTCAAATCGCCAAAACATTGGACAAGGGCAAGGAAAAAATGGAAAATGTTGAGCAGAAGATACAAGTTAGAAGGAGCAAAAGGATTAAGAAGACTTGTCAAGGGCCTCTTTTTGTTGATCTAGACACTGACAATGAAGACCAAGAGATGAGTAGTAAGTTGCTCCTCTTAGAGAAAGATGCCCAACTTCAAGAATTGGAAAAGGAATTTGAGAGGGAAAAAAGAATTATATACTATTATAAAGAAGAGCACAAGAAATTCAAAGAGGTGAAGAGGGACATTGCCTTACAAAAGAAAATGGTCAAACACTATGCAAGGAAGAGCATGCTTGCTAAAGCCAAACTAAAGCAAGCCAACATGGAGCTAGAAGAGATAAAAAGGACCAAAGTGCATGACAGCCTTAGGATCTTGGCTGATGCTTCTCATCAGGTATCTAAAATCCCTTTAGGGGTCTACACACCAATTTTGAGGCAAATCCGAAAACTTTTTATTTTTTCCAAATTTTGACCCCTAGGAGCGCAACACCCTAGGCGCTACGCACAAAATTGGTGCATCCTCAACGTCTAAAGTTTTAATTTTTGGATTTTTCACATCACCAACAGTCTACCCACAAAATTTTAGGCCCATTGGAGCATTTTTTCCCCCTCAAAAGGTCAAACAACACCTCAAAATTGATCTTTCTGCCTCCTTTTCAAGCCAAGCGCCGCGTATAGAGAAGTCATGGGAGATTTGATTTTTGAGCAGGTAAATGACATCCATTCAGCAAAAATCAGGTATTTTTGGAAATTAGACTCATAAATCTTTCCAATGAGCCATCACAGGGCCAAATAAAATGCCGGGAAGGGGTCAAAACCTCAGCTACAACAAAACCTAGTTTTTTGTCAAAAGGGTGCTACGCACAGAGACAACCTTTTGCCAAAAAGTAAACAAAAGACACTAATTAATGACAAATTGGTTTTTTAATATTTTTTAGGAAAAATCACTCGTGATATATTAGGGAGTTATTTTTTGATGGTTTTCATTTATTATCTTATCTATTATGTGTCTTGGGCCTTGCATGGTCATTAAGGACATTTATGACATTTATGGCTAAATTAGGGTTTCTGGAAGCCTCATAGGGTTTCCACCTCCTCATTTTCTCCATAAATAGAGCATGAGGCTCTTACGTATTGGTTGGATTTTGATGACTTATTCTGAAGCAATACATAGTCTCTTGGAGTTTTGAAAACAAATTGATGTCTTGGTGCTCATGCATGCCCTGATTTGTTTGTTGATGGAGGAGGACTATTTGTAGGATCCATAAGCCTGGTTGATGGTGAAGTTATCTTTTGTTCATGTTTTCTAGTTTTTCATTATATTTTCCATCTTTCTATGTTGCATTAAGACAAAAAAATTATACTAAGACATGTTTGTTAATGGCACCTTAAGTCTGTTTGTTGCCTCATTGCCTTAATGTTTTCTTCTGTTAGGATATGCTTAGAGAATCAATATATTTCTCTCTAGGGATTTCCTAAGGTTGTCTATTTATTGAATGTTTTAGATCAGTTGGTATCAAGCATGATTCTTGGCTAGCCCTGCATATTTGTTTCCACTAAAAACTCTGTTCTTGGAATCATCTCTTTAAAGCATTATTGCCTAGGTTTATCAAAGAAGTCTATTTCAATCACGCTCTTTGAATTTACTTAGTTGGTTGTTTCAAAGGACCTTTCATAGCTGTAATATTAGATTTTTAGGGTTTTATCTCCTTCTATGGATATATTTATTTTTGCATCTTAAATGTTTTCTTCTCTTGATGATGAAATCTATGAAAGTTAAATAAGTTTCTGGCCTTTCTATATTTCATTTGAATGTTTTTCTTAGATGATTATCTGATTTCAGTTTGAAATAAAATGGATTAGGTTTTTCTTATGCCTTTGATTCTCTTTATATTCTTATGATTCTTCTAACTTCCTTATTTTAAAAGTATATAAAGGATTCTGATCTTCCCTTTATTAGCCATTGTTCTCAAGCTCAATGTCCATCTCATGATCCTTCACAACCTCAAAGATCCACCAACCAAGTTAAAATTGCCTTGCAAATGCTCTTTAATCCATTTATGAACCTATCATGACCTTGTTAGACTCCATTTCCCAATGAATTGAAGTTTTCCTTGTTTTCTATCTAATTTATCTAAGCATCATACCCAACCAAAAACAATCAACAAACCCAACACTTCATAACTACCTTTATAAAATGATTTCCCAAGGCAGAGCATATAAAATGGATTCTACCTTTCTATATTGAAAGCATTCAACAGGAAATGTTTATGGATGAGAGGTGAAACATAACAATTTACATATGAAACAAAGGAGAAAAACAAATGCTAAATCTCATACCACATGGATCCCACAAATCAGAGTTGCATCTCTTATTAATCCCTGTCAAACTGTACAATGGAGCGCAGAGATTTTCTTCCACACTATTTCCCCACTGCTGAATTACAGATTGGTTTACAAATTATTTACAATTACAATAAATAAGCTGAAATGTGGGAACATAGATCCACGAAAAGAGGAGTTGTTTTAACAGCTGAAGAACTGAAAACTAATCATAGAAAAGAAATCCTACAATCTGCCCCTAAAAATAAGAGATAACAATACATTTGACCATTTGGGCAGATTTCACAATTTTGCTATTTGAATGATAAATAGGCAATCTGAGGAGAAAATCCCTATTTCTTTGCTTCGGTAAGAATCTCTATTTTATTTTAGCTCTTGGCTAGCTGACCGTTTCCTTTGCTTTCCATTATTCATTTAAATAAAACCGACTTTTATATAATGCTTTGAAATAAAACTGAAATGACATAATACTCTCGGTGAAGGGAAATTAATTCTTTGAATGGGAAAAAAGTGAAGGGAAGGAAGCGGGAACCATATTAAATCGCAAGAGGAATGGATGGAGTAGAGGGATATAATATAATAGAACACTTGCAAATTTCTATTTTCAATGGTGTCATCGTAATCGGGATCGGGGTCGGGTGATATAAACATTGTAATACATTATGCGACAGTACCATGCCAATCGGCGATCGGGGAATGGGGAGAATGTTATTTGAAACGAAAACCAAAACTTCCGATGCAATTGGGGGAAAGCCTTTGTATTATGAAATAAACATAATTTTAATTTTAACAAAGGGAAATGGGCTTTTATATGAATGGTAGTATTATGTGGTGTGCCCATAAGTGAATCGACATCGAGGATCAGAAACGAGCGAGATAGGGTGATACATATAAAATCACCGATGCGATTGGGCGCGATAGTTGTGGGCCGTCGGATGGGATTGGGAGATCGACGACTGAGGGATAATCAGGAGCGGGCCATCGGCGGGAGTCAATCTGAGGGGGATGATCGGAGGCACCGATTGCGATGGAGCGATTGCATATGGGCCGTCTGATCATCAATTGGATCAACAGTTGGGATATACATTGGAGGGGTCAATCAACGTTTGCCATCAGAAGCTGTTTAATACAATCGCATCAGAAGTTGGGAAATGGACCAATCGGGGTGGACTTTAAAATGTTGCGATTTGTGATGGGAAGGTTGCGATTTGTTTTATGCGGGGTTTATATAATATAAACCTTAAAAATATTTATCATAAGGTTTAAAAGCGTGGAGGGGAAGTGGTTGGAACGATGGCGACTTTATAATCACAAACTTTGATATGTTTATTATAAATTTTTACAAGGTATTGTGGGGAAGTGGTTATGTGTAAATCACATTTTTGTGTTAAATAATTTTATAATGCGATTTTATAATCGGAGGGAGGAAAAAGGGATTTTATAAGGAAAAAAAATTAAACTTTAAAAATAAATTTTAAGGGAAAATGGGAAATAGGGATTATTTGAGGATATAGGGGACTTTTACTTCACTTAAGAATAAATTTCAATCTAGATGTCACTTTTAAGAGTGTAATATACCGTTGGAAAGCTCTTTCCGGGCTCTTTCTAATGGGTCTGCTTGGAAGATGATTTCGTGCTAAACATGCTATGGAAAACTTCTCTGAAGACAAGATGATGACTTTGTGGAGATGGCAGCTTCTGAATTGTGACTTATTACATATGATGACATAAAATTACATAATGAATGATAATAAAGGAAAAATATCATGTTTTCACCTCAAAACATGGTTTTGAGGTGTGAAAATTACATCAAGCTAAATAAAATATCTCTTTGATCTTCCAGGTGTTGTGACTTTAATTTTATTGACTTCCTCATGACCTTGCTGATATTTATTGACATTTGACTCATTAATTTGACCATGGTGAGACCCTAAAAACTAATGAGACCCATCCTATGACCTGATGACATGATTTTTGAAAGTGAAAGTAAATCATGACCAAAGACCATAGAGAGGAGAATCAACAAGTACCTCATGAGGGAAAACTGATGAAAAATTACTACCATCAATGAATCCATGACCTAGCGGAATGGTGAAATTTATTCGGTATGGGACTCCTAATATGAAAATGAAAAAGAGAATTTTTGATCATTGATGGTAGTATGACTAGACTAAAACTAACATTGGCTCCAATGGGGATGGTAGCTCCTTGGAGGTGCCAAGAACACCGTAGACCAAGTAGCCTTATCCATTGGGCATGGAGTCAAAAATGTTGAAAACTGACTCTGACTCAAGACTAAGACTGAAAACTAAAATAAGGCCAAACCATACACATATCATCCAAGTTTTATAGCCTTCACCTCGGGCCCCAAACTTGAACGACTGTGTACTTGAATAACATGGTATATACAATGATGATGACATATATTTATGATCCATTGTCTTCAAAAATGGTAGTGCTTCAAAATCCTACCATTCACTGCCCCTCCAGGGCAATCTTGGCCATCCATTTCTGAAAGCAAGAAGGCATTTTGTCCCCTGTATGCTGAAATTCTATATGGTCCCTTCCAAAGGTTGTCAAACTTACCATGCTTCCCTTTTTCTTCATTCCTTGCATCCCATTTCAACATTACATCATCCAACTGAAAATTTTCTGCTTTAGTCTTTTGGTCATAGATATTTTTAATCTTCTCCTGGAACTGAATCGCATTCTGTGATACTTCTTCTCTTGTTTGTTGAAGGTGGGTCATTTGATTGATCCTTTGCTAATTGTCATCATCCTCGCTGCCAACTTCTTGAAATAATCTCATAACTGGGGCTGTAAGAGATGTGGGAAAGAAAACATCAGTTCCATAAAATAATTCAAAAGGCGACATACCTATTGATTTCTTACTGCTAACTCTGTCTGCCCACAGTGCATTGATGAGCTTTCAGTGCCAATTTCTTTTGTTTTCCTCGAGCATTTTCTTAATTATATTTATCAGTGATTTGTTTGATGACTCTTCCAGGCCATTGCCTTGTGGATAATATGCTGTTGAATGGCCCAGAATGATGTTGTATTTGTCACAGAAATTGACCATCTTCTTAGATTGGAACGCTGCTGCATTATTTGTTACAATTTTACATGGGCAGTCGAAACGAGATAAAATATTCGATTCAAGGAATTGAATAATTACCGTGTCAATTGCTTGCCTCATTGGGATGGCCTCAATCCATTTCATAAAGTAATCTATCCCTATCAATATCCATTGGTCCTATGTTGAGGATGTGAGGTGACTTTATCCTATAAAATCAAGCCCCCATTGCTAAAAGGGTGCGTTCACTGAAACTGGTTTTAAAGGAAGTGGGAGCAATTTCTTCTTCCCTTGAAAGATTTTGCATTCATGAAAATTCATCATTGTTTTGTATAAATCAAAAAACAACGTGGCCCAATAATACAATGCTCTCAATACCTTGTTAGCTATAGTCTTCCAAAACAAGTGACCGCCACAGTCACCTTTATGAAAATCATGCATTACCTTCTGAGCTTCTTCTTCCACCAGACAATTTAGCAGAATGCCTCCTAGATATTTCCAATATAGAGCATTGTTTAAAATACAATATTTAGCATATTTAAGTTTCAAAGATCTACCTTTATTCTTAGACATGCCTGTAGGAGGTCATAGATGCTGAAGGACATAAACAATATCAAAATGCCACGGGGACTGTAGAAAAATATCTGAAATTGGAACCAGAAAACTTTCATCTTCATCTTCTGCTACTATTATTATGAGGTTTATATCCAGGGCACACATATTTGATTGGGCCATCAATTTTTCCAAGCCCTGGCCTTTGATCAATTTCGTGGGCTTGATCTCCAAGTCGTACTCCAACATAGCTACTATCCATTTACCTCTTCGACCTTCTGGATTATTTTTCATCAAGACATCCTTCACTGCTGTGTTAGGGACATATGTTATAGTATGTGAATGCAGAATATAGACCCTAAAATACTTCAATGCCTTGATAAGTGCCAATGCTTGTTTTTCAATAATATTATACCTTAAAGCAGCATCTCTAATATTCCTACTGAAAAAGGCAATTGGATTTTCAACCTCATCTCTCTTTTGCATTAAAACAGTAGCCATAGTATGGGCAGATGCAAACAAAAATATGATAAAATCTTGAGTATAGTCGGGACTAATCAAAAGTGGGGCATTGGACAAAGAAAAATTTACCAAATTGAATGACTTGATAGCCTCCTCACTCCATTTAACAATGCTATCTTTCTTCAACATATTGGCAATTTCTCTCAAATGTTCACCCAAGTTAGGTATAAATCTACGCAAAAAAATCATCTTACCATTGAAGGCATGAATCTCTTTCTTATTTCGTGGAATATCTATGAGCTAAATTGCCTCCACTCTAGCTGGATCAATGCGGATGCCATCTTTAGAGATGATATGCCCCAGCAATTTTCCTTCATCCATGGCAAAGAGACTCTTTTTGGGATTGAGAGAAATCCCAAACTTTTTGCAACATTAAAAAACACTCTCAAATGGTGAAAATGCTCATCATCTGATCCTGAAAAAAATGCATCCAAATAAACAACAAGAAAAAGATCTTTTTTATTTGCAAAAGCAATTTCCATTACACGCTGGAAAGTAGCTCCAGCGTTCTTCAGTTCGAATGGAATTTTAGCATAATGAAAGGTTCCCCAGGGTGTTGTGAAGTCAGGTTTATCTTGGTCCTTATCATGCACCAAGATTTGGTTGTAGCCTGAGTAGCCATCAATTAGTGACATCCTGGATGCTCCAACTACTCTCTGCAGAATATGGTCTATTTTCGGAAGTGGATAATTATCCTTTAAGGATGCATTATTCAAATTCCAAAAATCTATACACAATCTTATCTCTCCAGTCTTCTTACACACTAGGACCAA
This sequence comes from Pinus albicaulis, assembly GCA_034641835.2. Lineage (NCBI taxonomy): Eukaryota > Viridiplantae > Streptophyta > Pinopsida > Pinales > Pinaceae > Pinus > Pinus albicaulis. The sequence goes on along the minus strand of CM076583.1, from coordinate 661,293,437 downwards.
ATTTGAAATCCGGTCAGAAAATCTAATGGGAACTATGATACCTGCTTTTTACAACCTATTTACCTCTTTTTCGATGGATGGCAACAGCTTGGGATTGATTCTTCTCAGCTTTTGTCTGAATGGCTTTTGATATAGCTTGATAGGAATAGTATGTTCGATTATGTTCCTATCATATAATTTCAAATCTAAATAACCCATGCAAACACATCAGAAAATTTAGAAAGCAGCTTAACATACTTCTCCTTTACCTCAGGGGATAATGCCTTTGACAATTTCACAAAATTGGGCTGGTCAGTTGTTCCAAGATTCACATCTTCAACTCCTTTCTCAGTGGACACCAGGCTTGGCTTCTTTGTGACATCATCCTGATAAAAAATCTTCTCTGCTTCATTGTTAGAGAAATCAAAAGCCAACTTATAAGCACATACCCTAACATTACTGGGAACCTTTTTAGGCTGGAAAATAGGGCTCCTAATCCATATTCCATTACCAGCTCCATCCTTACCAACAGCTCCATCAAAATCCATGCTCCACAAGCCTTCTTCCTCTTCTTGTAGATGCTGGAATTTTGTTTCTTTCTCCTCTTTACCTTGGCTGATTTCTAGCTGTTTACTGTCTTTTTGCTGCTGGTAGGCAGGAGACTTAGAAGTGCTAGCTGCTTTGTATTTTTCCTATTTGAGGACTTCTCTGAAATTCTCTGAAATCTTAGGTATTTCATCTACTTGTACTAACTGAAAATTATCATCATTTAAACCACCATCAAAATACAAGACAAAGGATTCTAAATCTGCGTGGACATCATTAATGGGATGGTTTACTGGCTTCTCTTTTCTAGTAATCATATATTTCATTTTCTTTCCCCTATATAACTTTCTCAACTAGCCAAATACAGGGATAGTGGCATAAGAGAAGTCAAGTTACATAGTTCCCTTGAGTTTTGCACCCCAAGACCTAGATAGAATCATTCCAAACCTTGGTGGGACATTAGCAAAAAATACATCCATCAAGACATTCTTTGCTGGAATATGATCTAAAGACACTACCAAGTATTTGATAAGACCAATACAATGGACCCTACTTGAGTCGAAAGAATACAAATCATGGTATTTTCGAGTAATATCAAGGCCTAGCTTTTCCATGACAGCTTTGGGCATCAAATTATGTGAGACGTCAGAGTCCAACATAGCATTATGCAAGATGAACTCATGTATTCTAAGACTCAAGTAAAAGGGAGGGACTTCATTTTCTTCAGATTCTTCTATGGCTGGACCAAAAACAATTCAGGGTAGTCATCTTCTACATTAACCATATCAGAAACAGAGTCTATTTGAAAGACTTTAGACACCTAAATTTTATATGCACTATTATTCACCAACTCTGTGAGGGGCATAGACACTTTCAGCTTAGAAATTTCATTTTCTAAATTAAAGGAGGGAGCTTTTTCTACCTCCTTAATGGGAGGGTCTTTCTTCTCCATTTGCTCCTTTACCGTGCTCTTCTAGTTCTTTTCATTTGATGTATTAGTAGTTGCAGGTGATTTGCTGGAGTAAGGATTGACTGGCTCTTTTCCTTTCTTCTGTGCATCGTTATTCATTTGGAGTTATTTAGTTTTTTGAATGGGACTGATTGTAACGTCTATGTTCCTTAAATAGTACTAGTAGCCTTTGCTGAGCCGACAAAGCATTCATACACCCTCTCTGGTAATCATCGGGCTCTTCTTTCAACACTGTGTCATTGGCCAAAATAAAATTTTGGTCTTTTTGAATGTCTAGAGTCGCCACTGTGTATTCTCTTCTGTGAGGAAAATTGGCACACCATCAGCTATGAAAAATTGATTGGCCTCAATTACAGGATCATCGTCATCTGAGTCTATACCTTGCACATAGTTCTACTGCAATGGTGTTTTAATCTGTTGCTATGGTGGCACTGCTTGATCATGCGCTCTTTGCTCTGTCTTCTTGATTCTGAATTGGGGCTGCTGCCCTCTGAAATTTGGATTTCTTATTTGAGGTTCGGGTCTGTCTAAAATGTTCAATCTATCAACCATCTTCTCTATTGTTCTAATCAGAGTGTCGATTTTTCTATCTGAAGGAGAGGCTTCCTCTTTCATTGTGACTCATTTCTTATCCATGGCTCGTGCTCTTTTAGCCAGCAGATTAGCTTCAACGCTTACTACTATCTTCTGCATGTCCTCAAGTGAAGACGGGTCTCTTTCACGTAGTTGATATGCCATATCAGCATTGAAACCATCTGGAAATTTCAGCAAGGCTAATCCCATAGGAGGTTTCAGGTTAGCTGGAATAGCATTATATACAACATTGAACCTTAAACAATAATCATGCACAGTTTCACCCACATTTCTCTTAATATTTTCATACTCAGAAAAAATTTGGAGTGGGTTCTTTTTTACTTCCCACCGGTCCAAGAACTAAGTGTGCAACTCCTGCAAAGTGCGAATTGAGCCTGCGGGTAAGGCTCTGAACCATTTTATGACTTCACCTCCGAAGCTTTGAACAAAAAATCTAGTAGTTACATTCTTTGCCTCTACCTCGTGTAAATAAAAAAAGTCATTCATTTTATCAACATGCTGCTGGGCTGTAATGCTCTGAGTAGCATCAAATATAGGAATTTTACTTTTATAATCAACAGGCATGTCATTGAGAACCTGAGGTAAAACCAGGGGTGAATACCTGGCAGCCATAACTCTGGGTGGATTTACAACAGTGTTTGTATTACTGAGATTTAAGGGAGGTGTTGATGGAGGAGATGATAACTGGGAATTGACTGGAGGGGATGCTGATGAATTAAGAGGAGGCAATGTTGTTCCTGATGACTCTAAAGGCTTAGGAATATTAGTTATAGTGATGGACTGAGGATAATTAAAAATGCAATCGTCAATGGAGGAATTTTCTCTTTGGACTTCAATATCTACAAGGCACTCAGGATCTAAAACTGTATCTTCAATGTCAGTTTCAGACTTATTTCTAAATAAAGAAATCTCAAAATTCTCGTCAAAGGAAAGATCTTCTACAAAAAACCACTCACTGGGCCAAGTATAGGATCTCAAGACAGGTCTGGGACTTAGTGATCCTTCTTGTCTTCTGACAATTCTTGGGATAAGATTTGGATTTTCAAACACAGGGGGAGGAATTAGATCTAGATTAGCCCTTGTGTATCTTCTTGAAGCCGGTGTGTGTAAATTTATACTGTACAAAAATTATGTTTCAGCCTAACAGACTCTGAAAATCATTTACAAGAAAACTTTATAGGGGTGATCTGACTTTATACTGTGATAACAGAAATATATGATAGGAATAAGTGGCTATAGTTATATTTATTTTCTAACAACGCTTTAACGATGTTCGCCTTCTTAAACAAATGTTTAAAGATTAACGCGACATAGTGGAACACGTTGAACACTTAAGCAAACCTTACTCCAGTTATAAAAATATATCAATGGCACGATCCTTTTAAACCTTTCGAACTTATATCATAGCACACACTTATGCTACCAGTGCAACATATACTTGATTTCAACAGGGGCCCAGACATCTGTATTTCACCTTTTATGAATAAAATCAACATATAATAACATAGAAGCACTGGGAGTACCTTGATTTATCACCCGTGCTTTTAGGCGTGTGATTGTCGTCAGATCTAAGGCACTTCAGATTGAACGGTTCTCGTGGATTTCACATTTTTTCAAAGGCCGAAGTTTAATAGTTGAGAGCCATGTGAAATGGGTGGTTTTTGGGTGATGACGTGCCCAAATCTCACTGGATCGCATTTTTTTTTTTTTGGAGTAGTTTTTCTCTAGGGAAAAAGCAACGCGAAATGGGTGGTTTTGGTTTCCAAAACCCGCCAGTGGTAAATCAAACCGAGCTTTGACTTTAGTCTTTGACCATGGTTAAGCGCTTTAACTCTTTGCGTTAATTAGGGCTGGGTCCCACTAATATTATTTATCTTCCAGCAATAGAACTAATCTTTTTACTTCAACCACAGAGATTTGTAAAGAACCATCGCATATAATATAACTAAGGTTTTTAACCTTAGACAGGATTCTCGATACTCTTTATAACACACGGCCTGATTATGACTTGCTCCTCTTACGGAGCCTCTTTTCGATTTTTCTTTGAAAAAAGAAATAACACAATGAATTTTGAAACGCCGAGAACATAAGCTCGAAGATAGTCAGATCGGCTTCCCTAGTGGAGTCGCCAAAGATGTTAGCACCCAAATTGGACCCCAGGCTGAAAAGGGAAAAACAGGATAACAACTAAACCACACTCAGCCTTGTAGCTAGCCCTACAAGGACAGGAGAGGCTCTCTCCGTAGTGATAGATATCCAATAAAACAAAATAATAATCTGATATTAGGCTAGATAAAATGATGGAAAAAGGTTTTAATAAAATGAATGAATTTCAGGGATGTGTGGGATAAAATGGGACAGTTGAAACTGGGGAATTAAAATAGGACACAGGGTATTTCATGGGGCAAGGTAGGTAAGATATTTAACAATTAAATTTTAATAAATATGGGATGGAAAGACTAGTGAGGAGCTAAAAAGGGCACAATAAATGGATCCTTTTCAAACAGAAGAAAAAAACAGAGTATGAATGATTTCCCAAGGCAGAGCATATAAAATGGATTCTACCTTTCTATCTTGAAAGCATTCAATAGGAAATGTTTATGGATGAGAGGTGAAACATAAAAATTTACATATGAAACAAAGGAGAAAAACAAATGCTAAATCTCATACCACATGGATCCCACAAATCAGAGTTGCATCTCTTATTAATCCCTGTAAAACTGTACAATGGAGCACAAAGATTTTCTTCCACACTATTCCCCTACTACTGAATTATAGACTGGTTTACAAATGATTTACAATTACAATAAATAAGCTGAAATGTGGGAACATAGATCCATGAAAAGAGGAGTTGTTTTAACAACTGAAGAACTAAAAACTAATCATAGAAAATAGATCCTACAATCTGCCCCTAAAAATAAGAGACAGAAATGCATTTGACCATTTGGGCGGATTTCACAATTTCGCTGTTTGAATGATAAATAGGCAATTTGAGGAGAAAATCCCTATTTATTTGCTTCGGTAGGAATCTCTGTTTTATTTTAGCTCTCGGCTAGCCGACTGTTTCCTTTGCTTTCCATTATTAATTTTAATTAAACCGACTTTTATAAAATTCTTTGAAATAAAATTGAAATGAAATAATACTCTCAGTGAAGGGAAATTAATTCTTTGAATGGGAAAAAAGGGAAGGGAAGGAAGCGGGAACCATATTAAATTGCAATAGGAATGGACGGAGCAGAGGGATATAATATAATAGAACACTTGCAAATTTCAGTTTGCAATGGTATCATCGCAATTGGGATCAGGGTCAAGCGATATAAACATTGTAATATATTATGTGACAGTACCACGCCAATCGACGATCGGGGAGTGGGGAGAATGTTATTTGAAACGCAAACCAAAACTTCCGATGTGATTGGGGGAAAGCCTTTGTATTATGAAATAAACATAATTTTAATTTTAACAAAGGGAAATGGGTTTTTATATGAATGGAAGAAGTATTATGTGGTGGGCCCATAAGTGAATTGGCATCAGGGATAAAAAAGGAGCGAGATAGGGTGATACATATAAAATCACCGATGCGATTGGGCGCAATAGCTGTGGGCCGTCGGATGCGATTTGGATATCGATGGATGAGGGATAATCGGGAGCGGGCCATCAACGGGAGTCAATCAGAGGGGGATGATTAGAGGTGCCGATTGCGATGGAGTGATTTCATACGGGCCGTCCGATCATCGATTGGATCAACGGTCGGGATATACATCGGAGGGGTCAATCGACGTTTGTCATCGGAAGCCATTTAATACAATCGCATCGGAAGTTAGGCGATGGACCAATCGGGGTAGACTTTAAAATGTTGCAATTTGTGATGGGAGGGTTGGGATTTGTTTTATGTAGGGTTTATATAATATAAACCTTAAAAATATTTATCATAAGGTTTAAAAGCGTGGAGAGGAAGTGGTTGGAACGACGGGGACTTTATAATCATAAACTTTGATATGTTTATTATAAAGTTTTACAAGGTATGGTGGGGAAGTGGTTATGTGTAAATCTCATTTTTTTTTAAAATAATTTTATAATGTGATTTTATAATTGGAGGGAGGAAAAAGGGATTTTATAAGGAAAAAAATTAAACTTTAAACATAAATTTTAAGGGAAAATGGGAAATAGGGATTATTTGATGATATAGGGGACTTTTACTTCACTTAAGCATAAATTTCAATCCAGAAGTCAGTTTTAAGAGTGTAATATACCATTGGAAAGCTCTTTCCATGCTCTTTCTGATGAATCTACTTAGAAGATGAGTTGGTGTTGAAAATGCTGTGAAAAAACTTATCTAAAGGCGGGATGATGAATTTGTGGATATGGCAGCTTCTGAATTAAGACTTATTACATATTATGACATAAAATTACATAATGAATGATAATAAAGGAAAAATATCATGTTTTCACCTCAAAACATGGTTTTGACGTGAAAATTACATCAAGCTGAATAAAATATCTCTTTTATCTTCCAGTTGCTGTGACTTTAAGTTTATTGACTTCCTCATGACCTTGTTGATATTTATTGACATTTGAATCATTAATCTGACCATGGTGAGACCCTAAAAACTAATGAGACCCATCCTATGACCTAATGACATGATTTTTGAAAGTGAAAGTGACTCATGTCCAAAGACCATAGAAATGAGAATCAACAAGTACCTCATGAGGGAAAACTAATGAAAAATTACTACCATCAATGAATCCATGACCTAGCGGAATGGTGAAATTTATTCGGTATGGGACTCCTAATATGCAAATGAAAAAGAGAATTTTTGATCACTGATGGCAGTATGAATAGACTGACACTAACAGAATGCATTAAGCAATCCAAATCATGTGGATGGTGGACAACAAAGTTGAAACCTTCCACCTGGTGACTCCACAAATCTCAATAGACCTAGACTCCACTGGTAGAGTACTCTAAGACTGGTTGAAAAAATTCAGTGACCCTTTCTGATTTACAAACATGGATCCAAGGATACAAAGGAGATATTCTCCAATGAATATAGATCACATCCCTGGGTTCCCACACAAACTGCCTTAGATAGATTGGGACAAAAACCTCCCTAGGTTTCAAGATGAAAAGTATGATGACCCTTTGTTACACCTCATCAAGTTTCATATCCATGTATGGGGGTTGAAAGCTGAATGGCATGAGGACTACCTTATGAATATTTTCATGCTAACATTAGAAGGGAAGGCAAGGGAATGGTATGAGAGTCTAAGACCCAGTAGCTTTTTTTCCTTAAAATATATACACAAGGAATTTTATGAGAATTATAAAAAAAAAATCCCGATCTTTATCATTGGCTCAAAATTGTTGTGATCAATCTCAGGATATCATACATTACCTTATAGATAGTGATGAAGATTTGGAAAATTTGCATCTTGAAGACCTCTTAACATCCATTCATGAATTTAATTCTCAAGATAACTATCATGACAACCTAGATGAGTTAGTTGAGGAAGAAATCAATCAAGGTATAGAAGAAAACCCACAATATATATCTAAAGGCACAAGTGATGATTCACCATCTCTTCTATGTGAGGCTCAAGAAAACATTCAGCCTCAAAATCAGCCTTCACAAGAAAAAGATAACGGTTGTACTTCCATCCAAAGAAAGAGAAAGATGCCTCCTCTTTTTACTGAAGAGGAAATAAATTAGATGCTAAACATTTAGCCAGCCTCTAAAGTTTCATATGAATAAAACATTTCTATTTTTTCTCCTACTAATTCCATCTACCATAAATCAGAAAGTGAATTTGTAGATCAATTCAAAGAAGAGAAACTGATAATCCAATATGTTTGATTGGTGACACTACTTATTTTGATGAGTTTCAAAAGTTTGATCAATCTGATGATGATATCCTCCAAACAAAAACTAACCTTGCAGAGCAATCGGTAATTGGTTTGTGGGAGGAAGATCATTTTCATCAACTTCAAAAAAGTAATAAGCCAACTCATGCCATCTATGCCACTGATGAGGGAAGCATTGAAAGTTCAGAAGTAAGTGAAGGATCTCTTACCCTCTGTTCTACTTCATATCAGCCCATCTGAAATAACTTTCATGTGATTGGGAATCAATAGTCTTTCAGTTTTGATGTTGAAATTGGAGAAGAAAAAGAACTTCTTAAGCAAGTTGTAAGTGAAAAAACTTTTCCTGAAATGGTTGATGAAATCATTTAGGACACAAAATCCTGTTTAGCTTCAGAATTGTAGCCACCAAGTCCCATTTAATTTCAAATTATAGATGAAGGCTTGGAAATTTACAATCACATAAGAGTTGTTGCACTTCTTTCTCAAGAAGATATGTTGCCAAAGAGTGCTCCTGCTCATCAATATGATGGCCTTCACGCAGATTTCAGCCCACTCTATCAAAGCACATCAGGTTTGTTAAAGGATAACATTGCCACATATGATGAATCTACGAGTTCATATAATCACGAGGAAGAAGTGAATTTTATTTCCCAAAAGAGTACCAAGCATAGCCAAGTGGAAGAAAGAGTAGTCCTGAATGGAGTTTATGTCTCAAATCCTCTAGATCAGGTATTATTCCAAGATCCATTTTTTTTTCCTTGAGAAATCTAAAGAAGGAGTGTGTTCTTCCAAGAACAGTTTGTTGCAAAGTGTGAGAAAAATTTTAGGCACTACTGTTTGAAAACAATTAAGGTGGAAGTGGCATTTTTTATTTCTTCAGCACTCTCTAAGAACTGAAACAAAATCCCTCATGGAATCATCTTCTTGATTGGTTGTATTTGAAAAGAGATTTCACCAAATGAATGTATATCATGTGTAGGTTATATTAGGATAGATAGATAGATATGAAAAATAAGCTCAGCCTTGTGAGCATCTTTTTAGTTCTAGATTGTTTGGAAAAAATGAAAAAAAAAACACAAAAAAAAAAGAAAGGTAGAAAAAGAGGGCAGATTTGAAAAGTGGTACAGCCCCATACCCAAAAAATAGTGATGGTGAAAGTGTGCAAGCCTAAATGTCACTACTTGTGCCAAAAATTCTTGTTCAGTCATCTAGCCTAATCATGGCTGAACATGTTTTCAATTTATTACCGGTAAGTTAGTGAAAGAGCTTGTCAAATCGTTCAAACTTGACTTGTAAAAAAGGGATAGATTAGGGAATAAAATATATTGGTTCTACATGCTCAAAACATAACCAAAGAGGAAGATGAGGATGCATAAAAAATGATAGATCCCAACACTTATCTTTCTATTTTTACTTTTATGAAAAATAATGTTTTTGTGTAGCTTGTTAAATGCCACAACCTATGGTAAATTATACTACCTAATCCTGGTTTAGCCATATTTTCAATTTCATATCAGTAGCCCAGAGAATAAAATTTGTCAAACAGCTCAATCTTGACAAATAAGTAGACTAGGTAGAAAATAAAGAGAGTTCATCAGCCTAGTCTGAACTCTTGGAAGAGATAAGGGTACATTTATACAATTTGATTTTTTTTATCAAAAAGAAAAAAAATAAAAAATATATCAAGGGTTTTTCAGCTCAAGTGCACCCAAAGAAGGAAAAAATGTTAGGAAATTAGATTGGGTAGGTAGAGATGATGCTGATATAAATCATGTTTTTTCAGATCTCAAAGATCACAGACTCAAAAACAAATATCAGCAAATGAATAAAAAGCACATTTTCCCAATGGAGGAAGGAACTAATCTCCATAAAGCCAAAAATATGAAGTTATGGACACCTCCTGAAAAGGAGTTGCCCTCCCCAAGTGGAGCCACTGTTAGTTATCAGTAATTTTTTGCCTTGATGATGACAAAATGACTAATCCTAGATTTCTCGAAAAAAAAATTATAGAACATTGTAAGTTCTAGAAATCTCACTTCCTTCATTACCCTTAAGATAAAATTTTTACTATTTTATCATCCTATCTAGTCATGACTAGCCCACTACTCCCGGAAGACCCATCATGGGCTCAAGCCATTTATTTTAACCCTAAATTGTCACCTTGGCCCAATTCCTCTGTTTTTGTTTTGCCTAAAAATCCCCACTACCACCTAAACCTACCAATCAAATAGCTTTCTTGTGTCTCACATGATACTCCCAAACACTGATGGTCTCAAATTGTCTCTATAGAACCTTCTTAGATAGTCAAGTATGATTGATGTTTAGATCTTCAAATATAGTGAGCCTATCATAGATCCTATCTCACACTTGGTGATCCCTAAGTCTAAGTCTCAGTCCAAAATCCAAGTCCAAGAAAGCCCCCATTAGGTAACCTAAGGTCTCGCTCAGTTATAGGATGGATTTGGTGCCCTGAAAACTGTGCCTTCCTGCATGAAGAGATTGTGTTTAAAGAGAAATAAAATCAAGCAATTTGATCCAAAATTAATCAACATTCATTCAAGAAAATCCTCCTTGGCTTAAAGAGCACAAATATTGCAAGGGACAGCTTCCCTTGTTCACATTTTTAAAATGAATAACCAAGGTTACCATCAGCAATAAGAAGAGGTAAGGTAATAAGATCTTATCATCACCAGGAGGTAGACACAAACAAGACAAAGGCAGCAGGCCTGTATGTAAAAGAGAATCAGGGTGATTTTTATGGTTGGTTAACAAAACAATGGTGATAAGAAAGAAACCATCACGAAGGCTACAAAGACAGAAGTCACCACAACCCCATCAAGTACACGTTGAATATTTTATTACAAATGATAAATATGTTTTGAAAGGATATTACAAATGACGAAACCTCCTTCTTAAAAGTAGAGGGCATGTAAAGAGTATCAGTTTGAGAAGCTAATGTTTTTTTCAAGTACAGTAAATAACATATAAAAGGGATCAACAACAAATGAAATATAGGCATCTGCAAAAATATCAAAATGGCCCAAGGAAGCAAATGTATCTCTGATTTCCATCTCATTTATTTGACTACCAACAAAATCCTCCTTGTCAAAGGATTGTTCTGCAAAAAGATAACAGAGGCAAATGTGAATATTTTGCAAAAATATGTCCAAAGCATTTTTTACAGCAAAATATCAGTTAAAAAGCATACCGAAAATATGGGGAAACTTTAACTTTGCAAAAGTGGGTTTGTCTTTCAAAATTATTTTAAAAAAATATATAATGGGTCTCTTTTAAATTTTCCCCGCATCATTTTCCAGTTTCCAAGACAGAAGAAGATGTTGGAGGAAAGTTGCAGGTTTTTCAGGCGAAATTTGGAAAATTTCTCGGTGCTGCGCACCAGGTCGGCGCTACGCACCTGGCCTTCAGCGCTACGCGTAGGAGGGAGGAGGGTAGTGTAAATTTACACTGATTTACGTGCTTAGAGCCTGGCACTACACACCTGGGCTGGCGCTACACACAAACTCAACAAAGACCGGAAGGCGCCCAAAAGTCAGTCCAGACCGGCCCAACTCTATGCACCGGCACTACGCACTTGGCATAATTTTAAGAATTTGTCCAAAGAGTTCCAAAAAAAATTGAAACTTCATCTCCAACTCTTCTGCAAATCTAAGCATAAGGTTGGTGGAACCTTTTTCTCCTCCCAAGCATTCCTTTTCTAAAAATAAGGAGGTCATCCATAGTCAAAGTTAGACCAAACGCTAGACTATATAAAAATCAATTTTTAGTTTTTGAGTTAGGGTTTACAAGTGAAATTGGTTTTGATTGCAAAAAGAGATCTCGATAACTGTGGGCTAACCTCCAACACCGAGTGCAAACCTCAAAAAAATTGTTTTGCACCTTGACCTTCATCTTGCAAAGAGTTGACCTACATCGCCTATTTTTTCTAGAAACCCTCAAAGAAAGGCTAAAGGTCCCACTTTTGTTTTTTTGGACCAGTCGTCATGTCAGAGGGAGACAGTCACACCAGTAGTAATGAGAGCCATACTCCCGCTAAGCCAAAACATCATGCAGGAAAAGAAAAAATATTTGAGCCCCTAGACACCACTCCAATCACTTCATCTCCTATGATCCTTTCATGCTTTCAGGATGTAGGGTGCTACAAATTTTGTGAAAGGTTCAAGCAATTCAACAGCCATTCAGACTTGACTAGATTTTTTGTCTATATCTTACAAAATCATCAAGTTAATCTAGCAGGGGTGCAATTTGAGCTCTCATATGAAATCATTTCCAAAGAAATAGGTATACCAGACATTGGTGAGGTATGGTTCAAACAAAATAAGTTGCAGTTGAGTTATTATGGGCCCTATTTGAGACCCATCTATCAACAAAATTGTAAAGTTGTTTTCCCTTTTTCCCATTTGATAGAGAGGTATGTTGCATTAATGAGGCATATTATCAGTTTTTTCACATGTGAGGGGAGATAATCCTAGATCTACTCATATCATATAAGGTTGCTGATGAATTTCACTAAGGTAAAAATGATGAACCTTCCTTACTACCTTTTTTGAAGCATTGATAAAATGGCCTCAGTTGTCATGAAGAAAAGCTATTACCACTAAATGTCAAGCCTCTTTCACCACTCCCTGATCAAAATGATTGTCCTATATCAGCTAGAGTAGCAAGGAATATCTTGGGAAACCTTCATCTCACATGATGTGTTTACAGACCCCTGGGCCTTCATCCAGCAGAACTTTCCTTCCACTTCACAACCAGCTACCTTTGCTCATCCATCATCTCCCCATGTGCCTTCTCCACAAATAATTTCACCTCTTGTTTCTTCCCCTAATTTTCCAAGTGAAGTGGCTGACATTAGCCCTAGTGAAGAACAAATAAAAGGTAGCAGTCAGGAAGAAACTTAAACAGCTAATGATGGACACGGAGGAAGCAGTGGAAAAGAGGATGATGAAAATGAAGAAAACAGTGAAGAGGAGGGAATTAACCATGGAGAAATCAGTGATGGCAAAGATGAAAGTAGTGAACATGATGAAGACGAAAACATAGATGAAAATAGTGAGAAAAATTATGAAGAAGAGAAGGAAGATGATGAAGAAGAGCAGCATGATGAGGAGGATAGCCATCAAAGTGCCCAAGATAGTCAAGGAAATATTCATGACATTCATGATAGTTGTCATGACTGTCTTGAAAAAAATCAGTCTGTGGAAGACAAATAATATCAAAGTGAGGCAAGTGCAGAAGATGTCAATCAATGAGAGGATCAAAGTGATGACAACACTACATCCAAAACTTCCATTGTTGCCCTCTCACATACACTTATCATAGAGGGAGAAGAGATGTGTTTGCTGCCTCTAAAAGGAAAAGGGCCATCTCCTCTCAAACTGCCAAAACATTGGACAAGGGAAAGGAAAAAATGGAAAATGTTGAGCAGAAGATACAAATTAGAAGGAGAAAAAGGACTAAGAAGACTTCTCAGGGGCCTCTTTTTGTTGATCTAAACAGTGAAAATGAGTGTTAGTATGAATCCTTTGTCGAAGTGTACGAAAGAAGACGACTTTAGCTATGCATAACTAATAGCCCTAACATCAAATATGGCTGCTAATATCTTCAGATCTGCAGTTAGTTGATCAAGACAAGAGCTGCAAAAAACTAGATCTATGCATAGAAAGACATTAAGCAGTAAAAGGAAGGTTTTGCTCCATATATCCAATAGACAAGACAAGAACAATTTTTGAAAGAATTTTTTGTATTAAGGGCACTTGGGAGGAAAACAAGAAGATTTTTCCAATTCTCCTCAATGGGATGGGTTCTTGGAAGTCCTCAGCACTTCAGATCTAGCATTTCTCTCTCCTGTTGGTGTAGAAAACCCAGACAAAGATAGAACTCAAAGGGAGCTCACACAACAAATAATGGAAAATATGAAAATGATAATGGCTCAAAGTCAGACCAAGAGTTTAGATCCAGAGTGATATAATAGGCAACAAAAGGTGAATAATGGTAGGAAAAACTCTCCTATTTATAACAAAATATTGGGTCATTCTAGATCTTGGTGCATGATTAAAATAACATTAACCAAATCTAGATCCACCTTTTATGGAATATTTTACTATATTTGTTGGAGGGAAAAATTATTTGACTTGGGTCAAATCCCTTTATTTGTGAATAATAAATAAATAAATGATTTATTTATCTTTTTAAGGAGGTGGTTAAAAGATAATCAAATAAATAATGATTTATTTAATTATTTATGGGTGATTTAGTCATGTTTAACAAGGAATATTATTTAAATAAGGTTTAAATAATTATTCCTAGAAAATAATAAGATAAATAAAGATTTATCTAATTAATTTCTTTGTTTTGGGTTAAACATGACCGGGAAAATCAAACAAATATAGGTTTGTTTAATATTTCCTTTTGGGGTTTCCTGTTTAGACCATAAACAACCTAATAAATGTGTTTTATTAAGTTATTTTACATAGTGAAGGCAATTTTACTTAGGGTAAAATTGGTCTTACATGGTGTACTTAGGTCCATCTAATGATAGTAGGTTAGATGACCAAAAAATGGTGTAACAGATTGCCCCCCAGCGTGCGAGTGTTATGAGCAAATCGTATGACCGAAGTACGTTGTAAGAACTCAATCACCAGACATCAAAAGGGAAGTCAGAGAGAGAAATGTAAGGTAGACTAATGTGCTGAAGAACTAGACCCTGAGGAGACGAGACTTGCGGGTGCAACAAGTCTCTTTTTAGGAGAGGGTACCTGTGCTAAAGGCGGCGGGGGAGGCATACCTATGCCCGCTGAGACAAAGTACAAAAGAATAGTGTGTCCAGTAAACAAGGGACCGAACCATAAAGTACAGCCAGCATAAACATGAGCCAGATAAAAATACAATGAGGGATCCCACATACATGTTGTGCCTGGGATAACAGCCAGGACTTATACAATAATATCTGAGTACATGAGATACAAATACAGCCCAAATGCCCCCTATAAGCGGGGAAGGGCTCACAAAATCTGACTGATACATGCAAATCAAAGAGGTGCTGCAAGCGGCTAAGGCCAACATCATCAAATATATGGAGTTGCATCGAAGGCTGCAATGAAGAGGTCATCTGGGTATGTGGGGGGCTACCTGTAGGGCCACCCCTTCATGAGGGCCGAGACATCTCACACACACCCAGGAATCACCAAAAGATGTTGCTGCATTGCTAAACCATCAAGCATATGGATCTCGATCGTGCTGAAAGGTGCTAGAGAAACAATCAAGTCAAAGGTTAATGAGATATCCCTTTGCCTGATCTGAGACACCGAACAATAGTGGAAGCTGGAACCAAGGTACACCGCCCTCTAGACCTGTCTTCTGGAGTGAAGGAGCTGATGTCGATAGAAGAAGGGCCGCCATGGGTGAGGCAATGAGATATCCTCAACTAAGGCATGAGGGAAAATAGTAGAGCGACGAACAGAATATTACCAATGATGATGATGAAATGGAGGGGACTGAGTAGCGAATGGATGACTTCCCTTGTTAGAGCATAAAGGGCATGAATGACATGGCAGCGACTGACACAATATCATGAGGGAGAGGGGACAGTGGGACTGAAGGCCATAATGTTCGACACAAGACAAGAATGTGCGACACAAGACAGGGACCAAGCAATGAAGGATGGAGGACTATAGCGGGGTACAAAGGGACTTGGGATAGACTCCATGAATGCAAAGATGACTCAACTTGGATGCTCTAAACAAGGGCGACCTGATGGTGCTGCCACACAGTAAAGTTCCAATGGGGGACCATGAAAACATGAGTACAAGATGGTAACTCATGACGAACATCAACACAAGCATAGATAAGTATGGAGGCCAAATGGTGCCCTTAGTATGAGTGTTGCAAGTGAAGAAATTCGATTTTGAGGAGGGTTATGGTTGAGGGGCATAGGTGCCCCCAAGCAGGTGTGGTCATGCCAAAATGTATTTAGAAAAGGGGGAATCTAAACATTTTTTAATGATGCGGTGCACCATTTGTTTTCATTATGGTTATGCAGTTTGAGAAAGGGAATGGAGGATTACAAATCTCTTTTGGTACTGCATATAGGAAGTAAATGGACTTTAAGTTTCCGAGGTGGCATACCTGGTGTCACTATCCCAAAGAGGGTAGTTGGAGATAATGAACTGATGCTCTCGTAGAAAAGCTATAGGTTGGTCAACAACAATGTCTAAGAGACAGAGTTGCTGATGTAAGATGAAGGAATGATAAGGGGTATCATCCTTAGAGAAATCTGAAGTGATATGGGACTCTAGAGGTTCTTCTAAATGTGGAAGAATAATGGTCCTAAATTCGGCATGACCAGATACACTAGGAGAGTTGTGGAGAATGTTTTCTCTTGGTCTTTCAAATGTGGGTGCCCCCTTACCCAAACATTGGGTTTTAATGTAATGGCCACAAGGTGTATGTGGTGTGAACGCATGGGTTTGATGTAAGGGGGAATAGAGAAAGTCAGGGGTGGGGATTTTTTCCATAATGTCGTCATCGTGATAGAAGATGGGGTGACTGGTGGAAGAAAGACCACCTGACGTGGCGAAGCTACCTGAATCATCATCATGAGAAGAGAGGTTCACATGCACGTCATCACAAGGGGTGACAGAAGAGTAAGAAGATAAAGGATCTATCGATTTTGAGCCCAAGGTGATCGCTGAAGGAAGGTCAAGAGAAACAACAGGGGAAGATTCAGATGGAATGTTCCCCGAGGGTCTCATGGATGATGATAGGTAGAAAATGTTGGACGAAGGCTCCATCATCTCGACATCAGGAGGGGGAATGTCAATGGGAGCAGTCATGTCTGGTATTTTTGCCAAAGAAAAATGCGCAAATAGGGGAGAGGGGACTCATTGCGCTTGGCCTCGAATTGGCAGACCATGGCTAGAGAGGGGAAGAAGTCCGCGAGGTGGGGACAAAGGTGGGTTTAATGGCCATGGAGATCACACAAGGCACAGGGGTGGTTGGTGTGAATATTCGTGGGGTTCTTGGTCGCGGTCATGGAAGGAACAGAGGCTTCCGAGACCGTGAACTCAGGGAACGCGACATTAACCATGGGCTTGAGATGAAGCAATTCAGGACAGGTATGGGTGGCGTGACCGACAACATCACACAAAGCACACTGGATGGTATGCTGTGGAGGTCGAGGAAGGGCCAAGTTTGTCGGGGCAGCCTTTTCCTTTGATTCCCCCTTGTGAGATTTTCCCTTCTTACCCAAAGCGGTCGCAACAGGAGGTGGTTCCTATTGAGGTGACTGAGGCACTGTTACAGCGGGAGAAGTCACGGGAACCGGTTGAACCGGGGTCAAAGAAATATAAGGTTTGGGTTGACCAGGTAGGGTTGCGACTGGAGGATCATGGTACCAGACGAGAATCCCAAGGGTCAGGTTAGGAAGAGAGAGGGTGGCCATGACCGGTACCGTGTACACTCGTGGTGGGGGAGCGAGGAACGGTATCTGACCAGAGGGGTAATGGCCAGGTGGGACGGCTCCTAAATGGCTAAGGCTTGGAGGAACCATGCCAGGAGGATAAAGAGGCTCATGAATATCAGCTACAGGTGAAGGGCTAGGAGCAAGTTGTGGGGAGCGTGGTTGCTGACTAGCCAAAGCAGGTTGCTTGAGAGCAGCCCGAGACGATTCCATCATGCAAACATTCGATGAGCTGGGGTCAGAGATAGGAGGAGGAGGAAGACCAGGGAAGGTTCTGAGCAAAGATGAGTCTTTGTAGACGCCAGGAGAGACACTGGTCAAGGAATTGATGGTTTTCTTGTTGGCTACAGAAGAGATGGTCGTCTCAGGTCAAGTCCGAGATTTTGGCTCATGATATGTCAACTGGTCAATGGTGACTATCTTTCCATTATGATGGAAATAAATCTTGCAGAAAACCACGTATGGGACAGCAGACATAGCATAGGTGTAGCTTCACCCCAAGATAATGTTGTAATCTAGAGGGGCGTCAATGACTTCGACGTCAACGCAAACAGTATTGCCCGCAAGAGTGATAGGACAATTACGGAAGAGGCCAATGGGCTGGGAGGCGTGGCCATCCCACGCTCGAAGGGTGATCGTGGAAGGGGCCAACTCAGGAGATCCGACAGCCTAAAACCAAAGCAGACATCACGCAGTGGATGCCCCCTCACAATTATACACCGGAAATGTTTGCGTTCCGCATTTTTGACCGGGATTTGGAAGGCGACGCAAGCAGAAGAGGAGGATGTTCGTATCGGTCAAAATTGAACAATCATTTGGTCATCAGCAGGATCTACAACACCCATGGCAGATAGCAGAGCCTTCTATTGGGAAGGGCAGGACTGGAGGAGTTCCAATGTGGAAATGGCAGCAGGAGACTGCGCCAAATCATCTACTATGCTATACGAATGAGCAGCTCGACCAAAAGCAGCATTTCGGCGTAATGGTCCCTTAGGGATCTTGGTATGAACCTCAAATTTGGGCTGAGGGATATGCAAGGGACCATTGGATGTTGAAAGAGGCTCTGTAGAACCTGAAGAAGGGGACTCGGGGGCAGACTGAGCGGAAGGTGTGGGGTACTGGCGAGACCGAGTTTGAAGGTTAAGGTCGACGGTTAGAGGTGGATCAGAGTTCATCATGAGGATCTGGTAATTGGAGGAACCAGAAGGGGAAGGTTGAGTGGCCACCTGTCCGTTAGGTGGTTGCGTAACCACGAATCCCTGCTGTGCATCCACCTGTGCTTGAGGGGGCAGTGACTGTTGTTGCATGGGTTGAGAAGGAAAGGGAGGTAGAGGTGCTGATGCTGGAGGAGCTGGAGCACCAAACTGCGGATACGAACAATAAGGGGGTGGGGTAACAGTATTGTGAGCAGGAGGTTGGGCCAAAATAGGAGGTATGTTGTATCCTGGATACGTGCTACCAGGAGGGGGACAAGTGCGGGAGGTGCTGCCCCCTCCCCCAGGAAAACCATAACCCATGGGAGGTTGGGCATATGGATGAGAGAGAGCTCCAACGATACCGTCGGCGGCATGAGGTGCCCCTTGTGCATTGACACCACCAGGTCTGGGGAGATCAGGTAGAACGGTATAAACATAACCTTTCTGAGCGTAGATAAAGTCATATTTTAATGCCAGTTGGAGGGCGGCTTCTTTGGTTTGGGGAAAATGCGATGCGACATCTTTCCCGATAGGAGGCAAGAGAGATATAAGGAACCAGTCCATGTAGACACGGTCTTCAAAAGTAGGGGATTGACATAGGCTCTTTCTTCTCCACCATTCCCGGACATGATCGGATAGGCGGGTCACAGATGATTGACAGAAAGAAGTCAAAATTTCGATACCAGTGTCATAACGAAGGGGAAGCTGGAAGTAAGATAAAAAATCTCGGGCAAGAGTCGCAAAGGTGGTATGAGAGGAAGTGGACTGATCAACATACCACTTAGAAGCCGCGCCTGTAAGCGTTCGTTGGAACAACCGAAGATGAACAGATTCATCGGTAATGGAGGTAGATGAACACCACATGTGGAAAGATCGAACATGATTTGAAGGATCTTCTCCAGCAAGGCCTTCAAACTTGGGGATGTCAGAAGGGAGATTTGTCGGCATAGCATGCCAACTAGTATCATGGTGTATAGGGTCATTTGTCAACCGGTCCAAATCAGGGAGGTTGAGGCCTACCATGAAGGGGAGCAAGGGTGCAGCCAAGGTAGTTCCTATGGCGGTTCCGCTAGTAGCAGTCTCGACATTAGGGTCGGGATTACCGCTAGCATTAGGCCCTGGACCAGACATAGTGAGGTGACAGGGGGAGAACTGGAAGTAAAAGGAGACCCCAATGAATCAGAAGAGGAGTCAGAGTGCGAACTTAGAGGAGGACTAACTCGCCGATGACGGGAAAGAGTAGGTCGACTGACTGGAAACTGAGGGTGAAGGCCAAGAAGTCTTCGGGATGTGCGCCTTGGGGGTGCAATGGTGACAACACAAACACGACATAAGTGGAAGAAGAAAAATCAACAAAGGCAGGGAGGTGCAGAATCAAGGGATTACAATGTCAAAATAAGGGCAGATAGGTGCATTGTCAATTGATTTTAAATTCTTTGCCTGGCGGTGTAAACCAGGCTCTTCTTCGCTTAGGGTGAGTGTGTGGCGTGCGTTAATTTTAATTTTTAAACCATTTTCATTTTTAGAGCAAGAGAAAAAGTGTGCTGCGTAACTGAAAATAATGCTACAAAAAATAGGATATAATGCTGAAATAACAGAAAATTAACAGCTACTAGTGCATCGATCCAACCCAAGAAGGCGGGTCTCTCAAAACTAATCTAAAAGAGGGAAAAAAATCCAGTCAAAACACACTAAAAAGAGGCCAATAGATCTAGGGTCGAAAGGGACATGGATCTAAAGGAGAAATCTGCTGAAAAGAGGTGCAGATCACAGCCAAGAGGTAGAGGCAAGGTGGCTGGAAAAAAGGAGGAAATCATCAAAAAGAATAAGGGGCAAGGAGGAGGCCCTAAAGGTAGATCCAAACAAATATTCAGGAGGTGATTTGAAAGGGAGGAGAGCTGATTAAAAGGGATCTGAAAGGGAGGTATCAGATTTGGAAAAAGGGGCGGCTGAAACTCTGAAAACAGAGACCTGAAACAGTTAAAACTCTTCCACCAAAAGTGGAGGATAGTAAAGCCCTAGGGGGCTATGTTCCCACTTAGATGAGAAAAATAGATCAGAAAGAGGTCGAAATGGGCTGAGACAGAGGCTGGAAAACCCTGACAGAAGCTTCAGAAAAACCCAGAAAAATTGCAGAAAAAGAGCAGAAAAATTGGCAGGTCGCAGGTTCTAACATGCTTTCTGTGAAAGTCGCAGATATTGGGCTGAAAAGTGCGACCTGAAGCTCCGGGTGTCCCGGCAGCAGATTTCTGGAAAATTTGTCGTCTTAGTTGCGGCTGATGTCTGTCGCATGCGCAATAGGGCCAGAAACACGCGGAAGTTAGAAATTTTAATGTTTTAGGGTTTTATAGGTGAAAAACAACATGAAAATAGGAAAAACAAAAAGCTGAAAAGAAACCCTAGGGTCTGAAGTAGCTGGATATGCAGGAATATGAAAAACGACAGCGGTCGTAATTGAAAACCCGTGTGGAGTCACCAATTGTTAGTATGAATCCTTTGTCGAAGTGTACGAAAAAAGACCACTTTATCTACGCATAACTGATAGCCCTAACATCAAATATGGCTGCCAATATCTTCATATCTGCAGTTAGTTGATCAAGACAAAAGCTGCAAAAAACTAGATCTATGCATAGAAAGACATTAAGCAGTAAAAAGAAGGTTTTGCTCCATATATCCAATAGATAAGACAAGAACAATTTTTGAAAGAATTTTTTGTATTAAGGGCACCTGGGAGGAAAACAAGAAGATGTTTCCAATTCTCCTCAATGGGATGGGTTCTTGGAAGTCCTCCGCACTTCAGATCTAGAATTTCTCTCTCCTGTTGGTGTAGAAAACCCAAACAAAGATAGAACTCAAAGGGAGCTCACACAGCAAATAATGGAAAATATGACAATGATAATGGCTCAAATTCAGACCAAGAGTTTAGATCCGGAGTGATCTAATAGGCAACAAAAGGTGAAGAATGGTAGGAAAAACCCTCCTATTTATAACAAAATATTGGGTCATTCTAGATCTTGGTGCATGATTAAAATAGCATTAACCAAATCTAGATCCACCTTTTATGGAATATTTTATTATATTTGTTGGAGGGAAAAAGTATTTGACTTGGGTCAAATCCCTTTATTTGTGAATAATAAATAAATAAATTATTTATTTATCATTTTAAGGACGTGGTTAAAAGATAATCAAATAAATAATGATTTATTTAATTATTTATGGGTGATTTAGTCATGTTTAACAAGGAATATTATTTAAATAAGGTTTAAATAATTATTCCTAGAAAATAATAAGATAAATAAAGATTTATCTAATTAATTTCTTTGTTTTGGGTTAAACATGACCAGGAAAATCAAACAAATATAGGTTTGTTTAATATTTCCTTTTGGGGTTTCCTCTTTAGACCATAAACAACCTAATAAATGTGTTTTATTAAGTTATTTTACATAGTGAAGGCAATTTTACTTAGGGTAAAATTGGTCTTACATGGTGTACTTCGGTCCATCTAATGATAGTAGGTTAGATGACCAAAAAATGGTGTAACAATGAGGACCAAGAGATGAGTACTAAGTTGATCCTCTTAGAGAAAGATGCCCAACTTCAAGAATGGGAAAAATACTTTGAGAGGGCACAAATAATTATATACTATTATAAAGAAGAGCACAAGCATTTTAAAGAGGTGAAGAGGGGCCTTGCCTTATAGAAGAAAATGGTCAAACACTATGCAAGGAAGAGCATGCCTGCTAATGCCAAACGAAAGTAGCCCTCATGGAGCTATAAGAGCTAAAAGGGACCAAAGTGCATGATAGCCTTATAATCTTGGCTTATGCTTCTCAGCAGGTATATAAAACCCCTTGATGGGTCTACACACCAATTTTGAGGCAAATCCGGAAAATTTTTGTTTTTTGCAAATTTTGACCCCTAGGAGTGCAACACCCTAGGCGCTATGCAAAAAATTGGTGCATCCTCAGATTATAAAGTTTGCATTTTTGGATTTTTCACATCACCAAAATTATACCCACAAAATTTCAGGTCAATTGGAGCATTTTTTCCCCCTCAAAAGGTCAAAAAACACCTCAAAATTGACCTTTCTGCGTCCTTTTCAGGCTAGGCGCTGCACACAAAGCAGTCATGGGAGATTTGATTTTTGAGTAGGTAAATTGCATCCATTCATCACAGCTCAAGTAATTTTTGAAATTAGACACATCCAAATTTCTAACGAGACATCACAGGGCCAAATCCGATGCCGATAAGGGCTCCAAAACTCAACTACAACAGACCCTATTTTTTGCTGAAAGGGCGCTACGCATAGAGACAACGTTTTGCTAAAAAGTCAACAAAAGAGACTAATTAATGAAAAATTGGTTTTTTAATAATTTTTTGGACAAATCACTCTTGATTTGATTAGGGAGTTATGTTTTGATGTTTTTCATATATTATCTTATATATTATGTGTCTTGGGCCTTGCATGGTCATTAAGCACATTTATGACATTTATGGCTAAATTAGGGTTTCTAGAAGCCTCATAGGGTTTCCACCTGCTCATTTGATCCATAAATAGAGCATTATGCTCTTATGTATTGGTTGGATTTTGATGACTTATTCTGAAGCAATACATAGTCTCTTGGAGTTTTGAAAAGAAATTGATGTCTTGGTGCTCATGCATGCCTTGATTTGTTTGTTGATGGAGGAGGACTATTTGCAGGATCCATAATCCTGGTTGATGGTGAAGTTATCTTTTGTTAATGTTTTCTAGTTGTTTCATTATATTTTCCATCTTTCTATGTTGCAGTAGGAAAAAAAATTTATACTAAGACATGTTTGCTAATGGCACCTCAAGTCTGTTTGTTCCTTCATTGCCTTAATGTTTTCTTCTATTAGGATATGATTAGACAATCCATATTTTTCTCTCTAAGGATTTCCTAAACTTGTCTATTTCTTTAATGGTTTAGATCAGTCGGTATCAATCATGATTCATGGCTAGCCCTGAATATTTTTTGCCACTAAAAACTGTGTTCTTGGAATCATCTCTTTAAAGCATCGTTGCCTAGGTTTATCAAAGAAATCTGTTTCAATCATGCTCTTTGCATTTACTTAGCTGGTTGTTTCAAAGGACCTTTCATAGCTGTAATCTTATATGTTAATGGTTTTCTCTCCTTCTATGGCTATAGTTATTTGTGCATCTTAAATATTTTCTTCTCTTGATGATGAAATCTATGAAAGTTAAATAAGTTTCTTGTCTTTCTATTTTTCATTTGAATGTTTGTCTTGGATGATTATTTGATTTCAGTTTGAAATCAAATGGATTAGGTTTTTCTGATGCCTTTTATTCTCTTTCTATGCTTATGATTATTCTAACTCCATTAGTTTAAAATTATATAAAGGATTATGGTCTGCACTTTATTAGCCATTGTTCTCAAGCTCAATGTCCATATCATGATCCTTCACAACCTCAAAGATCCACCAAACAATTTAAAATTTCCCTGAAAATTCTCTTTAATCCATTGATGAACCTATCATGACCTTGTTAGACTCCATTTCCCAATGAATTAAGTTTTCCTTATTTTATATCTAATCTATCTAAGCATCATACCCAACCAAAAACAATCAACAAACCCAACACTTCATAACTAGCCTAAAATCAACCCTAACCAGCAAACAAGTTCATATCTTTGCACCTGCTAGAGAGATCCCTCTTTGAATCCAGGAAGGCTAGGTCCTTGGATTCCAAACCTTGGCTTGATGTTACCCCTATCCATTTGCATCTCAATCAATCTAGCAAATTATGGGCATATAACACATAGCAACCCAAACTTCTATTCCTAGAGACATTATGTGCATCCTCATTCTTATTTTCTAGAAGGCATAGTTTGTGCCGGTAAAAAATGGGGCTATATTTGTTGAGAATCCTTCTAGGCTAGCCATATTGGGGACCTAGGATCTCCTTCTAGTTGTTAAAATGATATAGAAGGAACTTGCTCTGTTACCAATTGTTGAACCCTTAGTTAAACTGAGAGCGGGGGTGAATCAGTTTAATAAATTCACGATATTTTAAAAACTTTCTTTTAAAAACTATTTACACCTTCATTTCATGATCAAATTAATGTATAATGAACCAAAAATCTTGATATGTGAGCAGCAAGTATTAATCAGATTAAATATATAATATCAACACATAATCATCATGAAAATAGACAACAGATATAAGTGGAAAACCATAGGGGAGAAAACCACATCTTATTATTTTTGTGATGCAAAGGCAAGCTCCAACTCCCCCTCACGACTAATTTTCTGTAGGCTCCAACCTACAGGAGGCTGCTACCTCAAATTATGAAAGCTAAAACTTGCAAGGAAGCTCCAACAACCATCTATTTTCTACAGGATCTAACCCACATGAGGCCCCTACCTCAACCAGCTCCAACTAGACATCTATCAAGCTACAACTTGAAATAGAAGCACCAACTCCCATGTATTTTCTGTAGGCTACAATCCATAGGAGGCTCCTACCTCAACTAGATACAACTGAACATATATAAAGGTACAACTTGATATGGAAGCACCAAATTCCTCACTCTAGAATAAAATAATATGTTGATTTACCTGGATATCAGCTTTTTTTTCTCCTTCTTCACTGTTGTCTTTCCAACCTTTATATCTGCTCCTTATTCTTCTTCCACTCTCTAACCTACTAATGCATATGACAGTAACATCACTTATAGAGATCACCCTCTCACTATTTTCATTCCACATGGGAATATGAAATGAAAAGGCACGACTCTTTTCCTTCCACCTTATTATTTTATCGCTCATCATTTAAGGAGGTTACAACACTGTCTACTCATTTCAGAATTAAATTGGAGTTTTTCTTCGCCTATGGAAACTTGCCTTTGCATCAAAAAAAATATAAAAATAATCAATGAATTTACATTTACAGTTACAATAGTATTTCAATTCATCCCTTTCAGCTTCTTTCTTTTCTGTTCATCTTGTCTTCTCTACCTGATGTCCCTTTGTCTTCTTTGCATGCTATTATATTTCCAACTATGCTGCTGCATTATTGTCTTAGCCTGACTTGACCCATGCCTTTATGGTTTACACTGCCTCTTTATATTGCATATCTTACCTACAACGTTCTATGATATTCTCTGCTTCTTTACTCTGTGTCGGGTTACTTACTTGAGTCTCCTTCTACCCACGTTCAGTCTTTTTTATCAAACTCTATAATATCCCCAAATTGGGACTGTTAGCAATGCATGCCTGAAAAACGCATTTTTCAGGAATGTATGCTACAAACATGAAAATCAACCTTTGGATCCCTTAGATCTGACAATATAAGATCTGAATCCAAGAGGAGATCAGAAAAAAATCCTTCTAGGTGAGCTAAACAAGTCTCCCACACATAGTATGGTTGCAAAAATGTGCAAGAATGGGACTACAACAATATGTGAACAATACTGCAATAAAATAACAAAGTTTAACTTAATAGCAGTAGGAGGAAAATATGGAGGCTCAAGAATTACATGTACATTAGCAAATCAAATTTACAATATGGTCCATACAATGTACAAGAGGAAAATGGAAGACTTTGATGAAGAAACCCTAAAAAGTGAGGTGCTGCAACAATATACTAAGATTTCAAGGCTTGACATCATTATTTTTAAGAGTTACAACAACTTTATATTACACTTTATATATAGAGTAGATTTGTGTACAAAAGGATAGATCTATATCATATCTGTACACTATAGAGTCTCCCCTTTAAATTCCCCTTGGGGTTTTTAGCAAAAGGTGAAGTACATGGAGTAGATCTACGATCTAATCCAGCAGATTTGTAGAATGATTCAGAATTTATGAAGAAAATACATTAGTATTCAAATTATATCTGAATGGAACATGGATTGGATCTGTAATCCACGGATCACCATAGTGAAGGGAAGATTCCCAACACTATAGATCTCTCCTCCTTGATGTGCCAAAAGACCCTGTAACTTTCTCCTTGCAAATAACACAGTACTAGATGATGGACTGTGATGTAGGCTCTAGAAAATGATGTGGCCTCAAGAAATGATCTGAAAATGGGCTCTCTTCATCCAATACTCTCTTTCCAAGGGGATAGAAGGCTTTCCCACTGAAAAGAGGCACTAGAATGGCCTAGATCTGAGAAGATATAGCCTGCACTTGCTACAGCTTACAAAGACAACCAAACCCTCAACAGGATATACGTTGTAGTTGGAAGAAGATCTTGGCCAAATGTCTGATAGTGTTCAAGAAATGCAAGATTCCTACAAGACCTTCTCAATGGCAGAGGTGGGATTCCCTATCAGGAACACCATAGTTCTAAAAAACACTATTCTCTACTAAAAAACCAAGAGAATAAGAAATGTATAAACAGAAAAAAATTTCAGAAATAATATGGTTATCAACAACCTTCTCATGTTTTCCTCCTCTTCCTTAAATAAGATGGAAACCTTGCCAAACCCTAAACCATCTCAATGATTTAGCTGCATTCACATGTGTAGCCTCCAAATAAAACTGCGTTGTGCATCTAGGAGATTCAATGTATCTAGACAACGCTGTTGATTTGGTTCTATTGACCCAGTCAAATGTCTTAATCCCTTTCACACATAAGGGTGGTTTATTAAGGCATCCCATATTTAGCCTTGTTCACATGGGGAATTGATTTATTTTGATGTTTTAGGAGTTTTATTGATCCTCCTTTACAATTTTATTCATTCAAAAAGAAAATGAAAACAAAATTGTATATTCCCATTAGCTTGGGCTAATTGGGAATATTACAATACTCCCCTCCAAAATTTTGCCTGTCCTCAAGCAACTGATAGGGTGAGTGCTACAACACTTCTCCTCCTCCATTGGTGACACCATCAAGAATCAAGCTTCCTTCCAATCCAACCCTCCATTAATTGTTCCTCCAAAGTCAATATGAGATGTGCATAGTCTATCCCACAAGGATTCAAGAACTCACATGAAACAAACACGGCTGAACCAATACTCTCCCTGAAACATGTAGCATAAGGTATATGGAGAGTCTCCATCCCATGAGGTGTTTGTGCTCAACCTAGTCTCTTAAATTGAGTTCATTTAATTGTCAACCAGGGTTGGTAAACTGCTAAAGTGAGGTGCACTGTATGTGCCTAGGTGTTTGTTTCTTAATGCGTTGTGTTTAGTGTTTTATGGTGTTTTTGGTCTTTTTATGATTTTATGTTCACAAAGAAAAAAACTAAATGCTGGTGGAAAGAAGCTACTGGTTAAAAATAGAGTGAAGCCTAATTTGTTGATGACAAATGACAAATGAAAATACTGAGACAGAACCAAACCTAAACTATGACTTAGCAAAAATACAAAGCTTGATAATGACTTCAAGAAAATGAATCACAACATGAATTTAACTTGTCCAAACCATTCATTAAGGATATTTTGGAAGAGCTTGAGGAATGGGCAGCTAAGTGTAAAAATTCTCCTAATTAAACAATCAACTTGTAATGATACAACATCTCATCCATGATTAAAGGTTTATGAAACATATATGGAAAAGAACACTTGTAACATCGAAATATCTCTACTCTAAAACTAGCTCCTAATTCTATTCTGCAACTTAGTTTAACACCACTAAACTTCACTCAAAGGTTATAGATTTTTAGAATAGCCTTTTGAGGAAAGGTTTGTTTGTGAAATGGTAAAAAGGTTGCAGAAGTACTCCAGGCCTTCGATTGTTATTATCTTTTGTCCAGATGATTATGAGTTAATTATAGATTTGGAACAAAAGAGGTTTTTGTAAATAATGAAGGCCGTGGTGTTTAAGTTTAACAACTAATGTAATTTAATATGCAATGGATGACAACTAAATTTGGAATGTAAATACAATTAGCTAAGCTAGAACTGAACTAAAGTGCTATCAGTCTACAATAAATAGTGCTAAAATAACAAGC
This sequence comes from Pinus albicaulis, assembly GCA_034641835.2. Lineage (NCBI taxonomy): Eukaryota > Viridiplantae > Streptophyta > Pinopsida > Pinales > Pinaceae > Pinus > Pinus albicaulis. Next base: position 661,264,867 of record CM076583.1, on the reverse strand, counting down.
CATTATCAAACTTAAAACGAAATAACAGAGCATGAATTGAATGAAATTTGACTCCGAAGTTCCCTAACCAAGTTATCATGCAATTAATATATGGGATTCTACAACCTATTTTGTCCATCATGAATGGTGTTTTGGAAGAGCTTCTTAGAACAATCCTGGCTGTACAATTCAATGCAAATGAAAACATGAAAATTGAAAGCAATTACAATTAAAAACTAAGACATCATAGCTATTTCCTACCCATTGTTATGATGTTTTGGAAGAACTTTTTAAGAGTAAGATCAGCTATGCTACTTAGTGTAAAAAAAAAACTGAAATCTTCAGTATCACAGTCATGCCTTAGCCATCATAATGATTTTTTGGAAGAGTTTAATAGAATAAGTTCAACTGTGATAATGAACAAGAGAAATTGAAATTAAAATCTATAACACTACAGCCATTTCTCATTCATTATCATGATATTTTGGAAGAGTTTCTTAGAAAAAGTATAGCTATAGTGACTAATGAAATTAACTATGAACTCAAACTTCAAAAAAACGTGAAAAAAAACTAAGATACTTATCTAAATTACGAGAGTAAAGATGTTCAGGAGGCAGGGGCCCTCTACCACCAGACGGAATCTAACTCAAAATCAACTCAACGCGTTCAAAGCAATGCTGTCTTCTTCATTAAAGGAAAATAACTTGAAACAGAGTATTCTCGGTCTTCAGAAATATAGCAGTCAATCCACGAAATCTAAAAAATCTAGAGCTTTGTCTCTCGGTTTCCCGAGTGCATTTATATCAAATCTTCATAACAGAACTTGCAAAAATACGGGGATCATTGTCTTTTAATATAAAAATCGTACTAGAACTCTAAAGATGGCAGCGTAGAGGGACAAAGGACATCTGGATTGTCCTAGTCCTATTAGGATTCTGCCTCCTTGAATGAGTTCCCACGTACCAAAACCACGTCCAGAATTCGGTTCATTCTTCATGGTTAGCAACGAACGATGAGGACATGATGTGGAATATACCCATGTGTGGATTTTCCTGAGAGGACACCTGGAACATGCTTGAACGTGAAGACAACTGCAGAATTTGCGGTTAGCTACGGAATATCTGCATTCTGTAGCTAGTTTTGGTTCAAAATTCATTATAATGAAAAAATCACAAAACTTAGCAAGTTAGCCATGTTATTCATTCTAAAAGTAATTTTAAATAATTTCATTGATCATTTGGGCCTGGGATAACAATGGAAAAAGGAAAATGGAGTGAAGTAAGATGAAAGAAAGAACAATCTTGGGGCTCAACATACCCCCACTGCTGACTTCTTGCATGTCCTCATGCAACTTATTCCATAAACTCAGAGACTTCTGCAAGAACATCTAACCCTCTTATTCTTCTTTTCCTAGAAGTTAAAGTTCTTCTGGGTTTCTTGATGACTAACTTGAACCTTAAATTGGTAAGTGCCCTGATTAACTTCTTGTTCATTTTTTTCAACTTTTCATTAGCCTTTTCCACTTTGTCCATTTGTAGAGACAAGGTCGAGTTCATACTGGTTTTGAGTTTGACTTGTTCCTTCAGAATATCATTCTCAGTTCTGATATGTCTATTAAGTACTTCCAACTCATACCTATATCTTCTTAACACATCTATTTCGTACAATGGAGGACTAGGGGTTCTATCTCTACTCTCTGAAGCTTTCTTTTCCAATGCTTCAACATAGTCATAAACTTCTTGCTGTGCAGGGTCAATTTCAGGGGTTTCTTCATCAAAATATTCTTCAACATCTTCTTCAATAGATGTTTCCTCATCTTCTATGTTTATCACCCCGGTTTTTTTTATCTGTGTTTTCCATAGTTTCCCCCTGAGTCTATGGCTGCTTCTTGGCAGGGATGATCCCTCTCCTTTTTCTGTGGTAGATTTTTTGATTACCCTCTCTTCCTTAAGCTGTCTCTTAATCTGAGTCAAATTCTCAGAGATTATTTCTTCGCCACTTTCCTGTACTATTTTTTCAATTTCAATTTTAGAGGCTCTCCATTTTCTGCTTCTCCTTGTAGGCTGATGTTCAGATGAAGGCTCTTTTGGTTCCTCAAAGTGATTTCTTACCAAGAAATTATCCCAAGTATCTTTTGTTTTGGCTAAATGGTGTTCAATTAAAATCTTAACCAAGCCATGATGGTATAGAGTTGTCTCTAGGAATTGGACTCTCCTTTGAACACTAGAAGCCATCTTTTTTTAAACTTTGAAGCAAGAAATAGGGAAAATTTAGCTCTTCCTCCAGAAAATGCATTATCAACCTAATATGGTAAACATAAAATGTACCATATCTACCTTCACAAGTGATAAATTTTTGTAGAATAAGCAATATGTTTCTCCATTTATTTTTTTAATGCAGAGCTTGGAATTCCCTTTTTAAACACAGTGACATCCATACCTAGTGATTTTAGGATTTACTTCCATGATTAATTATGAAATTATCTGTTCTTAAACCATCTTTCTCCATGTCTAATCAGTCATGTTTCTTTTGCAATAAAAACCTCTGTGACAGTGAATTTAACATCTCCAATTTCAACCTCGGCTCCTTTGAATGCCCTTGCAAATGTTTTACTAACTTCTTTGTGGAAGCCATTAAATTTCTCAAGGAATTGCAGCCATCCTGCCTGTTGCAACATTTCTCTACTTTGAGGGTATCCTTCCAGGTATTTTGTGCCCACTGGTTCAGTTCTCACAATGAGGCCCATAATTTCTTCTTCAATCTTCAGATTAGTACTCTTTCTGCTCACGGAGACAATGACTTCAACCCTCAAACTGATATTCCTCTGCTTCACGGTAATAGTGCTTCATTCTTCAAACTAATATACCTTTGCTCACGGTGAAAATGGATTCAAATTTCAAACTGATATATCTCTTCTTCACGGTGACAGTGGCTTCAACTTTCAAACTGATATACCTCTGCTCATGGTGATAGAGATACCTCTATTTTACAGAATGAAATGATGAAGGGTTGGCTACAGAATGAAGTAATAGGGAGTGGTTACGGAACGAGTTAATGAAGTGAGGTGAAGAAAACAAATAAATAAGTGAAAAGACCGTGGAGATATTTTACAACGGTTTCAAAAATCATCATTAAATGATTTGGCTGGGTGACGTGAGAAAAGCAATTACTTCATCATTTTAACCGCTTAAATAATGATCGGGTATAGGATTTGAAATGAATGATTTTTATCCAAATTTTTGCGAAGGGTATATTTGGCATGATCAATAAAAATAATCAAAACAACTTTTCAAATGATTCATAACTAAAACTATACTAAATTTTATGATATGCCATTATAATCAAAACTTTTTACCTTTACTTTTCATCTGCTTTTTGTGGTCTCCATATACTTTGTTCCCCTCTGGAAACCATTACTTTGTGAGTCCTCATAATCCTTCTTAATTTTTCTTGTTCATGGATATACTGGATCATTTTGTTGCAATTCAAATGTCTGCTGATCATTGCCTTCATGATCTGTAGCTGCGAAATGACTGTCTGGCTACGGAAAGTCTGATTAGCTGTAGAATGTTTGTTTAGCTGCAGAATGTACCTGTAGAGAATTTTATTCATGGAATGGATTGGTTTGGAATATAAGTGGAATATTATATGGAATGAGTGAAGATAAATGATGAAATATGGTATAATGGGATATGTATGAAGTGAATGATGGAGTGGGATGGATTATAATTTATGAAATGTAGTGGAAGAATATAGGAAATGTCCTGCAATCCATGACATGTGTTATTCATTTGCAGAAAAACATCAGACTTTTAAATTTTGATATGGAAATGAGGTGGATGAATTATGGAATGAGATGAATGAAATATGGAATGGAGTGAAGTATAAATGAATGAAATGGAGTATGGATGGATAAGTAAATGGAATGAAATGAAATGAGATGGATCATAAGTGCAATGGATCTGAACTTATGATTTTGTAACAACTGCTTGCAGAAAGAAAATGGAAAAGTTAGAGTGTCAGAAAGACTCTGATTTTCACCCTATCTTTTCTGTATAAACATGCCAATCAGTGATTGGTTTTCATGTTTATACTTTTTTTTTTTTTTTTCTTTAAGAAATGCTTCAGAAAATTCAATCAAGTTGATGAAGAAGAAAGATTCTTCTTCATTAACTTCACATCACTGTTTTCCTGGAAATTCTTGACAAATTCTTCTCTTGAGAGTGGTTTGTGATACAGCTTCAATCTATGACCATTCACAATAAAAGTGACCTCTTCTTCATCTATTGTCTTGATTTAAACTGCTCCATTGTCAAAAATTTCAACAATTTCATATGGCCCTAGCCAATGTGTTTGAAATTTACCTTGAAAATCCTTGAATTTTGAATCAAACAAGAGAGCCCAGTCACCTTCTTTGAATTTCTTCTCTTTGATGTACTTGTCATGCCATCTAGTCCTTTGTTGTTGGACTAGACTTGTTTTCTGAACTGCATCTTGTCTAATCTCATCCAATTCATTAATCTGCTCCAATCTATGCTTTTGTGCCTCCGTTAAATCAAGTCCTAGCTAAAGTGCCATTTTGAAAGTTTGAATCTGGAACTCTATGGGAAACAAAACTTTCTTTCCATAAACAAGTTCATAAGGAGTATGACATGTTGTGTTTCTCCATGTAGTTCTATATGCCCACAAGGCTTCAGGAAGCCTATCTACCCAATCTCTTCTATGTAAATGAACAATATTTGTTAGGATTCCTTCAATGACCTTATTAGTAGATTCCATTTGACCATTTTCTTGTGGATGATAAGGAGTAGATTTTCTATGCCTGATTTTGTACCTCTCCATCATTTGTTCCACTAGCCTTGATGTAAATTGAGTTCCTTGATCTGTAACAATTTCCCTTGGGACACCAAAACGAGTAAAAATATCCTCAAAAAGAAAAGTAACTACAGATTCTTCATTAGCAAAAAGTAATAGCTTGGCCTCTACCCATTTGGTAACATAATCAGTGCAAACTAATATATATCTCTTTTTTCTTGATGGAAGACTAATAGGTCCTACAAAATGCAAAGCCCATTTTTCAAAAGGTTCAATATGTATCTGAGGTTGTAATGGCATCTCACCTGAAGGAGAAGGTTTCCCTACCCTTTTGAAACTGTCACACCTTTTGACATACTCTTTAGCATCTTTAAACAAGGATGGCCAATAATATCCTAAATGAAGGATCTTATAAGTTGTCCTCTTATTAGCAAAGTGTCTGCCACAAGGTTCATCATGACATGCTTTGATAATCTCAGGCATCTCATCTTCCCGAACACATCTCCTAATGATCAAATCTGGACCTGTCTTGTACAACTAATTAGCAACCCATGAATATTTTTCACTGTCATAAATGATTTTTCTTTTATCTCTTGCATTCATTATTGAAGGAATTTTTCCTAAAACTAAATAATTAGCAATATTAGCAAACCAAGGAGTTTGAGTAGAAATTGCAAAAAGATATTCATCAGGAAATTGATCTTCAACTGGAGTGTCATCTTTGATGTTTTGGAGTCTAGATAGGAAATCAGCTACTGTGTTTTGTTTTCCAGGCCTATCTAGAATGGTAATGTTGAATTTTTGTAAAAGAAATAACCATATTATGACTCTGCCATTAGTAATTGATTTGTTCATTAAGTATCTAATTGCAGAATGATCAGTGTGAACAAAAGTTTCATAGCCCGTTATATAGTGTCTCAATTTTTTTATGGCATGAACAACAGCTAAAAACTCTTTTTCAGTTACAGTATAGTTTAACTCTGCAGGAGTCAAATTTTTACTGGTATAGTAGATGGCATAAGGAATCAGGTCTTTTTGCCCCAATACTGATCCTAGAGCTGTATCAGAGGCATCTGTTGAGATATGAAAAGGTAACTTCCAGTTAGGTCCCCTTAAAATAGGTGCTTCAGAAATTTTTGTTTTCAGGGTTTCAAAGGCTAACTGGCAATCAAAATTCCACTTGAATTCACAATCTTTGGTAAGTGATTTGAAGAGTGGAGATGCTATCTTGGTGAAGTTTTCTATAAGCCTCCGATAATATCCTGTAAATCCTAGAAAACTCCTAACATCTTTTTGACAACTTGGAATAGATAAGTTAGAGATGACTTCAACTTTTCACTCATCAACTCTAATCCCATCCCCTGAAATGTGATGCCCTAAAACAATACCTTCAGTAAACATCATGAAACATTTCTCATGACTAAGTGAAAGATTTTCTTCTTGACATCTCTTTAAAACTTTTTCCAAGTTTTCTAAGGCTTCTTCAAATGTGTTTCCATAAACTCTGAAATCATCCATGTATACCTCTACACAATCATGTATTAGATCTGAAAAAATTCCTAATACTGCCCTTTGGAATGTTGCAGGTGCATTGCATAATCCAAATGGCAATAATTGGTAAGCATAGGTACCCCAAGGACAGGTAAATGTGGTTTTGTCTTGATCTTCAAGTGCTACTTGGATTTGGTTGTAACCACTAAACCCATCTAGGAATGAGAAGTACTTTTTGCCAGCTATTGTATCTAACACTTGATCTATGAAAGGTAAGGGAAAATGGTCTTTAAGAGTAGCTTTGTTTAATTCCCGATAGTCAATACATACCCTCCATTTACCATTTTTCTTTGGCACAATTACCAAAGGAGAAACCCACTGACTATCTGAAATGGGATAGATGAAGTTGACATTTAACAATTTTTGCAATTTTTCTTTAACAATCTCCCTAAGATTTGGATTCATCCGTCTTTGAGGTTGTCTGATTGGTTTACAATTTTCCTCTATATAGATGTGATGAGTGCAAGTCTTGGGACTTATCCCTTTCATGTCAGTGTATTCCCATGCATATGCAGAAGAATGTCTCTGTAATACTTTGACTAACTCTTCTTGTTGAGATTTTTCTAGGTTCTTGTTTATGTTCAAAGTTTTGCCTGGAAATATCTCATTTGTAGAGCTGCCAAATTTATCCATAGAATGAAGAGACATCTGCATTGTTGACAAAAACTCTATGTTGGATCCCTCTTGGAATGGTTCATGTTTTTATTCTGAAGAGGATTCAAAGTTTTCTAGAGTATTCAGAATTTGATTATCTTCACTAATTTCTGAAATTGTGAAGAGAGGTTGTAAATCTTCTTCATCCTCTATCCATTGAGTATCATATAAATCTGTAATTGTCCTATCTGGAGGATACAAAGTGAATTTCGTAGTTTAACTACCATCAGAGATGTACATATCACCAGATCTACAACTAATGAAAGCATCAGCTGTAGCTAACCAAGGTCTTCCTAGTATAACAAGATGCCCTCCTAGATTATTCTTAGGAGTTAGAATCATGAAATCCACAGGGTACTCCCAAGAATCTAGGGACACTGGAATGTCTTCTATTACCCCATCAAGTTTGATCACATATCTGTCTGCTAATTGTAATAATGTGGGTGTAAAGAGAAGATTAGGAAGTTTCAGTTTATCCATGATTTGTCTACTCATGATATTGATTTCTGCTCCTAAATCAATGAGTGTGTTTTGGATTTCAATTCCATTGATGTGAACCTTAACAACTGGATTTCCTGGGTCTAGATACTTTGGAATAGCAATCTTACCCATCATAATGTCTGTTATTTTTCCTGCTAGTTGAATTTTCTTTGTCTCTCTTATTCTTTTTCTTGTTTTCTTCATGCTTAACTCCTTTATTGTTTTGGCTAAAATTGGAATTTCCTTGATGGCTTGTAATAATGGAATCTTAATGCAAACATTTCTCAGCTAATCTAGGAAATCATAATTAGGCACCATAATTTGTTTTTCTACACCTCTATCAATTTGTAATCTTTTTGGAAAGGGAGGTATAGAAGTAGATGTTGATGGTTGCTCTAATACAGGAGTTGAAATTATTGGTTCTTTTTTCTTTGATTTTTTAATGTTTGGGTCCTAAAAAGATGTATCTTCTTCAAGACTTTTATTCACCCATAGAGAATATTCCTCAGAGTTATCTTGTTCTTGGATGATCACAGAAGGTTTCCTCTTTTCAAGTATTCTTCCAGACCTAAGTTGAACATCGCTAAGGTCTAAAGGAGTAATTAAATAAGTTGGAAACTGTTGGCCTTCTATCATGTATGTGTTCTGAGGATTTTTATTATTGAGGTTTGGTATGGGTTGAGTAGGCAACTGATTTGATTTTTGAGGAAATGGTAATGGAAGTGGTTGATTTTGATGTGGTAGGTTCTGATGATGTTGTTGGGGATTTTGTTGAAAATTCTGTTGAGGATTTTGAGGATAAAAATGTGGGTATGGTGGATAGGATGGTGGATACCGATAGTACTGAGAGTATCTTCCATAGGGATTTTGTGCTCCTTGTGCCCAAGCTTGAGATTGATTTTGAAATTGAGGCCAAGGTTGCTGCCAAGAATTCCAAGGTGGAGGTTGGTTATACAATTGATCATGGAATCCTTATGTTTGAGGTCCTTGCCAAGGCCTTCTAGAGACAAAATTGAGAGATTCTGTGGAATCTGTAGGAGTTTCCTCTTGAAAGACAGCTTTGAGACTAGGAAGAGAAGGAAAATTCTTGGTCTCATGTTTTTCAGAACAAATGACACAGGTCTCTACAACTTTTACATCCAAAGGACACTCTCTCAAGGCATGTTTCTTCCTACATTTGGGACAAAAGATTGCCAAGGCATCAGATTCAGCTTTTTGCTTATTTTGTATCTTAAGGGTGTCTATTTGTTCAATAAGACTCCCTAAGATGTCAGATTTGAAATCATCAAGCATATGTCCTATTTCTGATCTACTTACTGTCCCAGAAGCAGACTTACTTGCCCTTGCAAGAGCAGGATCTCTTGGACCTTTTACAGTTTTAGATTTCCCTCTTGAAAGGTTGATACATAACTCAAATATTTCAGGTAATGTGAGCTATGATATATCCCCTTTTCCCATCATGTTAAGGATATACAACCATTCATCCCTAATTGTTTTCAAAAAAAGAGATTTTAAGGTGTCTTGATCTAAGTTTTCCATTTTTTCTCTTTTGATGTTGTAATGAAATCTCTCCAACAAATCTTCCAAGTTTTCATCTTCTTTTTGTAACATATTAAACACTTCTTCCTTATGATTAACCAGCATACAATAATCCAAATACCTCTCTATAAATTCTTGTTTCATGTATTCCCATGTCCTAATAGAACTGTTGATCAAACTCATAAACCACTTCAATGTTGCTCCTTTCAATGTTGAAGGAAATAGTTAAGTTTTTGAGCATCTTGTAAGTAGTCATAAGTTCTACACAGGACTTCAAATTCAAATAGGAAGGTTTCAGGATCTTTAGTTTTAAGTCCATAGAAGTTTGGAAGGACAGAGGGTGAAATGTTTTTCATGGTTGTGTTGGTTTCTTCATCTATTATAGGGAACCCAAAAGAGCTTCCTATTTCTCTTCTTCCTCTTCCTCTTTCTGCACCTCTACCTCCTTCTCCTCTACCTCTACCTCTACCCCCTCCAAATAATGTGTGTCCTCCATTAAAGACTCCTCCTTCCCCTTCCTCTGCCATGATTAATTCTCCTATGAAAGTGGAAAAGTTTGTGTCCCTAACAGGAGTCTTTGGATCTTCTTCTAAGGCAGGTTCAGTGGATGAAGTGAAAGGTCTCTCTAAGGGAATATCTGATCTTAGGTCTTCTAGAAGTCTAGGATCAGTAATGGATGGAATGTGGGTCTGAGTTGAAGGTGTAATAGCTCTTGGTCTAGGTGAAACAAGTGGTGTTCTAGGAATCAAACTTCTGTTTCTGTTGCTTATGAATCTACCCCTTGAGTCTCTCTCTCTACGCATATAATTTTTTTTGGGAGTTAAGAAACAAAGGTTACCTAGTTTTCACTTCCCCGGCAACGGCGCCAAAATGTTTGTGCTCAACCTAGTCTCCTAAATTGAGTTCATTTAATTGTCAACCAGGGTTGGTAAACTGTTGAAGTGAGGTGCACTGTATGTGCCTAGGTGTTTGTTTCTTAATGTGTTGTGTTTAGTGTTTTATGGTGTTTTTGGTCTTTTTATGATTTTATGTTCACAAAGAAAAGAACTAAATGCTGGTGGAAAGAAGCTACTGGTTAAAAACAGAGTGAAGCCTAATTTGTTGATGACAAATGACAAATGCAAATACTGAGACAGAACCAAACCTAAACTATGACTTAGAAAAAATAAAAAGCTTGATAATGACTTCAAGAAAATGAATCACAACATGAATTTAACTTGTCCAAACCATTCATTAAGGATATTTTGGAAGAGCTTGAGGAATGGGCAGCTAAGTGTAAAAATTCTCCTAATTAAACAATCAACTTGTAATGATACAACATCTCATCCATGATTAAAGGTTTATGAAACATATATGGAAAAGAACACTTGTAACATCAAAATATCTCTACTCTAAAACTAGCTCCTAATTCTATTCTTCAACTTAGTTTAACACCACTAAACTTCACTCAAAGGTTATAGATTTTTAGAATAGTCTTTTGAGGAAAGGTTTGTTTTTGAAATGGTAAAAAGGTTGTAGAAGTACTCCAATCCTTGGACTATTACTATCTTCTTTCCAGATGATTATGAGTTAATTATATATTTGGAACAAAAGAGGTTTTTGTAAATAATGAAGGCCGTGGTGTTTAAGTTTAACAACTAATGTAATTTAATATGCAATGGATGACAACTAAATGTGGAATGTAAATACAATGAGCTAAGCTAGAACTGAACTAAAGTGCTATCAGTCTACAATAAACAGTGCTAAACTAACAAGCCATTATCAAACTTAAAACGAAATAACAGAGCATGAATTGAATGCAATTTGACTCTGGAGTGCCCTAACTAAGTTATCATGCAATTAATCTATGGGATTCTAGAGCCTATTTTGTCCATCATGAATGGTGTTTTGGAAGAGCTTCTTAGAACAATCCTGGCTGTACAATTCAATGCAAATGAAAACATGAAAATTGAAAGCAATTACAATTAAAAACTAAGACATCATAGCTATTTCCTACCCATTGTTATGATGTTTTGGAAGAGTGTTTTAAGAGTAAGATAAGCTATGCTACTTAGTGTAAACAAACAACTGAAATCTTCAGTATCATAGTCATGCCTTAGCCATCATAATGATTTTTTGAAAGAGTTTGCTAGAATAAGTTCAACTGTGATAATGAACAAAAGAAATTGCACTTAAAATCTATAACACTACAGCCATTTCTCATTCATTATCATGATATTTTGGAAGAGTTTCTTAGAACAAGTATAGCTATAGTGACTAATGAAATTAACTATGAACTCAAACTTCAAAAAAACGTGAAAAAAAGCTAAGATACTTATCTAAATTAAGAAATTAAAGCCGTTCAGGAGGCAGGGGCCCTCTACCACCAGACAGAATCTAACTCAAAATCAACTCAACACGTTCAAAGCAATGTTGTCTTCTTCATTAAAGGAAAATAACTTGAAACAGAGTATTCTCAGTCTTCAGAAATATAGCAGTCAGTCCATGAAATCTAAAAAATCTAGAGCTTTGTCTCTCGGTTTCCCGAGTCCATTTATATCAAATCTTCATAACAGAACTTGCAACAATACGGGGATCATTGTCTTTTCATATCAAAATCGTACTATAACTCTAAAGATGGCAGCGTAGAGGGAAAAAGGACATCTGGACTGTCCTAGTCCTATTAGGAGTCTGCCTCCTTGAATGAGTTCCCACGTACCAAATCCACGTCCAGAATTCGGTTCATTCTTCATGGTGAGCAACGAACGATGAGGACATGATGTATAATATACCCATGTGTGGCTTTTCCTGAGAGGACACCTGGAACATGCTTGAACGTGAAGACAACTGCAAAATTGGCAGTTAGCTATGAAATGTCTGCATTCTGTAGCTAATTTCAGTTCAAAATGCATTATAATGACAAAATCACAAAACTTAGCAATTTAACGATGTTATTCATTCTAAAAGTAATTTTAACTAATTTCATTGATCATTTGGGCCTGGGATAAAAATGGACAAAGGAAAATGGAGTGAAGTAAGATGAAAGAAAGAACAATCTTGGGGCTCAACATGAGGTACAAAAATTCTCCCCATGCTCACTCCATACAATCCCATAAATAGTACAAGTATGTCATCAATATATGGAAGAAAAACTACATATAAACAAATAGAAATTTGATCATGAGGAGGTGGGTCATAGTCCCACATATGGTACCAGCGCAGCGCATCTCCTGCCTGCATCAGATCAAGGTGTGGTAAGTGGTTTCCCCACCACTTACTTGCTACCCATGTCATATCATTATGGCTGAAAGTGTGATATATGTTTGGTGCCTTTGGGAAGCACCCATCATGAAAGAAAATCTCCCTTTGTACATCAAGGGAGTGGCCAAGTTCAGAATTTTTTGTGGCCCAACAATTGGCATGAGATTTATATGATACATTACTCCTTTTAAGAGTCATGGCCTACATAAAAATGGTAAAAGAACATGTGTTAGTATGAATCTTGATTCGAGGTGTATGAAAAAATACCACTTTAGCTGCGCATAACAAACAGACCTAACAACATAAATTACTACTAATATCTTCAAATCTACAGTTAGATGATCAACAAAAATGCTGCAAAAATCTAGATCTATGCATTATAAGACATTAAACAGTAGAAAAATAATATTTACTCCATATATCCAATAGAAAAGAAAATAATATATCCAATGAAATTTTTATTAATGGCACCTGGGAGGAAAACGAAAGAGGGTGTTCCCTATTCTCCTCAATGGGATGGGTTCTTGTAAGTCCTTAGCACTTTAGATTTAGAATTCCTCTCTCTTGATGGCGTAGAAGACCCAGAAAGAAATGGAAAAATATGGCTATGATAATGGATCAATAGCCAGACTAAGAGTTGAGATCCAGAGTGATCTTTAGTTAACAAAAGGTGACAAATGAATGGGAAAATCCTTCTATTTATAACAAAATATTGAGTTAGTCTAGAGATTGGTGCATAATTAAAATATTATTAACCAAATATAGATCCAACTGTTATGGAATATTTTCTTATATTTGTTGGAGGGAAAAGGAATTTGACTTGAGTCAAATCCCTTTATTTGTAAATAATAAATAAATAAATGATTTATTTATCATTTTAAGGATGTGATTAAGTAATAACAAATAAATAAATAATTTATTTATCATTTTAAGGATATGGTTGAGTAATAATCAAATAAATAATGATTTATTTAACTATTTAAGGGTGAATTAGTCATATTTAACAAAGAATATTATTTAAATAAGATTTAAACAATTATTCTTAGAAAATAATAAGATAAATAATGATTTATATAATTAATTTCCTTGTTTTGGGTTAAATATAACCAGAAATATTAATTAAACTATTGTTTAACTAATTATTTCTTGAGGAAAATCAAACAAATGTATGTTTATTTAATATTTCCATATGGGGTTTCCTGTTTAGACCATAAACAACTTAATAAAGGTGATTTACTAAGTTATTTTCATATTGAAAGCATTACATAATGTACTTGGGTCTATATAATGATAATAGGTTAGATGACCAAAAAATGGTGTAAGAGATTGCCCCCCAGTGTGCGAGCGTTAGGAGCTAATCGTATGACCGAAGTACATTTTAAGAACTCAATCACTAGACATCGAAGGGGAAGTCAAAGAGAGAGAAGTATAAGGTAAACCAAAGTGCTGAAAGACCTAGACCCTAAGGAGGTGACTTGCAGGTGTGGCAAGTATTTTTAATGAGTGAGTACCTACTATAGGCAACAAGGGAGGCATACCTATGCCCACCGAGGCAATAGTACAAACAATAAGGCGCCCGAAAAACCATGGAATGCAATAATTAAGTATATGCTGGCATAAAAATGAGCCAGGTGAATGAAATAACAATGAATGCCACATACATATTGTGCCTGGGATAATAGCCAAGACTTGAACAATGATATCTAAGTACATGAGATATAAATGCAACCCAGATGCCCCTGAAAATAGGGAAAGGCTCTGAAAATCTGACTGATATATGCAAAAAAGGTGTTGCAAGCGGCTAAGGCCAACATCATCAAATGTATGGAGCTACATCGAAGGCTGTAATGAAGAGGTCATCTGAGTGTGTGGGGGGCTACCTGTAGGGCCACCCCCTCATGAGGGTTGAGACATCTCACACACACCCGAGAATCACTGATGTCAGCTCCTGCATCACTGAACCATCGAGTATACAGATCTCGATCATGCTGAAAGGAGCTGGAGATGAGAAACAATCAATTCAAAGGTCAATAAGGAGTCCCTTTGCCTAATCCAAGGCACCGAACAAGAGTGGAAGTTGGAACCAAGATACACCACCCTCTAGACCTGTCTTCTGGAATGAATGAGATGATGTCGACAGAAGGAGGTCTGCCATAGGTGAGGCAATAAGGGATCCTCAACTAAAGCACGAGAGAAAATAGTAGAGTGACTGACAAACTGACACCAATTATGATGATGAAATGGGGGGGACTGAGTAGCGAACGGACGACTTCCCTTGTTAGAGCATAAATGGCATGGATGACTTGGTAGCGACTGACACAATATCATGAGGGATAGGGGACGGTGGGACTGAAGGCCATAATGTACGACACTAGAGAGGGGCCAAGAAATTAATGATGGAGGACTATGGCGAGATGTAAAGGGACTTGGGGTAGACTCCATGGAAGCAATGATGACTCAACTCAGATGCTCTACACAAGGGTGACTCGATGGTGCTACCACATATGTAAAGGGTCCAAATGGGACCATAAAAGCATGAGTACAATATGGTAACTCATGACAAAAGTCAACACAAGTGTGGACAAGTATGGGGGCCACATGGTGCCCTTGGCACAAGTGTTGCAAGTGAAAAAATTCGATTTTGAGGAAGGGTGAAGTGGCGCTTCTTGGACAAAATGTGTCATGGTGAAGTATCAAATCACAAAAAGCTAATAGATACCCATTTGAGGGCTTGGTGAGATCTTTCCAATGGTGTAGACGATTCGTCAAACTAAGTTACGGTTTTGGTCACAGTAAGCGAAAGAAAAATTAGGGGTTTTCTTTTAATAAGGAATTTTCCTTCCTGATTCACTTATTTGCCGGTGGAGCTGTGGTGAATGTTGTGAGGAGAGGAGGCCTTAAATCTTGTGGTGGTTGTAGTTGATGAACCGACCATTGGAATTTGAGATCTATCAGTTGTAGGTAAGATGTCTAATCCTACTCTTTTGTGTCAGTGGGATGAAATTTCAGCTTAGGTACCCAAAGCTCATGAATAGGCTAGGTTGCACTTTCTTAGGGTCTGCTATGTGACCTGGGTAGTAGGTACTGGGCAGAAAACTGCTACCTGTCCTAGGGAATGACCTGGAAAGTGTGACCTATCAAAGAAAGGGGTTTTCAGTGCTGTTTTTGGCTAATATCAGGGATTTTATGGTTGAGGGGCATAGGTGCCCCCAAGCATGTTGTGGACATGCCAAAATTTATTTAGAAAAAGGGAAATCTAAACAAATTTTAATGATGTGGTGCACCATTTGTTTTTGGTATGGTTATGCAGTTTGAGAAAGGAAATAGACAATTACCAATCTCTTTTGGTACTGCATATATGAATCAAATGGACTTTAAGTTTCCGGGTTGGCATACATGGTGTTACTATCCGAAAGAGAGGATTTTGAGATAATGAACTGATGTTCTCCCAAAAAACCCATAGGTTGGTCAACCACAATGTCTATGAGACTGGGTTGCTGATGTAATATGAATAAATGATGAGGGGTATCATCCCTAGAGTTATATGAAGTGATATGGGGCTCTAGATGTTCTTCTAAATGTGGAATAATAATGGGACTAGAGTCAACACAAATAGAATCATTAGGAGAGTGGTGGACAATTACTTCTCCTGGTCTCTCAAATATGGATGCCCCCTTACCCAAACATTAGGTGTCAATGTAATGGCCACAAGGTGCAGGTGGTTCGAATGTATGAGTTGGATGTAAGGGGGAAAAGATAAATTCGAGAGTGGTGGCTACTTCCATAATGTCGTCATCATAATATAAGGTGGGATGACTGATGGAAGAAATACCACCTGACGCAGTGAAGCTACCTGACTCGTCATCGTGAAAAGAGGGGTTCACATGCACATCGTCACAAGTGTGAAAGAAGAGTAAGCAGATAACTGATCTACCTATGTTGAGCCTAGGGTGATTGCTAAAGGGAGTTTAGGTGAAACATTAGGGGGAGTATCCAAGGAGGCTTCCACCAAGGATCTCATGGATGATGATAGGTAGAAAATGGTGGACAAAGGCTCCGTCATCTCGACATTAGGAGAGGGAATATCAATGGGATAATTTATGTCTTTTGGTTTTGCGAAAGCAAAACGCGCAAATAATGGAGCAGTGGACTCGTTGCACTTGGCCTCAAATTGGCGTAAGGCTTATAAAGAGGAACGATACTCTTTAAGGTGGGACAGAGGTGAGTGTAGTGGCCATGGAAATCACAAAAAACACAAGGCTGATTTGTGCACAATGTCTTGATTTTCAGGATTGAATCAGGTATAGTGACATATACCCCTGGGATATCATATTTCGGAAACGTCTCATTGACCATGGACTTGAGGTGAGGTAGCTCTGGACAAGTATGGGTGGTGTGCCCAAAAACATCACATAACGCACACTACATGGTATGCTTTGGAGGCTGAGACGGGGCAGAGTTTTCGGGGTAGCCTTGTCCTTTGATGCCCCCTTACGAGCTTTGCCCTTCTTACCTAAAGCGGTCACAACAGGAGGTGTTTCCTGTTGAGGTGAATGAGGAACTGTTGCAATGAGACAATTCATAGGGACCGGTTGGACTGGGGTCAAAGCAATATAAGGTTTGGATTGAGGGTAATGGCTGGAGCATGGAGGTACTAGATGGGAATCCCAAGGGTCAGATTAGGAAGAGAGAGGGTGGCCATAATAGGTACTGTGTACACTCCTGGTGGGGGAGCTAGGAATGGTATCTGACCAGGGGGGTAATGACCAGGTGGGACGGCAACAAGATGGTTAAGGCTTGGAGGAACCGTTCTAGGAGGATAAAGGGGTTCATGAGTTACAACTGAAGGGTAAGGGTTAGGAGAAGAAGGTTCAGAAGGCTGATTAGAGGACATCATGAGAATATGGTAATTGGGGGAACCAAATGAAAGAGGCTGAGTAGCCACCCGACCTTCAGGTGGTTGGGTAGCCACAAATCCTTGCTGTGCATCCACCTACTCCTGGGGGGCGGTGGCTGCTGTTGCGGGGGTTGAGAAGGAAAGGGAGGTGGAGGTGCTAATGCTGGAGGAGTTGGAGCACCAAGCTGAAGATATAAATAAGGGGGCTGGGTAACAATGTGCTACATATGAGGTTGGGCCAAAAGAGGAGGAATGTCGTATCTTGGATACGTGCTACCAAGAGGGGGAAAAGTGCGGGAGGTGCTACCCCCTCCCCTAGGAAAACCACAACCCATAAGAGGTTGAGCATATGGGTGAGAGAGAGCTCCAAAGATACCGTTGGCAGCATGAGGTGCCCTCGGTGCGTTGGCACCACCAGGTCTGGAAATATCAAGTAGAATGGTATAAACATAACCTTTCTGAGCGTAGATCAGGTCATATTTTAACGCCATTTGGAGGGCAGCTTCTTTGGTTTGAGTAAAATGCGATGCAACATCTTTCCCGATAGGAGGCAAGAGAGATCTAAGGAACCAGTCCATGTAGACACAGTCTTCAAAGGTAGGTGATTGACATAGGCGCTTCCTTCTCTGCCATTCCTGGACATGATCGAATAGACGAGTCACAGATAATTGATGGAAAGCAGTCAAAAGCTTGATACCAGTGTCATAATGAAGGGGAAGCTGGAAGTAAGATAAAAAATCCCGGGCAAGAGTCGCAAACGTGGTATGAGAGGAAGTGGCCTGATCAACATACTGCTTAGAAGCTTCACCTATAAGCATTCATTGGAACAACCGAAGATGGACAGAGTCATCGGTAATGGAGTTAGATGAACACCACATGTGGAAAGATCGAACATGATTTGAAGGATATTCTTCAACAAGACCTTCAAACTTGGGGATGTCGGAAGGGAGCTTTTTTGACATAGCAGGCCAACTAGCATCATGGTGTATAGGGTCATTTATCAACATGTTCAAATTGGGGAGGCTGAGGCCTACCATGAAGGGGAGCAAGGGCGTAGCCGGGGTAGTGTCCGTTGCGGTCCCACTAGTGGTATTCCCGGTATGAGGGTTGGGGTTATCACTAGCATTAGGTCTTGCACTAGACATGGTGAAGGTGATAGGAGGAGAACCGATGGAAGAACCAGAAGGAGATCCCAAAGGACCAGAAGAAGAGTCGGAGAGCAGACTCGGTTGAGGACTAACTTGACTCCTATGCGGAGGAGTAAGTCTCTCTACTGGAAACTGAAGATGAAGGCCAAGAAGTCTCCAGGATGAACACCTTGGTGGTGCAATGGTGACTACACAAACATGGCATAAGGGAAAAAGAGACTAAAAAGGGAAGGAAGGTGCAAGATCAAGTGATTATAATGTCGAAACAAGGGCAAATAGGTGTAGGATCAAATGATTTCAATATTTTAGAGTCTTTGCTTGGCAGTGTTAACCAAGCCCTTTTTCACTTAGGGTGTGTGTGTAAAAGTGTGTAAATTATAATTTTTAAACCCATACATTTGTACATAAAAATAAAAAGTTTGTTGTATAGCTGTAAATAAACCTACAAATGTCAGTATATAGGCCTGCAAAACAGGAAATAAACAGCTGATAATGCATTATTCCAAACACAAGGAGGTGGGTCTCTCAACAAATAGTCTATAGGTGAGTAAAAAACTAATCTAAACATACTAAAAAAGGCTAATAGATCTTGCGCCAAGAGGGACAGAGATCTAAAAGACAAAATCTTCTGGAAGGTGGTGTAGAAAACAGTAACAAATCAGATGAAAATTGTTGTAAAAAGAGGTGGCGAAAGGCCATCTCCAGGAGGGAAGTAGAGTGCACCCTAAAGGAAAACCCAAAAAAAGCTAAATGAGGAGATTTGGATGGATAACAAGCCGATCTGAAGTATCAAATTTGAAAAAATGGCTGAAGACTCTAAAATTTTAGACAACCTGCAATAGCAAACACTCTTCCACAAAAAGTAGAGGATACTGAAGCCCTACGGGGCTAGGTTCCCACTTAGTTGAGTTAAACAGAACAAATACATGTCCAAAACAGGTGGAGACAGAGGTCAGACAACCCTGAACAGAGGCTCAACAAAACCCATAAAACTTTCAGAAAAATCCCTGCAAAAAGTCCAAGTTGCAGTTTTTGGCCTGTTTTCAGCAGAGGTCACATTTTTTGGGCTGTAAAGTGTGCCCTGGAGGTCCAAGTCATAGGTTTTGTGTAGAAAAGTGTGTCTTGCACTTTCGGCACTCTCGGTGGCAAGTTTCAGAAAAAAAATTCGTCTCAGCTGTGGCTAATGTTTGTCAACTGCACAATGGGTCTGAAAACATGCGGAAGTTAGAATTTTTATCGTTTTAGGGTTTTATGGGTTAAAAACAACACCAAGAATAAGCAAAACAAGGGGCTGAAGAGAAATCCTAGGGTTTGAAGTAGCTGGATATGCAAGGATCAGAAAAATTTCAGCGGTCATAATGGTAAACCTGTGTGGAGTCGCCAGTTGTTAGTATGAATATTGATTCAAGGTGTACGAAAAAATACCACTTTAGCTGTGCAGAATAAACAACCCTAACATCAGAAATGACTGCTAATATATTCAGATCTACAGTGATATGATCAAGAAAAATGCTGCAAAAATCTAGATCTATGCATTAGAAGACAATAAAGAGTAGAAAAATAAGATCTACTCCATAGATCCAATAGACAAGACAAGAATATATCCAATGAAATTTTTATTAATGGCACCTGGGAGGAAAACACAAGAGGGTGTTCCCTGTTCTCCTCAATGGGATGGGTTCTTGTAAGTCCTCAGCACTTTAGATTTAGAATTCCTCTCTCTTGATGGTGTAGAAAACCCAGATAACAAATGGAAAAAATGGGTATGATAATGGATCAATAGCCAGACCAAGAGTTGAGATCCAGAGTGATCTTTAGGCAACAAAAGGAGACAAATGAATGGGAAAACCCTTCTATTTATAACAAAATATTGAGTTATTCTAGAGATTGGTGCATAATTAAAATATTATTAACCAAATCTAGATCCAACTTTTATGGAATATTTTATTATATTTGATGGAGGGAAAAGGAATTTGACTTGAGTCAAATCCCTTTATTTGTAAATAATAATTAAATAAATGATTTATTTATCATATCAAGGATGTGATTAAGTAATAATCAATAAATACATGAATTATTTATCATTTTAAGGATATGGTTGAGTAATAATCAAATAAATAATGATTTATTTAATTATTTAAGGGTGAATTAGTCATATTTAACAAAGAATATTATTTAAATAATATTTAAACAATTATTCTTAGAAAATAATAATATAAATAATGATTTATCTAATTAATTTCCTTTTTTTGGGTTAAATATAACCAGAAATAATAATTAAACTACTGTTTCGCTAATTATTTCTTGAGGAAAATCAAACAAATGTATATTTATTTAATATTTCCTTATGGGGTTTCCTGTTTAGACCATAAACAACTTAATAAAGGTGATTTACTAATTTATTTTCATAGTGAAAGCAATTTAACTTGGAGTAAAGTTGGTCTTAAATGATGTACTTGGGTCCATCTAATGATAATAGGTTATATGACCAAAAAATGGTGTAACAACATTTACACTCAAAAAATGAAACTTGCTTTACATGATCAGATCTTTTACCAACAAAGTCTCTCCTACACATGGAGTTGTGCATAGATCTTTCTCCTCTTTCAAAATAAGGAAGATATGGCTGAAATGGATCTCACATAGAGTCCTTTGGATGCCCCAACTCCACATAGCTCATTCATTCTTGAAAATGTTGGTGTAGTTCCTCTTTCAAGCCTTCCCAATCAAAGCTCCTCATGATGATGATGTAGATCTTCATGGAATGCATATGGCCAAAACAGAACTCCTTGTATGCCCCTTGTAGGATATTTTTCTTGAGCTTAGAAGCTCTAGACAAAATATTTTACCATGAAAATAGATGACTCCTCCTTGGAAAAAGTAGCCCTCTCCCTGCAGCTGGTCATAAATTATCATACATGTGTGAATATCTTTGGAATAATCCACTAGCAGTTGGGATTTCCAATACTAATCTACACTACTTAACAATGACAACCTTGATGATGCATCAACAGAAATGTCTTTCATGTTTCTGATATCCTCCTTGACATATCCTATGCCAAAGATGTGTGTTGGAAGGTTGATCCTTCCATTCTTTTCCTCCCACAGCTTAGATCCAGAAATGAGAGTGGGTGATGATGATAAGGGAAGAAGATCTCCCTCCTCCTTGAGCTTAACCAAGCCTCCCAGCGCTATATCTTTGTTTTCAAGTGCTTCAATCCCTCCTGGATCTAAGTTTAGAGAAAAAATTTGTGAGGTATTCCCCACAAAAGATGAATCAAGTGGCATCCCAAGTGGTTTTCCACTAGATAAGAGGGTCCCATGTAGAAATTTCATGAACATAATAGATGGGATTGTGAGGTCCTTGCTTCCACTACACAAATCCATCTATGTTTTATGTGTGAAAGTGTTATTTGAGGGGTGAGTATGCATGCCTTTGATAATTTGAGGTGCACCACTCTTCTTGTCTACCCATTCCATTTGCAAAGCCTCCCAATCAGTGGTGACTTTCCCCAATGTAATCAACCATTGAACACCCAAAATAACATTGGTGTCTGGTATGTCAACTACAAAGAAGTGATCCACCCAAGTGTAGGATCCCATGGTGACTAAAAGTGATGGGACATAATTCATGCCTTGCATTTTTCTATCTCCTCAGACCAAAACAGAGAATCCCTCAAAAGTATCAGTGGGTATTGCCCTCCTTTGCACAAGATGGGCATAAATAATGTTTTGGGTAGCCCCACTATCAATCAATACAGATACCCTCTGATTCATGATTGAACCATGAACTCTTAAGGTCAAGTACTTAGGTACTCCCCTCAAAGATGCAAGAGTTCCTTCAATAGAAGAAAATGCTCCATTTCCATCTCCTGATGGTGTTGGATCTCCCTCAACATTGTTAGCGTTGTGACCCCTTCTTGGTTCATCATCTTCATCTTCGTCAAGATATGATAAGACCTCTATGTAATGTGCTTTACCAGCAGCACATCTATGTCCCGGTACCCATGGTTCTTGGCAAGTGAAGCATAGCTTCTTTCTTCTTAGATATCTCCAGAATTCAATATCAAGAGGCTTCTTAAATGGGCTCTCCTTGGAAGGAGCAGTTTTCTCTTCCTTCCCTTTAGAAAGGTAAGAGGGCTTGTTTTGAAAGTTTTCCTTTACTTTTGGCAAGGCATATTTAAGGTCTCTAGCCCTCTCAATGGAATCATGCAAGGTAATGGGCTTGGTAGAATTTACCAACCCATAAATAGGTTCATTTAGACCATCGATGAACATATACACCCTTCTTGCTGCAGACAAGTCAGAAACCATAACAAATAATCTCAAAAATTCAGAAATGTAAGACTCTGTATTTACCTAATTGCTTCAACTTTGCAAGGCTCATGAAAGGTGCCTCTGGATCTCTTCTGTCAAATATTTCCACCACTCTTCTATTGAACTCAGAATAAGTAGTCACATTGGCATGACCCAATGTAGACAAGCCATGGAACCACTAGTCATGTGCTTCACCTTCAAACTGCAGTGCTGCAATCTTCATAGCTTCCATTTCAGGGACTTTGTTTAGCTGGAAGTAGATGTCAAGCTTTTATACCTATGATTTGGAATAACTTTTGGATGACCCATAAAAATTAGGTAGGAATAATATGCCCATAGAGTGATGTTGATCATGATTATGAGTGAATCCACCATCTCTATGTTGATGCCTTGGTCTTCTTTTGTCCTTCAAGTGATAGAAATCTTGAAAAATCAACTGATATTTGAATCTCTGATTATGAGACTCATATTCTTCAAAGTAGTATTCAAGGGATGCTTGTTCTTGTGGCCCTTCATTTCCCACAGCCAAAAAGGTAGGCATAGTGGACTGTTGGGAAACTTGTGGCTGATTCACTGGTTGATCATTCTAGTGGTGAGATATGCCAGAGCTTTCTCTAAGATGAAATATCTTAGGATATTCTTTGATTCTTTCCATTATTATCTCTTTGATCTCTCTAGAAAGATCTTTCATTGCTTTCAGAAGGGTTTTTGCAAACTCCTTCCCATCTTCATCACTTCCAGATTTAGGGGCTTTACCCTTGTCTTGATCATCATTGGTGTAATAAAATTTCTCTGTCTTCTTTTCAGATACCTCTTCTCTATGTTATTAATAGTCTCATATTATTTTGTAGACATATTGGCTCTTCAAGGAAAGCACAAGCTATGCCAAGATTAGAGCTTTGATACCACTGTAATATCCCCAAAT
The DNA here is from genome assembly GCA_034641835.2 of Pinus albicaulis. Lineage (NCBI taxonomy): Eukaryota > Viridiplantae > Streptophyta > Pinopsida > Pinales > Pinaceae > Pinus > Pinus albicaulis. Next base: position 661,241,322 of record CM076583.1, on the reverse strand, counting down.
TGGGACTGTCAGCAATGCATGCCTAAAAAATGAAATTTTCAGGAATATATGCTACAAAAATGAAAATCAACCTTTGGATCCATTAGATCCAACAATCTAATATCTGAATCCAAGAGGAGATCAGAAAAAAATCCTTCTACTTTAGGTAAACAAGTCTCCCACGCCTAGTATGGCTGAAAAAATGCCCAAGAATGCGACTGCAATAAAATAACGCAGTTTAACTTAACAACAGTAAGAGGCCAATATGGAGGATCAAGAATTACATGTACATCAGAAAATCAGATTTACAATATGGTCCATACAATGTACAAGAGGAAAATGGAAGACTTTGATGAAGAAACCCTAAAAAATGAGGTGCTGCAACAATATATTAAGATTGCAAGGTTTGACAACATTATTTTTAAGAGTTACAATAGCTTTATATTAAACTTCATATCTAGAGTAGATATTTGTACAAAAGGATAGATCTATATCAGATCTGTACACTCTAGATTCTCCCCTTCAAATTCCCTTTGGGGTTTTCAGCAAAAAGTGAAGTACATGGAGTAGATATGAGATCTAATACAGCAGATCTGTAGAACAATTCAGAATTTCTGAAGTAAATACATCAGTATTCAAATTAGATTTGAATGGAACATGGATTAGATCTGTAATCCACAGATCACCATAGTGAAGGGCAGATTCCCAACACTAGAGATCTCTCCTCCTTGATGTGCCAAAAGACCCTGCAAGTTTCTCCTTGAAAATAACACAGTACTGGAAGATGGACTGGGATGTAGGCTCTATAACATGATGTGGCCTCAATCCAAGATCTGAAAATGGGCTCTCCTCATCCAATACTCTCTTTCGAGGGGGATAGAAGGATTTCCCACTGAAAAGAGGCACTAGAATGGCCTAGATCTGAGTAGATATAGCCTCCACTTGCTGCAGATTACAAAGAAAACCAAACCCTCAACAAGATCTATGTTGTAGTTGGAGGAAGATCTTGGAAAAATGCCTGATAGTGGTCAAGAAATGCAAGAGTCCTCCAAGAGCTTCTCAATGGAAGAGGTGGGATTCCCGATCAGGAACACCCTAGTGCTAAACAAAAATATTCTCTACTAAATAGCCAAGAGAATAAGAAATGTCTAAACAGACAAAATATTCATAAATAATATGGTCATCAACAACCTTCTCATGTTGTCCTCCTCTTCCTTAAATAAGATCGAAACCTTGCCAAACCCTAAACCATCTCAATGATTTAGCTGCATTCACATGTGTAGCCTCCAACTAAAACTGCAATGTGCATCTAGCAGATTCAATGTATCTAGATGGCGCTATTGATTTGGTCCTGTTGACCCAATAAAATTTCTTAATCCCTTTCACACATAAGGGTGTTTTATTAAGGCAACCAAGATTTAGCCTTGTTCACATGGGGCATTGATTTATTTTGTTGTTTTAGGAGTTTTATTGATCCTGCTTTAAAATTTTATTCATGCAACAAGAAAATGAAAAAAAGATTGTATATTCCCAGTATCTTGGGCTAATTGAGAATATTACAAATGTTGGGAAAAATACTGAGAGGGGGGGGGGGTGAATCAGTATTTAAGGCTAAACAATTTTCTTTCCTTTCTCTTAAAAACCATATGTTACAGTACTGCATTCAACATGTATGTCCCGATATCTTATTATATCTTTACTTAGAGAATTGCATCAAATAAGCATTAAGCATGAACTGAAATAATAGAACAAACCATTAACACATATGGACACCAGGATTTAAGGTGGAAACCCAATTCGGGAGAAAACCATTGCTGTTGTAATCTCAGTCTTCAATACTTTATTATAGAGAAAAACTTTTACAATATATGCTGGTGCAGACTCATACCAGCACGCAGGCACCCACCTACAGAAGGCTACAACCTTCTCTCGTTTGCCAGCCTCTCCTAGAAGGGAGCTACAACCCCCTGATCATAACATCAACTTCTATATACAGAAGGCTTCAACCCGTTATTCAATTGACAAACATATTTTCCCCAATTCTACATAACAGAACAGCGAGACCACTGCAATCTAGACTTCAGAGAATTTATGCATTCAACATTCCGTGTATCCTACTGTGTGTATTAACTTTCAGAAACTCCAACTGTCATATGCACCGGATCCATATGTGTTCTTCAGTAGACATCTGCTTGCTTTTCATCGTTTCTTCTGTTGAATACTCTCACGACTCATCACCTTTTAGATCAATGTCTCGAAGGGTGCATCATGGACTCATAATCATCAATTAAGCGCGTTGTCTGTCCATACGGATATTCCTTAAAGGAATTCCTTCTTCACCAATGCTCGCCACTCCTCAATCGAATAATGATTCTTTGTCCTTTATATAGATCTCGCCTTTCTCAATACCATAAGTCTAAAACCACTCAACCGCTAATGGTATTTCTTTTATTTTATCCCTGGGGCTCTTCGATTTCTTTTTTATTTATTTTATTCAAACGAGGAGATTCAAATTATCTATGTGCGCCCAGCCTTTAACCCAAAGTTTAACCCTTCGGATTTTATAAACAATATCCAACGCTTTTCCATACGCAAGTGTCTTGTTGATGTGGTGAGTTCCGCAAGCAGAACAACCATACATCTCAATCGTTTTGTATTAATAATCGTGCCAATCCAATTTGAAACCCTAACCTCCATTCTTCCATGCACGAATCATCCCATTCGGGATCTTCAATAATATTCAATCTTTTATCTCCACCATATAATACTATAACTATAACCCCAATGGTTATTTTAAAACTTTACACTGTCCCCGTAACATTTCTTTTATTCAAATTTCATTCTTTGACCCCGGGCCCACATCGCAGATGGCCATTTTGTGATGGCGCGATCAAACATATGGCAGAACACTTGAATATGCGATATTGTGATCTTGCAAAGGCGCGATGATCGCATATCGCAAACAACAGAACTTGCGATGGCAGAAATAACAAATATGTGATATTGCGATAATGGGATATTGCGATGATCGCATATCGCAAATACTCCATATCAACAAGACACTTGAAGCTTCAAAACTGCGCTTTGCAATTTGTGCTCAAGTGGTAGGGACCACTTGTCCTGCCACATTCAAATATTTAAAGTCTTTCCGCATACTTTCATAAATTTTCTTCATACTTGGTTGTTGAGGGCTTAAATTCCCGAAATGACTGTCTGAATAACTCTACTCCTCCGTAAATTAGATTTTACGGGAATAACTGCATTCCACTGTAAAGACGGCTCTGCCCAACACCATAATCAACTCTCCTCTGCAATTTGTGGCTGCGGCCCATGAAAATTAATTCATCCTTACATTTCTCCCTTCCTTTTTGAATGCGTGTTGTTGTTCACCAAAATTCTGCTGTGCCTTTATACTCTTCCCATTCTGTCTCTGCTGCTTCTGTTCGTCCTATGTTCTTTTCTGCTGACCTTTTCCATTTCCTTTGCCATATCCTTTGCCATCAATGACAATATTCCAACAAAAAAATCCCGCAGCCACATAACACCTCTACACGAGTGTCAAGTCATTTGTCCAGAGTTTTCTCTCTTGCAATCAGCCTTTCCTTTGTTACTCAAGTTGTCCTTTGCTTCCAATATTTTCTTCATAAAATCACATAGCCCCGGACTTGAAATTGTTGAGATTCAACAAGATGATAAGATTAGTTAAAAGAGTCGCCTTCACTAAGTGGGCCCGCAGTCTATTTTTGGCACAAGTCTATTTTTAGACATGGTGATCATATTTCAGAAGTTGAAGGATGCTATTTGTGGATGGTTGGTCAAGTTGGAAAAATAGATAAAATTATATTTTTAGAATATTGGGTGAAGTCTATTTATAGATCATCAATCTAAAAATAGAAGTGTTGATTATTATTAGCTCTTAATAATAATAAGACATTAAACAACAATGTATTCTCCTGGAGCACTTAATTTTAGTGCACATATTTTTCAAATCAATGGGATGAAGGAATTAGGAAATTCCTAGGGTTTACTAGTGGTTCATGCATGGAGGACTCAGTTAGAACTGAAGTGGAAAAGTTATGATAGAGTTGGAAGAGTAGTTCATGGAGCTGTATTCAGTTTAAATCAGTTAGACTCAGTTGAGCTAGTTGTATCTATTCTAACTGAATGATACACTAGTGAGATTGGAGTGAATTAATTGGTTAATTAATTCACAAATAATAACTCATTAATCAACTGAACAATACAATAGTTAACTACAGTGCATGGCAGTTCCAGTGGAGACCCAATGGAGAGATAGGTGAAAGGGTGAGATGGACTATCCGTTGTGACTAATAGTGATGCATCTATTGCATCTACATAGACATTGGAGATGCCAATGAGAATTACCCAGTCAAGGAGAGTGGGATTGCATCGAATCGGTCTTTTTAACTAGCTTGGATTGCGCAGTGGAGGCAGGCTATTAGGTGGTGAGAAATCAGTGCATGGATTTACAGATTTCTTTTGATTAGTGTGTGACGATTGATTGTACTGAGAGCTTGATGTACTAAGATTTGTATGAGATTGTTACATGATATCCATGATACATAATATATTATATTTGTGGTTTTCATCTTCAGGATTTCCCATTAAACAACTGTGTTATGTGCGATAGTTTTTTATTTATGCTTCACATGTGCTTGTAATTAATTTTCCGCAAAAGATTAATAGTGGAATGATTCTGTATTTTGCAAGAAGTTAAATATTTTGAGATCAGGGTAATATAGATATATGCATGCTTAATGTATACTTATTTCCTGGAAGAGGAGTGTCGATAGGCTTGCAGCCTTGCATGTGAAATTTCTCCAATATCTCCTGGGAATACTTGCCCTGAGACACAAACAGTTCAACTTCCTGCTGCCATATTTCCAATCCAAGGAAATAATGAAGGAAAGAGGATGCTACATTGGTAGAGGTAGTGTATGATACTATTTATCGATAGTTGGTGGGCTCGCTCATGTATTTAGTTAATATAAGACCAGACATATTCTATGCGGTGAACCAAATTTCACAAGCGATGGTTAAGCCTACCAAGCTCTTTTGGAAGGCAGGAAAGCATGTTCTAAGGAATATCAGGGGCACATATGAGTATGGATCATGGTATCAGAGCAGTGTTAATTCTTGAAGATTTCAATTGTGAAGAATTGTTGAGTTTGTGCTGGTGGACAATTCAAATTTGATTCAGAAAATTCTTGGTGCAAAAGTTGAGTATACATTGAAATGTCTTTCAATGGGTTGCGATTGGAGTATGCCCTTGATGGGAGATCGAATTACATAGCCTAGAAGGATAGGATGGACACGGTGCTAGAGGATAATGGACTAAATGATTTCATCAATAGTGATGTTCTTAAGCTAAGATCTAGCGATGCTACATTACTTGACGCATGGAAAAAGAAGAGAGCAAAGACAAGAAGAGTTCTATTGGAAGGTGTGAAGGACCATATTATGTCCAAAATTCATAGGAAAGCCACTCCATTATTAATGTGGAAGGATTTGGAAGATTTTTTTGGAAGCAGTAGCGACCAAAGGAAGTTGGAGCTGCAAGACAAGCTCAGAAAAATAAAAATGGAGAAGGGCGACAGTATTCCAAAATATCTCACGAAGTTTTTCCACTATAGGGATGAGCTGGGAAGTGTGGGGATTACTGTTGATGATGAAGACTTGGTGAGCTTGGCTCTCCTTGGGCTTCTGAAGAGTTGGCATAGCTAGGAAGACTCTGTCAATGGATGAGAGAAACTGTTGGGATGGGAGCGACTTTGGTCAGATCTTGTGCAGGAGGAGATCAGGCGGGGTACCAGGGATGGCTCTTCATCGAAGAATGAAGATGAAGAGAATTATACTTTGGCTACCAAAGAGAGGAAATGGAAGGGAAATAAATTTCCTTTAAAATCTGAAGCTGAAGGAAAGATGTAGGATTTGTCCAAAGTGAAGTGTTTTCACTGTCACGAACATGGGCATTTTGCCACTAACTACCCACGGAAGAAGAAGAATAAGAAGGTTGTTGGAGCTACAACTGGAGAGGCCTTATAATCACAATTTGAACTTTATTTATCTTTGATCGCATTCTTGGTTTCAAGCTATATGGGATCAGTGTGGTATTTTGATAGCGGTGCATCTTTCCATATGACGAGAGACAAGGAGTTGTTTAGTGACTTGGAGGAGAAGGACCTCCAGATGCATATAGAGATGGGTGACGATGGTCGATACAGAGTGACAGGAATTGGGACCATTACATTTAATAGGGAGTCTGGTAATACATTCTTGTTGAAGGATGTTATGCATGTTCCAGGTCTGAAGAAGAACTTGGTCTTGGTCGCAATGTTGGAAGACAAAGGTTATGATGTTATTTTCAGTGAGGGAAAAGCTTTCCTTAGACAAAAAAAAATGTGTCAAAAAAATAATATATGGATTCAAGTTAATAATATCTACAAGCTGGACATATATGGCTGCACTACAATGGTGGGAAAAGTAGAAGAAGTGATGAGCTGGGATGAGGGTGAATTATGGCACAGGAGATTGGGCCATCTTCACCATGGCGCTTTGAATATTTTGAAGCATATTTCTACTGGACTTCCCAAGGGTATTCTTGCGTAGTCAGATTAGTGAAATGGATGTACTATGGGTAAGTTTATGAATACCACCTTTCATGAGAAGGAGAACCGTGCTTCGGTGATCCTGGAGAGAATTCACACAAACGTGTGTGGGCCTTTCTCGGTTGCTTCAACAGAAAAACATAGGTATTATGTTATATATGTTGATGACTATTCTCGTAGATTCTGGATATTTTTCATGTAGAAGAAGAGCGAAAAATTCTCAAAGTTCTGTGAGTTTAAACCATTGGTGGAAAAGGAGTTGGGGAAGCAAGTGAAAGCTCTACAGAGTGATAATGGTGGTGAATACATCTTAGGAGAATTTAAATAATTTTTTAGAAAAGAAGGAATTCAAAGAGAACTCATAGTGCCTCATAACCCACATCATAATGGGGTCATGGAGAGGAAGAATGGAATGATCATGGGTGTTTCATGAGTGATGCTGCATGACAAGGGCCTACCAATGTTCTTGTGGGCAGAAGCATGCAACACTGTGGTTTATGTGAAAAAATATTGTCCTCATAGAGTACTTGGAATGAGTACACGTGAATAAGCTTTTACTGGTAATAAGCCTGATATTTCTCACTTGAATATTTTTGGCTCATCTGTTTACATTCATGTGACAAAGGATGCGAGGAAGAAGCTAGAGCCGACTGCAGAAGTTGGGATATTTGTGGGGTACACAGACACACCCCATAATTATCGTGTGTATTTTCTAGATAGTCAAATGAATATGGTGCGACGGGATATAAAATTTAATGAGGTGAAAGCCATGAAGTTGTCGCTTGAGAGGGAGCTACACTTGCATGTAGAGGAGGAACTTCTTGTTACCAAAGATGAGCCTCTAGATGTGGATCAGCCACAGGAGGAGATTCATGGAGTGGAGGAGTCTACTCATGCAAAACCAAACATCATTCAAGGAAAGGGTAATTTGAATTCATTCAAAGTTGTTCTTCAGTAGGAAACAAAGATTTGTGGCACTCATTTCAACGTAAGCATAATACATGGTAGCAAGTCAAGCTGCATGTGAGGCTATTTGGATGAGGAAGATCCTAGTTGGTTTGTTTGGTTCACATTTAGATCCTACAATGATACATTGTGATAATCATAGTTGCATTAAACTCTTGGTTAATCTTTTGTTTCATGATAGATCTAAACATATTTATATTCGGTATCATCATATCGGAGATTGTGTGCAGCGGAAGATCATGTTGCTTCAGTACATTCCTACGGAAGATCAGGATGCAGATATTCTAACGAAGGCGCTCACCAGGAACAAATTCGAATACCATTCAAGCAGGATTAGGGTGAAGGATAATCCCTATCTTTCTGAGAGGGAGTGTTGAGAATGAACAAGATGATGAGCTTAGTGAAAAGAGTCGCCTTGACTAAGTGGGCCTGCAAGCTACTTTTGGTGCAAGTATATTTTTAGCCATGGTGATCATATTTCATAAGTTGCAGGATGTTATTTGTGGATGGTTAGTCAAGTTGGAAAAATAGATGAAATTCTATTTTTAGAATATTGGGCAAAGTCTATTTATAGATCGTCAATATAAAAATAGAAGTGTGGGTTATTATTAGCCCTTAATAATAATCAAACAATAAACAACAAATTATTCTCTTGGAACACTTAATTTCAGTGCATAGATTTTTCAAATCAGTAGGCTGAAGGAATTACGCAATTCCTAGGGCTTACTGGTGGTTTATGCATGGAGGACTCAGTTGGAACTGAAGTGGAAAAGTTATGATAGAGTTGAAAGGGTAGTTCACGGAGTTGTATTTAGTTTAACTCAGTTAGACTCAGTTGAGCTAGTTGTTGTGCTCAACTTAGTGTTCCTAAATTTAGGTCATAAACTATCAACCAGGGTCAGTAAACTACTGAACTGTGGTGCACTATATGTGCCTAGGTATCTATTTCTCACTACATTGTGTTTAGTGTTTTTATGATGTTTTTGGTTTTATGGTTTTATGTCAAGAAGGAAAAGAACTAAGTGTTGGTAAAGAGAAGTGGATGGTTACACTAAAACAAAGAAAAACCTACTCTAAACTGTGTATGACACTAAAGAATAGAAAATGCAAAGCTTGATAATGACTCCTAGTAAGGAAACAAATCACAACATGAACTCAATAACTCATAGCATGAACTCATCCAATTCATTGATTAGGAATATGTTGGAATAGTTTGAGAAAAGAACAAGTTTAATACAAATGAGGTTCTCCTAAGGACACAATCATCTTACAATATTACAAAGAATCTCATCCATGGCTAGAGGTTTATTGGAACATAATTGAAAAGAGATTATTTGTAGCAAAATAAGATTTCTACTCTAAATTAACTTGTAATGCTAATATTACTCCATTCTGCAGCTCAGCTTGTCACTAGTAAACCTCATCCAAAATTTAGAGATTTTCTAAAATAGTTTTTGGAAAGAAAGGTTTAATTGTGAATTTGCAAAGGATTGTAGAATAATCAAGGCCTTAAACTGATATTACTAACTCCTGTCCAGATGATGATGTATTAATAGAAAGTTAGAACAAAAGAAGTTTTGTAAATAATGAAGGCCGTGGAATCTGATGTTAACAATTAATACTACTTAAAGAACAATGGATAACACTGAGAATGCAATTGATCAAAATTGAAACACAGTAACCACAACTAAACTACAGTGCCATTAACCTAATTTGAAATATAGTGAAAAAATTTGAACTATAATGCCACTAATCTAACTTGAAATGTAGTGAATTAAAACTGAACTAGAGTGCCATTATCAAACTTGAAATATAGTGACAGAATTAAACTAAAATGACATCTACCTCGGAGTGCTACCACTAGACTAAGGATGCAACTAATTACTGGAATGTTTCAGCTCTATCTCACTCAGAATTAGTGGTATTTTGGAATAGTTTGTAGAACAGTACTTGCTGCAACATGTTATGTAAATGAGCATGAGAGCATAAAATTCAACAGAACACAACAAATCTCTAAAACACCACAGCTATGTCCCATACGAAATTAGTGATATTTTGGAAGAGTTTAGAAGATCATGACTAGATGTACAACTGATGTAATTGAGCATAAGAATGTAAAACTAACTCCTAAAATACTACAGTCACACCTCATTCGACATTAGTGATATTTTGGAAGAGTACGTAAGAACGAGACTAAACTGTAGCATCTAATGCAAATGAATATAAAATTCAAAGTTCAGAAAGTCAATTAAACTAGGAATGAAACGAGGCTAAAGTACTTATCTAAATTATATGAAAAAAGCTCCTCAGGTAGCAGGGGCCCTCTACCACCGGAGTAGCATGCAAATCTACTCAATATTGACTTATCTCTTGCAATAAAATGATGTTTCTTTCATTAAAGGAGAAATTCTTCAAAACAGAGTATTTACGGCCTTCAAAGATCTAGCAACAAAACAAAATCTAACCAATAGTTTCTCGATCTCCCGAGTCATACTTATAATGAAATTCCATAACTAATCTTTGAGAAAAGCGGGGATAAGTGTCTTTCCCACTTCTAATCAAACTAAAACTCTTATTAACAGTCTTGTGCTTAACCGCGGACATCTGTAGAGTCCGTGTTTTGGTAGGAAACTGCTTCTCTTCTATGTGCATAACCACTTTGATACTTTAACTCAGACTTCGTGGGGAGCAAGAGATGATGGGGAGGTGTTGTGGATTTCACCCATATGCATTTTTCTTTGCGGTGACACCTGGAACCTACATAAACATGAGGATGGCTGCAGAACAGACGACTAGCTATGGAATGCCTGTATTCTATAGCCGAGTCTTAGTCAAAATTACTACACCAACAAAATCATAAAAACATATCAAGTTAGTCATTATATAAATTCTTAAAGAAATTTTAATTAATCCTATTGATCAGTTAAGCTTGTAATTGATGAGGGACAAAGAAAATGAAGTGGAATGTGGTGAAAGAGAAGAACATCTTTGGAGCTCAACATACCCCCACTGCAAGGTTTTTGCATGTCCTCATGCAACTACTCCATGTACTCTGAGACCTCTGCTAGGACATCCAACCCTCTTCTTCTGCTTTGCCTGACAGTCAATGGTCTTCTGGGCTTCCTTATGACTAACTTGAATCTTAAATTTGTAAGTGCCCTTATTAGCTTTTTATTTTTCTTCTTCAATTTTTCACTGGTCTTGTACAATTTCTCCATTTGTAGAAACAGAGTTGAGTTCATATCACTTTTTAGTTTCACCTACTCCCTCAAGATGTCATTCTCATTCTTGATGTGCCTATTGAGTACTTCTAACTCATACTTATCTCTTCTTAGCACATCAATTTGAGATTTTGGTGGGCTAGGAGTTCTATCTCTACTTTCTGAAGCTCTCCTCTCTAATGACTCAATATAATTGTAAACTTGTTGTTGTGATGGGTCAATTTCTAGAGTTTCTTCATCCTCAATGTTTCTGATCCCTATTTTTCTAACCTCTGTTTTCTTTAGTATACCTATAAGTCTGTGGCTCCATCTTGGTTGAGATGGCCCTTCACCTCTTTCTTTGGCATATCTTTTTATTATCTTCTCCTTCTTAAGTTGCTTCTTTATTTGAGCCAACTTATCAGAAATCATCTCTTCACTGTCCTCTTGAATTGATTTACCAGTTTCAACTTCAATAGCTTTGGAAGTTTCCCTTCTCCTACTTCTTCTTGTAGGTTTTCTTTCATGTGGATATTCTTTGGGTTCCTCAAAATGGTTCCTCACTAAAAATTCTTCCCAATTATCTCCCATTTTCCTCAAATGATGTTCAATTAATATTTTGACTAAACCATGGTGATACAAAGTTGTTTCTAGAAATTGAACCCTTTTTTGAACGTTTGAGGCCATTCTTTTCAGACTATGAAGTAGGAAAAAGGGAAAATTAATTTCCTCATCTAAGAAATGCATCATTAACTGAATATGGTAGACATAGAGAGTACCAAATCTACCTTCACAGGTGATAAATTTTTTCAAAATGAGTAACATGTTCCTCCACTTATTCTTTAATTCCGAACTAGGAATACCCTTTTTAAAAATGGAAACATCCATACCTAGAGTCTTAAGCATTTGCCTCCATGCTTCGTTATGGAATTCCCTATTTTTGAACCACCTTTCTCCTTGTCTAGGTAATTTCGTTGCCTCTGCAATGAAAGCCTCTGTAACAATGAATTTGATGTCTCCTATTGCGACCTCAGCTCCATTGAAGGACCTTGCAAATGTTTTAGTCACCTCTTTGTGAAAACCAGTAAATTTCTCCAAAAATTTCAACCAACCTGCTTGCTGTAATATTTCTCTGATTTGTGGATATCCCTCCAAGTACTTGGTTCCAATCGGTTCAGTCCTCACTATTAGACCCATAGATTTTCTTCCAAACTTTAGTTTACTGCTCCTCTGGTCACGGTGAAATGGCTGTTAAAGAGATATTTCCACCCCAAAGATGTTTCCTCCATTTTACAGAGCGGAATGGCTAAGTATTGGCTGCGGAAATGAATGACATTGAGTGGTTTTGAAACGAGTATAATGCGGTGAGGTGGTTCATATGAGTTAAAAGCTAACACGGAAGAAAATACCATGGAGATATTTCATTAAGCAATTCAAAATCATCATTAAATACTTCAGCCTAATGACGTGACTGATCAAATCACTTCAGTACTTTAACCGTTAAGTTTTAAATGATAATCGGGTATGGCAAGATGGAAGGGTTTTTTTTTGTTCAAATTTTTTATGATATGGTTGATAGGAATGATCAACACAAATAATTAAAATAACCTTTTTGAATCATATATGACTTAACTATGCTAAAATTTTCATGATTTGTCACCATAATAATTTCATACCTTTGCCTTTTGTTTGATTTTCTTTGTGGTTTCGATATGCCTTGTCCTCAATCATTAATCTTCATTTCCTCATAATTTTTTTATTTTTCTTGTTGTTTTGAATATGCATGATCAATTTGTTGCTAAATCAAATGTTTACTGGATAGTGCCTTCAGGGTCTCTAGCTGTAGAATGTCTGACTGGCTGCAGAATGTTTGATTGGCTGTAGAATGTCTGATTGATTGCAGAATGTACCTGTAGAAGTCTTAAAACATGGAATGGAATGGTTTGAAGCATGAATGGAATGATGGAATATTGTATGAAATGAATTAAAAATGGATAATGAAATATGGTGTGATGGAGTATGGGTGAAGTGAATAATGGGATGAAATGAATCACAATTATGAAGTGGAGTGAAAAAGTGGCCTGCAACTTCTGATCTGTATTATTCAATTGCAGAAAGAAATCAATCTTAGAACTCTGAGATGGAAATGAGGTGGACCATGGAATGAAATGAATGAAGTATGGATGAATGAAATGAAATGGAGTATGAAATGAAATGGAATATGGATGAATGGAGTGAAATGGATCATAAGTGGGATGTGAATCACTTATGATTTTATGATAGCTTCTTGCAGAGAAAAAAACAAACTTGAAAAGCTAAAGTGTCAGAAAGATTATGATTTTCACTCTATATTTTCTATATAAACATGCTAATCAGAGATTAGTTTTCATGTTTATAATTTTTTTTTTTATTATTATTTATATATTTTTTAATTTTTTTTCAATTATCTAACTTCAGAAAATTCAATTAAGTTGATGAAGAAGAAAAATTCTTCTTCATTAACTTCACATCACTGTTTTCCTGGAATTTCTTGACAAATTCTTCTCTTGAGAGTGGCTTATGATACAGCTTCAATCTATGACCATTCACAAGAAAAGCGACCTTCTCTTCATCTATTTTCCTGATTTTTATTGCTCCATTATCAAAAATTCTTATAATTTCATATGGCCCAAGCCAATGTGTTTGGAATTTACCTTGAAAATCCTTGAACTTTGAATCAAACAAGGGAGCCCAGTCACCTTCTTTGAACTTCTTTTCCTTGATGTACTTGTCATGCCATCTAGTCCTTTGTTGTTGGACTATACTTGTTTTCTGAACTGCATCTTGTCTGATCTCATTCAATTCATTAATTTGCTCCAATATATGCTTTTGTGCCTTTGTTATATCAAGTCCTAGCTGAACTGCCATTTTGAAAGTTTGAATCTGGAACTCTATGGGAAACAAAACTTGATTTCCATAAATAAGTTCATAAGAATTATGGCCTGTTGTGCTTCTCCATGTAGTTCTATAGGCCCACAAGGCTTCAGGAAGCCTATCTGCCCAATCTCTTCTATGCAAATGAACAGTCTTCGTTAGGATCCCTTCAATGACCTTATTAGTAGATTCCACTTGACCATTTGCTTGTGGATGATAGGGAGTAGATTTTTTGTGTCTGATTTTGTACCTCTCCATCATTTTTTCCACTAGATTTGATGTAAATTGAGCTCCTTGATCTGTAAAAATTTCCCTTGGGACACCAAAATGAGTAAAAATATCCTCAAAAAGAAAATTAACTACAGATGCTTCAGTAGCAGAAAGTAATGGTTTTGCCTCTACCCATTTAGTAACATAATCAGTGTAAACTAATATATATTTCTTTTGTCTTGATGGAGGACTAATAGGTCCTTCAAAATCTAAAGCCCATTTTTCAAAAGGTTCAATATGTACCTGAGGCTGCAATGGCATCTCACCTTAAGGAGAAGGTTTCCCTACCCTTTGGCAACTGTCACACCTTTTGACATACTCTTTAGCATATTTAAACAGGGATGGCCAATAATATCCCAAATGAAGGATCTTATAGGCTGTCCTTTTATCAGCAAAGTGTCCGCCACAAGGTTCATCGTGACATGCCTTGAGAATCTCAGGCATCTCATCTTCCCGAACACATCTCCTAATGATAAAATCTGGACCTGTCTTGTATAACTCATTAGCAATGCATGAATATTTTTCACTCTCATAAATGATCTTTCTTTTGTCTCTTGCATTCATTATTGAAGGAAATTTCCCTGAAACTAAATAATTAGCAATGTCAGCAAACCAAGGAGTTTGAGTAGAAATTGCAAAAAGATATTCATCATGAAATTGATCTTCAACTGGGGTATTTTCTTGGATGTTTTGGAGTCTAGATAGGAAATCAGCTACTGTGTTTTGTTTTCCAGGCCTATCTAGAATGGTAATGTTGAATTATTGTAAAATAAATAACCATCTTATGACTCTGCCATTAGTAATTGATTTGTTCATTAAATATCTAATTACAGAGTGATCTGTGTGAACAAAAGTTTCATAGCCTGTTATATACTGTCTGAATTTGTTTATGGCATGAACAACAGCTAAAAACTCTTTTTCAGTTACAATATAGTTTAACTCTGAAGGAGTCAAGTTTTTACTGGTATAGTAGATGGCATAAGGAATGAAGTCTTTTTGTCCCAATACTGCTCCTAGAGCTGTATCTGAGGCATCTGTTGAAATATGAAAAGGTAACTTCCAGTTAGGTCCCCTTAAAATAGGTGCTTCAGAGATTTTTGTTTTCAGGGTCTCAAAGGCTAACTGGAAATCGGGATTCCACTTGAATTCACAGTCTTTGGTAATTAATTTGAAAAGTGGAGATGCTATCTTGGTGAAGTTTTCTATAAACCTTCGATAATATCCTGTAAATCCTAGAAAAATCCTAACATCTTTTTGACAACTTGGAATAGATAAGTTAGAGATGACTTCAAATTTTGACTCATCAACTCTAATCCCATCCCCTGAAATGTGATGTCCCAAAACAATTCCTTCAGTAAACATCATAAAACACTTTTCATGACTTAGTGAAAGATTTTCTTCTTTAAATATTTTTAATACTTTTTCCAAGTTTGCTAAAGCTTCTTCAAATGTGTTTCCATAAACTGTGAAATCATCCATATATACCTCTACACAATCATGTATTAGATCTGAAAAAATTCCTAGTACTTCCCTTTGAAATGTTGCGGGTGCATTGCATAGTCCAAATGGCAATACTCGGTAAGCATAGGTACCCCAAGGACAGGTAAATGTGGTTTTATCTTGATCTTCCCGTGCTACTTGGATTTGATTATAACCACTAAACCCATCTAGGAATGAGAAGTACTTTTTGCCAGCTAATGTATCTAACACCTGATCTATGAAAGGTAAGGGAAAATGATCTTTAAGAGTAGCTTTTTTTAATTCCCAGTAGTCAATACATACCCTCCATTTACCATTTTTCTTTGGTACAATTACCAAAGGATAAACCCACTGACTATCTGAAATGGGATATATGAAGTTAACAT
Organism: Pinus albicaulis; assembly: GCA_034641835.2. Classification (NCBI taxonomy): domain Eukaryota; kingdom Viridiplantae; phylum Streptophyta; class Pinopsida; order Pinales; family Pinaceae; genus Pinus; species Pinus albicaulis. Next base: position 661,225,500 of record CM076583.1, on the reverse strand, counting down.
TTAATAATTTATGCAATTATTCCTTAACAATCTCCCTAAGATTTGGATTCATCCTTCTTTGAGGTTTTTTGATTGGTTTACAATTTTCCTCTATGTAGATTTGATGAGTGCAAGTCTTGGGGTTTATCCCTTTCATATCAGTGTACTCCCATGCATATGTAGAAGACTGTCTCTGTAATATCTTGACTAGCTCTTCTTGTTGAGATTTCTCTAGGTTCTTGTTTATGTTTAAAGTTTTGCCTGGAAATATCTCAATTGTAGAGCTGCCAAATTTATCCATGGAATAGAGAGACATCTGCCTTGATGACAAAAAATCAATGTTGGATTCTTCTTGAAATTGTTCATGTTTATATTCTAAAGAGGATTAAAAATTTTCCAAGGTATTCAGAATCTGGCTATCTTCACTAATTTCTGAAATTGTGAAGAGAGGTTGTAAGTCTTCTTCATCCTCTATCCATTGAGTATCATCTAATTTTGTAATTGTTCTTGCTGGAGGATACAAGGTAAATTTCTTGGTTGAAATACCATCAGAGATGTACATATCACTGGATCTATAGCTAATGAAAGCATCAGTTGTAGCTAATCAAGGTCTTCCTAATATAATAGGGTGTCCTCCTAGATTATTCTTAGGGGTTAGGATCATAAAGTCCACAGGATACTTTCAAGAATCTAGGGACATTGAAGTGTCTTCTATTACCCCATCAGGTTTAATCACAGATCTGTCTGCTAATTGTAATAATGTGGGTGTAAAAAGAAGATTAGGAATTTTTAGTTTATCCATGATTTGTCTACTCATAATATTGATTGTTGCTCCTAAATCAATGAGTGTGTTTTGGATTTCAATTCCATTGATGTGAATTTTAACAACTGGATTTGCTGGGTCTAGATACTTTGGAATAGCAATCTTATGCATCATGATATCTGCTATTTTTCTTGCCAGTTTAATTTTCTTTATCTTTCTTATTATTTTTCTTGTTTTCTTCATGCTCAACTCCTTTATTTTCTTTGCTAAGATTTGAATTTCCTTGATGGCTTGCAATAATGGGATCTTAATACAAACATTTCTCAACTCATCTAGGAAATCATAATTAGGCACCATGATTTTTTTTTCTACACCCCTATCAATTTGTAATCTTTCTGGAAAGGGAGGTGTAGAAGTGGATTTTGATGGCTTCTCTAATATAGGAGTTGAAATTATTGGTTCTTTTTGTTTTGGTTTTTCAATGTTTGGGTCTTGGAAAGTTGTGTTCTCTTCAAGACTTTTATTTACCCATAGAGAATCTTCCTCAGAATTGTCTTGCTCTTGTATGATTACAGAAGGTTTCCTCTTTTCAAGTATCCTTCAAGACCTAAGTTGAACATCAATAAGGTCTCAAGGAGTGATCAAATAAGTTGGAAACTGTTGGCCTTCTATCATGTATGTGTTCTGAGGATTTTTATTGTTGGGGTTTAGTATGGGTTGGGCAGGCAACTGATTTGTTTTCTGAGGAAATGGTAATGGAAGTGGTTGACTTTGATGTTGTGGATTTTGAGGATTTTGTTGAAAGTTTTGTTGAGGAAGGAAATGTGGATATGGTGGATAGGATGGTAGATATTGATAATACTGAGAGTATCTTCCACAGGGATTTTGTGCTCCTTGTGCCCAAGTTTGTGATTGATTTTGAAATTGGGGCCAAGGTTGCTGCCAAGAATTCCAATTTGGTGGAGGTTGATTGTACATCTGATCATGGAATCCTTGTGTTTGAGGTCCTTGCCAAGGCCTTCTAGAGACAAAATTGAGAGATTCTGTGGAACTTGAAGGAGTATATTCTTGAAAGACAACTTTAAGACCAGGAAGTGAAGGAAAACTCTTGGTCTCATGTTCTTCTGAACAAATTACACAAGTCTCCACAACTTTCACATCCAAAGGGCACTCTCTCAAGGCATGTTTCTTTCTACATTTGGGACAAAAGATTGCTAAGGAATCAGATTCAACTTTTTTCTTTTTTTGTAACTTAAGGGTTTCTATTTGTTCACTAAGACTCCCCAATATATCATATTTTAACTCATCAATCATATGTCCTATTTCTGCCCTACTTACTATCCCAGAAGAAAACTTACTTGCCCTTGCAAGAGCAGGGTCTCTTGGTCCTTTTACAGTTTTAGATTTCCCTCTTGAAAGGTTGATACATAATTAAGCTATTTCAGGTAATGTAAGCTGAGATATATCCCCTTTTCCCATCATGTTAAGGATATCTAACCATTCATCCCTAATTGTCTTCAACAAGAGAGCTTTCAAAGTCTCTTGGTCTAGGTTTTCCATTTTTTCTCTTTTGATGTTGTAGTTAAATCTCTCCAACAAATCTTCCAGATTTTGATCTTCTTTTTGTAGCATTTTAAACACTTCCTCCTTATGGTTGGCTGGCATACAGTAGTCCAAATACCTTTCTAGAAATACTTGTTTCATGTCTTCCCATGTCCTAATAGAACTGTTGATCAAACTCATAAACCACTTCAATGCTACTCCTTTTAATGTTGAAGGAAATAGTTTAAGTTTTTGATCATCTTGTAAGTAGTCATAGGTTATACATAGGACTTCAAATTCAAATAGGAAGGTTTTAGGATCTTCAGTTTTCAGTCCATAAAATTTTCGAAGGACAAAGGGTGAAATTTTTTTCATAGTTGTATTGGTTTCTTCATCTAATATAGGAAACCCAAAAGATCTTCCCATTTCTCTTCTACCTCTTCCTCTGCCTCCTTCTCCTTTTGCACCTCTACCTCCTTCTCCTCTACCTCTACCTCTACCCCCTCCAAATAGTGTGTGTTCTCCATTAGAAACTCCTCCGCCCCCTTATTCTGCCATAGTTGATTCTTCTGTAGAAGTTGAAAATTTTATGTCCCTGGAAGGGGTTCCTGAATCTCCTTATAAGACAGGTTCAGTGGGTAAAGTGGAAGGTCTTTCTAATGGAATATCTGATCTTAAGTTCTCTGGAAGTCTAGGATTAGTAAAGGATGGAATGTGGGTTTTAGTTGAAGGTGCGATGGCTCTAGGTCTTGATGAAACAAGTGGTGTTCTAGGAATCAAGCTTCTACTTCTTATGAATCTACCCCTTGAGTCTCTTTCTCTACGCATATCATTGTTTTTGGGTGGTAAGAAACAATGCTACCTAGTTACACTTCCTCGATAACGGTGCCAAAATGTTGTGCTCAACTTAGTGTTCCTAAATTGAGGTCATAAATTATCAACCAGGGTCAGTAAACTACTGAAGCGTGGTGCACTATATGTGCCTAGGTATCTATTTCTCACTACGTTGTGTTTAGTGTTTTTATGATGTTTTCGGTTTTATGGTTTTATGTCAGGAAGGAAAAGAACTAAGTGTTGGTAAAGAGAAGTGGATGGTTACACTAAAACAAAGAAAAACCTACTCTAAACTGTGTATGACACTAAAGAACAGAAAATGCAAAGCTTGATAATGACTCCTAGTAAGGAAAAAAATCACAACATGAACTCAATAACTCATAGCATGAACTCATCCAATTCATTCATTAGGAATATGTTGGAATAGTTTGAGAAAAGAACAAGTTTAATACAAATGAGGTTCTCCTAAGGACACAATCATCTTACAATATTACAAAGAATCTCATCCATGGCTAGAGGTTTATTGGAACACAATTGAAAAGAGATTATTCATAGCACAACAAGATTTCTACTCTAAATTAACTTATAATGCTAAGATTACTCCATTCTGTAGCTCAGCTTGTCACTAGTAAACCTCATCCAAAAGTTAGAGATTTTCTAAAATAGTTTTTGGAAAGAAAGGTTTAATTGTGAATTTGCGAAGGATTGCAGAATAATCAAGGCCTTAAACTGATATTACTAACTCCTGTCCAGATGATGATGTATTAATAGAAAGTCAGAACAAAAGAAGTTTTGTAAATAATGAAGGCCGTGGAATCTGATGTTAACAATTAATACTACTTAAAGAACAATGGATAACACTGGGAATGCAATTGATCAAACTTGAAACACAGTAACCACAACTAAACTACAGTGCGATTAACCTAATTTGAAATATAGTGAACAAATTTGAACTAGAATGCCACTAATCTAACTTGAAATGCAGTGAATTAAAACTGAACTAGAGTGCCATTATCAAACTTGAAATATAGTGACAGAATTAAACTAAAATGACATCTACCTCCGGAGTGCTACCACTAGACTAAGGATGCAACTAATTACTGGAATGTTTCAGCTCTATCTCATTCATAATTAGTGGTATTTTGGAATAGTTTGTAGAACAAGACTGGCTGCAACATGTTATGTAAATGAGCATGAAAGCATAAAATTCAACAGAACACAACAAAGCTCTAAAACACCACAGCTATGTCCCATCCGAAATTAGTGATATTTTGGAAGAGTTTATAAGATCATGACTAGTTGTACAACTGATGTAATTGAGCATAAGAACGTAAAAATAACTCCTAAAATACTATTGTCACACCTCATTTGACATTAGTGATATTTTGGAAGAGTAAGTAAGAATGAGACTAAACTGTAGCATCTAATGCAAATGAATATAAAATTCAAAGTTCAGAAAGTTAATTAAACTAGGAATGAAATGAGGCTAAATTACTTATCTAAATTATATGAACAAAGCTCCTCAGGTAGTAGGGGCCCTCTACCACTGGAGTAGCACACAAATCTACTCAACATTGACTCAGATCGTGCAATAAAATGATGTTTCTTTCATTAAAGGAGAAATTCTTCAAAACAGAATATTTACGTCCTTCAAAGATCTAACAACAAAACAAAATCTAACCAACAGTTTCTCAGTCTCCCGAGTCATACTTATAATGACATTACATAACTAATCCTTGAGAAAAATGGGGATAAGTGTCTTTCCCACTTCTAATCAAATTAAAACTCTTATTAACAGTCTTTTGCTTAACTTCGGACATCTGCAGAGTCTGTGTTTTGATAGGAAACTGCTTCTCTTCTATGTGCATAACCGCTTTGATACTTTAACTCAGACTTTGTGAGGAGCAAGAGATGATGGGGATGTGTTTTTGATTTCACCCATATTCCTTTTTCTTTGCAGTGACACCTGGAACCTACATAAACATGAGGATGGCTGCAGAACAGACGACTGGCTACAGAATGCCTGTATTCTGTAGCTAAGTCTTAGTCAAAATTACTACACCAACAAAATCATAAAAACATAGAAAGTTAGTCATTATATAAATTCTTAAAGAAATTTTAATTAATCCTATTGATCAGTTAAGCCTGTAATTGATGAGGGACAAAGAAAATGAAGTGGAATGTGGTGAAAGAGAAGAACATCTTTGGGGCTCAACACTAGTTGTATCTAGTCTAACTGAATGATAAACTAGTGAGAGGAGTGAATTAATTATTTAATTAATTCAAAAACAATAACTCATTAATCAACTAAACAATACTTCAGTTAACTACAATGCATGACAGTTCCAGTGGAGACCCAGTGGAGAGATAGGTGAAAGGGTGATATGGACTATCCATTGTGACTACTAGTGATGCATTGATTACTTCTACATATACATTGGATATGCCAATGAGAATTACACAGTCAATGAGAGTTGGATTGCATCGAATTGGTCTTTGTAATCAGCTTGGATTGCATAGTGGAGGTAGGCTATTAGGTGGCAAGAAATCAGTGCATGGATTTGCAAATTTCCTCTGATTAGTGCGTGATGATTGATTGTACTAAGAGATTGATGTACTAAGCTTTGTATGAGATTATTAAATGATCTCCATGATATATAATATATGATAGTTGGGTTTTTCAGCTTCAAGCTTTCTCGTTAAACAACTGTGTTATGTGCGATTGTTTTTTATTTATGCTTCACATGTGTTTGTAATTAATTTTCCGCAAAATATTAACAGTGGAATGATTCTATATTTTTCAAGAAGTTAAATATTATAATATCAGGGGAATCTGGAAGTATGCATGCTTAGTGTATACTAATTTCTACAAAAATACATTAGATCTTGACTTTGAACATTATCACATCCGGTCTCATGTCGTATTTTAGTGTATCAATGTTTTAACGTTATAATTCCATTTTCAACCTCTGATGCAATTTAACACTAGAAAGGCTCGACATACATGCTTAAATTTGGTTGAAGGGTCCCACAATGCGGTGACCAATCAGAGCACATCACATTTCTCTTGCCTACAAGTTTTAACATTTTACAACAAATGTATCTCCTATTTTTTGCGATATGTGATTGCATTGCATCACATCCAACCTACCAAGCGAACTCTTAAGTGCAAACCATGAAATTTGTGGTGCGCGCTCAAGTGTAATGCCACCACGTGGTCTCCCCTCATTGCATCGCATATTCTAAACTTACCGCATTGCAAACAAATTAACATTCCTTAGTGCTATTTGCTAACATTTGCAATGTGCAGGTCTGCCACTTGCTGTCCGTCGTTGATCTACCCCCAGATCTAACGGTCCTCATCTGGTCACACTTCGGACTTCATAAGATTTAATTTGTGGTTATATTCTATTTCTTTCGATCTATGAAGTTGCGCCGTGCCAACACGTGCCTTCTCCATTTCGCATTGCAAATACTTTAACTTACCATGCGACTCCTTAATGATAAACTCTTAAATGTTGTGACTTGCGATTCGATCTCTGCCATCCATTTGTTCCCCTCCTTTGGAAATTTTGGAAGTGATATCTGCCTTAGTCGATTTCTATTCTTTATACTGTCACTGCTTTGTAACACAAGTTCCTTCATGCTACTCCTCCTAAGCTTGTTCGAAGTTTTCAACATGATTCTCTCCCAAGATTTATACCTTCGCCGCTCTGCAACACCGGTTCCTCCACGCTACTCCTCCCTGAGCTTTATTCTGTTTCTAAGTGCATTGATCTCTCCTAAGATTTTCCTTCTATTCATTATTCACTCCGACTTGGTATTATTTTTCTTTCTGCACACCTTTGATGCTTCTCTGCTACCTTCGCTGCCTCAGCTACCTTCTCTACCTTTGTTGCCTCCGCTTCTTTGCTGCCACTACTTCTTTGTTGCCTTTGTTGTGTCTGTTTCTTTGTTGACTCTCTGCTGCCTTTGCTTCTTTGCTACCTATGCCTCTACTTCTTTGTGAATTGTTTCCTGATTTGCTCCTTTGTCTTATAGCTGGTTCTCTCCTCTCTTTCCATCAACGATGATTCTGGTGTTGCTCCTTTCTCTACCTTTGAAATCAATGAAAATATTTCCAACACTCTCCCCATTTTTATTGATGGAAATACTCTGATAATTCCTCCAGGACTTCCTCCCCTTCTCATTCTGATAGGTGTCTTTTCTTCCTCTACTAGATTTTCCTCCCCCTTTGACATCAATGGCAAAGGGTTGCACATTTCCGAGTGTGGTTTCTATATTTTCATGATACTCTGATCTTGAGGACCTGTACCATGCACTAATCCACTTCTCTATCTCTTCTGTGACAAATTTTATTGACTTCTCCCCCCTGGAATGATGCTTACTTGTCTGATACTAACTATCACTTGTCTACTACACTGATCCCGTTCCTTGTATTGCAGCCTTTACTGGTGTATTTCCAATATATATATATATATATATATATATATATATATATATATATATAATTTCTGATCATATTAGAGAGTAACATCTACAGACACTACTTCTAGTTTGTCTCTTAGATATTTGAATGGTTCTTTAGCAAGAGGTTTTGTGCATATATTTGTTGTTTGTTCCTTTGTTGGTACATACTCCAACTTCACTATTTTATGTGCTACTTTTTCTCTGAGGAAGTGGTACTTTATTGGAATGTGATTTTTTTTCGAACGAAGTACATGGCTTTTTGATATACTTATAGTATTTTCACATTTGATAGAAATGGGTTCATCGATGCTTACCTTCATGTATTGGAGGGTTTGTTTCATCCACATTACTTGTTTGCAACAAGCTATTGCTTCTATGTATTATGCTTCTGTTGTAGATATAGAGAAAAAAGTTTTCTTCTTGCTTAGCCATGCCACCACAATTTCTCCCAAATAGAATGCACCTCCACTTGTGCTTTTCCTGTCATCCACATAGCTGGCCCAATATACATCTGTGTATGTTGTCAGTGTGAAGTATTTACCTTTTTGATACCATAGGTCATACTATGTAGTTCCTTGCAGATATTTGAATATCCTCTTGATTGCTAGCAAGTGATTTTGTTTTGGTGCTGCTTTATATCTTTCCACAAGTCCTACTACCAACATAATTTCCAGTCTAAAGGCAGTTAGGTATAGCAGACTTCCTATCATGGATCTGTAAAGTCTTTGATCTACATCTACAGATCCATCATCATCACATAGGTTGCATCCAGTGATCATGGGAGTTGACACAGGTTTGCAGTATACATCATATCTACATTGAGGAAAATTTTAGACCTAACAGACAACCTCAAAGAAGGATGAATCTCAATCTTAGGAAAATTGTGAAGAATTGCAAAAATTGCTGAATTTAAACTTCATCTATCTAATTTCAGGCAATCAGTTGGTTTCTCCCTTGGAAATTTTACCTATAAAGAATGGTAAATGGAGGGTATGCATTGATTATCGAGAGTTGGATAAGGCTACTCTAAAAGCTAATTTTCCATTTCCTTTCATAGATCAAGTATTGGATACATTAGCAGGAAAGAAGTATTTCTGATTTCTGGATGTTTTTGTGGTTACAACCAAATTCAAGTAGCACCTGAAGACAAATAAAAAATTCACTTTCACTTGTCCATGGTGAACCTATGCTTACCAAGTACTTCCTTTTGGATTGTGCAATGCTCCTACAACATTTCGGAGGGAAGTATTAGGAATTTTATCTAATCTAATGCATGATTGTGTGGAAGTATATATGGATGATTTTATAGATTATGGAAATTCATTTGAAGAGGCTCTTGAAAAATTGGAAAATTTATTAAAATATGTAAAGAATAAAATATTTCATTACATCAAAAAAAATGATTTATGATGTTTACTGAAGGAATTTTTTCAGGACATCACATTTCAGGGGATGGAATTAAAGTAGACTCATCTAAGGTGGAAGTCATCTCCAAACTATCAATTTCAAGTTTTCAAAAGTATGTTAGAAGTTTTCTAGGATTTACAGGGTATTATAGAAGATTTATAGAAAAATTCACCAAAATAGCATCCCCACTCTTCAAACTTCTTACCAAATATTGTGAATTCAGTTGGAATCTTGTTTGCTAATTGGCATCTAAAAGCTTAAAAGAAAAAAATTTGAAGCACCCATATTCAGAGGTACAAATTGAAAAATACCTTTTCACATTTCAACAGATGCTTCATATACAACTCTGGGAGTTATACTAGGAAAAAAAAAATTGATCCCCTATTCCATCTATTACATAAGTAAAAATTTGAATCCTGGTGAGTTAAATTACATTGTAACTGAAAAATAATTTATAGATGTTTTCCATGCTATCAACAAATTTACAAACTACATCACCGGCTATGAAACCTCTATTCACACAGACCATTCTGCAATTAGGTACTCAATGAATAAATCTATCTCTAATACCAGAATCACAATATGGTTATTACTCATGCAAGAATTTAACATCACCATTCTAGACTCCCTTGGGAAAAAAAACACAGTTTTTGATTTATTTTCTAGAATTCAAAGAAAAAATAATGATACTATAGTAGAGGATAATTTTCCTGATGAATATCTCTTTGCAATATCTACTAAATATCCATGGTTTGCAGATATTTCTAACTATTTAGCTATGGGAAAATTACCATCATACTTATTTCCTAGAGGTAAAATAAGAATTATTCAAACAAGTGCATTATACTCATGGGTTAATGATGAATTGTATAAAACAGGTCCAAATCTCATCATCAGAAGGTGTGTTTGAGAAGATGAAATGCGTAAAATATTGAAGGCATGCCACGATGAACCCTATGGTGGACACTTTTCTGATAAGAGGACTTCCTATAAAATCCTTAATTTTGGATATTATTGGCTATCCATCTTTAACTATGCCAAGGAGTATGTCAAAAGGTGTAATAGTTGTCAAAGAATAGGGAAACTTGTTCCTATAGATGAAATGCCCTTACAACCTCAAGTACTCATCGAATCATTTGAGAAATGGGCCCTGGATTTTGTTAGAATAATCAATCCACCATCAAGACAAAAGAGGTACATTCTGTTTTGAACTGATTACGTCACTAAATGGGTAGAGGCTAAAGCACTTTATAATTCTACTGAAGATGTTGTAGTTTCATTTCTCCTTGAGGATATTTTCACTCGTTTTGGTGTTCCAAGAGAAATTGTGTCAGATCAGGGATCTTAGTTTACATCTAAGATGGTGTAGAATATTTTGGATGAATGCAAGGTTAAACATACAAAATCCACTCCTTATCATCCACAAACAAACGGGCAAGTGGATTCCACCAATAAAGTGATCAAACAAATCCTCACAAAGACTGTACATCTACATAGGAGTGATTGGGCAGATAGGCTTCCTATTTAGCCTTATGGGCCTACCAGACTACATGGAGGAATACAACAGGACATACTCCCCATGAACTTGTTTATGGGAAACAAGTCCTATTTCCTATATAATTTCAGATCAAAACCTTCAAGATAGCAGTCATATTAGGACTTAATTTATCAGAAGCCTAGAAGCACAGAATGGAGCAACTTAATGAGCTTGACGACATCAGGCAAGAGGCAGTTCAAAGAACTAGTCTAATCCAGCAACAAAGGTCTAGATGGTATGATAAGTACATAAAAAAAGAAAGTTTCAAGTAGGATATTGCGCACTTTTGTTTCATTCAAAGTTCAAAGACTTTCAAGGGAAAGTTTAGACTCATTGGCTTGGGCCTTATGAGATCAAAAAAGTGTTTGATAATGTAGCAGTCAGGATAAGGAGAATTGATGAAGAAAAGGTACCTCTTCTCTTGAATGGACATCAATTAAAAGTCTATCATAATCCAATTACAAGGGAGGAATTTATAATAAAAAATTCAAGACAATACTGATATGAAGTTGGTGAAGAAGAATCTCTCTTCTTCCCCAACTTAATCTTCTTTTGATTTTCATATATATATATATATACACACACACACACACATATATAGATATTTTATTCAAAAATAGTAATAATAATAATAATTGTATAAGTATGAAAATAAAACCATGATTGGTACCCTTATATAGAAAATATAAGATGAAAATCAGAATTCTAACATCTTATATTTTCTCCCATTCTAAAAATCCCAAATTCTTTGTTCCATTTCTTTCTCTGAAGTATTAAAATAAGTAGCTACAAAATTTCTATAATTCTACACATGTTATCACATTATGCAACTCTATTACATTTTCTTACATCCAACTGAAGCAAACATACTGAACATAATAAATTGTGGACTCCATTGAAGATCATACTGACAGGATACCTGAAGAATCAACACAAAGAAAAGAGAAACAAAGGTTAGTTCCAAAGGTATGTTACAAAAATTTGTTTAAATAATAAGACCAAAAACATTAGCATATATAATGTAAGTGATCATATGCTACCTCCATATTTCATCATTAGATTTGATTCAGAATCACATCACAAATCCACAATCCAACCACAACATTCATATCATATCTCATAGTAATTCATAATCCTTTTTCCTATTAATGATTAACAGTCATGTCTTACTTTCGTAACCCACTCATCCAAGTTCCTTTAAAACATTACCAAATATCTATTTCACCCGTCCTTCTCTACAAACCCTCAACATCCTTAACCCTGATATGAAACCTCAATTCATTCGATCAAATAGGAACAATTTTGTAGGTAAAACTCCTCACGACGGAGATATGGGTCTGATAGTGAGAAGTAAACCTATTGGCGAAAAATTCATGGAGGGTTATCCTCAGGTAAAGCAAATGTTGTAGAAAGTTCAATGGCTCCGGTTTATAGAGAAATTTGACAGATTCCATAAGGAGGTTACCAATTCTTTTGCAAGATATTTTGATAGGACAAAGGTCAAAATTGGAGATATAAAATTCTCAGTGACATAAGCCTTTGAGGTCGAAGCTACAGAATGCCCGAGAATTGGCGAAAGGTGGTTTAAAAACAAGGAAATTTAGAGTGAAGAATGGAATGTTTTTATGAAGAATCCTGTTATGGAAACTTTTGTTTACAAGAAAGGAATTCCCAGTTCAGCACTAGAAAATAAATGGAGAAATATGCTTTTAATTTTACAAAATTTTGTTACTTGTGAGAGTAGATTTAGCTGTATGTTTTTTTATCATGCCTGCTTGTTGATGAAATTTTTGGAGGATGGAGAAATGAACCTCTCTTACTTCTTACTGAATAGTCTAAATAAAATTTCAACAAATTTCCATAAAAGAGTCCAATTCATAGACAATACCATGCACCATCATGGACTTATAAAAATACTTCTTGAATTCCATCTAAAAGGTGTAGGAGACTCCTCAGAAAGTTTCATAATCAAAAATCACTTTCAAGTTGAGCTAGAGTATCCTAACGATGACAAAACTAGAAAAAATAGAAGGAGAAAAGTTGATACATGCATTGAAAATGACTCCTCACCTCAACCTCAGCAAGAAGAAGCAGAACTCACCATTTCCAAGCTAATAAAGAATAAGAAATAGAGTAGAGTAAAAAAGAGAGGCAATATAGAGAAACCGAGCAAAGTTAGAAAAGGCCTAAACCCTCCATAGCCAAGGAGAAGCTCTAGAATCCGTAAACCCTTGAAGAAAACACCATCACAGGAGGCATAATTTTTCAATTTAGATGAGGAGCCCAAAGTGCCATCACCCATTAATTTCTCTCCTACACAAAATCCTATACATTCTCCTGCACATAGTCTTGTACAAAGCCCAAGAAGTAAATCCTCAGAAATTGACCCAGCACAACGAGAGATATATGAATATATTGAGTCATTGGAGAAGAGACATGCAGAACAAATTCCAAGTATAGAGGAGCAACCTGTCTGTCCACAAGAACCTCTGGTCAAAACCGTCAAGCAAGAAATTTATGAACTGGAGATACTGAACAGGCTCATTATAGAGGAGAATGAAACTTTGAAAGAACATAATCACTTAGAGAAGGTCATCAATGATAAAACCATATTAAATTTTGAGCTAAGGTAAAAGAATGATAAGAAGGTGAAGAAAAAGAAAAAATATCTGAACAAGAAATTCATCAGCCTCAAGTACAAACTCCTTATGATAAAACCTAGAATGGAATTCACTTCAATGAAAGGAAAAAAGAGGAATTTGGATGTGTTAGTAGAGGTATCAGAAAAAATGAAATATGAGGTGAAATATCACATTTTTAGGAAATTGCATGAGGAAATGCAATGGTTTCTTAGTGGGGGTATGTTGAACCTCAAAATTGTTCTTACTTTGACACCCTTTTTCATCATTTCTTCCTTCCTTTTTCAAAAATTTATGACTCCAATCAATGATAATTGACATATTCCATACCAGAGAAAGAATTCAATGTTATCTACTTTATATTATGATGTTTCTTTTTATTTGAATGAATTTCTGTAACTAGCTACAGAATGTGTGCAATTCTTGAGCTAATCGTTGTTTCCGCAACTACTATTATGGTTTGGCAGGTTTTGAGAAGCAAATAAGGGAATGGGTCACGTGGGTATCTAAGGAATGATCCACACATGGATCGTATCCATGCACCTGTTTGAATTCAAAAACAAAATGTGCCTATGTTTGAGGTCAAGTTCGGTGAAGGAGCGTGATATACTAACGAGATACTCTCAATTTGGTCTGACGTAGAAAATCGAGAGACTGGCACTAAAAAATTTCTTCTGTTTATACTTATAAATTTTATTTTTAATTTTTATCTGTAAACAGAAATGCCTCAAACAGTTGAATCTGAAACTTTTTTTAATACCGGTCATTTGGAAACCGAAAACAGTTCCAATTTTTATAATATAGTGTACGCCTTTGAAACTCTGGTTTTGATAACTAGAAGACGAATTCTAGAATCTTTGATGCACATGTAGTCCATTATATTTTCAACTCATTCTATTGTAGAGGGCCCCTTCATGGAAAGGAGGTTTTTAGTTGTTTTCAAAGTTTTAATTTCGTTATTTCATTTCCTATTAATTGTTATTTATGTTCTTGTCAATTTCGTATTTAAAGTCGCATTGCTTTCCTAGTTAATTTCCTATCAATTCATAGTTTAAACTGTTTACTAATTTGTATATTAATTTTATGAATTCTTTCTTAGATTAAATTTCTAATTAGTTTTGTAATCATGTGCTCACTAAGTCGTCGCAAGAAGGTGGCTATGTCATTTTCCAATTGGATTGGATTTGGGTATTCGGTCACACAACAGTCATAGCTTCATGCTTTGTACTTGCTTTCAATTTAAATTCAGCATTGTCATTTCAATTCTTAGTGATAGGATTTATGCCTTCAATCCATGGAATAGAACTAGATTAAGTCAAGATAAAATTAAAGTAGAGTTATGTTATGTTTTCATCAGATTAGAAGGTTTCAATGGATAAGGTAGGAATTGTTTTCATCTTGTCATTTGAATGCAATTAGATTTAGAATAATGCTCTGTTTTAAACTAGTTAGATGTTTTTCATAGATGTTTTTCCGGCCTACTAACATCAATCAAATTTTGATTCATTTTTATGAAATTTAGATTATTTAATGAACATTTTTTTTCTTCCTTCTTTTTAGATTTCATATTACTTTATAATAGTTTTTAATTCAATTTCTTTCCTTAGAATAAAATCAACATTTCCTTTTATTCCTTCTTTAAGAATCAGTTTTCATCATTAAAATTTATTTAGACTTGACTATTCACTCACATTAAGACATTTCAACCCTTAGACCAATTTTAGACATAGGATACAAAATCCCCAAAAACAACATAAACATACACAACGAAGTAAGAGAAAAAGCTTACCTAAGCACATATAGTGCACCTCACTTCATAAATTACTAACCTCAGTTGATAATTCATGATAGAAATTTGAAACATCAAATTGACTAAATATTTTGGCACCATTGCGGGGGAAGTGAAACTAGGAAGCCTTATTTCTTACAGAAAATAAATAAATTAAATTAAATTAATATATATATATATATAGATATATATATATATAATAAAAAAATCACATGTGCAGAGAAAGAGACTCTAGGGGTAGATTCATAGCTAGGGATAGAAGTTTGATTCCTACAACACCACTCACCCCACCATGACCACGTAGTGTCACGCCACCATCCCAAACTCATATCCCATTTTTCACCTCAAGACCTAAAATTCATGAAGTATTAAGATCAGAAATCCAACCAAGAGATTATCCAACTTCATCTACTAAGGCATTCTTAGAAAAAGAAGATCCTAGATTTCCAATAGAAGGAGTAACCTTTTTCACCTCTACAGGAGAACATATTCTAGATCAAGAGTTAGAAACCCCTAGTGAGGAATAAGAAGAAGAAAATTTATTCAATATTCCATTGATATAAGAACCAAAGGAAGAACAATTAACCCTATAGTTAGAACCTTACATTATCTATGAGGAATATACAATGGCAGAAGAAGAATGCCATGAAGAAATTATGAATGGAGAAGCCTTAAGAGGAGGAGGAAGAGGTAGAGGAAGAGGTGGAGGAAGAGATGGAGGAAGAGGTAGAGGCAGAGGAGATCCTAACTCTGTTGGATTTCCTATAGTTGATGAGGATACAAACTTTACAATGAAAAACATTTCAACTTCTGTCCTTCCAAATTTCCATGGATTAAGGATTGAGGATCCTAAAAAAAATTATTTGAATTTGACATATTATGTAGATCTTATGAATACTTACAAGACTCTAAAAAATTGAATTTATTCCCTACAACACTCAAGGGTGCATCTCTGAAATGGTTCATGGGTTTGATAACATATTCTATTAGGACATGGGATGATATGAAAAGTGCATTTTTTCAAATATATCTAAATTATTGCACACCTATTAATAGGAAGGATGAAGTATTTAAGATTATGCCGAGAGAGGATGAAAACTTAGAAGATCTAATTGAGAGATTTAATTATAATATCAAGAGATATAAGATGGAAAATCTAGATCAAGATACTTTAAAATATCTCTTACTTAAAGCCATTCGAGATGAATGGATAGTTATACTTAACATGATGGGAAAATGAGATATCTATCAATTACCATTACCTGAAATTGTTAAATTATGCATTCATCTCTCAAGAGAAAAATAAAAAATTGGGAAGAATACAAGGGATCATATTCTCTCTAGAATAAATAAATCTGCAACTAGAACAATGAGTAGGGAAAAAATTGGAAATACTCTTGATGAATTTAAGATAGATATCTTAGGGAGTCTTAGTGAACAAATAGACACCCTGAAATTACTGAAAGCTAAAACTGATGCATCAACTATTTTCTATCCTAAATGCAGAAAGAAGCATGCTTTAAGAGAATGTCCTCTTGAGGTGAAAGTTTTAGAGACTTCTGTTATTTGTGCATAAAATCACGAAACAAAAAAAATGTCCCTCTATACTAGGTCTCAAGGATGTCTTTAAAGAAGAAGAAGCAACTCCATCTTCAGTAGATCCTCTTTGTTTTGTCCCTAGAATACCATGGCAAGGGCCACAAACTCAAGGTTTTAATAACCAAATATATAATCAGCCCCCACTAAACAATTGGAATTTATCATGGAAACAACTTTGGTCCCATATCCAACCTTGGTCGCAAGGGATGCAAAATTATTATGGAAGATACTCTCAGTATCACCAATATCCACAATCCTATGCAAACTATCCTCTCGAACATTTTCCACAACAAAATCGGCCACCCCAAATAAAAAATCAGAATCCACAACTATCATTACCATATCCATAAAGAAAAAATCAACTACCTGCCTTGCCATTACCAAACCCAAACAACAAAAATTCTAAAAATGCCTATAACATAGAGGGAAAAAAATTTCTAGATAACACGGTTACCCCACTAGAGCTTAACAATGTCCAACTTAGATATGGTAGAATATTAGAAAGGGAAAAGCATTTGTTGTTATTTAAGAAAAAGATTATTTCGATGAAAAAAATTCTCTACAGCAACATAAAAGTTCTATAGAAGGGCCATCTCTTCAGCAGAACCAAAATTATGAAAATGAAAAACAAGAAGATCCAATAACTCAACTCCAATAATAGAGAAACCTTCAGTATATTTTTCTAACCCTCCTTTTCTTGAAAGATTATAAATCGATAGAGGGATAGAAAAAGAAATTTGTTGCCCAATTATGATTTTCTATATGAATTGAAAAGTTTCTGCATCAAAATTCCTTTGTTACAAGCTATTAAAGAAATTATTATTCTAGCCAAAACAATGAGAGATTTTAGCAAGAAAAAATTAGGAAGGAAAACAAAAGAAATAAAAAGGATCCAGTTAGTAGGAAAAATTGCTGACATTATGATGGGAAAAAGAACCATATAAACATGAAGCATGATTCTAAACCGTAGAAGCATGATCTTTGAGAATCGTGGTACATGGGTGATAATCCCACTAGATCTCGTAGAAAGGGAAAGATACACAGAGCTAGTACGTGAAGGAGATGATGTTGACCATATTTACAAGCTGACTGCACGGGACAAATATTGGATCAACCCTATAGCTGATGGGATACTAAATTAGGAGAAGGATAGTTCTTGTTTCTCAGACACAGATCATGATATGGATAACTCGTAGAATTAGTTGCATGATTTTTTTACACTGCGCTGCCTCAAGATCACAAAGAAATTCTGGTGCATCTCCTCAGAGGTAAGAGAAATACCCTATTTTGATGGTTCTGGTAGTGTCAACGTATTTCTGGAAGAATTGAAAAGGGTTGTCCCCGAAGAAAGAAGATTCTAGGCACTTGATCTAGGTATGTGCACAACCCCAACATGTTGGTGGGATATGCAAAATGGTGTGTTTAAGGATTGGGACGAACATAGAAAAATGATGAATTTGTGCTTTGAACCTCCTGCTACCTCGAAAACTGAGATTTTTTATGGTCAGGGAGACCCACCCAAACACCTGACCATGTGGGTGTAAGTTTGGAAGGAAAAGACTTGAAATAAGTGGTTTCATATGTTTATTCACTCGTTAGGGATGATACCTACCACTCGGTATCTGGAGACGAAGTTGCACTGAGGAACTCGCCATTGGATTACAATGAATGATGATTTCCTATCAACCTTCGGCTTGGTTGGGGGTTCAGAAAAACTGGATGAATCCCTGTAGGACATAGATGCCTTGGTATTTAATGAATCCTGTCCCCGAAAGGAATGTGGTGTGCTAGCATGGGATGCGCAAATGCAAGACATTGTCAACTATAGGAACTTGTCAATAGAGGATAATGAAGATGATCCAAGAAATTTCAACATCCCTAAGTTTGAAGGGGAGTGTGTAATTGGAGGGCCCTCATTGGGAATGGTAGATGTACCTAAACCTCTGGAGTTAAAGGAAGTCAACATAGGGATAAAAGAGCAACCCAACTTGGCCAAAATTGGGGATTAATGGGATGATGATAAAATAGGGAAGATTGTGGAACTATTGATAGAGTATCGAGATCTGTTTCCTCCAAAGTTCTCTGAGCTCAAGGGAATTGTAGGAGACCTAGGTGTTACACAGTAATTTGTCACCGTCCTTACCATTCCCCATCCCTCACAATGGAGGACCCATTCTGTGACCTGTGGACATTGTCATGCCTTGAAATCATCATCAATGCATCCCTTTGAACATGAGCTTCATTTGCCCTTGAGACATCTCCTTGCAAAAGTCATGAAAAATATCCCTTTTGGCATTGGCGCGGGCAGGCAGTTCAGTACTCGCGCCAATGGGGAAATTACTGCAAAGAGGTCGCGCCACCTGGCGCTCTGTCATAGAGCCGTAGTCGCGCCACCCAATTTGGGAGTTGTTTTTTAAATAAGGATGGCGGAAGTTGAGTTCTAACAAACTCACAAACCATTGCCTATCTTGAGTTGGGAGGTTTGGCTGCGGGATTTCTATGGAGGGAAGTGGTTTTTCCACCTCCCATAGAACCTTCCTTGTTGATAGGGCCAATCCCATAATAATATGGATCCCAACTCCTCCTTCCCCATCTATAAAAGCTTGCTCAAATCAATGGCAAGCTAGTCTTGAAGTGCCTAAGCTCTGAATCTCCATATTCCCAAGAGCCTTTGTGTTGCAAAGAATCCCCTTTTTCCCTTAAGGCTGACTCAAGTAAGGAGACCATTGTCACGAGACTCTGGAGAGGTTTTCCCTTTCCCTGGCGAGCTTTGCGAGACGTGGACGACTGGAGACCCGTTCGAAGGAAGACCGCGACGTCAGAACTTGGTTGTAATCTCTCTTCGCTGGTTATTTAATAGATGATTATGATTATGGTTCCACTCCGTTTTCCATCATGTTAATGCGAGTAATGTCCTTTCTGACTGATGTTTAGTTACGTATGCTGGTTTCTATGCTTGTATCTGTTGGTTTCTTCCATGTGCAGGTGTTCATCCGCGGAGATCGTGGAGGGATTGTGATCTGCCAAGGCTGAGGAATGGGGACGCTTCTTCTTCAGATCCTAGCGTTGGAATCCAGGTAGGCTTCTATCTCCAGCCTTTTTCATTCGTAATTAGGAACCTGCGTCATGACATTGTTTGTTTGTTGCTAGACCCCTGCTGGGCTAGTAGGGATCGCCTCTGTCTGCAGAGGGGATTTACCTCCTCAACAAATTGGCGACTCCACTGGGGATCCAGCTTGTTGTTTGATTTGTAAACTACAGACGGAGCCTGAAGTACAGCCAGATAGCATTCAAAACGCTTCTGCCTTGCATTAGCGGAGTAGATCAACGCTACTTCAGTCAATCTCCGGTTTGGTTTACGGACTGAACAATTTGGAGTCTTTGTCTTGCCTTGCCGTTTGTATCTTGCTTTTCCTTGCTTGATGAACCTTCTCGGTTGGATTTTTTGTGTGTTTTTGCTTCTTGGATTGCTTAGCTTGCATTGGTCTATTTCTGGAGTAGCTTATTTTTAATTTTTGCTGAGAAAATCGACTGGCGCGGTTTTTAACCCGACAGTCGCGCGACTTGGCGCATGTTGCCTTTGTTCAACCCGCGCCAATCGCTTTCTGGCGCCGGTTTCACACTTACAGTCGCGCCACCCCTGTAAGTTTTTTGAGTTTTATCATTTTTGAGCTCTCTGAAGTTGATCAGTGTTTTTCTTCTTGATTTTCTGACTGCCTGAGTGTGTTGGAGTCTTGTTTGGCTGGGAATTCACCTCTGTCCTTTGGTTGTTTGCTTCTATCTATCGATTTCACGTTTTAAGCCCTAGGTCATCTAGTGGCTTAGTGTATCGAGCCCTCCTTGGGAGTTTTGGTGTTTGGATTGTCCTGTCAACTATCTGATTGATTCTCCACATTCTCTGAGTAGTTGTTCATTTTTTCATTACGATTTTTGGGTGATTGTTCATTTCTTCATTCGAAACTCGTTTGGTCTTGCTTTGGACCTAGATCACACGGTCCATTGGAAGCTTTTGAGTCTTTTCTTTGCTTTGAGAGACTTTGGTCGATTTGGGGATCTGATTGCTTGTGTTGTTGAGTGGAATGTGTTTGCTTCGCTCTCCTGAATATCATTTCTCAAGTTACTCCATTTGTTTTCACGTTTGTTTAGTGCATATTAACCATTAAACGTTGAAAATCAAAAAAAAAATCTCTTTTGCTTTTGTTAATTAGTGCAAGTTGTGATCTTTCCCATATCACTAGTGATTAGTGTGTTGAATGAAAAGTTGTCAATTGCATTAGTTGCATTATAGATCTCATTGTTTGGTTTCCATTCGTTTCGTTTGTGTAAAAGCTCTCAACCCTTCTCTAATTAGTTTTCATCGAACGAAATGTTGCACTGTGACATATAGCTTTGCATTTAGGAGACACTACATACGATAGGGCCTCGAAATTGAAACTTAATTGAAGATCAACTGTAAAATTTATTCAATTAACCTAAGGCAGCATTGGAACTTAACGAAACATATTTAGAAGGTCTAGGCTAGAGACGTGTTCCGGCGTCGTTAAACCTAGCAGCTGTCGTTCACTTGTTGGCTTTAGACAGTGCTAGTACGGACTTGTGCTCCCCGTACCGTCGCGTACATAAAGGGAGACCCCTATAGGTTTTCAATCCTTTATCCACAGGAAGCCGAGTCTGCCGCCCTATACCCGTGATACACCGAACACAGCATTCGGGGAGACTACCTGCACGTACGGAAAGTCCTTGGTCGATTTTTGTTTCATTTTTGAAACCAAGGTGTATATTGCAGTTCACGGATATTTGGTCCACCCTTTGTGCCTAGTTTCTCCTAAGCAGTCATTTGGTATTTTCTGACTCCCTAAACTTGAAAAGACCGTCAAGCGCTTGTCCTTTCACGCTTGTGTCAACTCTGAAAGAGATAGAGTCACCTTTTTATCGTTTCTCGACTCTTGAAACATGAAACGGTAGAATTTCTTACTTTCCAATGTGGTAAAATTTAATCGCCCACGATTACACACCTATTTAAACATTGCTTGTTGACCGTTTGATCATGTGTCTTAACTCATTTTCAGCCCGTGTGTGTGTTTGCTCTTTTCTTCTAGTCTTTTGCCACAGTGGCGGATCCATCGGTTTCGTCTACTGGTAGTCCTTACACGGACGATTCTTTAGAAGCGTCTCAGTCTTCTGTTGAACCACAACAGCCTGTTGTTTCCGAGTTTCCCGACGGGGGACCGGTTCTCGCCGAGCAACCCTTTGGAAAACCAGTTGAGTTCAATTGGCCCTTTTCGGACCCTGTGTCTGAATTGAGATTAGGAGCTGATTTCCTTTCTCTTACATCGGGTTCACCGTTTGTTGCTGTTGTTTGTCCTCCTAGTCCTCGCCGTCTTCTGCGTGATTTAACGGCAGGATCAACCATGAGTGATTCTGGTGAGGAAATTCCGGGGTCTGATGACTATCAGCGCATCCCTCGTAGATTGTTTGAGGGAGACGGCTCCGAGCTGGCTACCACATCGTCAGCCAGTCCTTCTTTACCACAGGGATACAGATCTCTGGGTCAGATCATTTCAGCTGCAGCCTCTATGGGGATATCATCTCCCGCGTCGAGACCAGCTGCCACTACACCCGGGGTGTCCCCTTCGACGCCCGTCACTTCTGTTCCCGTTCGGCCCACTGTCTGTGTGGCGGCCTCTTCTGCTGTTGTCTCAGCATCTGCTACTAGGGCTAGGCCAACTCCTGAAGACGTTTACCTAGCTACTGCTATACCGGAGAATATCTCTCCGGAGGAGTATCGGTTGTTTTTGCAGCAGCTGAACGCCGGAGCTGGACAAGTTCCCCAAGATCCTTACCGATCCTTCTTTTCGCATTATGCACAGGATGGCACTCCCGTGTATATGTTCCCAGGTCATTTTGACGAGCACGGGGAGGTTTTGCGCCTTCCTGCTCCTGAGGCTTATCTATATGCTCAAGGTTTACCATACAACCAGGCTTACAACCCGCAGGGACAACCCTTTCAGGGCCAACCTGCGGGCCAACCTGGCTATTTGTATGACCCACAGGGACAGCCCATCCAAGGCTACCCTGCGGGCCAGCAAGGGCCATTGTACAATCTGCAAGGACCATATTATAGCCCTGCTGGTCAACCTGCTCAACCTCAGCTAGGGTATCAACCGGGACAGGCCTATGGTCCTGGGGGGAAAATCCAGCCATCTTTACCCATGCAACCGCAGTATCCTGATGTTTCTAATGTTGCATATCAGCCAGGACCACCCTATGGTTCTGCTTCAGGTCAAACTGGTTTTCAGCAAGCACCTGGTCCTGTTCCTCCACCAGGGCAGCCGGCTCATCCGGTACAGCCCGGTGTCCCACCTCCAGGCCAGCCGGCCCATTCGGCACAACCTGGGGCTCACTTACAACCAGGTCAGCCTGCGCAACCAACACCACCTGGTCACCCGGGCCAGCCTGGTCATTCAGGCCAGCCCCCTCACTCGGGTCAACCTGTTCATTCAGGGCAGCCCTCTCATTCCTTTCACTCTGCTCAACATCCTGTTCATTCAATGCCGCAGCCAAATCAACAGCTGCGCCCTACGTACCAGGCTCCGCAGGGTTCCACTTATCAGCAGCCTACTCATCCTCAGAGTGGTTATTATCCGCATGGTCAGTCTCAACCGAACTATAATCACTCTGGAGGCTCTTAGTATCATCCTCCTCCACCCGGTTCTACCTACGCTCAGCAGCCAAATCCAAACGCTGCTTATACAGGGCAGACACCTAATCAGGGCCCAAACCCTGGTTATCAAGCCCCACACTATGGTTACCAGCAGCCAAATCAGTCTGGTTATACGAACTATGCCCCCTACGGTCAGAATCCTCAGGGACAGAACCCATGGGGGCAGGGATATTCACAACCATCGTGGAACACAGGTACCAGACCTTATCCTAGGACTGGCATGGTAGTTAACCCTCCATTGTCGTTCCTGGCTACCTTGGAACTGCCGGACATTTCGAAGTTGACCAATGATCCGATTGCACATAATCCATATTGGCCTCCGGTTCCCACCAAGATACCAAGTGATTGTCCCAAGTTTGAGGGAAAAGCTGGCGAAGACCCCCAGGCGCATGTGATGACGTATCACCTCTAGTGTTCGTCTAACTCTTGGACCGACGATTCGATTCGTCTGCGTCTCTTCCAGCGTACTTTAACAGGAGCTGCTGCTAAGTGGTACATAGAACTGTCCCGTGGTATTTTTCAAGATTTCAACTCGTTAGCCATGGCTTTCCTCACGCACTTCCAGTTACCGGTCCGGTATGAGGCCGGGACGCACCTCCTCTCTTCTCTGAAGCAGAACACGGCCACTCACATCTCGGATCACATCCATGAGTGGTGGCGCCGTCGTCGACTGATCAAGTTTCACATACCTGATCAGATTCTGACTCACTGGTTCACCACCTCCTTTGTGAATAAAATCGCTCAGGATATCGCGATGGGAGCGTGTGTGACGGAGGAACAAGCTATCGCATGTGCCCAGTACCTGGATCTTGTTTATTCGCAGTCTGGCACGCTTTATGACATCTTGACTGATGCTCCACGGCCCGGAACCACAAAGGCCCCGCCTACCCCTACGGTGGATGGTGTCATTGGTTCCGTTTCTCAAAATTCGAAGAAGTCTTCGAATGGGAAGCAGAAGGATAATTCTTCCAACAATACCTCTGCTAATTCCCCCTCATCTGATTCCGGTAAAACCGCGGAGGTGAATGCCGTCCAGACAAATCCTACGGACAAATCCTCCAAGGGGAAGAAGAAGGGCAAAGGCAAATCAAAATCTGATGCTTCGAAACCGGAATCTAAATCTCGAACCGACGATGGCTCCCAACGTAAGCCGAAATTCCCTTGCCTCATCTGTGAAGGTGACCATTATACTAAGGACTGTCCCCGACGGTCCGAAGTTAGTCAACTTCTTAAAGGCTCAAAAGGGACTCCGGCTGTTTTAAAAGAGCCATTTCCATCTCAGCAGACCCAGATGGTCGAACAGGGGTCACCATATGCACCGTTTGGGTCTCGGGTTTTCATGATGAAGACTAATGCACCTATCACTATCGCTATGCGATCGAAGGATTACAACAGTCAGCAACAGGCACCCGGGAAGGCAGTTGCGGAAGGACCACCTCCCCCACCTGTTTCTGGTCCGTTGGAAATCGAGAAGCCGACTCTCGAACCCGTTGTGAAGCCACCTCCCAAGGGTGTTCTTCGGAGATCCTCTTACAATCCAAATGCTCGTGCTGCTCAACATTACAGTATCGTTGAGGATTTGGCACAGGCGCCATGTGCCATGTCTGCACTTGAGGTTCTTCAAAGTTTTCCTTCACAATGGAAGGCTTTACTGTCTGCCATCAGTGGTATCGATCCCGCCGACTCGAGCCTTCTCACCTTCGATCTGGAGAATTTTACTCCCCGGCTTCCACATCAAATCGCTTTGGTCATTCAAGTCGGGATTAACGGTCTCAAAATTCACAGGGCCGTCGTAGATGAGGGTGCATCTACTTGCGTTATTTCCTCCGTTTGTTGGAAGGCCATTGGCTCTCCAGCCTTTTCATCATCTCCCAATGCCCTTGAGGCATTTGATGGTCGGGAGTCTAAACCCCTGGGAGTTCTCAAGAGTCTTGCGATCACATTACAGGGAAAAACTGTCAACGTGGAAGTGGAAGTGGTTGACGCTAAACTCAACTACAATATACTTCTTGGCCGCAGCTAGACCCATGCCATGCTCTGCGTGCCATCTACCATCTTTCGATTCATTAAGTTCCCTCACGAGGGCAAGATTGTCACGGTAGATCAGTTGTCATTTTTCACCTCTAGCTCTGAGAACAACGTGCCATACGTGGATCAAATTCCGAATCCCCCAGACAGCATAGGACCTGGTCTTTTCAAAGACCCAGTCCTTATGGGTATATTCCCCGCACCACCACCAAATACCGCTCAAGTCAACATGTTGTCCAGGACTGATGACCCCTGGCTTATTCCTACACCTGAGCAGGTATATGAGTTTGGAGAATCCATGCCTTTAACGCCAGTAGAGATCAGATACTGTGAGATTGTTGCCGCATCGGACCCTCCACCTCCTCAGCATGCTCCGATGAGCATGGCTCTCGACGTCTACTCGCAATCCCCCTGGCTTGGTCAGGCTGATTCACCTGATCCTCTCAGAGAGACTTTTCCTTCAGATGAGGCTATCATTGAAACTATGTCTCTCGAGGAGCTGCCCTGGGGTGATGGACATCATCGCTCCTCGTTTATGCCCAGCTTGGGGGCAATGACTGATTTTCTGGAGCGTTATGCTACTCAGGTTCCTTCCCCTCCTCTTCAAACACCGATCTTAATGCACGAGGTCTTTTCGGAGGGTAATCTGAGTAACATTACTCAAACTGTTCCAATCGACATCTCCGTTAAACCGGGGATTGTCGAGAACATTCATGTGGGTGTGACTTGTTCTCCCAAGGAGATTCAAGTCTATACTGAGCTTTTCAAATAATTCAGAGATGTTTTCGCATGGTCTTACGAGGAAATGCCGGGAATTGATCCGATTATTGTCATGCACGAGATTCCAACCTACCCATGTGCGAAACCCGTGCGCCAACGCTTACGTCCCATGCATCCTCGGAAAGCCGCCGCCATCAAGGCAGAAGTTGAAAAACTTCTGAACGCGGGTTTTATTTATCCTATCCCCCTTACAGAATGGGTGTCCAATATCGTCCCTGTTGATAAAAAGCAGGGTACAATTCGAGTCTGTGTGGATTATCGCGATATCAATCGCGCCTGCCCTAAGGATAATTATCCCACTCCGTTCATCGACCAGATCATCGACGAATGTGCCGGGAGTGAGATCTATTCCTTAATGGACGGTTTCTCAGGCTATAACCAAATCAATATTGCACCTGAGGATCAACATAAGACCACATTCATCTGTCCGTGGGGCACTTTCGCGTACAAAAAACTCCCGTTCGGCTTAAAAAACGCTGGCGCCACGTTTCAGCGTGCGATGTCCTACGCTTTTCATGATATTCGCCATATTGTCCAACCTTATCTGGACGACTTGCCTGCCCATTCGGGTAAGCGAGAGGACCATCCTGAGCATCTTCGCCAGATATTTCTTCGTTGCAGACGCTACAATATCAGGCTCAATCCTCATAAGTGCGTCTTCTGCGTTGATTCTGGCCGTCTTTTAGGCTTTATAGTCTCGAAAGATGGAATTCGCCTTGACCCTCTAAAGGTTGAGGCCATCGTAAATCTCCCATCACCCTCCTCCCTGTATCAGTTACAGAGTCTACAAGGGAAAGCGAATTTTCTTAGGCGCTTTATCCCGAATTATGTCGAGGTGGCCAAAGGATTCACTCGTTTGTTAAAGCAGAATGTTCCCTTTCACTGGGACGAAATTGCTCAGGAATCCTTTGAGAAGCTGAAGACATTGCTAGTCAATGCTCCGTTGCTTCGTCCTCCAGACTACCACCGCGACTTTACTTTGTATCTAGCCGCCGCATTAAGCACCATTGCCATGGTCTTGGTGCAGGATGACGAGAACGGTAACGAACATGTCGTTTATTACCTGTCTCGGAACCTTCTCGACCCGGAAACGCGTTATGCACATGTCGAGAAGTTGGCCTTAGCAGCAGTACATGCCGTACAACGCTTTCGCCATTACATCCTTTTGCGCACGATAACAGTGGTTTCAGACTGCAACCCTATGATGTATATTCTTTCTAGACAATTACTAGGGGGCAAGTACTCCAAATGGATCGTGATCCTGCAAGAGTTTGACTTGGAGTTCACCACTGCCAAGTCAACTAAATCACTAGTCTTCGCGGATTTGATATGTTCTCTCCCTACAGACTCTGTTCCTTCACACTCAGAAGATCATATACCGGACGAAACGCTGTTCCTTATCGATACTCATGATCCTTGGTATGGCGACATTATAGTGTATCTTCAGACTACGACATTTCGGTCTGAGTTGGATAAAACTGCCCGCCGTCGGATTCGGCACCAGTCCCAACCCTACCGTATCGTAGGAGATACCTTATATCGCATTGGAGTAGATTCGGTGCTCCGAAGATGCCTTACCTTGGAAGAGGCTGAGAAAGTCTTGAATGACTGCCACAGTGGCGCCTATGGCGGACACATGTCCGGGTATGCTACTGCCCAGAAGATTCTGCGAGCAGGTTGTTTCTGGCCTTCCATATTCAAGGATTGTATCACTGCAGTCCGAAAGTGTCATCCATGCCAGATTTTTCAGCGCAAGATGCGCGCGCCGCCATTGCCTTTGCATCCCGTTATTACCGTCGACCCTTTCGCGAAATGGGGCGTGGATTTTATGACGTGTAACCCTCACTCGGCCGGGGGGCATGCGTATATCATTGTCGCCGTCGACTACTTCACTAAGGGGGCCGAGGCGATGCCTACACTAGCTGCTGACGGGAAAACGGCTGCTTCATTTATATTCAACCATGTTATTGCACGATTCGGGGTTCCTCAAGCCATCATCACTGATCATGGTACTCATTTCCGTGATTATATGATGACGGAGCTGACTTCAACATTGGGCTTGCGTCACGACAGCTCAACACCATACTACCCTCAAGCGAATGGTCAGGTTGAAGCGGTGAACAAGGTTTTGGTCACCATGCTTCAGTGAACAGTTGGGATTCATAAATTCAATTGGCATCTCCAACTGTTCTCAGCTCTCTGGGCATACCGAAAATCTGCTAAGAGTGCAACCGGGTTCACACCTTTCCAATTGGTGTACGGTCTGGAAGCTACTCTGCCGGTTGAATGTGAAATTCCTTCGCTTAAATTAGCGGTGGAGCTCTTACCGGATACCTCCCCTGAGGAAGAACATCTTCTGTATCTCGAACGATTGGATGAAACCCGTCGACTAGCTGCTTTGATCATCGAAGCACAAAAGAAGAGGGTCAAATCTCATTTTGATCAAATTGTTTCTCCCCGTTCTTTCATTGAAGGAGACCTCGTTCTCTTGTACGATCAGGCACATGATAAGCTTGGAGCCGGTAAACTCCAGCCTATGTGGCACGGTCCCTATATAGTAAAACGCGTTTTGAAAAATGGGGCCTACGAGCTTATAGATTACGAAGGAGTTCCGCTGGCGCAACCCAGAAATAGGCTGTACCTTAAAAAGTACTACGCCTGAAGTGATTTCTTGGTGTGGTGTGTGTACATAGGTCTGTGATTGTCATTTGTGTGCATAGTGTGGTGTGCTTTGTAAACATCTTTCTGCTGATTGGGTCTTCCTGGTTGTGCAGATGTCTATTCATCCATTTGTTGGTTTCGCGGATGGTGCATCCCGCATACCAGGAATCTGTCTTCCGCAGCCTGGGTAATTTACGATCCTGCTGGTGAGTTGATTGACCTACAAGGTGTGTGTTTAGGGCGTACCACGAACAATATCACAGAGTATAGTGCCGTGTTGGAATTGTTAACTGAGGCAGTAAACCTTGGTATCCGTGAATTGCTCGTGTACCTAGATTCACAACTTGTAGTGTTACAGCTGAACGGACACTATTCGGTAAGGAACCCGTCCATCTTACGTATGTATTTGCGTATTCGATTACTGGAAAGGAATTTTGACTACATTACATATCATCATATACCCAGGCATTTGAATACATTAACAGATGCAGTAGCAAATTTGGTATTAGACAGCCATTTGCGCAATTTATAAATCATCATCACATGTAAAGAAAGACTCATCCAGAAATAGATATGTATATATATAGATATCGAAATTTTTACATAGAGTGTGTCACATAAAACTCAAAAATATACATAATTGTCTTAATACATCCTGAGACACTATGTCTCTCAAAAATAGGTGTGGCATAAATCCTAAGGACTAATTTGCATGGTGCTCATGATAGCACGTCACTGCACGAACTAGGCGCCTCAGGATTCGGTGGATCCGGTTCGGAACCCCCACCGTGTGGCGCTGGTATGCCATCGGTACGTCTGATAGTCGGGCATAGTCTGGGATCCCATGGGCAATCCCCTCGAGGTTCTGGATCAGTTCCTCTCCTCCGGTGCCTTCCCCCTGGATCTCAGGGGTGAGTTGTGTCCTCCGGGAAATTGGAGACATCCCGGCTGGTCTCTCAGGTCCTACATCTGCATGCATATATAATTGTGTTAAGACGAGTATGTATTAGAAAAAAAAACATATAAACATAAAAACAAAAATATGAGGTCTTACCCAGCTCCTCGTCCCAGTCATCTCCTTCTGGTAGTAGGAGATCTGGGTCCCCGGTAAAGTCAGTTCCCGAATAGGGCCAATCCTCCACGACAATCAGCTGGCACCGTAACCACCTAAAGAACTCTGGCCTCCAGGACATCTGTTGATCACCTCCAGATCTGGGCATCAGTGCTGCCCAGCGAACCATTCGTGGCTCTCGTGGTATCGGACTCGCCACTGCGGCCCCTTGGCCCTGGAAGATTGGTATGCGTTCCAGAATGAACGATACCAAGATGGAACCATACCCAAACTGTTTCAGTTTCCCCTGTTTGCACTTTGTGAGCTGCCTTTTCATGTTGATGGTTACTGCTTCTGCCCAGTTGAACAGTAGGGGACCCATGCATTCTGAGGCCAACAGGAGTTGAGTCTTTGTGGCCTCGTGCGGAGCCTGTGACCCAGCAGCCCGCGTAATGGTATGGAGAACTACTCTCAGTGCTAGATCAGGGATGGTGGAGATATCCACCTTCTTGCTTCCTGATCCTGTTTGTGCCCCTCGGCACACCCGTGCCATTACCTGTTCCATCTTTTCCCCGGATGGTCTGCTTCCAGTCAGTACAGGGATTGGACCTCTGCGGGACAATCCAGTGATGAAATAAACATCGGTGACCTCCAGTTCTAACACCTGGTCTCGTAACCTGAACACCTGTTCATTTTCATCCCAGATGTTGATTAGATATTGGAGGAGCTCGGGCTGAGCTCGTAAACATGGCGTGAGGAAGAAATTTTTCAATCCACAGTCTCTAAGTGCATTCATGCAAGCTTGGCTTTGCATGGCCTGTTCATCCTCGTCTCCGTGCTCTCGTTCCTTCCATTCAATTGCCATTTTGAGTGATTATCTGCATTCACATGGTCAAAAACCCCTGATTAGATCTTTGATGAGCTTCAAATTCCAAGTGATTTGGTCTAAATATCGAAATTTTGGGAAAAAATTAAGGTTCGGCTGCTGGCGCGGCTGTTTTGCTAACAGTCGCGCCATGTGGCGCGAGCCCTTTATTAAAAAGAGCGCATTGGCACGGGTCCGTGCCCGATACCCGTGCCAATGGGCGCAGACCTAAATTTCAAAAAATGACCATACAAAGACTGATTCTTAAGGGAAAATCATTAAAAAATGAATGAAAATGTAGAGCAAGGGAGCGCCTTTTACCTGTGACAGACGAGAAGCTGAATGGTTGCCTGGATTGGTCGCAATCATCGACGGAAGTTTCTGCTCCAAATGGACCACTGTTGTTTTCTACCAAGGTAAATAGTAAAAGTAATTTTATTTTTACCAATTAGACATGTTTATAACTTTTTCGACATTAAATGAGTTTTAAAAGTTATTTTTATCAAATATTTGCATATGTTATGTCGAAAATGGATTTTACGCTTGCTTGGTATGTGCAGCAACAGTTTTTTGCGACTTAAAAGATGGAAACGAGTTGTATTTTATACTTTTTCGGACTCGGTAAATACACGAAAAAGTCACTCTGGAGTCATCTTTCAGCTCTTTTCTGACTCTCTAAATATGAAAAGATCGCCGAGGCCCTTGTCGTTTCGATCTCGTTAAAATGGACGCGAATCGACATCCACCCAGTATAAGTTTAACCCTTTTTCGGGCTGGGATGGATTGATTACGAAAAAGGAATACCCTAGCCTATTGCGACTAGGAGGTTTTCCCGAATATTGTTTTCTACCTTTTCGGATCTGGGAAACTATTTGCGAAAAGGGACTTGTGGAGTTTTATTTTCCGCTGTCTTTTCAAACTCTCTAAACATGAAAATACACCGAGTTCTTCCTTTGTCAGACTCGTTAAACCCTGATGACATCGGATCTAGTCGAAATGACGTTCTCCGAGTTTCTCCTTCCTGGGACTCGTTAAATGCACTAGGATGGATTCGCCCGAAGGGCGGACTTATATCGCAAGCATATGCTATCCCCTTCAAGCTTGTTCTTTAAAAAATAATTGGGGTACTCGCCAGAAATGGTGGGGGAAAAATGGAACCATCGTCGTTGTCGTCGGCAGTATGTCGCCCTTGAACATGGCACTTGTCTGCATCAGTGTCGGGTTGGGGACATCTCATCTCGTTGCTTCACTATGCCTCCATGGGTTTGGGTAATCTCTTTTGACCTCTCATCTGTTCACTGCCTCATCGCCATGACCTCTGATCCGTTGATGTCAAATACTGCCAAGTCCACTGTCGTGCCGTTCATGTGTTCAAGAGAAGTTGGCCTCTACAAATATCAACCTTCCTCTGTTTCTCATACGATCCTGATTCACAACAAAACATCATGTTCCTCTGTCTCGTGTCGATGATGTGGGAATCATTATGGCCCACCTTCGATCAAGGTCACTTCCTATCGACTTCAAATCATTATCCAGGAAGTTGGTCTAGAGACTCCTTATGGTACCTTGGAGCCTGCATGCCTCAATGGCAGGTTCATCGCATTCGACGAGAGGTTTACATCATTGGCCTCCGATCGAGTGATTCTGCGGGTGTTCGACGTTAACTCATTTATTCGCACGCCGTAGATTGTACCTGTAGTACCTTGAGGACCATTGTCATTATTGGTGGTTTCTCTCGCGTCGGTTAACAGCTTTCATCATTGGCTGGTAATCCGACGATGTTCTTGCATGTTCGACTTCAGCTCACATATTCACGTGCTTGAACTTGTACTTTGTTGGGTCGAGATGGAGCGCAAGACCCTGGATTGTGTCTATTGTAATCCAGGCTGCGGTTGTGGATTATTATCATTATGTACATGACTCACTTACTGGATGGCTGCGACCATACCTGAGTCTATTGGTTTGATCTTAGTTGGATGGCTGCGCCCATACCCTAGATCCGGATTATAACATACTCTGTTTCAGATGGCTGCGTCCATACCACTTATACATCATGTACTTGAGATATCAGTTGTATCTTTCTGCGCAGGTTTTCCAACGGCGGGGCTTCAGTTGGACATGTTCTCGTAAAGCATTTCACCCCTCTCCCTCTCGGGCCTCATACTTTAGGGGGCATCTGTTACAGAGTAATTTGTCACCGTCCTTACCATTCCCCATCCCGCACAATGGAGGACCCATTCTGTGACCTGTGGACATTGTCATGCCTTGAAATCATCATCAATGCATCCCTCTGAACATGAGCTTCATTTTCCCTTGAGACATCTCCTTGCAAAAGTCATGAAAAACATCCCTTTTGGCATCGTCGGCAAAAGCCCGCACTGCCGCCCAATGGGGAAATTACCGCAGTGAGTCGCCACCCGGCGCTCCTCATTATAGAGCCGTAGTCGTGCCACCCAATTTGGGAGTTGTTTTTAAATGCGATTATACGGAAGTTGAGTTCTAAATCAACCTCACAAACCATCGCCTATCTTGTTGGGAGGTTTGGTCGCTGAGTTCTTCATGAGGGAAGTGGTTTTGCCACCTCCCATAGAACCTCTCTTGTTGGAGAGGTCAATCCCATGGGTCAGGACCCAACTCCTCCTTCCCTCATCACAAAAGCTGTCTTTACCACTACAAGCTAGTTCTGGTGTGCCTAAGCTCGAATCTCCATATTCCCAAGAGCCTTGTGTTGCAAAGAATCCCCCTTTTCCCTTGCTACCGACTCAAGTAAGGAGACCATTGTCACGAGACTCTGAGAGGTTTCTTTCCTTCCTCCAGCTTTTACAGACGTGAACAACGGAGACCCGTCCGAAGGAGATCGCGACGTCAGAACTTGGTTGTAATCTCTCTTCGTTTATTATTTAATAGATGATTATGATTATGGTTCCACTCCGTTTTCCATCATGTTAATGCAAGTAACGTCCTTTCTGACTGATGTTTAGTTACGTATGCTGGTTTCTATGCTTGTATCTGTTCGTTTCTTCCATGTGCAGGTGTTCATCCACGGAGATCGTGGAGGGATTGTGATCTGCCAAGGCTGAGGAACGGGGACGCTTCTTCTTTAGATCCTAGCGTTGGAATCCAGGTAGGCTCCTATCTCCAGCCTTTTCATTCGTAACTAGGAACTTGCGTCATAACATTGTTTGATTGTTGCTAGACCCCTGCTGGGATAGTAGGGATCGCCTCTGTCCGCAGAGGGGATTTACCTCCTCAACACTAGGTGTTATGAAGATCACGTTGAAACCAGATGTGGGTCCTATCAAGTAGTGACCATATCAATTGAATGCTAAATACAAGAAGAAATTAAAAGAGGAATTAGAAAAGATGGTGGTTGTCGGCATTATTGAGCCTGTAGAACAGTCTGATTGGGTAAGCCCAATGGTGGTTCAAGAGAAGAAGACCAAAGGAGAGATAAGGATTTGTGTAGATTTGTAGAAGTTGAATGATTCCTGTGTGCATGACCCCTTCCCTACTCCATTTTCAGATGAGGTCCTGGATAATGTGGGAGGACAAGAGGCTTATCCATTTACTGATGGATTTTTGGGGTATCATCAGATCAGAATTGTGCCCAAAGACCGCAACAAGACCACCTTTGCAACCAAATGGGGGTCTTTCCAGTACACTGTCATGACTTTCAGATTGAGAAATGCACCTGTGATCTTCTTGTGCGTGGTCATGGCTTTGTTAAAATAATTCATGCATGAATTCTTGGAGGTATATTTTGATGACTGGATAGTCTTTGTATTGGTAAAGAAATATGTTTCAAACCTACGGATGATGCTTGACACTTGTAGGAAGCACCAAATTTCTCTTAACCTGACGAAATGTATATTCTGTGTGTCTTTTGGAATTTTGTTAGGGAATATAGTATGTCAGTAAGGATTGATGGTAGACCCAACCATGATAGTAGTTATCATAAAACTAGAAGTTCCCACTAATGAGAAATAGTTGTGATCCATCCTAGGACACACCAGGTATTACAAAAAGTTTAATAAGGGCTATGCTATGATCACTACACCAATGGAGAAGTTACTGAAGAAGGATGTGTCATTTTTATTGGATGAGGAATCTCATAATAGATTTGAGGTGTTGAAGAAGAAAATGGTCATTGCACCTATTTCGATATTCCTAGACTGGTCTAAGGTTTTTCATGTGCATGTGGATGCATGTAGGACAACACTTGGGGATGTTTTAGCACAACCAGGAGAAGGAGACTTTGATCACCCTGTTAGATTCGGTATCTTCATCCCTCCATCAGAGATCAATTTTCTCTTGTTGCATTTCATTCTAGGTGTCTCATTCAGTTCAGTCATCTACATTCCATTAGGAGCATGGATATCTTGACGGTAGGGGGATTTTCACTCATGTTCCTCATGTCTTGTACCTGCTGGCCTAGGTCTATTCATCAAAATCATTTACAGTCATTTACAGTCATGTTTGGTCTCTTTGTTAGCAAAGAGACATTTTAGGGTTTTTAGTCTCATTAGGTCTAGGGTTTCGTTAATTTAGTCTTAAAAATGACTAATAATGTCAGCAAGAACATGAGAGAGGTTCAAAATAGGTTTTCATTGCAAAAAAATTCATCGTCATAATGCTTGATAATGATTTTTCTTCAAAACTCTGTTTTGAAGAAAAAATGTCTATTTTATTCTTTCGTAATAAATGCAATGTAATTTTTAAGTTATTAAGTTGTAATAATGCTCCAATCACAACCCTGGTCGCCTTTGCCAAAGTTCCATGCCATCCATCCCTGCAAAACAGACAAGAAATTCATCATTCGGTCCAAAAATCAAAAAGCAAGAAAAACAGAGTTCATTTGAAAAGTGCCAAAGTTTTCAAACATTACAAAGTGGATTTTTTCAAATTAAAAATCAAAGTCTTTGGTATAAATATCATTTTTTTGTTTCAACAATCCATTTTCATACCAAGAGACATCATTGAGACAAGATAAATCGTGGAAGAGCGAAGTAAGTGTTTGGAGGGTAGACTGTGTGTAATTTGTTGAGCATGGCGATTAGTAGGATTCAGTCACATCGTCGAGTGTGTGCATAGGGCCGTGTGCAAATTTGAACCACGCGGCATCAAGGGACGCACACACTGCGCTTGTTGCAACGCACAGTAAGTGTGATAATCACACCCAAATTTTTGTCATTTCCTCCACTCCAAATCACTCGGTTCTTTTTGTCCAAGTAAGTTCACGTGAAACTGTAATTTCCATTTACAAGTGTTTTAAAATGGATTATGAGAATTTGAATGTCAAAACTCAAACCCTATCATCTTGTTGAAGTGCCTCCTTAGGGTTTTGAAATTGGAGTTTTAAAATTGATTTTGGTGCCAAATACTCCATTCCTCACTTGTTTATTCCTCCCTCTCACTGTTATACCATCATTACAGTCCATCCCGTATTCCCTTACATCCGCAAAGTCACTCATTCCTAAGCCTATTTTCCTATCCCTAAGTCATTTCATTTCCTATAATTTTCACTTTCCCATCTCACTTGTAGAAATTCCCAAACCCCAACTTTCCCAAACAGTCAATTGGTTGTCCCTACACTTCAATTATCACTTGATTGAGGTCCATTTCTCCTACTGCCCTATTTCTCCACAGTCCATCTCTTACCACCATATATTTGGCAATTGAAACAAAGCACCAAATTTTCATTTTCATCTCATACAAGCCAACATACACCTTGCATGGACACCATGGAGACAGACACTGATACATCATATGACAGAGATAGTGATTCTACCACTGATCTACATGCACCTAGAAGGCCTCGTAAAGGTGGCAGACATGTGAGAGATGAGCCCACCTCATTGACTGAACTACAGGCTTGCCCACTTGCCATGGCATGTTTTCGAGAGCAGTCATGTTATCAGTATTGTGAAATTATTGCTAGGATCCATCATCATCAGGATTTGGCTCGTTTGTTTGTATTGCATTTACATGATAGTCTAGTAACTCTTGCTGGTGTAAATTTCACTTTCACACCAAAAGCCATCTCTCAAGAAACCGGAATATCGAATGTGGGTGAACAGTGGAACAAAAGACAATAGGTGGACAGAGTTCATTATGAACCATATATCAGGCCTAGATTTGTGAGACAACTCAGCAGATTATTCCCATTCCAGTTCCTAAAGGTCCTATGCGCCTTTGATGAAACTTATTATTAGATATTTCAGTTGTGAGGGTCGGTTCTCACGCCTCTATGCCTATCATATCAGGTTATTGATGCATTTCACAAGGGTGAGGATGATGAACATTCCTTATTTCATGTGCTGGAATATCGAAAGAATGACCACTCTTGTGCAGAAGAAAACTCCTGAGCAGCGGTACAACAGTATTTATCACTATGCACTCATCAAGATCGTGGTTGTACATCAGCTTGGATTGCAGGGTATTTCATGGGAGGATTTTATTTCCCGTAATTTATTCACAGCTCCTTAGGTTCCTCTGGAGGTTGTCCATGATGCAGGTGAACCTTCACATCGGTAAGGAGGTCAGGAGGCAGAGACTATTAGTGTGCCGACATATGTCACTTATCAGAGAGGCACTAGAGGATTATTTGCAGCAGCCCGACGAGTACTATCTCCACCTGGGGTGGAAGGGGTCTCATTGCCATCATCAGCAGTACAGGTACAGGTACGAGACAGAGGTGAGAGGCCTATGCAGGATGAGGGCCCTTCAGGAGGCCAAGACACAGGTTTCATACTGATTGATGAGAATTTGAGCTCTCCAAGCTCAAAGTTGAGAGAGACTATTCAGGAGCAGAAGGCTAAGATAGACACATTTACCATCAAATTATAGAGATCCCAATGGATCATAAACTACCTAGAGTAGTGAAACAAACAGTTGGAATATCAGCAAACAATCATGGATTTGCAAAACATCCTAGAGAACCGACAAGCTGCCCAAAGAAGCCAAACATAGATGAAATCCTTTGAGCGGGAGATTGAGGCTAATAGAGATACTTGGATTGGGAGGGTCAATATTCACTTGGAGAAGTTGTTAGAGAAGGCCAAAAAGGAAAATAACATGCTCAGGCACATGAAGAACCATTATTGGGCGCAAAATCATGTTTGCAAGGCGCGAATCAAGATCCTGAAGGCAAAACTAAAGAAGGCACTAAAGCGTCGCAAAAGGCATTATAGACTCCAAATTTTTGCCAAAGCCTCTTTGGCCTAGCATAGCACTTGATGGTGGACATTCAGCCCAAATTTCAAGAAATTTGGGAGAATTTTTGTCAATTTTTAAATTTTTGGCCTTAAAACAGATTTTCCTGCCCGACGCGTAGCGCCACTTGGCACGTGCTTATAATTGGCAGCTCCTTTTGAGGAAAACTTTGTATTTCTAGATTTTTCATCAAAATTTATGCACACCTACCCATTAGCTAAGCATTTTGACAAGTTTTGGGTTGCCTGAAGGGTCAAAAACACCTCAAAAATGGCCTTTCTGCCACTTCTTGGACACACAGGAAGCAACGTTGGGCGATTTGATTTTTGGAGGGGTAAATGGAAACCAAATTCAGAAATTATACTTGGGTTGGAAATTATATAGGCATATATTTCCAACGAGCTATCCTGCGCTCAA
Source organism: Pinus albicaulis (assembly GCA_034641835.2). Lineage (NCBI taxonomy): Eukaryota > Viridiplantae > Streptophyta > Pinopsida > Pinales > Pinaceae > Pinus > Pinus albicaulis. The sequence continues at coordinate 661,187,203 of CM076583.1, read as the reverse complement.
TTTTGACTTCGGGAAGGTCCTCAAAATCAGCTTCAAAGTGGCACTACGCATAGAGATTTCAGGCGTAGCGCATTGGAAATTTTGGCCTAGTTTTCACTCAGTAGCTCAGATTTTCGCCTAGTTTTGGCTAGTTTGAATTTTTCATGTAAATATTGATGTAACTTGATGTAATTTCATGAATTTTATGTAATTTTGGCACATTTTTACTCATCCTAGTATATTCATTCACCAAAAAGTGAAATGTAAGTGAATGAATCAGTTTCCTATCTTATAGAGGCAAGTTCTTTCATTGCCTATTTTCCAGTTCTTAGTTTAGATATGGTTGAAACAGCTCCTAGAATGGTGAGCTATACCCCTAGAGGAATGGGGATGAGTTAGGCTTGTCTATATCATGTAATTCATTAGTCATTTTCAGGGTTGGACACTTGGGATTGCTTGGCACTTCATTGTACATTTCATCTCTGCAATTTTGGCAAAGGAATAGACCAGGGTTTGCAACACTCTTTGGGATCCATGTGGCTCTATGTTTTGATGGTGTGTTTATCTTAGTGATTGTAAGTTTAATGATGTTTTATGTATACCGCTTTCCTTCCTATTTTCTTCTTAAATTAAACAAATGAGTTATAAAGGTGGAATTCATTAGATTGATTTTCTCTGCCTTGAATTTTGTTTAATTTTCCATGTTTTCATCTGTTTGAAGAGGATTATTGAAAGCCTCTCACCCTCTTCAGATCCTCACTAGTCTCAACTATCAATTCATTCAATTCAAAGCATCAAAACATTTGCCTTCCTTGCCCCATTCAGAACTCTACGAAAACTGGGCCTCATCCCCGAACCCAAAATCTGCCTTTCCCTTTGATCCAAAAAAAAAAAACCCCAAAATCAAAATAAAACTCTTTTACTTATATACCTAGCCTAAAATCAGCCTTTATTTCAAGTCATCTCAAGCCTTATTGATTATCTTTGCTGAGATTGACCCGGAGAGAGCCCTCTCCTGATCTGGTAGGGCTAGCTACCAGACTGAGCGTGGTTTGATGTTACCCTGAATTCTACCTTCCTTCAGCCTGAGGTAGATTTAGGCAATAACATAGTGGTGACCATACTAGGGATAAAATGGTTTTCTTTTTAGTGTTATTTTTTTTATAAGCTATAGACGAAGCCTGAAGTTATGCTAGGTATCCTTCGAAACGCTCTTGCTTTGCATTAGCGAAAATAGATAAACAATACTTCATTCAATCTCCGGTATAGATTGTAAATGTGACACTTGACTTGTAAATTGCCCCCAGTACATCAGATCATTCTGGACTTTTGGGTGATGAGTCTAGAATTTGATAAGCTGAACAAGTTGGCTTTGTCCCTTTGATTTTGAAAATAATTCAACACACTGGCTTCCAGATGACATACCAGAGCAAATCCGGATCCCAATCCACCTCTAGTGTATGAAAATCTAAATCTTATTTCAAGAATCCTTCGTCGAGAAAGTCTTGTGATTCCTCTATTCAAATCTCATTCATGTCCCGATGTTTTTGAATATCTTGAAGATCTTGAGTTTGATGAACAATTTTAGTTGTCATTGTTTGAGACTAAGTCTGAAAGTGCTATTGGTTCTATTGTCATAAATCCACAGTTTATCAAATATCTTGAAATTGAACAGGCTAATAGATCCATTGACAGTTACATTTTGAATATTTAGAATTCCATTGTGGAAACAAATATTGCTAAGTTTATAGAGTCTGCATCTGAAACTCTTGGGCCATCAGGAGTTACATATGGTTCACAAGTTCATACCGAGCCTCCTTTCATTCCTACCATTCTCGTGCAACCATCTATTTCTGATAAAAAATCTACAATAGTATCACCTCAATCCACACCACATACACCTCATACATCAACTTCTTCGACGACTCCTATATCTCCAAGACCGATTGTAAATCCACCCAGAGCAATGGCTTCCAGATTTTCACCCCTTGTGTTGTCTCAAAACTTGGATGACATGCCCGCTGATTATTAGAGAAAAATCCCATTGTTTGATGGCACTCCTCAAAGTGTTCCTGCTCAGCAACATGTGGATAAAATGGTGGATTTCTTTGACCTTCATGAGATTGATGCAGAAAATGTGACCATGAGATTATTTGTGCAAACCTTTGGAGGTGAAGTAAGAAAGTGGTTCAGAGCTTTACAGGCTAGAAGTATTTCTACATTGGCTGAGCTTCAAAGAAAATTCTTGGATCGATGGGAAGTAAAGAAAGATCCTCTTCAAATCACTTTTGAATATACCAAAATCAAGCAGAATGTTGGTGAGTCTATCCAAGATTATTGTATTAGATTCAATGCGGTTTACAATGCAATTCCTGATGATTTAAATCCATCTAGGAGGTCAGATTTGTTTAATTTTCCTGATGGTTTATATCCAGACATGGCCTATCAATTAAGAGTAAGAGATCCAACCACTTTGGAAGACATGCAGAAAATTTCAGTCAGTGTTGAAGCTAATTTTAATGACAAGAGAGCTAGATTGAAAGCTGAAAAGAAAGTCGCAATAAAGGAAGAGGCTTCTACTTTAGATCAACTACTTCGCAAGGTGGAAAAGATGATTGAAAGATTAACACTTGATAAGCCTGAACCACAGATCAGAAATCCTAACTTCCGTGGCCAGCAGCAACCACAATTCAGGATCAAAAAACGAGAGCAATGAGCACAAGAACCAGCAGTACAACAGCACGTAAAGACACCTTTCCAACATAATTATGTTGGTCTAGAATTAGATGATGAAGAGAATGTAGTAGGGGAAGAGAATCACTTCTTTACACCTGATGATATGCCAACCTTTGTCACTGAAGATGAGGAATATTCAGAAAGTTCAGTAGTACAAAAAGACGAGGATTTCATCTTGGCAAATGAGACAGCTCTTGAAGAAGAGTCGGATGAATATCAAAGAGGTTATATGAATGCTTTGTCTGCTCAGTAGTGACAATATTCACTTAGAAACAGAGATGTGCCTATTAACCCAATCCAAAAGAGAAAGGAAGTTTCAGCACCAAAGAATGATGCACCCGTTGCACAAAAGAAGGGAAAAGAGATAGGTGATCCTACTACTAGCAAATTACCATCAACAAATGAAAGATCTAATCAGCCAATTGTATCGAGGGAGAAAGCTGAAAAGAAGGATGTTACAACCAAACAGGTAGAAAAAACTTCAGGTTTTAACTTAGATAGTGAAATTGCTAAGTTAAAAGTATCCATTCCTTTGACTGAATTGATGAAAAATAGCAGCTATAAGGGTCAGGTATCTAAAATTTTGAATTTTGATCCAATGTCTGATATGGTGAATGTGGAAGATGATAAACCTGAGTTGATATTTGGACTAGCATTGGATGGTGAGTCTCCAGATAGTGATGTGCCTCCTTTTTATATCAGCCTTAGATTGCATGATTTTGTGCTAGACAATGCTATGTTTGATTCCAAAGCCTCTCATAATCTCATGCCGAGGGAAATCATGGAGAAATTGGGATTGGACATCACTAGGAAGTATCATGATATTTATTCTTTCGATTCTAGCAGAGTAAGATGCATTGGGCTTATCAAAGATTTGGTGGTCAGTTTGGATCATATTGTGACTAAGAATGTTTTGATGGATGTGGTTGTGGTGGATATTCCTCCTAGATTTGGCATGCTTCTTTCCAGATCTTGGGGAGTGAAACTAAAGGGAACATTGCAGCTTGATTTCTCCTATGATACCATTCCCATGTTTGGTCAGATGAGAAAATTATATCTGGAGCAAAAGATGAAGTATATGATCACCAGCAAGGAGAAATCGGTAAATCATCCAATCAATTATGTACATACAGATTTAGAATCATTTGTTTTGTATTCAGATAGTTTCAATGATGTAAATAGTCAGTTAGTTAAAGTAGAAGACATTCCAGAGATCACTGAAAATTTCAGAGAATTTTTAAAGAAAGAGAGACAAATATAGGAAAGTTACACTGAGCAATCAACCTTCCGACAACAGCAAAAAATTGATGGAAAGCAAGTAGAAATAATAGAGCAAACAAAATTTCAGTGCTTGGAAGAAGATGAAGATGGTTTGTGGACCATGGATTTTGATGGTGTAGTGGGAAATTTTGGTGCTGGAATTGGCATTTGGGTACGCAGCCATTTTTCCGCCCCAAACAAGGTGCCGAGTAATGTAAGGGTTTGTTCTTATAAATTGGCTTTTGATTGTTCGAATAATGAGGCTGAATATGAGGTTTTGATTGCTGGTCTGAAAATTCTTAGAAAGTTGAATGCTAAGAGGATTGCAGTGTATGGTGACTCCGAGTTGGTAATTAAGCAAGTGAAAGGTGAATACCAAGCTAAGCATCCTCGAATGCAGGCTTACCGAAATGCAGTTCTTGATATCTTGAAAATGTTTTCAGATTATACTTTGACTTGTGTCCCTCGTATTCAGAATGGTATTGCAGATGCACTTGCAAAGGCAACAAATAATTTGAATATTCTGATGAACTCAAGTAACAAATTTGAAATTCATGTGAAGCATCATCTGACTGTCCCAGACAATCAAAGGTATTGGCAAGTGTTTTAAGATGATGAAGAAATTGATGAATTTCTACAAAACAAAGGTAAATTCTGTTAGGAATCTGTAATTTTAGCAGATTGGTAAGACTAAAACTACAGAAGCAACATCGTTTCAACCAACTTTGGGATTCTAGGATCTAGCCCTTCTTAATCCAGAGAGGGATCTCTCCAATAAGTGCAAAGATGGATTTGTCTTTGAAATTTGGGGTAATGATATTAGGCTAGTTATGAATGCCACGGGTTTTGTTTTTTTTTTTTTGGATGGTTGAGCATGAATATTACTTGAGAGGAAAGTTCTAAATGCAAAACAGTTTTAGAAGTGAGAAGTTGCAAGTGAATAGAACAGCTTAGGCTAAAAATATAGATATAACGCTGGTTTTTAGTCCATTGGGCTATGGAGTCATAACAGGGCTTTAATTGAGCAACAACATCAAGAGTGATCCAAGGGGAAAGTCATCTATATCACAAGATTACTTGAGATTGGAGTGATGGAATGGAAAAAATAAAGCGTTGGAGATGATGGAAACTGATAATAATTTCACAAAGGATTTATAGTCAGTCCAAACAAGAAAATCCTCTTAAGTAACTGTTTAAAACCAACCAAGTGCAAGGCTAACCATTGACTCCTTGGGCAAGTTCGTATTAAAGCAGCTTAATTGAAAAACAATATAGTAATCCACATAATTACCTTCAGAAAGTATGAAAACATATAAGAGAAACAAAGTGTGAATTAAGATCAGATAAAGTACTTTTAAACCTATTCTACTTTCAGTCAATCACCAAGGGAAACTTTCAGAATCTGCTTTTGGAGAAAAACCATGACCAGGGCACACCATGTCTTCCATAGTCATCTTTAATAAGAAAATAAGGAAAATAACTTTCAAGAAACAATGTTTAAAGCGAACAGTAGGACGAGGGAACTCCAACATTCCTAACTGCTTAAACTATATTAAATCATTCTTAAATAAACAAATTAGAGGAAAACATTGAGATAAAGCTTTCAGTTAGAGAAGGTTACTGATATACAGTAGGTCCTAACTCTATAAATTATGTCCTTTATCATAGAATAGTGAAAAATATGACATACATAGAAGGAAAACAATAACAAAGAAAGAATCACTTCACCAGTGATATAGACTAGGATCCCAAGAAACAGCTTGTTTATTGATGTCAAACCAGTTATAGTACAAAGGTCCAATGTTTCAGTTCAGCAATATTCTTCACTATTCAACCTATATAATCTATCACAAGCAGAGCTCCAAGGGCCAGTGAACACTATTTACAATCAAAAGTTTTTTGCTCAAATATATTTCCAAGTTCTGCAACCAACCCCTCACTCATCTTCTGCAGAAGTATATATAGAAGGATGAGGAGGTGAGATCTGATAAAAGATTTCAATTTACAATTAATACAAACTTAATGAATTCTTGGCATTTTAGGGGCTCAATGAATAAAATTACATACATATTCTCTATATTAAATGATTTGACATAAAGATTTAAGCTCTGTGGGTGATTTTGTTGACTTTTGAGGCTCTGTGTGGCATCGAAGTAACTCTGCAGATGTTCTTTGCATTAAGTTTCCTTGTAGAAGTAACTTTCTGGCTGTGCTAAGACAAATATCTAATCCTGATCAATAAATTCGGCCTCAGATTGAATACTTTGAGGCACAGGTGGCATCGTGGTAGCTAGAGGGATCAATTTGCCTCAATTTGTGGCGGCGGAGGGTTTCCTGTCGATAAAACACTTCATATTTTCCTTTAATTGTGTTTTAATTTGGGGGATTAGGCTTTTGATAATAATTCTTAGCTATGATCCCCATAATTATGTCTTCCATCCTCTATTCTGGTTCATTTTGATTTTCGTCACTGATACTCTGTGATTTGTGATTGACTTGCTATCTCTTTTGCTGATGTGCAAGGCTGTGTAGGGGTTTGAATGGCATCAATGCCTCACAGATCATTGATAAACGTGGAGTCAAAACCCTGTGATGATTTTCTTTGGTGAATCAGAGGCGGGAGGATCGTCATCCTCCGCCTTCAAATTTTCCTCAAAAAATGGCGATAAAACCTCGAAACCCTACAAAATACAAACAACTTATTATAAAATCCATGCATTTATAGGTTTATTGTTGCGGAGGCATGTGGAGGAAGCACGGTCATTGCATGGCATCATCAAATGGTCAGGATTGATCGGAGAAGGCGGAAGAAAGATTAAATCAGAGTCACTGATCGCATAGAGATCGATGGTCGAGAGTGAGGAGGAAAGTCAAAACGGAGAATCGTTGACTGGGCGACGGAATCAGGGCGATGGAATATGGACCGTCGATCTGTAGATCAGATCGATGGCGGATATTAACTGGATGGCGTGTCGGGACCACGTTAAGAATTGGTCATATTCGGCGAGCGATAGCCGTTGGATGGCCCGCCCCAGATCGGACGGCGCACGGCAATATCGCTGGGCATCCATGTACAAGCGATAATGCGCGATGATCAAGCGGTTTTGAAAAAGTACACAGGACGTGTGTCACGCGATGTATGGAATCAATGGTGATCAGGGGAAAACTGCCTTTTCCCAAAGGCAGTGAGATGAAAACCGCGTGGTTTCGGCAATCGGCTAGTGGAATGTGGGGACCACCGGGAGACGGACTCCGGACCGTCCGATCTACAGATCAGATTGACAGCGTGGAAAGAATTAAATTTGAACCGGCAGGGATTTATAAGATAATAATAAAACCGACGAATTTTCAATATAAACCAAGCTTTTAAACTATAGCCGAGAAATATAAATACAAAACATGGCTTGGCGCCCGATTGTGGGGCCATGGGCACATGGGAAATGATGTGACCGAGGGTCGATAGGAAAATGGGTCTAATACTAAGCCCGAGGGGCTTAAGTTCAAAATGTTTGTTTTTTATAGTTTTTTAATGATTTTCAAGGGGAATTGAGGGTTTGGATAAGGTTTAAAAGTGGGTTTTAAACCTTATAAAGGTGGATTTTCATGAATGGAAGAAGAGAAGTTATGAAAAATAGAGGAATTTTATGGAGAAATAGGGAAGAAAATGAGGTTTAGTTTTGGAAGGAGGGGGAAAAAGGGAAATGGTGCTTGCAGCAGTATTCTGGCTTGGAAATCAACAGGATTTCTAAGTGTAAAATGGGAACAACAATGAAGTTTGGACAGAGGATAAGCATGAGGCCTTCAAGAGTCTTCAAGAGCCAAAACTTTTTAGCAATGAAATTTGTTCCTTGAAGGCTCAAACTTTTTTTAGCTAGAATTTGGTATAATAAATTTTATAGCTGGCTAACAGTGGCTCCACTTGGGGATGATGCCTTTTTGAAGGCATCAAGAACTTTAGACCTGCATTCTCTGGGAGGCTGATCTGTGCCATATCCATTATGTTCTCTGGGAGGCTGACCTGTGCCTGATCCATTGGGCTACTTTTCCTTTACTGAGATGACTTTCTCTGAAAATATATTAGCAACCATAAAAATAATGGATCTTTATCAATACAACTTTCTACCTACCCAACCCTACTGATCTAACATTTTTTCTTCATTAGAGTGCACTTGGATTGGAAAAATCTTTTACAAAATTTTATTCTTTTGAAAGAATAAAACTAATATAATTCTACTCCTTATTTCTCCCTAAACTCAGATTAAACAGTTGAGTTCAGATGCTTGTCTAACTATTCTACTATCTGTTGGGATTAAACTGTCCAACAGATTTTAATTCTCCAAATTCTAAAACATAAATTTAAAAACAGTCAAGTCAATGTTAAACTGTTTGACTTGCTGTGATCTATGGCATAAAAACAAGCTGCACACATACATTTATTTTGCAAAAAATTAAATAAAAAATGGAAGGCTTAAGATTTGAAAGTTCAAAGAACTGCCTTCTCTTTTTAGAGCTCTGTTTTGAATTTTGTTTGAGTTGTTCTTTCTTTGTTCTCTGGTTTAGATTTTGAGTTGATTTGAACCAGATTTACATCATTTTTGACTCAAGAAAATAGAACATATTTGAGTCATCTTTCTTTGAAACCTTAGGTTCATATTTTGATCATGTTTGAACCTTTAATTTTTATCCTAAACTATCTATTGATAAGCCAAGATTAAACAGTTTGGCAAATCAAATTCACTATCCTATCAGCAGAAAATTTAAAACTAATTAGTCAAGGTTAGGCAGTTTGACCAACTAGAAGTGTGTTTTGTAGGAGTGGCATTTGAGCTTGCACGCTTTCAGATTTGTTTCTCTTTTTTGGTATGGGGCTATACCTTTCTTGTTTTCACAATCTGCCCTCTTTTCTTTCTTTTCATTATTTTTGTATTTTTTATTTTTACAACTTTGAATGCAATGGTGGATGAAATATTTATAGTGGAAAAAAGATAAAAAGGCTTTTGGAACATAGCATGGATGAAGAGAAGTAATGCTTAAGCATCCTACTGTTGACAGGACCCCCAAACAGTTCTGCTCCATTCAACTCTTGCAAGAAAAATGCGTTGTTACCAGTAGCTGAGTGAATAGAGTAAGGGCCAAGCCATAAGTGGTCAAATTTTCCATGCTTGCCCTTCTCTTCCCTTATTGAATCCCACTTTAGAACTTTGTCCCCAATATTGAAATTGATGGCCTTTGTTCTTCTGTCAAAAATATTTTTAATGCTATCCTGCTTCTGTAATGCTTTGCTATACACTTCCTCTCTAGTTTGCTAAAGATGAATGGTCTGGTTCACTCTTCTGATCATGTCATTTTCTTCAGTTTGTAACTCTTGAATCAACTTCATCACTGGAACACCAAGGCTGTTTGGAAAAATTGCATCAGTACTGTACACAAGCTAGAAAGGTGACATACCAATGCATTTCTTCAAAGTCAATATGTCAGCCCAAAGTGCATGAACCAACTTTGTGTGCCAAGACTTTTTGTTATCCTCCAACAATTTCTTGATTATGTTCACTAGACTTTTTTTTGAGGATTCTGCAAGTCCATTACCTTGAGGGTAATAGGCCATGGAATGCCTCAAAGTTATCTGATATCTATGACAGAACTCAACCATTTTCTTTGATACAAATGCTGCTGCATTATCAGTGATGATCTTAGTAGGACAGCCAAATCTGGAGAGAATGTTAGTCTCCATGAATTTTATGATAACTAAATCAATGGCATGTCTACAAGGTATGGCTTCTATCCACTTAGTGAAATAGTCTGTGGCAGTGAGAATCCATCTATGCTAGGAAGAAGATGGTGGATGGATTTCTCCTATGAATTCAAGTCCCCACTGTTGAAATGGGGCCTCAACAGTGATTGGATGTAGAGGTAGGGGTAACAGTTTTCTTTTGCCTTCAAAAATTTTGCATTTATGATAGGCTATGATCATCTTGTGGATATCAGGAAAAAGAGTAGGCCAATAGAAACCAGCCCTCAAAATTTTGTTGGCTGTTGTCCTCCAGTATAAATGACCTCCACACTCTCCTTCATGGAACTCGTACTTAACCTTCTCTGCATCAAACTCAGGAAAAAATTTAAGCAATACACCACTTGAATTCTTCCAGTAAAGACATCTATCAATGATGCAATAGTTTACAACTTTCAATTTGAGGAATCTTGCCTTTGTTTTTGTCAAACCAGGAGGTGTATTAAATTTAAGCAAAACATAAATAATATCAGCATACCAAGGAGAATTCATAAAATGATCTTCAACAATAGGAGTTGAGAATTCTTTTTGGTCATCCAAAGCATTAATCATATTAATATCAAGAACTTCAAAATTGGATTCAGCCATCAATCTAGCTAGATATTTGCCTTTGATGAGTTTAGTGGGTTTTATCTCTAAATCATATTCAAGAATAATAGCGATCCACTTACCTCTCTTACCATCTGGGTCCCGTGTTAGAATTTATTTAACAACTGAATTTGGGACAAAGGCAATGGTGTGTGAGTGAAGGATGTATACTCTGAAGTCTTTCAAAGCTTTAACCAAAGAAAAAGCTTGTTTTTCCATAATGTTATACTTCAAAGGGGAATCCCTTAATTCCTTACTAAAGAATTCAATAGGCTACTCTTGTCCTTGTGGATTTTTATGCAAAGGGACAACAGCTATGGTATGTTCTGATGAAAATGAAAAGATATAAAAGCTTTTGAAAAATTAGGACTTATTAGAACCGGTGTTTTGGTTAACGCTTGTTTCACCAGTTCAAAGGACTTCTTTGATTCCAAGGTCCATTTCACCCCTTGCTCCTTCTTTAACATGTTTGTGATATTCCTAAGGAGCTCAGCCAAATTTGGGATGAAATTTCTCAAAAAGGTCATCTTCACAATGAAATATTTCAACTCTTTGATGTTTTGTGGATGGGAGATTTGCAATATGGCCTCAATCATCTTTGGATATATCTTAATACCCTCTTCTGAAATAATGTGCCCAAGAAGTTTACCTTCTTGGAGACCAAATAGTGTTTTCTTAGGGTTTAAAGATATTCCAAACTTTCTGCATTTCTCGAAAACCTTTCTCAAATTTCTAAGTTCTCTTCATCTATTTTTTAAAACACAGTGACATCATCAAGATAGATAATGATGAAGAAGCCCAGTTCCTCCGAGAATTCTATGTCCATGGCTCTTTGAAAAGTTGCTCCAGCATTCATTAGACCAAAGGGCATTTTCACATACATGAAAGTGCCCCATGGTGTAGTAAAGGTTGTCTTTAATTGATCAGCAGGGTGAACTAAGATCTGATTGTACCCTGAATAACCATCCAACAAAGAAATTCTTCTAGACCCTACCACCCTTTGTAAAATGTGATCCATCTTTGGTAAAGGGTAATTTTCTTTTAATGAAGCTTTGTTTAAGTCTCTAAAGTATATACAAAGCATGATTTCTCCAGTTTTCTTCCTAACTAACACCAGATTAGACACCCACTCAGAATATCTAATAGGGACAATAATACCAGCATCATACATTTTCATGATCTCCTTCTGAACCAATGGAAACTGAATAGGGTTTATTCTACGCAGTTTCTGTTTGAATGGTTTTTGGTTTTCTTTGAGGGGAATTTTGTGTTGTATTATTTCAGTGTCATAGGATTTAAGATCTTCGTAACTCCATGCAAAAACATCAGAAAACTCTTTAAACAACTCTATGTATTTAAGTTTAATGTGAGCTGGTAAAGTTTTAGACAGTTTAATCATCATAGGTTTAAGTTCACTGCCTATATTACAGTCCTCCACTTCAGTCTCTACAGGTTCCATTTTTTGTTTATTTTCCACATTGTTAAATTCAAACAACTCTTCTAAAGGGGCCAGACCTTTAGGCAAACTTTTATCTTTGGAGTGCAGAGTTTCTAACTCCTCTGTTTCTAACTCTGCATTCAATTCTATTTTGTTTATAAGTTTTTTTGACAACAGGTTTATATTAGTAGGTTGAGGAGACAGTTCTTCTTCATTAAGAAAATTTTATTCCTTGCAATCTGTTTCATAGTCTAAGTCCGAACTGTTTAGTTCGAATTCATTTCTGAATTGCATAAAGTCTTCTATTTGTTTGTCATTGTCAAACACCTGCCAATATTTCTCATTGTCAGGAATAGATGGTCTAAATTTTATCTCATTTGTGCAGTCTTTGGTGCTATATGGCATTAAACATGTTCTAGCTGCAAAGGCTAAATTGTGGGTCGCGATATTTCCTTTTCTTGGGACAAAGAACAATTTGGATTCCTAGAATGTTTTCAAAAGGTCCATGACATCATTTCAGTAGGCTCTAAGTCTGGGATGATTAGCATTATACTCCCCATTTACTTGCCTAATGACTAACTCTGAATCCCCATACACATTGATTCTTCTAGCTTCTAACTTTTTCAATAGGTGTAAGCATAAGAGAAGGGACTCATATTCTGCTATGTTATTGGAACACTGAAAGTTTAATTTGCAGGAAATTCTTTCTGTGTGGTTATTTTCAGTGTTAGTAATCCAAACACCTGCACCAACATTGTTATTAGTGCAGGATCCATCAAAATACACACTCCATAGAGGACATTTCTTAGTTTCATCTTGGTTACTATCCTCTTCAACTAACGTGCTCAAAGGTTGTTGTGGAAACTCAGCACTTAGTTTTATTTGTTTTGATTCCCCAAGACCTTCATTTTTTTAGGGTTGTTTTCTTGATTGTGAACGTTCAAGAGAAAAGGACATTTCTCTTGTAGCTCAATACCTTTGTTTAGTTTGCTACATTTTACAGGTTCAACAAACTATTTAGACACACCTACATTGTGCTTCTCTTCCTCCCTGTTGGCCATTAATCCTAATAAAGTGACTTGATCACCAAGTGTTTCATCATTAAACATAATAAAAGAATCAAGGCCTGTATTTATAGAATAGAGGGGAGAGTTTTGTGGTTTGTCTTGAATTGTAACTGTGAATTTCATATGGGACTCCCTGTAAAGTCTTCTGGTTTGGTTGAAAACAGGGATAGTCGCATAGGTCATGTCCATGTGTATAGTCCATTGTAACTTAGCCCCCCAAGATCTTGATAGTAACATTCCATACTTTGGGGGCACATCAGCCACAACAATATCCATGGGTAAACATTTGGCTGGAATTTGGGCTAAGTTAACACAGAGGTCTTTAATTAATCCTAAACATCTTACTCTGCTGGAATAAAAGGAGTAAAGGTCTTTGTAAGGTCTAGTGATTTCTAAACCCAGGCTCTCCATTACAGCTTTTGGCATTAAATTATGAGAAGCCCTGGAATCATGCATAGCGTTGTGAAAATTTTTGTCATGAATGTTTAAACTCACATAAAAGGGAGGAACAGGTCCCTCTTGATATCTACCTTCAATCTTAGGACCAAAAATCAACTCTGGTTGGTCATCATTAAGATTGACAGTGTCCTCATTTTCTTCTATTTTCAAAGCCTTCAAAATTTGGGTTCTATATACATGTTGGGAAGCTAACTCAGTGAGGGGAACAGAGATTTTGATCTTTGAAATTTCCTGCTTCAGGCTGAAAGGAATTTGACTCTTTAAGGTGCTGGTGTCAGCCTTATCAGCTGTTACTTTATTAGTAATATCAACTTGCTTATTTGTTTTATTTACACTTGAAAAAATTGTTTTTGTAGGAGTACTAGCTAAAGTGTTAGTACTACTAATGTCTGCACTCTGATTTTCATTGTTTTGAGTGCTTTTACCTTTTCCTTTATCAGAATTTACAGCCACCATTTTGTCCTTTTGTTTAATATTTTTAGGCTTGGTTGCAGTGTTGTTTTGTGAATATTCGTCAGAGGTTTTGTTATTGGGGGGTTGTTGACTAGTTTTACTTCTAAGTTCGTATTCTCTTTGAGGCTCTATGATGACATTTTCCATGTCTTGATAAAATTTTTCATCATCATCTCTTTTGTCATCATAAGGTGTGTATAGACCTTGTTTTCAATCATAATGAATCTCAAAGTCATCATTTTCTACCCCCAACATGTTGATATCTTCTTCCTCTACTATTTCATATGTTTCCTCAACCTCACTTACATAGTTTTGATGAAAGGGAGGAGTGATCTGCTGATCATCTTCCCTAGATCTGTTTGGAGGTTGGTTCCTTCTAACATTCTGATTCTAGTTCTGATTTCTATTTTGAGGAGCAGTTTGGTTTTTATTTTCTTGTGCTCTCTTAATTATGCTCATCTCTTTCATCATCTCCTCCATCATTCTCTCCATCTTTGAGTTGGAAGTATAAGGTGTGGATTCCTCCCTAAAGGACACTCTCTTTTCATTTTTCATTCTTGCTCTCTTCTCCATTAAGTTGACTTCCACAGAAAGAGCACCTTTTTGCATATCTTCAAGAGTTGCAAAGTCTCTCTCTCTCAGCTGATAGGTCATGTCAGAGTCAAATCCTTCAGGAAACTTGTTTAAAGCTAAGCCTTGTGGAGGTTTTAGTTCCAGGGAAAGTGCATTATACACATTATAGAATCTAGTGCAATAAGCTTGCACACTTTCCCCAATGTTTCTATGGAGGTTCTTGTAGTCAGAAAGGACTTGGAGAGGGTTCTTCTTTACTTCCCATTTGTTTAAGAATTTTTGATGGAAGGCTTGGAGATCATTAATACTATGGGGGGCTAAACCTTTGAACCACTTTCTCACTTCTCCCCCTAAGCTCTGAGAAAATAACCTAAGCTTGACAGAATCATCATCAATTTCATTTCTGTCAAAATATTCATTCATCTTATCCACATGTTGTGATGCAGTTGTAGCATTGTTGGCATCATATAATGGAATTTTGGACTGATAGTCCTGTGGAATATTGACTAATGGTACAGGAAGGACTAGGGGAGCATACCATGTTGCCATGATAGGTAGTGGGGGAGGATTTACAAGGAGTGGATTAACAACAGGAATAGTGGGCTGAAGTGGAGTGGTTTGAACAATGGATGTAGGGTGAGTAGAAGTGGATGGACCAGGAATAGACTGCTGAGCTGATCTTGGATGAGAGACACTTGAGTTGTGAAGGAAATGTAAATCAGGAGGTGTTGTTTCTCTGCTACCAAGAGGTTCACTTTTTTTAGAAGATGATAGTGAAGACTCAGAATCTAACTGATCTAAATCACCAAGAGACATATTTCTAAATGGATTTATTAAGTTAAATTGAGATTTTTGTAGAGCTAAAAGATTTTCAGGAACTGAACTAGCTCTCAAGAGTGGCCTAAAAACAGTTGACAATTTAATCTTAGGAGATTTCCTAAGGATACCTTCTGGGTTATCAACTACTTCAGGTGGGTCTGGGTCAGGATAGGCTCTAGTGTGAATCTTTCTGGGAGCCACTATGCTATGTTATTAGACCCAAATAAACAAGAAAAGTTCAACCAGGTATGACAGTCTTTGAGAGGTTAACTAATTTGTTTACACAAATATTAAGCCTACAGTCCTCTAACTGAGTTTGAATGATGTTATAATGATGAGGGTTCTTCCCAGTGGAGTCTTAAGGTCTGCTAAGGATTTTGGAGTTGCCAAGTGGAAGTTTTAGCTCTTTTCAGAGGTAAAAGGTTTTATGGTCCACCACCTGTTTATTGGATACCAATATGAAATATTTTTAGGTTTTCTGAGTTATTTTTCAGTTGTATGGTTTTTAAGAATAACCTAACTCTGTTTCAAAACTTAGCTACGGTTATGAGACAAAAAGAGTTTACTCTTATGGCTAAGCTAGCTGGTCTTTCAAGGTTAGATAAAGTCTTAAAAGAATCCTAGGTTACACCTAGATTGTCACTGATTCAGACAAGTTCTATCATGATTACCATTCCTTGGTAGTGCTTGAAAAGGCTGCTTTTACTCGCAAGGTTTTATGAAGTGTTTTAAGGGAAATGCTCCCCAGTGGAGTCGCTAGAAATGTTAGGAATATGTAATTTTAGCATATTGGTAAGAATAAAACTACAGAAGCAACATCGTTTCAACCAACTTTGGGATTTTAGGATCTAGCCCTCCTGAATCCAGAGAGGGATCTCTCCAATAAGTGAAAATATGGATTTGTCTTTGAAATTTGGGGTAATGATATTAGGCTAGTTATGAATGCCACAGGTTTTGTTTATTTTTTTTGGATGGTTGAACATGAATATTACTTGAGAGGAAAGTTCTAAATGAAAAATAGTTTCAAAAGTGAGAAGTTGCAAGTGAATAGAACAACTTAGGCTAAAAAGATAGATATAACGCTAGTTTTTAGTCGATTGGGCTATGGAGTCATAACAGGGCTTTAATTCAGCAACAACATCAAGAGTGATCCAAGGGGAAAGTCATCTATATCACAAGATTACTTGAGATTAGAGTGATGGAATGGAAACAATAAAGTGTTGGAGATGATGGAAAATGATAATAATTTCACAAAGGATTTATAGTCAGTCCAAACAAGAAAAGCTTCTTAAGTAACTATTTAAAACCAACCAAGGGAAGGGCTAACCATTGACTCCTTGGGCAAGTTCGTATTAAAGTAGCTTAATTGAAAAACAATCTAGTAATCCACATAATTACCTTCAAAAAGTATGAAAACATATAAGAGAAACAAAGTGTGACTTAAGATCAGACAAAGTACTTTTAAACCTATTATGCTTTCAGTCAATCACCAAGGGAAACTTTCAGAATTTGCTTTTGGAGAAAAACCAGGACCAGTGCACACCATATCTTCCATATTCATCTTTAATAAGAAAATAAGGAAAATAACTTTCAAGAAACAATGTTTAAAGAAAACAGTAGGACGAGGGAACTCCAACATTCCTAACTGCTTAAACTGTATTAAATCATTCTTAAATAAACAAATTAGAGGAAAACATTGAGATAAAGCTTTCAGTTAGAGAAGGTTACTGATATAAAATAGGTCCTAACTCTATAAATGTTGTCCTTTATTAGAGAATAGTGAACAATATGACATACATAGAAGGAAAACAATAACAAAGAAAGAAGCACTTCACCAGTGATATAGACCAAGATCCCAAGAAACAACTTGTTTATTGATGTCAAACCAGTTATAGTACTCAGGTCCAATGTTTCAGTTCAGAAATCATCTTCACTATTCAGCCTATCTAATCTATCACAAGCAGAGCTCCAAGGGCCGGTGAACACTATTTACAATCAGAATTTTTTTGCTCAAATATCTTTCCAAGTTCTGCAACCAACCCCTCACTCATCTTCTGCAGAAGTATATATAGAAGGATGAGGAGGTGAGATCTGACAAAAGATCTCAATTTACAATTAATACAGACTTAATGACTTCTTGGCCTTTGAGGGGCTCAATGAAGAAACTTACATACATATTCTCTGTATTAAATGATCTCACATAAAGATTTTAAGCTCTGTCGGAGCTTTTCTTGACTTTTGAGGCTCTGTGTGGCATCAAAGTAACTCTGCAGATGTTCTTTGCATTAAGTTTCCTTGCAGAAGTAACTTTATGGCTGCGCTGAGACAAATATCTGATCATGATCAACAAATTTAGCCTCAGATTGAATACTTTGAGGCACATGTAGCGTCGTGGTAGCTAGAGGGATCAATTTGCCTCAATTTGTGGTGGTGGAGGGTTTCCTGTCGATAAAACACTTCATATTTTCCTTTAATTTTGTTTTAATTTGGAGGATTAGGCTTTTTATAATCATTCTTAGCCGTGATCCCCATAATTATGTCTTCCATCCTCTGTTCTGGTTCATTTTGATCTTCGTCACTGATACTCTGTGATTTGTGATTGACTTGTTGTCTTTTTTGCTGATGTGCAGGGCCGTGCAGGGGTTTGAATGGCATCAATGCCTCACAGATCATTGATAAACGTGGATTCAAAACCCTGTGATTATTTTATTTGGTGAATCTAAGGCGGGAGGATCGTCATCCTCTGCCTTCGAATTTTCCTCAAAAAATGGCGATAAAACCTCGAAACCCTGCAAAATACAAACAACTTATTATAAAATCCATGCATTTATAGGTTTATTACTACGGAGGCATGTGGAGGAAGCATGGCCATTGGATGGCATCATCAAATGGTTAGGATTGATCAAAGAAGGCAGAAGAAAGATTAAATCAGAGCCGTCAATCGTGCAAAGATCGACAGTCGAGAGCGAGAGGAAAGTCAAAACAGAGAATCGTTGACTGGGCGACGGAATCAGGGCGATGAAATATGGACCGTTGATCTGCAAATCAGATCGACGGTGGAAATTAATTGGATGGCACGCTGGGACCACGTTAAGCATTGGGCATCTTCGGCGAGTGATAGCCGTTGGATGGCCCGCCCCAGATCGGACAACGCACGGCAATATCGCTAGGCATCCACGTACGAGCGATAACGCATGATGAGCAAGCGGTTTTGAAAAAGTAAACAGGACGTGTGTCACACGATGTATGGAATCACTGGCGATCAGGGAAAAACCGCCTTTTCCCAAAGGTGGTGCGATGAAAACCGCGCGATTTCGACAATCGGCTAGTGGAATGTGGGGACCACCAGGAGACGGACTCCGCACTGTCCGATCTGCAGATTAGATCGATGATGCGGAACGAATTAAATTTGAACTGGTGAGGATTTATAATATAATAATAAAACCGACGAATTTTCAATATAAACCAAGGTTTTAAACTATAGCCGAGAAATAGTAATACAAAACATGGCTTGGCACCCGATTGCGGGGCCGCGGGCGCAGGGGAAATGATGTGACTGAGGGTCGATAGGAAAAGGGGTCTAAGACTAAGCCCGAGGGGCTTAAGTCCAAAATGTGGGTTTTTTATATTTTTTTAATGATTTTCAAGGGGAATTGAGGGTTTGAATAAGGTTTAAAAGTGGGTTTTAAACCTTATAAAGGTGGATTTTCATGAATGGAAGAAGAGAAGTTATGAAAAATAGAGGAATTTTATGGAGAAATAGGGAAGAAAATGAGGGTTAGTTTCGGAAGGAGGGGGGAAAAGGGAAATGGTGCTTGTAGCAGTATTTTGGCTTGGAAATCAGCAGGATTTCTAAGTGTAAATTGGGAGCAACAGTGAAGTTCGGACAGAGGATAAGCATGAGGCCTTCAAGAGTCTTCAAGAGCCAACAATTTTTAGCAATGAAATTTGTTCCTTAAAGGCTCAATTTTTTTTTAGCCAGCATTTGGTATAATAAATTTTATAGCTGGCTAACAAATTCAAAGACACTTCCATTGACGTGGAGCATGATGATGGTGAAGCTGATGTGCAAATCAATCAGATGGAAGTATTGCAGTTGAAGGATAATGTCATTCCTAAAGGTATAATACCTTTAGAGGAGCTCTTCGATCAAGATGATGTAGCTCAAAAACCAACCTTGAGGCCAACCGAAAAGGGAGTTGAAGATGTGAACATTGGATCAGCTGAAAATCCAAAGATGGTGAAATTGTTCAAAGCATTGTCACCGAAGGTAAAAGAAAATTATGTCAGTTTATTGTCTTCTTTTGCTGATGTATTTTCTTGGGACTATTCAGATTTGAAGACATATGATACAAACATAATTCAGCACACCATTCCTATCAAGCCAAATCAAAAGCCCTTCAGGCAGAAGTTGAGAAGAATAAATCCAAAGTTGCTACCCTCAATAAAGAAGGAAGTGAATCGGTTGTACAAGGCTGGTATCATTGTTCCTATAAGATTTTCAGATTGGATTTCTAATTTGGTGCCCGTATGCAAGAAGACAGGTGAGATTCGCTTATGCATTGATTTTAGGAATCTGAATAAGGTTTTTTTGAAAGATAATTATACATTTCCCGAAATGGATCACATACTTCAGCGAGTAGTTGGGGCATCTCATATGTCGCTACTCGATGGCTATTCCGGGTATAATCAAATTCTGGTCCATGAAGATGATAGAGACAAAACAGCATTCACCACTCCGTGGGGAACTTTCCATTATGCTAAAATGCCTTTCGGTTTAAAGAATGTTGGTGCGACATTTTAACGGGCAATGGATATGGCATTTGCAAATGAGAAGGATGTTTTTCTAGTTGTGTATCTTGATGATCTGATAGTATTTTCTAATTCTGATGAAGAGCACCTTTACCATTTGAAGATTGTTTTTCAGCGGTGTAGAAAGTATGGTGTGTCACTCAATCCAAAGAAGATTTTGTTTTCCATGGATGAGGGAAAACTTCTTGGTCATATTATCTCAAAATATGGCATCTATATTGATCCAGCTCGAGTAGAAGCTATTCAGAAAATTGATCTTCCCCGGAATAAAAAAGAGATTCAATCCTTCAATGGTAAGATGAATTTCTTACGCCGCTTTGTACCTAATCTTGCCGAACACCTAAGAGAAATTACAAACATGCTTAAGAAAGACAATGTAGTGAAGTGGACTGAGGAGGCAGTAAAGTCTTTCAATTTAGTAAAATTGGCTCTTTCTTCAGCTCTGGTTTTGACCAACCTGGACTATACTCAATATTTTATTTTGTTTTCATTTGCCTCAGAGCATACTATGGCAGTAGTATTGATGCAGAAAAGAGATGAGCATGAAAAACCAATTGCTTTTTTCAGCCGAACCATAAGAGATGCAGCCTTAAAATATAACATTATTGAAAACCAAGCTCTTGCTTTAGTGAAAGTGTTGAAATATTTTTGAGTATATATTCTACATTCTCATATTCTTGCTTATGTTCCTAATGCTGCTGTTAAGGATGTTTTAGTGCAAACAGATCTGGAAGGGAGACGAGGAAAATGGATTGCTGCCTTGTTGGAGTATGATGTGGATGTAAAACCTTCAAAGCTTATCAAAGGACAAGGGCTATCTAAGCTAATGGATGAGTCGAATTTGCATGCCTTGGACATTAATCTTATTGCTGCTATGTCTGAGGGGAATGAGGAAAGTTCATCAGTTCAGGTATCAGAAATGTTTTTGCTTTCTCCTTGGTATTCAGATATTGTATATGTGCTTCAAAATTTGTCACCACTGCCCGGCATGGCTAGAAACAAAAGTAGAACTCTAAAATTGAAGGCTGCCAAGTTTTGTATTTTGAATAATTCACTCTATTGGAAAGATCCTGGTGGTGTTTTGCTGAATTTTTTTGTTGAAGAAGAAGCAAAGCAGGTTATGGAGGATTTTCATAAGGGAGATTGTGGGGGTCACCTTTTTTGGAAAAAAACGGCCAACAAGATTTTGAGAGTAGGATATTATTGGACGACTCTTTTCACTGATGTATATAAGACTGTCAAAGGCTGTCATGAATGTCAGATTTTTGAAGGGAGGAAGAAATTGCAGCCTTTTTCGCTTAAGCCCATTGAGGTTAGTGATCCTTTTCAACAATGGGGTTTGAATTTCATTGGCGAGATCTATCCCGCTTCTTCAGCTCAGCACAAGTGGATCTTCACAGCGATAGATTATTTCACGAAATGGATTGAAGAAATTCCCACTAGGCAAGCTACAAATTCCATAATAATTTCATTTCTTGAGAATAAAATTTTATCTCGTTTTGGTTTCCCGAATAAGTTAATCACTGATAACGCAGTAGCTTTCAAATCAAAAATAATGGTTGAGTTTTGTGACAAGTATAAAATCACTTTGGGACACTCAACCGCTTATCATCCACAAGGCAACGGATTGGCTAAGTCTTCGAACAAATCTTTGGTCAACATTATTAAAAAGCTGCTGGAGATAAACAAGAAATGTTGGCATAAGAAGTTAGTCAATGCACTTTGGCCAGATCGAGTGAGTCAGAAGAAATCCATTGGTATGTCCCCTTTTGAGCTAGTATATGGAGTTGACATGGTGTTTCCTACCTCTCTCATAGTTCCAGTGGTCAAAATTCTGCAGGAAGATGGTAGTGAAGATGATCATATGCAAAGGAGAATAAATCAAATGATCCATTTGCAGCAGACTAGAGAAGAATTTTTCCAAAACACGTTCAAGCTGCAAGAGAGAATTACGAAAATATATGACAGAAAAGCAAAGGCGGAAAAATTTCAATTGGAAGAAGTGGTGTTGAAATGGGATGCAAGAAACGAGGAAAAGGGTAAGCATGGTAAGTTAGAAAATCTCTGGAAAGGACCCTTTAAAATTGCTGCATATCGGGGTCAGAATGCTTTTCTTCTGAAAGAGATAAACGGGGAAGATTGTCCAGGAGGGCTGATCAATGGTCGGCTGCTCAAGCGGTATCATTTCTGAAATTTTTTCTGTTGTTTTACATTTTCACTGTACATACTGTTTATTTCAGTTTCATTGCAAGTGTATGCTGTGATCTCTTCTTCAGTTTGGGGCCCAAGGTGAAGGCTATAATTCTGAAGAATGATTTCAGCTTTGGTTTGAGTTTATCGAGTCATGTCCTTCAGTCATTTTGGTTTCAAAATTGAGTCGGTTTAAGTCAAGTTTCAGTCAATAAAATGAGTCAAGATTCTTGTATTGATTTGTTGAGGTTATGGACTCCATAGTCCAATGGACGAAGGCACTGCCTACTCTCCCAGAAGTCCGTATTTCTTGGCACCTCCAAGGAGCTACCATCCCCATTGGAGCCAATGTTAGAGTCGGTATCTTCATCCCTCCGTCAGAGATCAATTTTCTCTTGTTGCATTTCATTCTAGGTGTCTCATTCAGTTCAGTCATCTGCATTCCATTAGGAGCATGGATCTCCTGATGGTAGGGGGCTTTTCACTCATGTTCCTCATGTCTTGTACCTGCTGGCCTACGTCTGTTCATAAAAATCATTTACAGTCATTTACAGTCATGTTTGGTCTCTTCGTTAGCAAAGATTCATTTTAGGGTTTTTAGTCTCATTAGGTCTAGGGTTTCATTAATTTAGTCTTCAAAATGACTAATAATGTCAGCAGGCACATGAGGGAGGTTCGAAATAGGTTTTCATTGCAAAAAATTTCATCATCATAATGCTTGATAATGATTTTTCTTCACAACTCTGTTTTGAAGAAAAATTGTCTATTTTATCCTTTTGTAATAAATTCAATGTGATTTTTAAGTTCTTTAGTTGTAATAATGCTCCATTTGCAACCCTGGTCACCTTTGCCAAATTTCCATGCCATCCATCCCTACAAAACAGACAAGAAATTCATCATTCGGTCCAAAAATCAAAAAGCAAGCAAAACAAAGTTCATTTGAAAAGTGCCAAAGTTTTCAAAGACTTTGGTATAAATATCATTTTTGTGTTTCAACAATCCATTTGCATACCAAGAGACATCATTGAGCCAGGAGAAATCGTGGAAGAGTGAAGTAAGTGTTTGGAGGGTAGACTGTGTGTAATTTGTTGAGCGCGGCACACTGGGCGGTGGTCGCGGCGCATTGGCTGAGCGCGGCGCATAGGGCCGCTCTTCACTGTACAAATTTGAACTATCGTGGCACATTGAAGGGGCGCGATGCACTGGGCAATGGTCACGGTGCATAGGGCAGACACCCAAATTTTTGTCATTGCCTCCAAAAAATTCCAAATCACTCAATTCTTTTTGTCCAAGTAAGTTCATGTGAAACTGTAATTTCCATTTACAAGTGTTTGAAAATGGATTATGAGAATTTGAATGTCAAAACTCAAACCCTATCATCTTGTTGAAGTGCCTCCTTAGGGTTTTGATATTGGATTTTTAAAATTGATTTTGGTGCCAAATAATTCATTCCTCACTTGTCTATTCCTCCCTCTCACTGTTATACTATCATTACAGTCCATCCCCTATTCCCTTACATCCCCAAAGTCACTCATTCCTAAGCCTATTTTCCTATCCCTAAGTCATTTCATTTCCTATGTTTTTCACTTTCCCATCTCACTTGTAAAAAATTCCCAAACCCCAAGTTTCCCAAACAGTCAATTGGTTGTCCCTAAACTTCAGTTATCACTTGATTGAGGTCCATTGTTCCTATTGCCCTATTTCTCCACAGTCCCTATCTTACCACCATATATTTGGCAATTGAAACAAAGCACCAAATTCTAATTTTCATCTCATACAAGCCAACATAAACCTTGAAAATCATGGAGACAGACACTGATACATCATATGACCGAGATAGTGATTCCACTACTGAGCTACATGCACCCAGAAGGCCTCGTAAAGGTGGAAGACATGTGAGAGAGGAGCCCACCTCATTGACTCAATTGCAGGCTTGCCCACTTGCCATGGCATGTTTTCGAGAACATTCATTCTATCAGTTTTGTGAAATGATTTCTAGGATCCATTATCATCAGGAGTTGGCTCGTTTGTTTGTATTGCATTTACATGATGGTTAGGTAACTCTTGCTGGTGTAACTTTCACTTTGACACCCAAAACCATTTCTCAAGCAACCAGAATATCGAATGTGGGTGAACGGTAGAAAAAAAGATAGTAGGTGGACAGAGTGCATTATGAACCATATATGAGGCCTAGCTTTGTGAGACATCTCAGTAGAGTGTTCCCATTCCAGTTCCTAAAGGAATACTATGCACCTCTAATGAAACTCATTATCAGATATTTCAGTTGTGAGGACTGATTTTCACGTCTCTATGCCTACCATTTCAGGTTATTGATGCATTTCAAAAGGGTGAGGATGATGAAAATTCCTTATTTCATGTGTCGGAACATCGAGAGAATGAACACTCTTTTGCAAAGGAAAACTCCCTAGCAACAGTACAACCGTATTTATCACTATGCACTCATCAAGATCATGGTTTTACATCAGCTTGTATTGCAAGGTATTTCATGGGAGGATTTCATTTCCCATGACTTATTCACAGCTCCTCAGGTTCCTCTGGAGGTTGTCCATGATGCAGGTGAACCTTCACATCAATATGGAGGTCAGGAGGTAGAGACTACTAGTGTGCCGACATATGTCACTTATCAGAGAGGCACTAGAGGATTATTTGCAGCAGCCCGGCGAGTACTATCTCCACCTAGGGTGGAAGGGGTCTCGTTGCCGTCATCAGCAGCATAGGTACAGGTACAGGATAGAGGTAAGAGGCCCATGCAGGATGAGGGCCCTTCAGGAGGCCAAGACACAGGTTTCATATTGATTGATGAGGAATTGAGCTCTCCAAGCTCAAAGTTGAGAGAGACCATTCAGGAGCAGAAGGCGGAGATCGATACATTGAACATCAAGTTGAAAATAGCGCAATGGATCATAAAATACCTAGAGAAATGTAACAAATAGTTGGAATATCAGCAAACAATCGTGGAGTTACAAAACGTCCGTGAGAACCGGCAAGCTGCCCAAAGAAGCCAAACCGAGATGACACCCATTGTGCGGGAGATTGAGGCTGATAGAGAGAATTGGCTTGAGAGGGTCAATATTCACTTGGAGAAGCTATTAGAGAAGGAAAAAAATGAAAATAACATGCTTAGGCACATGAAGAAACATTATTGGGCACAAAATCATGTTTGCAAGGCGTGAATCAAGATCCTGAAGGCAAAACTAAAGAGGGCACTAAAGCGTCGCAAAAGGCATGATAGAATCCAAATTTTGGTGGAATATTCTTAGGCCCAGCATAGCACTTTATGGTGTACATTCAGACCAAATTTCAAGAAATTTGGGAGACTTTTTGTCAAATTTTAAATTTTTGGCCTTAAAACAGATTTTCCTGCCCGACGCGTAGCGCCACTTGGCGCGCACTTATAATTTGCAGCTCCTTTTGAGGAAAAATTTATATTTGTGGATTTTTCATCAAAATTTATGCACACCTACCCATTAAGTAAGGATTTTGACAAGTTTTTGGTTGCCTGCAGGGTCAAAGACACCTCAAAAATGGCCTTTCTGCCACTTCTTGGACACACAAGAAGAAGTGTTGGGAGATTTGATTTTTGGAGGGGGAAATGGAAACAAAATTCAGAAATTCGACTTGGTTTGGAATTTAGACAGGTAGAAATTTCCAACGAGCTATCTTGCGCTCAATTTTGACTTTGGGAAGGCCCTAAAAAGCGGCCTCAAAGTGGCACTATGCATAGAGATTTCAGGCACGGTGCATTGGGAATTTTGGCCTAGTTTTCACTCAGCAGCTCAGATTTTCGCCTAGTTTTGGCTAGTTTGACTTTTTCATGTAACTCTTGATGTAAATTGATGTAATTTCATGAATTTGATGTAATTTTGGCACATTTTTACTCATCTAGTAGATTCATTCACCAAAAAGTGAAATGTAAGTGAATGAATCAGTTTCCTATCATATAGAGGCAAGTTGTTTCATTGCCTATTTTTCAGTTCTTAGTTTAGATATGGTTGAAACAGCTCCTAGAATGGTTATATATACCCCTAGAGGCATGGGGATGAGTTAGGCTTATCTATATCATGTAATTCATTAGTCATTTTCAGGGTTGGACACTTGGGATTACTTGGAACTTCATTGTACATTTCATCTCTGCAATTTTGGCAAAGGAATAGACCAGGGTTTGCAGCACTCTTTGGGATCCATGTGGCTCTATGTTTTGATGGTGTGTTTCTCTCAATCATTGGAAGTTTACTGATGTTTCATGTATACCACTTTCCTTCCTATTTTCTTCTTAAATTAAACAAATGAGTTATAAAGGTGGAATTCATTAGATTTCTTTGCTCTGCCTTGCATTTTGTTTAATTTTCCATGTTTTCATATGTTTGAAGAGGATTCTTGAAAGACTCTCACCCTCTTCAGCTCCTCACTAGTCTCAATTATCCATTCATTCAATTCAAAGCATCAAAAATTTTTCCTTCCTTGCCCCATTTAGAACTCTGCAAAAACTAGGCCTCATCCCCGAACCCAAAATCTGCCTTTCCCTTTGATCCAACAAAAAAAACCCCCAAAATCAAAATCAAACCCTTTTAATTATATACCTAGCCTAAAATCAACCTTTATTTCAAGTCATATCAAGCCTTATTGATTATATTTTCTGAGATTGACCCAGAGAGAGCCCTCTCCTGATCTAGTAGGGCTAGCTACCAGACTGAGCGTGGTTTGATGTTACCCTAAATTCTGCCTTCCTTCAGCCTGAGGTAGATTTAGGCAATAACACACCCAGTTTATTTTTATAATACGAAGCTCTCCAGTTCAGAGCAAAAATGCTCAACCATAGAAAGGGAAGGATTTTCCATGGTCTACACTCTGCAAAAATACAGGCACTATCTGCAAGGAGGGAACTTCAAAATGTTCACTAAACATTCTACCTTGAAATACCTAGTCAATAAGCATGTGTTCGGGGGGGAGACTTGCAGATGGTTTCTACTATTTTAGGAGTATGACTTTGAAATCATTATGAATCTTGGAAGACTAAATGATGGACCTGATCATTTGCCATAGATAAAAAATGGTGAAGAAGAAACCAATATGGAGGAGGGGTTACCTAACGCGTAGCTCTTCACTATCAAAGTATTTCATGAGAAATTTTATGATATTATTCACTTCCTGACTATGGAAAGTGGGCCTGTGAATATTTGGTACATCAGAAGAAGGATTTGGTTGTGCACGCAGCAGATTTAACCCTGATTGCGGGTTAGTAGTATAAGCTGGGAGCATATGAAGTATTAAGAATATATGTGTTGGAACATGATGTTGGGTCTTGAAATTGTCACTCATTTCCATTACATTTTCAATTATATTTCCATATTACCACTTTCACTCCACCTCCATTTCATTACATTTACCTTACCATTACCAGTATTGGGTTACATTTATGTGTTTCCAAAATTTATTAATTCTTAGCATTTTTAAGTGAATTTGTGGTTAAAAATTAGAAAATAATGTGCATATGCTTATACCTAACAAGTGGGATGAGATTGTTGCCATGTGTAGGTCAAAAGGAAGCTTCTAAAAGACCTTTATGTGGCCTACCAAAACCAAATTCGAAATTGAGTGGAGAAAATCATGGGATCATGAGGATATGTGTCTCATTTCCTTTTTGTATTGAAATTCTAAAAATATACGTGTCTCATTTCTTATTTGTATTGAAACTATAAAAACGCATGTGTCTTATCATTTCCTATTTTTACTATAACTCTAGAGATAGAGAGAGAGATTCATGGACTCTCATTAATGAGATAAATTCTCATATTTTTTGTATAAATAGAGGAAGCTTTCTCCTATCAAGATATGTGAAAAATGGTGAAAAATAGGAGAAAAAGAGAAAGGATTATAGAGTGTCTTGTAACAAAGCTTAAGATGGAATGGGATGTATATTTGTGAGTTTATCAATAAAGAAGTTTAGTTATTTGATTTTTTTTTTATTACACCTTCAAGGAGCTAAGGAATTTCACTGAATTGGTAGCAGAGGGCTCATGTTATCTAAGGAGTTTTCATGTGTTTTCTAGCTAAGTCATTTTAATTTCTGTTTTAGTATCTTTCTTTACTTATTTATTTCCAGATTTCTTTCTTATTTCACAGTCAATGTTTGAGTTATTAGTTGTTTTCATTTCTTGAATTCTAAATTAAGTTTCAATATCCATGGATTAGGATTTCTAGTTTTCATCATTTCTTAATTAGAAAATAAAATCCAAAAACTTGTGAATAAAACTCTAATTTAATTCATCTGATAAAAATTTTCTTTCCTTCCTTTTTAAATAGATTAATTTCATATTTTTCATAGAATGCTAAGAATAAAACTATAAAAACTCCCCAAAACATCAACAAAACCTTAAAACAACAAAGTAGGAAAAAGGGATACTTAGGCACATATAGTGCGTTACACTTCATCAGTTTACTAGCCCTGGTCGATAATTTATGTTAGAAATTTAGGACACTAAATGGACTAAACATTTTGGAACCGTTGCCGGGGAAGTGTAACTGGGTAGCCTTATTTCTTACGTCAGAAAAAAAAAAAAAAAAAAAAAACCTAAATCACCTACCACACCCACTATATCATGTGGTGTAGTAAGAACCACACATCCACATCATGAATTCATATTTTTGCAGGTAGAAGAATACGTGACAAAGGAGGTTGAAGAAATGGATGGAGATGATAACAATGAGGAAAATCCTTTTGGATTTCCCATTCAAGAAACTGATATCAACTTTCAAATGAGGAACATCCATCCATCTGTACTTTCTAATTTCAAAGGTATGAGATCAGAAGACCCGAAAACCTTTCTTATTTAATTTGAAATAATCTGTAGATCTTATGGCTACTCATTACACATTCAAAAATTGAATTTGTTTCTGACAACATTAAAGGATAGAGCTCTTAGATGGTTCATGACTTTAGGAAAAAATTCTATAAGGACATGGGATGATATGAAAAGAGTATTTTTGGAAAAATATAAATATTATTGCATGCACCTTAGAAATGAAGTCTTTAAGATGAACCAAAAATAGGATGAAATCCTAGAAGATTTAGTAGAGAGATTTACTTATAATATCAAAAGATATAAATTGCATAATTTAGGATCAGATGCATTAACAACTCTCCTACTAAATGCTATCAAGGATGAATGGATTGATCTTCTTAATCTGGTGGGAAAAGGAGATGTCTATCAATTTCCATTTCAAGAAATTTCTGAACTATGCAAGAACATATAAAGAAGAAAAGCAAAGTGTGTAAGATCCCCTCAAGATCCATTTATGGCAAGAGTAAGTAAGTCAGCATAAGGATTGGTAAGTCAAACTAAAACTAACAATTTGCTAAACATTCTTGGTAATTTAAATGAACAAACTGACATGTTAAGAATGAAAAACAAGCAAAAAGTTGCTTCATTTATATTTTTCTCTAAATGTAGAAAGAAACATGCTTTGCATGAATGGCCACTTGATAACATTAAAATTTGGAGAATTTGTGCAGGATCACATACTACTGAAGATTGCCCATCATTACCAGGGTTGAAGGCAGTTTACCAGAATGATAATGGAGAAAATCAAGCACAAGGGCAACTTTGTTATGTAGCTCCAAGAGGACTATGGTAGCCTCATCAACCCAATATGATGCAATATCCTTATGCACAGTTTCAAGGTTATGCACAACAATATCAAGGTAATTGGAAAACACCCTTGCCTTAGAAATCTTGGGCATCTCAATCCCAACCTCAAAACCAACCTTGGAAACCTTGGCCATCTCAATTCCAACCTCAAAGCCAACCTTGGCAACAAAGTTGGCAAAGGCCCTACAAAGGAAATCCACCATCTCCTCAAACTTTCCCTCTCTATCCTCAATACCATCATCAATGTTATTCATACCATTCACCTCCACCACAACATCAATATCACACTCATTTGACATCAATTATACCTTTCCCACTATCATCCACACAACACCCCAAAGATCCATTCCCACTCCACTACATGCACAACCATTTCATATCCCCAACAATAAAACACCTCAATAAACTTACAATTTTGAGGTATTGCAAAATGATTCACCAGCTATCATGGAAGAACAACAACCAGAAGAAGAAGACTCAGATAAGATCCAAGAATCATGGATGTCTATTGATAAAGAGAAATTATTGGAACCAGATGTTGAAAAGTTTCATGCCTACCTATCACCAGATTTTATAAATGAAGATCACATCTCTGAAGACTTGCATGAAATGATAGCAGGAAGCCAAGGAATACAAGATTACATTGAATCTTGGTTAAGGAGAGCCATCGAATCCCAATGCTCAATTCTTTAGTATCTTCTAATATCCTCTCAATCAAGGCAATTGGTCTCTCATATACAGGTACATATTAAAGAGTATATTTCAAATCTGCATATGAGTTTATCTATCATACTATTACATACATCGTTCCATTGGAAGTATTCATATACTTGAATAAGATTTATTTTTCAAGTAGAGTAGGACATATATAAAAATTAAAAATTAAAAAAAAAAAATTGTTATTTTCATCATTTCATTTGAATTAATTTTACAATAAATTTTAAAATAAAAAAAAAATGAAAATTTTTAATTTCAATAAATTGTTTTGTCTAATAAAATATATATGTATATTTTTAAATCTTTGAAAATATAATATATATAATTTTATTAACAAAACAATAAAAAAAATAAATAAACAAAAATAAAACTTGTCATATTTTTCTTTATTAATAAATGTTAATAAAGAAAATTAAAAAAAAAACAATAAATTCCATTTTTGTTATTAATAATTTGTTTTAATAAAAAAAAAAATCAATAAAACAACCAACGTATTCAATAAACTTCGTGGCATGGTTGAGTAGAAATGACTATGATCTTAAGGTCCTACACTTCAGCTTTTTTGCACAATTAGCATATCGATCCTGCATACAACTGGGGCGAGGGTAAACGCCCTGCAATGGTCGATAAATCAAGCAGAATGTATTAAAAGAGGGAAATATGGGTCTTTATCTCATCACCAGTTGCAACGGTTCAGATGGTCACCATTAAAAGCATTAGATTTTTAAGGATATTCATGGTCCTGCATTGCTTCTTGGTTTTGCTCATGACCAAAGGAGGCCCATGCATATGCGTGAGGCTAGCCTTTGGCTTAGCCTTGCAAATATGCACAGGCCTTCGAGCCATTAAACCCTCAACTATAACTCATGCCATGGTTCAGGCATGCCTCCAAGATTCTCCACGCAGCATTTGACCAACCCAACCACTCAACCGTGGCGCCTCCACAATAGTTCATAGGAATAGTCTTCTCTCTAGTCTGACCTCAGATATCTATCCAAAGTCCGAGTTCTATTCAGGATTCGAGCTACAATAGTTTCCAAATTCGAGAGTTCTGTTCAAGATCTGAGCTGCAAGAGTCTCCAAATCTGAGTTTTCAAGTTTGTTGGAGAACTTATCAGTAAGCAATCAAATGCTAGAAATATATTCCATAGAATAAAACGATTGGTAGATCCATTTTTCGAGGGAGGTAAATGAATTTGATTTTGATTATTTGTCTTGGAGGAATTTATCAAATGACACATATGAATTTTATAATCAAACCTGTTTTACCAGCAAATAATTTTATTGCCGCAACAAATAAATTTTCCAAAAAAAACACAATTGTTTTTGACATGCGATTTTGAAACACATTTTCTGGTTGACTAAGGATGAATTTCAAAAAACTAAGACATGGATTTTTTTCAAAACAGGGGAAATTAAATAAACCAGAAACAATTTTCTGAATTTCCTAGCCAATTGAGAGAATTTCAGAGATCTTTTGAACCCCATTTTGCAGATTGCATGGAGAAACGGTTTTATTTTTTTAAACACACAGTGAACAGTTGAATACGACATGAAGAATTTAAGTTTAAATAAAAATTTGTTGTAAATTAATCCACACAATGGTTTCATGGGCAGATAGATCAGATATAAAATGTGCATATTTCTTTACATAATGAAATCGTAGCACTTGGTGGGCTCATTTTTTTAGATCACTGAGATTTATTTCATCAAATTTTTTTTTTTTTGCTACCCATTCGAGAGTGAGGATTATCCATTTGAATGCTTCATTGTTGTGCTGAGCCATTGTTCTATGAATCCTCTCATATGATCCTAGTTATGGAGGAAGCATGCTAATTATTGGAAGCCAATCAACTTCAAAGCCTCGAGAGGTCACAGTATTGTTGACCACACAGTGATTCTTCTGATGAAGAAATAGTTGGATTTTCATCTACATAGTGAAATGTTGAACATTGAGTGTAAAACAGTGTTTCTTCCAGAAGAGGAAACATAATGTTTCTGCATTATGCATAAATGGTAATAAGGTTTAGTTTTATTAAAAAAAAAAAAAATTCTAAATTGCAAAATCTCTCACTACTTTTCCTTTTGTTGTCTTTATTGGATTGTCACAATACCAGTCCTTGTTCCTCACTTCTTTGGGTAGGTAAAATTCTCTAAGTTTTAATTATTAATCAAATGTATTTGCCATTAAAAATAAAAATAAAAAATAATAAATAAATAAATAAATAAATAAATAAATAGAAATAAATAAATAAATAAATTATTGCATCAATAAAATAAGTAGTGTATTCTTCATTTTCCTTGAGGAGGTACTGATCGATTTAAATGTCAAGATTGATTATTTGCATAGGCGTGTATACTTAGCTTTCTTTTTAGGATTTTATCTATGGAAATGTGCACATTCTGCAACTAAAACATCAATTCTGCAGC
The DNA here is from genome assembly GCA_034641835.2 of Pinus albicaulis. Lineage (NCBI taxonomy): Eukaryota > Viridiplantae > Streptophyta > Pinopsida > Pinales > Pinaceae > Pinus > Pinus albicaulis. The sequence continues at coordinate 661,154,224 of CM076583.1, read as the reverse complement.
TGAAAAACTTCACTGTTTCACCTAAATTTTAAACTAGTCTAACTTTCTTATCCGACATCAGATTTCGATGATTCAAGCATCGTTTGAAAGATTTTGACGAGATCTACATAATGAGAAAACTATCAGAAAATTTTCAAATAGTAAAGACTAAATAAATTGCTGAAAAGACACAACAAGTAACTTGAGGCACTAATTTCGAAACAGGTATAAATTATTTTGGTTTTCCTTCGTGAACTTGTTTTATTAGTACCAATTCTCATTTTTTTGTGTAAATGTCATAACCAAAGAGATTGATCACCTCTCCCCTTTGATAATCTTACATTCCATTGTAGAAGAAGTACTAGTTTTGTTTTGCAAGTTCCAGGAGGAAGGACATATGACTACAAGCAAATAATGTCTCTCTCAGAAACTAAATTTATTTTACAAGAAGATGATCAGCAAAAAAGAAAGAAACATCAATGCATGAGCACATGCTAATGAAAATCATATTAAACACTTGAAATCCTTTCAGATTCCAGTATCTCCATTGCATTCATGCTTCCTCAGTCAATAAAACATTCACCTCATCTCCCTTACATTCTCTATTGCAATTCTACTTAGTCATTCAACAAAATCCTCGTCTCATTTTCTCCAACTACTCATTTTTTTCCCCAGTGATTATATTTTCCTTCCATGCTTTCACAAACCTAGCAATAAAACCATTCAACTCCTCTACAAAGCTGATTCATTTCATTTCCATTTTCATTCTTTCAAATAAACCTTGATCCACTGCAAAAATTTTCATCCATATTCCTTCAAAAATTATTCTTTCATGCTCGCGTTAGTTGATGGAGGATTCGTTAAGGTCTCCCTTCTAACAAGTCTTGGCCTATCGACATCAGTACATTATCTAGGTCCAAGACTAGAGTCCTTAATAGTACCTTGAGGCTTGTATGCATTAATGACAAGTTATCTCGCTGACAATCATGGGAATACATCAATGTCCCTTGATTGTCAGATCTTTCAAGTGGCTCAACATCAGCGCATCTATTCGCACTTTGCAAGATGTAATTAGGTACCTTGGTACTCATTGACATTAATGGCGAGTTTTCCTTGCATTGGTTAAGGAGATTCATCAATGGTCAGTAATCCAATGACTTCTCTTCATGCTCGACATCAACACATTTATTCACATGACTATAATTTTACCATTAGATTTTGTAATGATTGAAGACTACAACATTTCAGCAGTTTGCAGCAGGAATCAATTTGTATGAGCAGCAATAAAGATCCCAATATTATCATCAGCACAAAGAGAACAAAGAAGCAGATAAAATTCATTTGTTTACAAAGTCCAACAACATCAACAACCACCACACATGCAGCTCATCCATTTTCAAAGGGTAAGTTAAGGTATGTCATTTTCTAATGTTTTACCATAGAATTCCTTGAAAAGCTAGAATGATAATTTTTGGAAAAAAAAATTCTCTTCCTCATTTCATAAAATTGCCAATACCATCAGTTGGGGGGAGGAATACATTCATATTCATACTTTTCCACATTCATATAACATTCAGAAATCCACATACTTCCAAAATATATTAACTATTACATTATTATTATGAGCATACAATGGCTTTTCAAAAGAACTCAAAAGATGATTGGATACAAAAACAATCATGGCTTTCACACAAGAACCAACCATGATACAATCCAATAAAGACATACTTTGCAATAAAAATCAAATTACCATTATGCAAATTTCAAAGGTCAAAATTGAATGCAACAACAAAATATGGTTGTAACACAAGAACCAACCATGTTGCAATTCAAGTAAAACACTTTGCAGAAGTATGAAGTTATCAAATGATATCACAGAAATTTAATCCAAACCTCAAGGATAAAAAAGAATTAATGTAATAGATTGCATGAGGACATGCAATAGCTTCAGTTGGGGGGTATGTTGGGTCTTGAAATTGTCACTCATTTCCATTACATTTTCACTTATATTTCCATATTACCACTTTCACTCGACCTCCATTTCATTACATTTACCTTACCATTACCACTATTGGGTTACATTTATGTTTTTCCAAACTTTATTAATTCTTAGCATTTTTAAGTGAATTTGTGGTTAAAAAATAGAAAATAATGTGCATATGCTTATACCTAACAAATGGGATGATATTGTTGCCATTTGTAGGTCAAAAGGAAGCTTATAAAAGACCTTTATGTGGCCTACCAAAAATAAATTCGAATTTGAGTGGAGAAAATCATGGGATCATGAGGATATGTGTCTCATTTCCTTTTTGTATTGAAACTCTAAAAAGATATGTGTCTCATTTATTATTTGTATTGAAACTATAAAAAGACATGTGTCTTATCATTTCCTATTTTGATTGTAACTCTAGAGATAGAGGGAGAGATTCATGGCCTCATTAATGAGATAACTTCTCATATTTTTTGTATAAATAGTGGAAGCTTTCTCTTATCAAGATACATGAAAAATAGTGAAAAATAGGAGAAGAAGAGAAATGATTATAGAGTGTCTTGTAAGAAAGCTTAAGATGGAATGGGATGTATATTTGTGAGTTTATCAATAAAGAATTTTAGTTCTTTGATGTTGTTTTGATCACATCTTCAAGCAGCTAAGGAATTTCATCGAATTGGTAGTAGAGGGCCCCTGCTATCTAAGGAGGTTTCATGTGTTTTCTAGCTAAGTCATTTTAATTTTTGTTTTAATATCTTTCTTTACTTCCTACTTTCCATATTACTTTATTCTTTCATAGTCAATGTTTGAGTTATTAGTTGTTTTAATTTCTTGAATTCTCAATTAAGTTGCAATATCCATGGATTAGGATTTATAGTTTTCATCATTTCTTAATTAGAAAATAAACTCCAAAAACTTGTGAATAAAACTCTTCTTTAATTCATCTGATAAAAAATTTCTTTCCTTCCTTTTTAAATATATTAATTTCATCTTTTTCATAGAATGCTAAGAATAAAAATATAAAAACTCCGAAAAACATCAACAAAACCTTAAAACAATGAAGTAGGAAAAAGGGATACTTAGACACATATAGTGCATTACACTTCATCATTTTATTAGCCCTGGCCAATAATTTATGTTAGCAATTCAGGACAGTAAATTGACTAAACACATGAGAGGCATGATATCTTGGCTGACAATCATGGAGGGGTGGCAGGAGGCCACTATGCTGGGAAAGCTACTGCGTAGAAGGTATTGCGTGTTGGGTTACGGTGGCGCACACTGCACAGTGATGCACATGCATACTGTCGATCCTGTGATGCATGTCAAAGGATAGGGAATCCCTCACGCAGAGATGAAATTCCCCTGCATCCACATATGCCCTTGCAAGCCTTTGATAAATGGGCTATATATTTTTTTGTACCGATTAATCCTTTAGGGAAGAAGATTGTAGCGCATTATATTATCACTACCACCGATTGTGTAACTATATGGGCAGAAGCTAAGATAGTTAAGTACTAGTCTGTATAACAAGATGAAGAACCCAGTGACGTTGTGACTCGGGATGAGTCACAATATTGTGTTGGGGGGCTGTTGAAGCGAGGTCCCCTAGGACTAAATATTGATATATTTTTGGAATATTTTTGAATTTGTTGTAAGTTTAGTCATGCACAGCATATGTCAAGGGGATTTGGGGTGGGTCAAAGCTCCTAATGAGTTGTAATGGGTCAAAGGATAGAACTCGTGGCTGCAAAACATGATTTCTGGAGCTTAGATGAGCAAAGGCTAAAAGTATAAATAGGAGTCTAGATCGAGTCGATAGGAGAAGAATGTTGCAGATGATAGAGATCTGACTATATTTTGATATTTCTAGCAAATTTTTCTGGGTTAGAAGGCTCTTGTTGGCTATGTGCATGGAGACCTTAGTCCTGCTATGTGCAAACCTTGCTGGCTGTGTGCACGGGTGAACTGAAGGTGTTGTAAGGAAGAGTTGAACTATTAAGGAATGAAGACTGTTTTAGATGATATCTGAGTATGAAATGCATCTGTTATTTGCTTTATGATTTCTTCTACATGTTATTTCTAATTACTATGTTATCTGTATTCAGATCCATTACGCAATTGTTCCTACTTTAGATGAATATTTATTGAATGGATCTAGTACTGTTGAGCTTTAATAATATGCATTAAGGTTTATTGTATGGATCACAGACTCTTTTTTAACTTGCACACTAGGTATTCTATATAATTGAACTAAATCTATCGGGTTAGGGTTTTTATGTTTAGGGATTTTGTTGTGAAGCTCTTATCATAGTTTTTTTATTTATAAAGGCACCTACATCATTTAATTCTCTCTCAAGGTGTGGAAACCTGGTTCCAACACCCCCCCATATTGGTTCGCATGAAACTCTGACTTGCACAAGAAGGTCACTACTGAAAGGGCCAATAGTAAGAGTGTTTTTTTTTTTTTAACCTTAAATTCGAACTTCAGTTAGTACCCCAAGTAGGTGATCCCTCTCAAACTGAGACATATCCTTATGTGGTATCTCAGGCTGCTCCCTTTTCCATTGTTTTTCATTCAACTATCTAGCTTGATAATGTCAATGGTAATCCAACATCTCGATCTCAGAGGTCTACTCCCTATTAACATAAGGCATTTTGACATCTTGATATTACAACTAGAAGCAAGAAATTTCACATTATCCTCTCCATATTTACTAGGAGAAACTTCCGTGCAATATGTTGTAGACATCATAATCAAAGCATACTTCAAGGTTGATCATCTAATTTCTCCCTCTGAGTTCAAATCTCATATAGTATAATATCTCTCACAAGAGTCATGATTATGGAAAATTCCCCTTACTTTGCTTCATTCTTGCACTTCTTGCATATGCTTGTTAGAACATTGGAAGCTTTTACTAGGTGCTTGTAATCCTTAGTAGGAGCTGATGGAAAAAAAATTACAATTGTTTAGAGGATACAAAGGTAAGAGATAGTAAAATTATAACAATAGTAGTAATTAAAGAAGAGAGATATATAATACTTATGTTTCGAGGATTGTAGTAGAATGTCAACTCCCTCTTGATCTTAGCTTCCTTGTGTCATTGCTTCCTTATTATCCTTGTCCTCATCACGATTTCATTCTCTCCTTGCTAGGTTTATGGTTTCTTCTTTCAGCTAAAACATTTATTTAGGTTAAATTCTAGGGTTTTGTCCATAAACTCTATACCTTTTTGGACCAAGCCTATTTTTGTTTGTTAGGGTTTACAAACCCTAGATAATTAAAAATAAAAACCCTAGGACACATATAATGATATTTATCAATGTCATTAGATAGGAAAATAATCATTCAATGACATGACAAATTCATATCATAAATGATATATTCTTAGATAAAGAGCACATCGGGATTTAATGTTTTCACTCAAGAGCTAATCCTTCATAATTAGAGCACTTCCAAATATGAAAATGATTCATCATTCTTAATATTACTTCAGCCTTCACGCTTAAATACTAACTTTTCCTATCAAATGATTGTAACAATTGTATTTTATTAAGAGATTTCAAAGCAGGAATACTTTCACTACCTTTTGAGATTATTTCATATTTTAGATATTTCAGCAAATACCAAATAACCTTAGTTCATGTAAATATAAGATGTAATATTTCCTTTTTAACAACCATTAACAACTTGTATATGGTCCTATAAATTATTTTAGGATTGATTGAAAAGTGTAAAATCAAGAGAGGCATACTGAGCTTTCTAGCTTTGAGATCTTCATCAAAACAATTGACATTTTGATCTCAAATATTAAGACAAGATAAAAAAAAAAAACCTTGAGATATTTTTAAGAATGTTTTCAAAGTATAATTGTAACCACCCTCCCACATTTACCCGATTTCACCTATTTGTTCGGGTAAAAATGGGAGGAAGAGCTACTATGACATGACTCAAACTCCAAAGTACATTTAAGGAAGTGGAATCAATAAAGAAAAAATTTACAGACCTTCCTCATGAGATACAAGACCCTCAAGAGCTAAAACACCCCTCCAGGTGCCCAAATTCTGAGGTAACTTCCTTTTCTGTGATCTGAACTCCCAGACATAGGAATAACACTGCATAAATTCAACTGTAATCATCTATTCAGATGCATAAGCCTTCAAGATAGTGCTTGTAGTCCCATTTTCCTAGTTCTGTGTCTACGATCATGGAATCTGAGCCACCTTTTTAGGGCTAGTCTTTAGACCACTGCCCAGAACTTGATGAGGCTTTCTAGAATAGTAAATGAGACAAATAAAAATCCTTTAACACAAAAATTAGTCATTAAATTGACCTAACCAAACTTAACCATGAAATTCATTTCATGAAACACTTTCAAAACATGTAATCTACAAGTCATGAATGCATAACTGGACATGGGAATATGATACTTATTTGAGAATCATCAAGAAGGTGTAATTCCCTCTCAATATAGCTATAATAACATCTATTAGGTCATGCATTTATGAACCATTCATTTAATAATCAAAACATGATATGAGTCATAACTGGAATATGTCATATAACCATGCATATGATGAGAATATAACAAGATATATAATTTTGATAGAAAAACCATCAAGGACACATCATAAAAAGTACATTTACTCATAAAATACAAGAGGAAAATGGCTCTTTATTAACATATTCAAAATCCAACCAAGTCAGGGACTTTGACACACCACCTGATCATAGATTGGGTTGAACCAAATATTTGTTTTAGCCAATTACCATTGTTCCATATTCCAATCATAATACATGATCTCATGGGAAAACCAAAACATAAACAACCAAGGGAATCTATAGGTCAAAACACATCCACCCTCACACTACCATGATCTCACCTAAACCAGTCTTGAGATTTTAAAACCAAACCAAACTTGGATGCCTCATAATTCCTTCACCATCCCTTAAGGGATTTTCCTATCTCCACCCACCTGTAGAGGGCTTTCAGAAGAAAGCCATCTCCACCCCCAACCTAGGAAATCACACATGAAACCTATTACTTGCAAGTATTCTTGTTGAATATTCTTGATCCAACTTTTCCTTGCATGATCCTTTCTTTCCTTTGCCTTCTTAGTCCTTCCTTTTGTTTTCCTCACTTTCCCTTTTTCTTTTCTTTCTTCCTCCTCTTGATGAGATTATCTCCATCAGATTAATTCCAAAGCAAAAATAACAAAAGGCTCCAAATTGATGCTCTGGTGCCTTTTTATTATTTATGCCTCTAATTCCTTCTTTTTTCCTTAGTTTTCCTTCAATTTCCTCATCACATGCAACATGTGAACTTTCATCTCCATTTTCTCCTAATTTCCTTTATTTTAATAAATAAAATTCCAATTAATTGACACTTTTCCTTTTCAATGCCTTTGCCAATTTCCTTAGCCACAATAAATTGAATTGAACACCCACTAGGATGTTTTGCCCAACATTCAGCTTAGAATGCATGTCCCATGACCTTCATATTATTTTTCCTTTATTATCCTTTATTACATGAACTTTTAACCTAGGGTTGTTACAGAACACTCCCCCTTGGTGGAACATCGTCCTCAGTTTTCAATGACACTTATAAACACAAATACCACTGAAAACCAAAAAATATTACCTATGGAGTTTTATAACTTACCTTGATACAATATTTACAATAAAAACCTGCTGAAAACATGACAAACATACCGTTCAATGGAGCTTTATAACACAACTCATTATGGTATTTACGATAAAAATCACATATACTTTGCACATTTTCTTCATCCAACATATAATCATACTATCTATGGAGATTTATAAATCCATCTTGATATAGTATTTTAAATCAAATATCCATATATACATATGAAAATTTTCTTTAACCAACAAATAAAGGATATGTTTCATGCATCCACAAAAAGGGATTCCAGAGGCTCACATCACCACCCTCAAAGTAATACCAGGATTCACCTCATTCCCATGAAGTATAGAATCCACTGCGAAATTAAACCCTGCATCCAATGCCCAACACTATGATCTTGGTGCTACTCATTCCCTCAATGAACAGTTACTGACTCATTGTTCTAGGGCACACTCCCAATGTGCATTTGATTCCATTTGGAAATTCTAATGACCAAGATAAATCCATCCCCCCACCTTCCATTCTCTACTACATAGTCCCTTAGGAAATTCACTAATCCCCTTCGATGTAATCAATCACCTTCCAAGTTCCCTGACATCTCATTTATCTGTTGATCCATCCCTTAGCAAGGTTTCCTCGTATAGAAAGGTCCAAAAACCAAATCATATCCCTTCATTAAAACCATCATGCCAATAATAACATGCTCATGGAAATCAATGGACATTATTGGGTACCATTTTTCCACAATGGCCCCACTCCTAAAGTGCTTTACCAACATACTGCTACCTATTACAATTCATTTTTTCACTTCTAATTCTTCAGTTAGTTTCAACCACCCGAAATTGGGAATTTCCCATGGTTTCTTGCACCAAGCGCATAATTTCCATTAGACGAAAAGGGATTGAAATAAATTCAGATCATACCTCATTTTTTGTCCATAAATAAGGTATAGTTTCAATTTTGTTTACTTCCTACAAAAATAGGTCAAACTAACTCTTTGATCAAATCATTATGTATAAGCATATTGCATCGAATTAGCTCAAAATGCAACAATCATAAATCAGAATCACAATTCACGTGTAACAGTCATAAATCAGAGTCATAGATCATATGCATAGTTAAGCCTTAAATAAAATATTGCTACTTATATTCCAAATGATTCATTTTCTTATACATTTTTTCTTTATCCTTTATGTACACACATTTAATTGGTTGCTAAATGTAACAACCCTCATGAAAGTTCCAAGTAATAAAAGTTAAAAATAATAACTAGGGTTTATGGGACACGTATTCCAAGCTAAATGTTGGGAAAAACATCCTAGTGGGTATTCATTCCGGTTATTATGGATAAAGGAAATTGGCAAAGGCAATGGAAAAGTATTTGGAAAGGCATGAGGAATTCTTTGACATTTTTTATGAAAATAATGGAAAATAGGATAAAAATAAGGTGCAAGGTCATATATTTCATGTGGGGAGGAAAGTGAAGGAAAATAATGGAAATTGAAGAAAATTAAGGCCTCATTGATAAACATATTTTGAGTATCAGTTGACAAGTTTTTGGCTCAAACCTTTTGTCAATTTAATTTTTGGAGCTCTCTCATTATTCTCTCTCTCTCTATCTCACTCTTGAACACTTAGAGTTTTCTTGGTGAACTTTGGCATTAGAGAAAGAAAGGAAAAGAAAGAAATAATAAGGAAGGAAAAATCAAGGAAGAGTAGGATCAAGAAGCTACAATGTGATCCTTTGCAGGTAATTATTTCCATGTGTGATTTCCTTGCTAGATCTGGCATGCATGATATTGCATGTGGTTATCTTAAGTCTTAGCATGTGTTTTTGGAGGTGCGACAATGTTTTTATCCTAGCCTTGCCATTTTTGAATAACCATAATGATATAGGTTGTCATACTTAGGTTGAGCTAGATTGTCGGATTGGATTCAAAGTCAAGTGAGGTGTATCTCCGAATTGATATAAAACATGGCCTAGTAACCCCTAAACTAGAGTTTGGGTTGCAGTAAATTTGGATAGTGTATTGCCTTGTTGGGCCTAGGAATGCTTTCCTGTGAATGGTAGGATATACGATAAATCCTAGAGGTTGTTTGCCTTGGTTTAGGGCCTAGTGATCTGGGATGGATTATGTTAAAGCCTCAGAGGTGGTTTTTCTCTGTTTTGGCCTAGTAGTCCAAGGATGGGTTGTATGGTAAAGCTTGGAGAGTATATCTTAGCTTAGGGCCTAGTGATACTTGATTTGGACTGTGGATTACAGTAAATATTGAGAGATGAGGAGACACAAAAATTCCTCATTGTGTAGCAGGAGAATTTTTCTAGAATTCATTCTTGTTTGGTTATAAGTCCCACATTCATGCTTAGAATATGACAAGTAGGTGATTGGCTAAAGAGATATTTGGCTCAGCCAATATATGGTCGGGTGGAACGTGGGAGTCCCACCTCTGTTTCTTTTTACACTCATCAATGAGAAGGTCATTCCTTTGGTATTTAATGCATAATTGCACTAATTATTATGTGGATTCTATTACTTTTGTATCCATGGTATTTATGTTGTTGTTATGTTGATTATAATAAAGTATTTTATCAATGATGAGTTATGACTCTATCTATGTTTTTACTTGTAAATGAATGCACAATGTATATATAGTGAAATAGATTGCACGGAAGCTAATGATGTAGGGGATAAATGATTCTTAACAATTCTCAGATAAATATGAGACCCCTTCGCTTTGTTATGTTGTTAACCCCTCTATATTCAATGTTTGTGACATGTTTGACAAAATTCTTGTCATGACTATGAGGGGTACATATGAGTTGTTAATGATGTGATTGCTTCCTTATCATTTTATTGTTTTTGTTGATCATCTTTTAACTTTTCATGAAATTCTCAGCAAAGAAATTGGTTCTAGGCCTGAAAGGGTGGCTGAAATCCTGGAGTTGTAGGCATAGTACTGAGCTTTTGGGTCCCTAGCTGCTGGCATGCAGTGTTATGCCTAGGGAAATAGCCTCATGGCCATTGGATTGCAATGTTATGCCTGCAAATATGGCTAAAAGAGGTAAAAATGTCAGTGTGACCCAGGGTAAGAGGCTTGGATGGTTGGGTTACCTCCTAGGGGTGTTGTTGTTGTTGTACAAGGTCTGTATGTTATGTTTCCATCCTCTCCACTTCATTAATGTCACCTAGGAGGTTGAACCTCATTATAGTAGCCTCTCATTACATATTTACCGTGGCTGGCCAGTTGCTTGGGTAGATGTGGGAAGGGGGTGTTACAGAGTGGTATCAGAGCTTGGTTCAACCCTCGGATTGGATGGGTCATGTGTTGGTCGTTATTTTAATGATTTTATATGTGTTTCTCATAGTTATGATGTTTTTATTTATTGCATATGTTTTGTGTTGGCCATGGTGGCAGTGATGTCACCATGGATGGGATGATAGTGTTGTTGTCAACATGTTGTCCTGAGTCTGTGGATGGTTATGTGTTGCTCATACTTGTGTATTATTTGTGCACACTTTCTTACATATTGTTACATATTATACATGGTTTTCTTGTGAATGCTAGGGTTACATATTGGTCATGCTTTCGTGTTATCTGTGTATGATTTCTTGTGTGATGTCATGTGTTGGACATGCATTGGTCATTCATGATTGGTTATACATGTCAAGTGGGGTGCATATGGTCAAGTTTGAATTGGTTTGATTGAGGTTATTTTCCATAAGGTCATTGTATGAAATTATTTCATCTTGATGATATTGGTATGTTATGATGCTAATGTGATGGCTCAGAAAGAGTAAGAGATGGAGATCATTAAAGTGAAGTTGCGACAATGGACTTTGGGGTAATAGTAGATCGTCATACAAGTTTGTATGTTTGGCATGCATGTATGTGATTAATGGTTCTTGTAAGAATTAGGGTTACTTATATGTTTTTCATTCTATTTTTGTTGTGGTTACATGTATGATAAATGTTGGTTGATCAGTGTAGTCATATGCATTATGGTTATGTGTATGCCTTTCATTTTTATTGATGTCATGATAGATGTTAGTTAATTAGTGTGATCATATGTACATGTGTTGGTTAGTCAAGCATCTTATTAACTTGATGACTATGTTATATGTTAACTTATTGTTGTCATGTGTTATTTAACTTGATGATTAAGGTTATAACATTAATATATTGATATTGTACGTATCATGCTAGTTCAGATTGGCCTATGAATATGCGTATGGTTAGGGTTATGGAATTCAAGTATGAGCCGAAATATTTGTGCTATTGTATTTTACAGGTCTACACTGACTATGCAGATGCGATTTTTATGCATGAATGACAATTATGAGTTTATGATGTGAACTTGTTAGTTAATTATTATTATGGATATCATGACATTATTTATGTTGAGTTGAGGTGTTGTGAAGTTATATTGTGATAATCTAGATTGATTGTGTAGATAATATATCCTCCCTTGAGATACTTAAAGGAATGATTTTTCTTATGTCATGTACTTGATGCTTGATTGTTTCATTATGTCATTTATCTGGTGTTGAGTGTTTGGTGCACATTATTTAGTCTAGTTGATTTATCTATCATGGTACACTTATATTTTGTTTGAATTTTTATTAGTGTCATGATATGAGTATGTGCCTATAGTATTTCATGAAGAAATTATTTGGTCTTAATATGGTAGCACTAACACATTATGTGTTGACATAGTTGATGTGTACTTGAGCATAAGTAGGTGATAGTTGTAGTATTATGATTTTGACTACTAGTTTATTATGACATGAATGTTAGTCTTGGTAGAGGTTGATTTTAGTTGATAGATATGATGTCTTGATATTTGGAACATGTGATTGACATGTGTGTTTAGTTACAGGTCAGCGTGCTTGGCACAACAAGGTAAGATAACTAGTATATTGTTATATTTATTTATGGGTTGACAGGTTGTGTGGTTATGGTAGTATGATGCAGGGATTGAATGGAAAAAGAGTATACCATGAAATATTGTAGAAGGATAGGGCTGAGTTTCCTTCAGAATAACTGGGGACCCATGGGGATTGACTCATGGCGTTTGTTTCTAATCTTGTGATTTTCATCTCTTGTGATTTTTTGCACTTGGTTTGTTGTCTTGATTGCATCTAGTGCATGGCCATGCTACTTTGTTGCAGCGTTGTATTGTTTGACATTTTTCATGGTATTCTTCTTGCTTGATATTGTTATTGCCTTTTATTTTTTGGGAGTCTTTGGGATCGGTTGGGGAAAGAGGAAGTTAATGGATCCCGAGGAGAGCTATGTGGTACCCGACAAGTAATATACAACACGGATGAAGCTCGATGCATGAGTAAGAACAACTAATGGTCAGAATATGAAAAACAGTTGGATTGGTTGGGTCCATTGAGATAAATGGATGGTGGTAGGATAATCATGAGAAAGGTATTAAGGTAAGGTAAATTGAATGGATCTGAAGTTTTAGATTCCTTGGCTATGTGGGGAATTGTTGTTCTTAATGTTATGCATACTATGCACACCTAAAGGGAGTTCTCTTAACATTTATCTTATGAAATTTGGTAATTATGTTGCGACCATAATTATGATAATGTCTATAAATATATATATGCATGTATGTATGTCGCTATCTCATGATATCATGATTGCTTTATGTTGATGTTTGTATATGTATACATGTATGTATGTATGTCGTGTCTGGGAAATTCGTCATAGATCATGATGGTTTTATGCTAATTATTATATATATGTATGTATCTATGTATCTATGTCACTGTATGACAAGGTTTTTGTTGGAGCGGGGTCCCCTGGGGCACACTTTTTGATGTAATTTTATATAAGTATTGTACATGCACACTGCGTGAATGAGTCAAGGGGATTTGGGGTGAGTCAAAGTCCTTATTTTTGATGTAAATGGGTTTAAGGGTAAATTGTTGGCATCAAACCATGGTTTGAGTCCATAGTATTTGCGTGCAGCAAGAATGTAAATAGATAGATTGAGTCTAAGGAAATTAGTTCAGTTAAGTTCAATTTGATAGAAGATTATGATCTGAAGACATTTGTAATATTTTGTAAGGGTTTTTTGGGTTTGGTAGAAAGGCTCCTGTTGGTTGTGTGCGCAGTGACCTAGTCCTAGTTGTGTGTAGAATCTGCTAGCTATGTGTGCGGAAGTGTTATGTGTAAGGGAAAGTTTGATATGTATTGGAAGGATCTGAATTAATACAAGGATAGATTTTGGAAAACTTATTGTGTTATTGATCTAAGTTATTATCTACTTTTTACGTCTAAGATTGCATTGTTTCTGTTTTTCTTATGGATCATTACGCAAGGATATTTGTTATGGTTGTTTATGCATATTGATGGTTAATAAATATGCTTAATTAATTATGCACTGTTTAAATCTGATCTGGCTCTATTATGATTTATTTTCACTAAAGTGATTTCTGACTCTGTCTTATTTTGTTAAGTATTGCCTGCATATTTTTATCATTGATACAACTCTGCAGTTGATCTTCTTAGGGACACTTCATTAATTTCTCCCTCGGGGTGTGAAAACCTGGTTCCAGCACCCCCCCCATATTGCTTCAGGTGAGGCTTTGATCTATGCAAGTAGGTCACTGCTGAAAGGGCCAGTAGTTGAAGGGTTTATTGGTTTCTCCATAAAATCTGAACCTGGTTCAGGACTCGTCAAGGCAACAAATGGTTCCATTGTCGGGAAATTTCACTTGATGCACTCAATGATCACAGATGAACTTCAGTTTAGAGGGGTTGTTTCTCACACAACCACAATGGAATCTCAGAGGAAAGCAAAAAAATTGCACCAAAAGAAGCAAGCAGGAGAGGCAACATACCATGAAGCCTAAGCCCAACGTGTCATGCTGGAGGCTGAAATCCATCATGTTTGTCACGATTTTCTAGCAGTCTTGGCCATAATTGTGCCAAAGGAAAAATTGGAGGGATTGGTTTTTGTGTTGAAAGCATTGTGTGCTGCAGTGCAGACCATCTTAATGGGGTATGAACAACAAATCTCAGATCTACAAACCAACTTGAAGCCTCAGACTCCCCCAGAGGTCTGCACCAAAAAAGAAGATAAGGTAAAGCAAGCCAGAGATAGTATCATTGTTGCAGTGACCCAGTGTGACAGTCTATTAGATGAATCCATGAGTGTATGTACATCCGTACAAAATTATCTTGTTGTTCAGTAGCTGCGTGACGAGATACAATGGAAGGAAAAAAAATTGAAGGGATCTGGACGATAGCGTCGACCCTAGTTCTTACACAGTGCCTAGCTCTTCTACAGGAGTGTCGGATGATCCATACCAAGATTGAAGATATCTACCAGAAAGAAAAACTACTGGAAGAACATATGCAACCATGGGCTGAGGAGGCTCTTCATTTTTCACAAACACTAGAAAACACTTTGAAGACTATTCAGTAGACCTAGCACAGCATAGAGATGGCCACTGAAGGGCCCACCATAGAAAATTTAGTTCAATAAGTGCAGGGAAAAGTTTGAATATGGTGCTCCCTCTGAAATCTTCTATCAGTACATTCCAAGCTAAGCTCAAGGAGCAGATGCCTCAATGACTCAAGAAGAGTCACATGTTTTTGTTGGGGGCCTGTTTGAGTGGTGTCCCCTGGGCACACTTTTTGATGTAATTTTGTATAATTCTTGTACATTTGTGTTGCACAAATGAGTCAAGGGGCTTTGGGGTGGGTCAAAGTCCCTATTTTTTATGTAAATGGGTTTAAGGGTAAATTGTGGTCCTCAAACCATGGTTTGAAACCACAGTATCTGCGCGCGAAAAGAATATAAATAAATAGATCAAGTCTAAGGAAAGTATTTTAGTTAACTTCAAGTTGATTAAATATTATGATTTGATGGCATCTGTAATACTTTGTAAGGGTTTTAAGGGTTGGGTAGAAAGGCTCCTATTGGTTGTGTGCGCAGAAACCTAGTCTTGCCTATGTGCTCACTTCGTTGACTATGTGCATGGAAGGGTTATGTGTAAGGGAAAGTCTAATATGTATTGGAAGGATCTAAATTAATACAAGCACATATTTTGGCCAACTTACTGTGTTATTGATATGAGTTATTTTCTACTGTTTCTATTTAATATCTGACTATTTCTTTGTTTCTTATTGATCATTGGGTGAGGATTTCTGTTATGGTTGTTTATATATATTGATGGTTGATAAATATGCTTAATTAATTACACATTGTTTAGATCTAATATAGTTCTGTTATGCTTTATCTGCATTGAAGCGATTTGTGACTCTGTGTTATTCTGTTAAGTATTGTGCACATCTGTTTGCCATTGATACATATCTGCATTTGATATGCTTAGGGCCACTTCATTAATTTCTCCCTCGGGGTGTAGAAACCTGGTTCCAGCACCCATCGATACTTCTTCAGGTGAGACTTTGATCTATGCAAGTAGGTCACTCTCGAAAGGGCCAGTAGTTGGAGGGTTTGTTGTTTTCTCCATAGAATTTGAACTTGGGTCAGGACCCCTCAAGAAAAAAAAATTCAAGGATCATTCTTGCGGAGGAATGATTTCTTATGCATGTGAATGGCATGAATAGGTTCATGGCTATGAGGAATCAAGTGTGAAGAGTAAATATGATAGATCTATGAGGTCAATATCATGTGGACATGAATTGATATATTATGTTTGTACTATGCCTATGTGTATGTTATGGACATGTAATGTTGATGGGTACATAAGTGAAGTCAAAATAGTTTGATCTATGACATGCTAGGATAAGTATGGATAGAATAAAGGTTTCTTGTGGGGTTAGTGTGTGGTCTATGGATGTGCTATATTGTTGTTATGTATATGTTGTGTATTTGTATATTTATTGATTGTACCTGTGGTGATATATACATGTAACATATGTATATATGATGTTGTATGCCTGTTGTATATATGGTGTTGTGTGTATATTTCATATGCAGTGCTAGCTGGTATAAATGGTGCTATGTACATGTTGGATATGCGGTGTTGTGTATGTATAGTGCTTTGTACATGTTGTATATGCAGTACTATGTACATATGGTGTTGTGTGCGTGTTTTACATATGGTTTTGTGTGCATGATTATACATGTGATGATGTGTGTATGTGGTGTTGTGTACATGTTGTACATATGGTGTTATGTGCAGGTGGTGTCATGCACATGTGATGCTATGAACACATTGTGAAGGTAGTGTTGTACTGGTACTAAGTACATGTTTTTCATGTGGTACTGTTATACATGTGGTATGTTGTGCATGTCGCACATGCTCTGTTGTGATAATGCGATTCTATGCATGTGCATGGTGTAGTCGTGGTATCATGACATGTTTATTCCTTCTGTTGTACTCTTTATATGTATATGTATTCTGTTGTGTTGTACACCAGATGTAGGTTTATTTGTTTTGTTTTATTGTAAAACAAATGTAGTTGTATGTGTTGTGTTTTATTGTACATCGGGTGTAGGTGTATGTGTTGTATGCCTATGTGGGTGCATGTATTTTGTTGTATTGTACACTGAGTGTATGTGTATGTGGCGTATGTCAATGTGGGTGTGTGTATTTTATGGTTTCATATGTCATATGTGGGTGTGCATGTCATGATGTACAATATGTCTATATTTATGTGGTTGAAGAGAAGGAAATAGGTCTTTGTTCAGTATGGAAACCAATCTGGTGTGTGTACAAAAGAAGAAAGGAAGAAGGACTAATGAAGGATATGTATCACTGTTTTATTTTAGTTTTATTATGCATGTGATATGTGATTTCGACATATGATGGTTAAATGTGAATTATGATTATGGTTTATGGTGATTTCATGTGATTCATGATTTTAATTTATGATGGTTATGTTTTGAACTAATCAGATGTGATTTGTTTATACATGATGATATGATCAAACAACTAGTTTGACTTGTTGTGAGAGGAAGTAAACAATACTGCAAGTGTACCTTATTGACGAGCTACCAATGAGGTATGATTTGAGTTTATTTCAATTTGTTTTGAACATAATGGTAGTTATGTGCTAGTACATGAAAGCATGTAATTCTTGGTTGGGTGGTTTAAATCGACTACAAGAACTAGTAGCGCCAGGAAAAGGAATTGAAAAATGTAGCATAATGCTGGTAAATCACTTCAGGAGTGGGGCCACTGTGGAACATGGGTACCCAATAGTGTCTACTGATTTCCATGACCATGATATGACCAGTATGATGATTTTTAGGAAGGTATATGGCTTTTTTTTTGTATATTACGATGCAAGGAAGCCTTTCCAAGGGATGGATCATCCTGGATAGGGGATGTTAGGGAACTTGGAAGGTTAGTGATTGCATAGAAGAGGATGAACATATTTCCCCAGGGACTATGTAGCAAATAAGGGAAGGTCGGGGATGGATTTTTTTTTTTGTCATTTGCATTTAAAAATGCAATAATATGCACATTGGGAGTGTACCCTAGAACAATGAGCTGGTAACTGTTCATTGAGAGGAGAAATAACGTAGGATTGTAGAGCTTAACATTGGATGCAACTTTGAATTTTGCAGTAGATTTTGGACTTCATGGGAAGGAGGTGAATCCTAGTATTACTTTGAGGGTGCAGGTGTGAGCCTCTGGATTCCTTTGTTGTGGATGCATACATCGTATCCTTTTATTTTCCGGTTGGAAAAATGTGCATATGTATATATGTGGTTGTTATTGTAAATACCGTAATCAGTTGTGTTCTAAATCTCCATGACTCGGTATGATTTTCATGATGGTTTTTAATTTTAAGCAGTTTATTCATTGTAAATACTGCAATGAGTTGTGTTATAAATCTCCATAGGTAGTATGTTTTTCTTTTAGTATTTTTCTAGTTTTTAGTTGTCATTAAACACCGATGATAGTGTTCCCTCAAGGGGGAGGGTCCTGTACTAGCCCTGGTGAAAATCCCATATAATAAAAGTTAAAAATAATAAAAACGGTTGATGGGACACGTATTCCAAGTGGAATGTTGGGAAAAAAATCCTAGTGGGTGTTCATTTCAGTTATTATGGCTAAAGGAAATTGGAAAAAGAAATGGCAAAGGATTTTGAAATGCATGAGGCTTTAATTGGAATTTTATTTATCAAAATAATGGAAAATAGGAGAAAAGGAAGGTGAAAGGTCATAGGCTGCATTTGAGGAGAAAAATGAAGGAAAATAATGGAAAATGAAGAGAATGGAGGCCTAATTGATAAAAAGCTTCTAAGGATCAGTTGGAATTTTTTTGGCTAAAACATTTTTTCAGTTCATTTTTTGGAGCTCTTTGATTATTCTCTCTCTCTCTCACTCACTCTTGAACACTTCGATTTTTATTGGGGAACCTTGGAATTGGAGAAAGAAAGGAAAAGAAAGCAAGAAGAAGGAAGGAGAAAGTAAGGAAGACTATGATCAAGCAACTACAATGAGATTATTTGTAGGTATTGATTTGCATGTGTGATTTCTTTTCTAGATATGGAATGCATGGTATTTCATGTGGTTCTTTTCTGTCATGGCATGGTTTTTTATATTTGTGACAATGTTTTCAACCTAGCCTTAACATTTTGATATAACCTTGATGATATGGGTTCTAATACTTCGGTTGAGTTGGATTTCCAGATTGGATTCAAAGTGGAGCGAAAGGGATCTTGAAATTGATATAACATAGGGCCTAGTAACTTGTGAGCCATACCATGGGTTTTGGTAAATATGAATAGTGTGTTGCCTCGGTGGGCCTAGGAATCCTTTCCTATGAATGGAGGGTTATACATTAAATCCTATAGGTGGTTTACCTTGGTTTATGTACTATCTATACGAGAAGGATTGTGGTAAATATTGAGAGACGGGTGCTCTCCATTTTGGCCTAGTATTCTTGAGATGGGAAGTATGGTAAAGCCTCAAGAGTATGTCTTGGTTTAGGGCCTAGTGATCCCTGATTCAGACTATGGATTAAGGTAAATCCTGAGAGACTATGAGAGAAATTCCTCATGGTTTAGGTGAAGAATTCTATTAGAATTCATGATTGTTTGGTTCTTTTTGGTTGGTTATGAGTCCCACACTCATGCTTGGAATATGGTGCGAGGGTGATTGGTTGAATATATATTTGGCGCAACAAATAAATGGTCAGGTGGAACATCGAAGTCCCATCTCTGGTTGGTTTTTACACTCATTATTGATAAGCTCATTCCTTTGGTATTTGATGTATAATTTCACTCATTATTATGTGGATTATATTGTTGTTGTATCTATGGTATTTATTTTGTTATTATGTTGATTATAAGCATGTATTTTATCAGTATTGATGTATGGATCTATCCATTATTTTTACTATAAATGAATGCATAATGTATCTATGGTAAAATAAACTGTATGGAAGCTAATTATGTATGGGAGTAATGATTCTTAGTGATTCCCAGATAAGTATGAGACGCTTTTGCTCTGTTATGTTGCTTACACCTGTAGAATCAATGTTTGTGAAATTTTTGAAAAAATGCCTCTCATGGCTAGGAGGGGTTGAGATGAGTTCTTAAGGATGTGATTGCTTAATTATCATTTTCCTTTTTTTATTTATCATCTCTGAACTTTTCATGAAGTTATGGTAAAAAAAATAGGTCATGGGGGCTAAAAGGGTGGTTCAAGTCCTAGAGATGTAGGCACAAAACTAAGTTTTTGGGGCCTTGGAAATTGGCATGTAGTGTTATCCCTACGGATATAGCCTCCTGCCCATTGGAATGTAGCTTTATGCCTACAAATATGGCTCAAAGAGGTCAAAATGTTAGTGTGACCCAGGGGTAAGAGGCCTAGATGCATGGGTTACCTCCTGGGGGTGTTGTTGTTATTGTAAAAGGTCTGTATGTTATGTTTCAATTAGTTCTACATCCTTAAGGTCACCTAGGATGTTGAATCTCATTATAGTGGCCTCTCGTCACATATTTACCCCTTTTTGTTAGTTGTTTGGGTAGATGTGGGAAGGGGGTATTACAACAAACTTGGAAAGCGCCTAGTTCCTTCTTGTTGGAGAGGGGTCCCTTAGGACCACAATTTTGATAAAAATATAGTATTTTTGTAGTTTTGAGTCATGCACACTAAGAAATTCATATGTCAAGGAAATTTGGGGTGGGTCAAATCCCCTTCATGAGTTTTAATGGGCCAAAGGGTAGATCTAGGAGTCTCAAACCATGATTTGAAGACCTTAGTATGAACGCATGCTAAAGTATAATTAGAAGTCTAGATCGAGTTGGATAGGATAGGTTTTGATGAAATTTCATGAATGATATTTCTCTGAGATAAGTCTGTGTTTTCTTTCTGGGTTTATAAGGCTCTTGTCAGCTATGTGCACGGAGACCATAGTCATGTTGTGTGCGAATCCTATTTGTTGTGTGCATGGATAGAACTGAAGTACTGTAAGGAAGCTATGAACTGTGGATGAGTAAAGGATTATTTTGGACAATTCTGAGTATCAAATTCATCCATATTTTTCTTTCTGATTTATTTCTATGTATTATTTCTATTTATTTCATTAAGTATATTATCTGTTTTTAGATCGAGTGCAGACCTATTTACTATTTTATATGAATGTCAATTGAATGGCTCGATTGTTGTAAGGGCTGAATATTGTATCGTTAGGATAGTTAAAGTGATTACATATCTACTGTCTACCGTGCGCACCAAAAACAACCTGTGATAATTGACTTAGGGTTTCTAGTTAGGGTTTCTGTTTCAAAGGACAGTCTACTATCATTATATATCTGAAGAGACCCACATCATTTAATTCTCTCTCAGTGTTTGGAAATATGGTTCCAGCACCCCGCCATACTACTTCGGGTGAGACTTTAACCTATGCAAGTAGGTCACTGCCAAAAGGGCCAGTAGTAAGAGGGTTTTGTTGGTTAAGCTTAACTCTGAACCTGGTTCAAGATCCCTCAAGCCAACAAATGGTTCCATTGCTGGGGCCATGATCATTTTGAGAGAGATAGGGTGATGTGGCGGCCAGCAAAGCCTAAGTTAGAAGACTGGTTTGAGAAGAAAATTCACGAATTTTCCCCTATGGAAAATAGAAGTAAGAAGTTGTATACTGAATATTGGAAACATAAGTATATATTCACATAGGTTCATGCGATTGTCTTTGTGACCTTTACGCAATAATTATAGGAGTGGTTATCTTGGTTAGTTGAATTACAAACCTACTGGAAGGAGGATAAGGTCACTCAGTGGACTTCTGAGTTGATCCAATAGTTAGAGCAGACTGAAAACTACATCAGCTGCACTATATATCATTGGGTTGATAGCATTTTGGGTGTGTTTGTAATAGAGTTTGCAGTAGATAAGTTTGTGTTATGTTCTTAAGCTAAAAGGAGATTGTTCAAGGGATTGAGAGGTAAATTCATATGCTCTATGCCTTTGTTGATTAAGATGCTATTGTGTGAAAAGGGTGTTTTGTGTAGCCATACTGAGTGAATGAACCCAAATAAGCTAGAAAGCACTATGCACAATGGAAAATACTTTCGAGTCAAAAATAAATGAGATAGATCTGTATACATCCCTCTAAGAAACTTGCCTAACAGTGATACAGAGAAGGGTGAGGCTACGTGCGCCGGGGGTAGTGCTTCTGCTACTTCACAGTTGAACTCGAGCAAGGGTAAGAGATATCCTACCCCACCTCCACCACCATTAAGAGAAGATATGGTTGCTCATATGAAGCGACCCACCTTCAAGGGTGTGGGAGATGAGGACATGGATAGGTTTTGGTTTGTTTCAAATGCAATATAGACTGAGAAAAATTTTAACACTGATGTTGTCAAAAGGGCATAGTTAGCTATTGTGTTTGAAGGTCATGTGTTGGACTAGTTTATGGGTTATTTGGCACAACATGCTAATCCTACTATTGATGAGATCAAGGACGCTTTAAAGAAACAATTTAGAAAACCAAATTCCTACTCACAGTGTGTAACAAAGTTGAAAGACATCAAAAAAGAGCCAAATGAATCTGTTTGGGATGTGGATCAGTGGTTGAAGCACAATATCAATGAGGAAGGATTTATCGATGATGATAAGTAGCATAAGGAATGGTTTATTCCCATGCTCCTGCCGCATCTATGCGGGCCTTTGAATCAACAGAAGATTGATTCTCAAGCAGAAGCTATGAAAGTTGCCATGAAACTGGAAGCTGCGCCCAGAGCTACTAACCAATTTTGAACTCTGCAAATAAAAAATCAATTGGAAGCGATGCACTTGGAGATATAGAACCTACACATACATAGAGAGAAGGAAGTTGGCACAGATTTATGGTGTATGCGTTGTAAGGGTTCTGGGCATACAAAAGACTAGTGTACCTTTTTTCAATATTACATCCAGGTGGGAGGGCCAAATCCATTGCACCCCAGGGATGCTACAGGACCAAGTGGTACTCCCACAATGTGGTTCGTTGACTGTAAGGTAGCTAAATGGCATGACATGAACCATTTCCCTCAATTAGGAATTTATGTGCCAAAACTGAAACAACAATGATGCACGTTTTTCTCTTCAATTAGCCACGATGAGCACTAGTTTCGCACTTTCGAGCTAATGATGGATAGTGCCAACCTCTATAGGGTGCATTCTGACCCATATTCACCAACATCTCCCTTTGGGAGTGGAGGATCTCCATCAAGAGGAAGCGGATGAGGGAGAGGTGGAGGTGTAGGTCATGGAAGAGGACAATTAGTTTTCTATAAATGTGGAGATGTTGGACACTATGCATGCGATTTACCGAACACTACATGATATTATTGCAGGTATTACATACAATTTGATCATGTTATTGAAGATTTTCCAGTCTGTATTTCTATAATGCGGGAAAAGTAACAAAAGACACCTACGTAGAACTTATAAATGGTTAAAGTTGAACCGCGAGATGATGACCCAAGTGTAAACATAATTACACACAGTGGTGCTAGCACCAAATAAGATGAGGGAAAGAAGGTTTATGCAGAGCCTTTGATTAGGAATGCCTCAGAAAAGAGGGAAGGAATCAACCTGCAGAAGGAAAATTAAATCTTTGTAGAAGCCAGGAAGGATTTTGCTGCTGCAAATGCATCCACATCCAAATCAAGCATGGAGCAAATATTGATGATGAAGTCAAGCCTTTCCTACAAGCCTGCATTAAGCTATTGCGTAACCAAAAATTAGTAGAAAAACTTCAAGATCTATTAAATAGCTGTGAAGACAAGGATTTTCCTTGAACAGGGAGTAAGGTTGTGAACAAGATCTATAAGAACAAAAATGGAACTGGTTAGGAGATTCACGTGACGAAGAAAATTGGAGAGTATGAGATTGATTAGGTCATCTTGGACCTAGGGTCTAATGAAAATGCTATACCTAAGTAGACCTGGTAGAATATGGGTGAACCAAAGCTATAATGTTCCACCATTAAGCTACATGGCTAACATATAGAAGATTATTCCACTTGGAAGACTCCCACAGGTTCTTGTAGACATTGTTGGAGTAAAGGTACATGCAGATTTTGAAGTAATACAAATTGTGGATGATGAAAACCCCTACCCTGCATTTCTAGGGCTGGATTGGGGCATCGATATGGGAGGTATCATAAAGTTGAAGCACATGAGCATGATATTTGAAAACGATGGTACTCGGGTTATAGTACCTCTAGATCCGACAAAAGGAGAGAGATATACAAAACTAGTGTGTGAAGGAGATGATGTCAACCATATCTACAGGATGACTATGTGGGATTAGGATTGAATAAACCCTTATGCTGATGAGATGCTGAATTGGGAAAAGGATAGCTCATGTTTCTCAGATTGGGAGGGAGAAATAGAGAACTAGCAGAATCATCTGCATGATGTTTTTGTGCCGCGCTGCCTCAAGATCACTAAAATTTTTCGATGCATGTCCTCAGAGGTAAGAGAATTACCCTATTTTGATGGTTTTTGAGTGTTGTATTATTTTTGGAAAAGTTGGAAATGGTTGTCCTAGAAGAGCAGAGGTTCTGAGCACTTGATCTTGCGATGCGCCCAACTCCAGCACGTTGGTGGGATACGCACAAAGGGAACTTTAAGGACTAGGAGGAATGCATCATGATGACGAGGTTGTGCTTTGAACAACTCTCTACCTCACCAACTAAGCTTTTATATGGCCAAGGTGATCCTTGCAAACACTTGGCCATGTGGATGGAGGTTTCGAATGAAAAAAATAGGACCAAATTGGTTCACATGTTTATCCATTCGTTGGGACCAATTCCTACTACATGGTATTTGGAGACGGAACTGCGCCAAGGACTCGCCATTGGATCACAATGAATGAGAGTTTTATGTAAACCTTTGGCTAGGCCGATGGATCAGAGGAATTGGATGAAGCCCTGCATGATATATAATAACTTATATTTGATGATTCCCTGCCTCAGATCTAATGTGTTGTGCTAGCATGGGAAGCACATATGCAAGATATTGTCAACTACAGGAACCTGACAGTAGAAGATAATGAAGAAGACCCAAGAAATATCAACATCTATGAGTCTAAGGGGAAGCGCGTAGTTTCAGCGCCTGTATTAGGAATGGTGGATATAACCAAGCCCTTGAAGTTAAATGAAATAAACATTGGGATGGAGGAACAGCTCAAGTTCACCAAAATATGAGATTATTGGGATGATGACATAGTGGAAAAGGTTGAGGAGTTGCTGAGAGAGTATCAGGACCTGGTTCCCACGAAGTTATTTAAGCTCAAAGGAATTGTAGAATATTTGGGTGTTATGAATATCACTCTAAAACCAGATGCATGCCCTAACAAGCAGCGACCATACCGATTAAATCCCAATTATAAGCAGAAAGTTAAAGAGGAATTAGATAAGATGGTTGTTGTAGGAATCATTGAGCCTGTAGAGGAGTCTGTCTGGGTAAGCCTAATGGTTGTTTAAGAAAAGAATACTAAGGGGGAGATAATTATTTGTGTGGATATATGCAAGGTGAAGGATGCATGTGTGCATGACCCCTTCCCTACTCCATTATCAGATGAAGTATTAGACAATGTGGGAGGACAAGAGGCTTACTATTTCACTGATGGATTTTCAGGATATCATTAGATCCAGGTTGTGCCAGAAGACTGAAGAAAGACCACTTTTGAAATTGAATGAGGGTCCTTCCAATACACAGTCATTCATTTTGGGTTGAATGACGTACCTACTACCTTCTCACGCATAGTAGTAGCTGTGTTAAAATAATTCATGAACAAGTTCTTGGAGGTGTATTTTTATGACTAGAGTGTGTTTTGTTAGAAAATTTTATATGACAAAGAAATGGAACACATAAAATATGAAAAAACACAAACAAAAAAAACATATAAAACAAGAGATACACAGATATACATCGTTCACCCAATTTTGGCTATGTCCACCCTGAATAGCCAGACCTTCCTTTATATTATCCAAAAAAATGAAGACACACAACCTATAGCCAATCTGTTGTAATATCCTTTGTTCTTTCTCACAATCCACCTTTATGTTTCTCACTCATAATACTCATACCATACACAGCCACAATACAATACCCTCATAAAACAGAAGGGTTTCCTTCAATGGCAAGAAATCCCTAAATTAAACATAAATTCAACCGTCACATCATCTGCCTAATGAACAACTCAGATTGACTAGAAATTACAATATTTTACAAGGAAATTTTACATGTGTTTTTAGCTTCGGGGGCATTGTCCCCAAAACTGCCCCACCTGGACCCCCTAGGCAGCGTTCAAAGGATGGGTGGCATTGTTGCCTTGTAAAGAATAGGGGTCCAATGATGTGATACATATAAATAAAGAATATAATTAGGCTCCACACACAACAATCTCCCACTTGGAGACTCGTTGTAGCAACTCCTCTACTGCTTCATTTGCTGGAAAATTACTCCAATTTGGAATTGGTTGTTTCTCATCTTCATCATCATATTTGTAGACTAATTTAAACTAAGCATAATCTCAATTTCTCCCTAGTTGCAACTTTTGTTAGCATATCTACAGGATTCTGACTAGTGTGTATCTTTTCCAGCTTCAACTTTCCATCTTCCAACACCGACCATATGAAATGGTACTTGAGTTGTATGTGTTTAGTCCTGGAATGAAATTACGATTTCTTTGCAAGATGAATGGCACTTTGGATGTCACTATATAACAAGCCCATCTCATGCTTATTTCCCAATCATTAGGGGAATTTTAAGGTCTTGGGCCTCCTAAGGAAATTATAAAATAATAGTGGAAATAATAAAATAATATTTGATTACATCATCAAATTTTAGAGGGAAAAAAGAAAAAAATGCTTTTTCAACTTGTATTTTCAACTTATCTCCCAAATTTTTTAGTCAAATTTCAAGCAGGAGTACTCGTTGGATGCAAAATTTAATTCCTCATCCAAGGAGTACCCAGGTTGCATAATTTCGATGGACCATGTTACATGAAAAATGAGAAATACATGTAAAACATGATTGTAATCACGTTTTTTCATGTATTTTTCATTTTTCGAATAGAATAGTCCATCGAAAGTATGCAACATGGGTACTCCTTAGATGAGGAATTAAATTTTTCATCCAACAAGTACTCCCACTTGAAGTTTGAGTAAAAAATTTGGGAGATAAGTTGAAAATACGAGTTGAAAAAGTAGTTTTATTATTTTATTATTTTTTAATATTTTTACCATTTTACTTAAAAAATGTTCAATCATCCCCCATGGTTGACATCATCTCTTGAATCCTATTGGTCCCTGTCAAGTTTATTTTTGTTGTACATTTTTCTTAGGAGGCCCATTTTAGACCTCAAAATTCCCCTAATGTCATCCATAAACCTTTGTAACCAAATCATTTCTTTACTAGCCTCTGTAGTAGCAACATACTCTGCTTATGTTGTTGAAAGTGCAACAACACTTTTGATTTTTGAAACCCAACTGACAGTTGTTCCACCTAAAGTAAATACGTACCATGTAGTGTGCCTCCTGTTATCTCTATGACCTGCCATATATGCATCAACATATCCCTGTAGAGTAGTGTTTGAAACACCAAAGCATAATGCTTAATTTGTGGTGCCTCTAAAATATCTGATAATCCATTTCACTTCCATCCAATGTTCTTTTCCTAGATTTTTCATATACCTGCTTACAACTCCCACTGCATGTGCAATATCAGGGCTTTTGCAGACCATTGCATACATTAAGCTTCCAATGATGCTTATGGAACTCTAGAAATATAATTCATTTCTTCTTGGGTATTGGGGAACATCTCCATACTAAGTTTGAAATGTCTAGCCAAAGGTGTACTAACTGGTTTTGCATTCTGCATAGTAAGTATTTTCAACAACTTTTGTATGTACTGATTTTGTGACAATGTTAATTTGTAATTTTTCCTATCTCTAGTTATTCTCATACCATTTATTTGTTTTGTAGCTCCCAAATACTTCATTGCAAATGAATTTTCCAATTTTATTTTGAGCACATTTATTTCCTACATGTTATACCATGCAACAAGAATGTCATTTACATACAATAACAATATAATATAGCTGTCATCATTTTTCCTTTTCAGATAAACACAATGATCAGAGTGACATCTAGTATAACCTTGTTCAGACATAAGCCTGTCAAATTTTAGATACCACTACCTTGAAGCCTGTTTTAAGCCATACAACATCTTCTTTAATATGCACACTAATTTTTCTTTCCCTCTGGCCTCATATCCTAGTGGTTGTTTCATATAGATCTCTTCCTCCAAATCTCCATGGAGAAATGTTGTCTTTACATCTAACTGTTAAAGATGCAAATGTTACGCTGCTATATAACTTAAAATAGTTATGATTGATTTCATATGAACAACATGAGAAAATATTTCATGAAAACAAATACATTTCTTCTGTGTAAACCCCTTCAGCACAAGTCTAGATTTGTACCTCTGTTTTCCTCCATCTTCTTCCTTCAGCCTCTAAACCCATTTATTCTGCAATTTTGTTTTACTTGAAGGAAACCTAACTAAGTCCCAAGTCTATTTATGTATTAAGGAGTCCATATCTTCTTTCACGGATAGCTCCCACCTCCTCCTGGTTTCAACTTGCATTGCTTCTTCATAAAATTTGGGCTCACTAGAATCAGTGAAAAATAAATAATATAGTGAAGGAGAGTATCGTTCAGGGGGTCTACTTATCCTGGTAGATCTTATGACATCACTTTCAGGTGTTTGAAGGGCCTGTTGCTATTTTGGTGGTTGTTGCTTTTGTGGTTGTTGATTATTATTATTTTCAAGCACCTTTAATTTTTCTGTGATCTCATCAAGAACTGTGTATTATTTGTTTTCTTTTTCCTATTTCTTTTCCTGCAACTGATTCTTATACAATACCTTTTCATTGAATATTACATCTATGCTCCTAATTATTTTCTTATTTTCATAATTATATAAGCAATAGCCAAAATCATTAACACCATATTATCCAATAAAGGTACATTTCTTTGATTTTTCCTCAATATTTGTTCTATTTTATTTATTAATATGGACAAAGGCCTCACAATCAAAAGGATTTAAAAGGATTAGTTTACATTTTTACCAGTCCATGCCTCCTCTGGAATACCACCATCTAAGGAACTTGAAGGCCCTCTATTTATTAGATAAACAATGGTATCTACAACATCTTACCAAAATTGTAAGAGCAACCTTGCATGAAATCTCATGCACCTTGCACGTCCATGGTTGTTCTGTTAATCCTTTCTGACACACAATTTTCCTGTGGTGTTCTTGGAACTATCTCATGTTTGCAATTTCCATGCTCTTAATAGTACCTATCAAACTATTTTCTGTAATATTCACCTCCATTTTCAAATCTCATACACTTCAACTTATTTCTTGTCTCAATCTCAACCAAAGATTTCCATTTCTTGAAAGTATCAAATACATCAAATTTATTCTGAATACAATTAATCCAAGTTTTTCTAGTTGCATCATCAATAAAATTAACATAATAACGATAGCCACCGAGAGATGATACCCGAGCAGGTCCCCATACATATGTATGCACAAGCTCTAATTTTTCACTGTTCTTTTCTTTCCCAACTCTAAAAAATTTGACTCTCTTATGTTTTCCATAAATACAATTCACATAGAAATCCAAATCAATATTCTTCGAACCCAAAAGAAAATGTATTGAGTGAATAATATTCATCTCCTTCTCACTCATGTGTCTGAGCCTATGATGCCATAATGCTGAATCCACTCCTTTATAAGTTAAAGCATTAACAAAGTTACAAATACCATTCCATAAATACAATGTACCAATATTTTCACCTTTTGCTATTACCAGGGCTCCTTTAGTGACCTTCCATGTTTTATATATGAAAGTTGTCACACAACCTTCACCACCTAATTTCCATGTTCAAA
Organism: Pinus albicaulis; assembly: GCA_034641835.2. Lineage (NCBI taxonomy): Eukaryota > Viridiplantae > Streptophyta > Pinopsida > Pinales > Pinaceae > Pinus > Pinus albicaulis. Next base: position 661,124,199 of record CM076583.1, on the reverse strand, counting down.
TTAGATTTTTCTACAGATCTGGAACATGTTTACCTCATTTAATAACCATTCCTTTCCATTATGTTGTTTTACAAGAACTTTACCCATTTGAACGATTTTACAAGGTTTATCATCACCCAGTTGAACCTGTCCAAAATCGCCTTGAACATCGCCATGAAAGTATTTCTTATCAGGTGTGGCATGGAATGAGGCCCCTGAATCTAGCACCCAAGAATTAGTAAAATTTTCTAAAAAAATAATCAAAGCATCTTGTAACACATCACCTGTCACGTTTTCTTCATGATTTTTTTCTTGTTGCGTGTCTCCTTATTTTTCCTTCCGAGATTTATAGTCATTCTTTAGGTGTCCTTTCTTTCCACATTTCCAGCACACTATCCCTGATCTAGACTTGGATATACCTTTCCTTAATTTACTGCGATACCCTGAGCTCTTTCCTCTTTTCATTTTTCTTCCCCTATAATTTGCACTCAAAGCATTAACCGATGTCTCACCAGAGCTTTTCCATCACATTTCCTCGCTAAGGATAACGTGACCGACAACATCATCAAAATTTAAACTACTAGATATGTGATCCAGGTGGATATTGGTGGCCAGCCGCCTATTCCACTTAGGGCCCCACCTTTGTCTCTTTTAGCTTTTTTCACAACTTACTATTTTAGCAGTTTTTCAGGTCTTGAACTTCCGGAGCCATTTTGAAGCCCCAAACGGAGATAGTATTCCGAAATTACGTCCCTGGGAAGTTGAAACACCAATTTACCCAAACGGGGCCCATAGTTTTGGCGCTTCATCTCCTAGGGTTAGGTTTTTGGACATTTAGAATTATCCATTGTTTCTTCATAATAAATAGGCCCTCGAGCCTCATTGTAATATAGTTCAGAGGTCTGTAGTCACCACATATCTTCTCAGATATTTGCTACCAGCACCCTAGCTATTTTATTTCCATCATGTTTGTAAGCATAATTCTATGATTTGATATTAAGGAAATGAAGCCTTATTTCCATTATATTTCTATGTTTATGATTATTTCTATATTCTGTTGTGTTCCTGCATAAATCTGGATCAGTGGTATCAAAGCGGTCTGCTTTTTCTCGATCCTTCTTTGCATGTCCCCAACGAGGTCGAGGTATAAGGAGTTAGGGATCGATCTGGTGGAAACTTTGCAAGATCAGCCTCGCAAACCCTAATGGATGCCCATGGGGGACGAAAATAAAGATGAGGGAGCAAGAGATCCTATCAAAATATTGCTCGAGGAGGCCCTCGAAAAAAAAAGGAACGCGATGACAGATAAATTTGCCCAGATCCTTCAATGACTTCGCACCAGCGGCACATCTGCATCCAACAGCCACTCTGGAAGCGCGACTCCCTTTAAGGTACAAGTAAAATTTGAAATTCCCATATTTGAGGGTCAAATAGATGTAGATGTCATAGATAGATGGTTGAATCTATTAGAAGGAAATTTCTTAGTTCATGGTTTTTCCGACAGGGAGAAGATTATTGTTTCACTCCTCAAAGCTACCCCCCATGTCAAGGACTAGTGGGAAACCTACTGTGAGAAAAAAAACGAGACAAAACCCTCTCTGTTCTCAGCCATACCCACTTGGAATTATTTTCAATATGCCATCAAGGAACAATACTATCCCATGGGGAGCTATGAGGAAAAGTACATACAATGGACCAAGTTGTGGCAACAAAGGGATCCAGATGTGCATGACCTAACAAATTTGTCCCATACCCTGTGCACAAAGTTGGGTATCGAAGATCCAGAGAAACATTTGGTGCTAAAGTATTGTGGTTGTCTGCACAGATACATTTAGGAGGAAATTGAGTTCCTTGACATCTTCTTGCTTGGAACGACATACTGGTATGCTGCCAAGATTTAGTAGAAATTCAAAAAGAATAAGCATGACTTTGGATCTGCGAATCAAAAGCAAGAGAAAGGTGCCCCCAAACTGCAGAACAAAGGACAAAGCCAAGGCATGGCGGCCCAACACAACCTGCCAAAGACACAAGCAAAGAACAACATTGTGAAGCCAAAGAAGGACATGGGAAAGTGGTGTGAGTTCCATAAGAGCTCCACTCAAAACACGAGTGCCGGGCCAAGCAGTCACTGGTGGCTGAGATAAGGGCTTCTGAATTGGATGTATGCTCGAAATCTGAATCATAACCTAATAAGGTGAATGAAAAAGGGAAACATATTATTGATGCAGAGCCCAACGCCATTGTTGCCACTAAAAAGATCCAGAAGGAGGAACTAGAAGATCCAGAGGAGGTACAACGTCTCTTCCACTCCCAGATGTGGGTAAAGGGTTCCCTGCTATGGTTCATTGTTGACAATGAGAGCCAAAAGAACCTCATTTCAGCATATGTCATGAAGCAGTTGGGCTTGCCGACTATAGTTCACCCACAACCATACACCATCGGGTGGCTTTACCAAGGACGGGATTTCCGCGTCAGCCAGCAGTGCTACCTTCCCTATAGCATCAAGCCCTTCACGGATGAGGTATTGTGTGACATTAATCCTATTGATGTTTCTGATATATTATTAGGCCAACCATACTTGTGGAAGCGACATGATATGTATGAGTCCCGGCCCCGTGCTGTTATTGTTACTTTGGGAAATAAATTGTACAGGATACCAGAGGTACCACCGCCTCCCACTATCTATTTGGTTATTGCAAAAAAATGCAGTAAGCTCATTTCCCAAACCAGGAAATTTGTTTTCCTAATGATCCGCCCCAAGGGCAAGAAGAAGACTGTGGCCATGACCTCCAGACATGGCTCCTCTGCACGACAACAAAAAATGGACAAGGTTGTGGAGGAGTACGGGGACATCTTCACCTCACCCACAGGGGTGCCTCTACACTATCAGGTCAAGCACCCCTTTGACCTAACCCCAGGTGCGCTGCTACCCAATGGACCGATCTATAGGTGCTCTGTTATGGAGAATGATGAAATCAAGAGGAAGATTCAGGAACTGCTGTAGAAAGGTCACATCCAGCCAAGTTCATCGCCCCATGGGAGCCCGATTGTGTTGGTACAGAAGAAGGATGGGACTTGGAGACTCTGTATTGATTATCGGGTGCTGAAAAAGATCATTGTCCAGAATAGGTACTCGATCCCATAGATTGATGACCTTGTAGACCAACTCAAAGGGGCAAAATATTTCAGCAAGATCGACTTGAAGTCTAGGTATCACCAGGTACCAATCAAACCCTCTGATGTGTGTAAGATTGCCTTCAAAGCTAAGGAGGGCCTTTTCAAATGGCTCATCATGCATTTCATATTGACAAATGATCCCGCAACCTTCATGAGGTTGATGGATGACATCTTGCATCCATTCACCATCTCATTTGTAGTGGTATACTTGGATGACATTCTTATCTTCAGCCAGACTTGGGAAGAGCACCTCCACTACATTCGAGAAGTCCTCCAAACACTGCGGCAACACAAGTTGTGTGCCAATTTGGAGAAGTGCACTTTTGGCATGACCCAGGTTCAATATCTAGGATACATTATTGATGAAAGGGGGGTGATCTAATTCATTTGGGATTAGCCAGCCCCAACCACCCTGACAGAGCTTCGCAGCTTTCTAGGTCTTGCTAATTTCTACCACAGGTTCGTGTTGGGATTCTCTTATATCACTTAGCCCTTGAGTCAAGTCACCAAGGGAGGAGCGAAGGAAAAAATATGTTGGTTGAAATATCAACAGAAGGTATTTGTAGAATTGAAACATCGCCTCTATTATGCCCCAGTGCTCACATTACCAGACTTGCAACAACCATTTGAGATCGAGACAGATGCCTCTGACTATGCTATTAGGGTATTTCTTACTCAATAGTGGTATCCAGTGGCATATCACAGTGAGACATTGTCTGACACAGTTCAAAATTATCCCACTTATGATAAAGAAATGTATTCCATTGTGCAGGCTTGTCGAAAATGGAAGCATTACATTTTGGGGAAGGAGACAATCATCCACACAAACCACCGACTCTTGCAATTTGTACAAACACAAGGGAAGTTGCAGAATGATCGCCATCAAAAGTGGTCCACACATCTGCAACAATTTCATTTGAACATCAAGTACAATAAGGGTAGCACTAATAATGTTGTAGATTGCCTTAGCCGACCACGAGTCGTGGCCATAACCACCATTCTCAACTCTTGTGGGCATAAGACTTCTGATTGGTCACTTCTCTACAAGAGTGATCCAGAATTTAGATCCTCATACAAGGCACTCTTAGGGGGTATGCAAGTTCCAAATTTTCACCTCCAAGATGCACTATTATGTCACCTGGGACACCTTTGTGTTCCTTGAAGCGAGCATGCCAAGATGATATTGGAAGTGAACTATAGTCAAGTCGCTGGGCATTTTTGGGTCGAGAAAATAGTGGCAATACCGTAGAAGTATTTCTATTGGCTGAACCTTTGACAGGATGTCAGGAAGTACATCAGATCCTGCACTGCTTGCGCCATTGCCAAACCGACCATCAAGAAGCAAGGGCTCTATACTCCGCTACCTACCCCTAGTCGACCTTGGGAATCCATCTCCATGGATAACATGTTAGGCCTTCCTTCTACTAAGCATGGAAATGACTGTGTTTTCATGGTCGTCAAAAAATTCTCAAAGATGGCCATTATGACGGCCTGCAAGAATAATATCACAATAGAAACCATTGCTAAACTCTTCTTTGAACAAGTGTGGGTGCACTTTGGGATCCCACAGTCTATCATATCAGATCATGATAGTAGGTTCCTTAGCACATTTTGGTCCAACCTCTGTTCAATTTTGGACACCAAGCTCACCAATTCCATAGCTTTCCATCCCCAAACTGATGGCCTGAAAGAGGTCGTCAACAGGATGATTGTACACATTCTACACATGTACAATTCAAAGCATCCATGCACATGGGATGAGAGCCTTCCCTATGAATAACACAATTATAACCGAGCTCTCCATAGCTCAACCGGCCACAACCCCTTTTAGGTGGGCTTGGGATTCCAGCCACTATGTCCCATTGATGCAGCCATGCCATTTGCAGCTACTCAGGCTGATTCGACTCATGTCCAGTCTGGAGATGACAAAGCAAACAACTTCATCGAGCGCATTCAGCACCTCCGCCAATAGGTTCATGACATATTGGAGAGAGCCAATGCTAAGTACAAGCAAGGACATGATCAATATCAGGTGCCACACAATTTCCACATGGGTGAAAAAGTGTGGCTACATTTTCAGAAGGAGCACCTCACTGGACCCCACCGCAAGATTCTCCTACTCTGATATAGGCCATACACCATCACCAAGGCTGTAGGGAACAATTCCTTTGAGCTCAGTATTCCACCATTCCTTGGTCTGCACCCAATATTCAATGTAGAATGCCTTCGTGCATACTTCCCACCTCTATTGGACACCTCTAAAATTGCAGAAGAACTCACACCAAAAGAGCTAAAACCATACTGCATGGAACAGGCCACCACAGACTATATCATGGACATGCAAATCAAGAACACTCGCTGTCATAAGATCCAACTGTATCAGGTTGACAAAGCTGGCCAACTCCTGCACCAAGGCAAGCGGTTCACCACGGACCAAGTTCAACAGAAGTTTCCTCATCTCATGGAGGAACTCAACGCAATGGGGACCATTTCTTCCTAAAGGGGGAGGAATTATCTAGGTGGATATTAGTGGCCACTCGCCTATTCCATTTGGGGCCCCACCTTTGTCTCTTTCAGTTTTTCTCACAACTTACTATTTTTAGCAGTTTTTCGGGTCCTGAACTTTCGAAGCCATTTTGAAGCCCCAAACGAAGATAGTATTCTGAATTTACTTCCCTGGGAATTTGAAATACCAATTTACCCAAATGGGGCACATAGTTTTGGTGCTTCATCTCCTAGGGTTAGGTTTTTGGATGTTTAGAATTCTCCATTGTTTCTCCATAATAAATAGGCCCTCGAGCCTCATTGTAATACAGTTTAGACGTCTATAGTCGCCACATCTCTTCTCAGAGATTTTCCACCAGCACCCTAGCTATTTTATTTCCATCAAGTTTGTAAGCATATTTATGTGATTTTATATTAATGAAATGAAGCCTTATTTCCACTGTATTTCTATGTTTATGACTATTTCTATATTCTGTTGCATTCCTGCATAAATCTGGATCAATCTGGAGACAGAGTTACTAATGCTCATAACTAAACCATTCCAATTTTCTGGTAATGAGCACAGAAATAATAGAGCCCTAACTTCATCATCAAATTTTACCCCTACAGAACTTAATTGATTGGTAACTGTATTAAAATCATTTAAATGGTCAGAAACAGATCCACCTTCCAACATCTTCATACTAAATAAATGTTTCATAAGAAATACCTTATTTGAGGCCAAGGGTTTTTCATATATTTTTTCCAATGCCTTACTTAAACCCTTTATTGTTGTTTCCTTCGAAATATTGAAGGCTATCGACATGGTGCAGCACATCCATATTGTTCCAAGTGCCTTTCTATAGAGAATCTCCCATTCTGCATCTATCATAATCACCGGCTTCTTTGTTTTTCCTCTCAATGGTAGGTAAAAATATTTCTTATATAGATAATCTTCATATGCATCTTCCATAGTGAGTAGTTTTGGCCATTAAATTTCTCGACCATACACTTTCCATCTTCCGCCATTTATCCCACTCAAACCAGGAACCCTTCTTTCTTGTGAGTTTATCAGCCAAATAGACCTTCGGCTATGATAATTTGTTAGAAAATTATATATGAAAGAGTAATGGAACACATAAAATATGCAGAAACACACACACAAAAAAAATTATAAAACAAGAGAGACATAGATATACATGGTTCACCCAATTTGGGCTGTGTACACCGCAAACAACTAGTCCTTCCTTTATGTTATCAAGCACACTAAAGAGACACAACCTACAATAGATCCGTTGTAATATCCTCTGTTCTCTCTCAAATTCCCCCTTTTTGTTTCTCACTCATAATACTCATACCATACACAACCACAATACAATACCCTCATAAAACACATGGGTTTCCTTCTAGGGAAAAAAACCCTAAATTAAACATAACTTCTATTGTCAGATCATTTGCCTAATGAGTGGCCCAAATTGACTAGAAATTAAATATTTATACAGAAATTTTACATCTTTTTTTAGCTTCGGGAGTGTTTCCCCAAATACACCCCCCTTGGACCCCCTAGAAAATGTTCAAACGACGGGCGACGTTGCCTCCCCATAAAGAACAGGGGTCCAATGCTATGATACATATAAGTAAAGAAGATAATCAGGCTCAACATCCAACATGTTTGGGCTGGTAAAGAAGCATGTGTCGAAGCTACGCATGATGCTTGACTCTTGTAGGAAGCATCAGATTTCAACTTGAAGAAATGCATATTCCACGTTCCTTTTGGAATCTTGTTGGGCCATATTGTGTGCCAGCAAATATTGATGGTATATTTGGCCAATATTGTAGTTATATCAACCTAGAATTCCATACTAATGAAAAACATCTACATTCCATTCTGGACACACATAATTTTACAAAAAATTAATTTAGGGTTATGCTCTGATCATTGCATCTATGGAGAAATTGTTGAAGAAGGATGCATCTCTTTTCTGGGATGAGGAATGTAAAAATAGCTTTGAGTTTCTGAAGGAAAATATTTTTACTGCACCCATTCTAATATTTCTAGACTAGTCCAAGTTCTTCCATGTACATGTTGATGCATCCAGTGTAGCACTTGGGGATGTTTTATCGCAACCCGAAGAAGGAGACATCGATCACCCCGTTAATTTTGCCAGTAGGAAGCTCTCGAGTGCAGAGCACAAATACTTAACCATAGAAAGGGAAGGAATGGACATGATCTATGCTCTACGAAAATATAGGCACTATCAACTAGGAGGGAACTTCAAAATGTTCACTGACCATTTTTATTTTAAATACCTGGTCAATAAGCTTATGTTGGAGGGGAATATTTTTAGATGGTTGTTGCTATTTTATGAATATGATTTTGAAATCATTGTGAAGCTTGGTAAATTTAATGTTGGACCTAATCACCTATCACGCATTGAGAATGGGGAGGAAAAAACCAGTCTGGAGGAGGGACTACCTTATGCGCAACTCTTTGATATTAAGGTGGTTGATGAAAATTTTTATGATATTATTCACTTTATGACCACTATAAGTGTGCCTGCTGAATATTCGGTGCAACGAAAGGAGCTGTTTTCCTATGGAACTGATTTTACACTGCTTTATGGTCAATTTTACAAGTTGAGAGTGGATGAAGTGCTAATAAGGTATGTGTTGGAACATAAAAGAAATTACACCTTGGATGAGGCTCATGGAGGTGTGGCAGGAGGGAAGGCTATTGCATAGAAGGTGTATCCTACTTGATTATGGTGGCCCGCACTGCACAACGATGCACATGCATATTTCCGAGCTTGTGACACATTCGAAGGAGTGGGGAGGGCATTGCGTAGAGATGGAATTCCTCTACATCCATAGATGGCCCTACAAGATTTTGATAAATGGGCTATATATTTTTTTGGACCAATCAATCGTCTAGGGAAGAAGACTAGCGCACACTACATCATCACTGCCACAAATTCTGTAACTAGATGGGCATAAGCTAAGACAGTCAAGGATTGTACCACAAATACTGATGCAAACTTCATCTTTTAAATATCCTGACTAGATTTGGGTGTATTAAAATATTGATGAGTGATAGGGGTACACACTTTTTTAATGAAACCATTAAAGCTTTGACAGAGGAATTTTAGATACGTCACTAGAAGAGTACTCATTATCACCCTTAGGAAAATGGTGTAGTAGAAGCTTTCAAAAAAATATTGGAGAACACGATAAAAAATATCTATAATGTAAATAAAAATTATTGGGGCATGTGCATCCCTTCTGTGTTACGGGCTTATAGGACCACATGTAAGAAGTTGACAGGGAAAAAACCTTTCAGGATGGTTTATGGGAAAGAATAAATCATGTCGGTGGAATATATTGTCCCAAGTCTATGCATCACAGCATTCAGTAATATGGCTGAGCCAAATATCATGGAGGAGCATCTGGCGCAATTAGTTGCCCTAGAAGAGGATCAACTCATTACTAACTTTCATTAGCAAGTGGAGAATGCACGTGAAATGGCCTTGCATGATAGACACATTTGAAAAAATGAATTCAAATAATGAGAATTTGTTTTGTTATATGACAATTAGTTTGCGCGCCACCCAGGAAAGTTCTAGTAGCACTAGGTAGGGCCATATATTGTGAAAGAGATCACTAATGAGGGTGTGGTGTGCTTGGCCACATTGCACGATGAAATTATTCCCGAGTACATCAACAGAAGCCAACTGAAGCCGTATAGGGATAACCTTGTGCCTACGAAATTACTATATGGTTGGAGAATGGGAATCCACTTATATGCACACTGCGAAGATGGCATACATAGACAGGTGCAGCGGGAGTGCATAGGTAGTGCGCAACAGGAGAAAATAGCTATTGGAACAGTAAATATGGGTGAAAAATATATTTTACCCTTGAATGGAGTGTTCTTTTTGCATTTAAGGAGGAGATCTTATGGGATTTTTTTACCTTTTTTATAGGGGTAAGGTGAATTTAATGAAGTTCCAACCATTTTTACTTGGGATTGTCTATAAAAGGAGGGGCGCATGTCATATTTTGTTCCTTTCATTTCTCAGTATATTACGCCTTGAAATTATGCATGAATTGCGTTGTGGATTCATCTCTGAGAACTGTATGTCTAGTCATGAGATCCCTGCATACGACGTAAGTAACCAAAAAATCATTTTTCAAACCAAACATGACAACCACGAATCCTGAAAGCACACCATCTGAAGAGCACTCTGTGCTGCTCATAGTGTCTATGGAGCCTGGATCTGATGATGTCGATGAAGTCATTCCAAAAGTACAAGAAGTCATTTCCATGTGGGTTAAAGGACAAGGCAAGATGACCAAGGGGTCATCCTGCAAGTCACGAACGTCACCTTGACAATTCACATCCCTGTGGCAGGTGACGAAGGATAGGTCTCCTGTAGGCGACCCAACCAAGAGGCCCATGAGTGCCACTTAGGAGGACATTATTTTTGTTGAGACCATATCATGGCTCCCGAAATATGTCAAGCCACACAGACCCTCTGTGAAGGCGCCCAAAGATGTGGACACAGTGTGCGCGTACCTGTAGATGTCGTTCATCCCAGAGGAAGTTATTTTGGAGGGGGACATGTTCAAAAAACTCCCATTGGTCAAATTCGATGATTATGATTTGGAAAAGGAGGAGACGTTCCCAGAGTTAACGCCTCAGTATTATCTAGAGAATTTATTTTATGATGGTGTTGTGAAGGTAGATCCCATGCCACGGGCACGTAGTTTAGGTAAAGTTGGAATCCTCAATTTTCCAAGGATTCCCCACTTTGGTAGGTATCCCATCATAAACATCTATGTGTGTTAGCTATTGGTGCTGATCCATGATGGGTGCCTATGGATTAGGAATATAATTATAATAGATGTCATGCTAATCCACTCAATCACCAACCTGCACAAGAAGGGGCCTGATCTCATGTCCAGTTTTGGAAAGAGTAATGATCTGAAAGTAGCTACTAAATTTAAGAAGGACTACAAGGTAGGGCACGAGTTCAGGGGGTCCCTAGTACAACAAATTATCGACCCAACAGTACATCTTGGAACCCTAGTCTTGGGATACAAGCTAATGTGCAAATTCCAACCTAAGGTGGTCCCTGCGCATACTATTGCATTAGAGGGATAGTGTGAGAAGGGCGTAAGTTATAATTGGTCACAATATCTTTGCCAGAAGTTATTTGAGAACACACGTGAGGCACATGAGAAAGGAAATAAGTTCATATATTCTTGGTTTCTTATTTTGATTACTTTAGTTACATGGGAGATGCCAGGGATCACAGCCTTACCGTAGATAGAACCTAGATTTTTCGAAGGAGCGCACTATGAAAATTTATGGGACTCTACAGACCCAAAGCGCTTTGTGGAGAATAACATATTCTGGGTATTATTCGAGGGTGAATTGGCCACAAAAATCCACTTGTGCCCATGGTTGTCTCTGGCTACCTATGCCAAGTAAAAATTAATTCCAGAGTTCGAGGTGACAATGCACCATATACAGATCTGGTTGCATAAGGACCCATTTTGGTACAACCTACCATACATGGTCACGAAGGGTGAAATTGACCTGGTCATTGAGACCTGGCCTAAATCATGGAAGACCACATTAGACTCTGCTACACCCGTCATAGCCTCCACGTCTGGAAAACAAGAAACAAAGGATAAAGAAGAAGAGAGGAAGTAGAAAAAGATAAAGACAAGGAGGCTGAGAAAGAAATAGAGAAAAACATTGAAGAAGAAGTTGAGTTGGATTTTGGAGGAATAGATGACCTCGACGGTACCAAAGCTGAGTCTCCCAAAGGTACTAAGCATGGCACAAAAACCACCAAGGAATGGTGCAAGAAGACGAAAGGCTCGAAGGTTGGAGGAACAAAGGACATTACACTAACGGAGGAAGACCTTGACAAGATAGCAGATGTGGTCACATCTGCATCCAAAGATAGGTGGACTACGATGGAAGAGCAGTACAAGGATATTGTAGAATCATTACAGTCAGGATTGCAGGTGTTGCAACTGAAGATGGACAACATCCAAGAAAGCATGAATCAAGCGAGGCCGATTCAAGCGAGGGCAAGCATGAGTCTAATAATCAACATGGAAGATAGCAGGATCTACCCCTCCCTAGGCATAGAAGTCATAGTAGAGAAACTTGAATTGTGCACGCAGGTGAAAATCTACCCAAAAATTGGAATATATTTTTCAATGCTACCCAATGGTAAGCTACATGTAATTCAAACAATTATTATAGAAAAATTGCAGTGCAGGGAGGTGCGCGTGCACCTGCAACTAAGTGAAGTTGAACAGAAGATCAGGGACAAAATAAAAGATTCTCTCCATGCTTAGACAACATCGCAGGTAGAATTTTCACATCGAGCAGGATTGGAAACTTTGATGGAAAGAGTTTGTGGTGACCTACCATAGGTCGCCATTCCTGCTTTAGCTACATCACACACTAAAGTTGAAAGTCTCGTAGGAGCATGGAAGGCCTCCAGATCGGAATTTCAGGCAGTTAAGGTAGATTTTGAGTAGCAGATCACAGAGTTGCAGGCCAAGCTCTAGCTAGAAACTATGCCAGGAGTGCATGCACAGTAGGTGACCTTAGTCAAAGAAGCTTCAACGACAATTGCCACCACAATTAACAAGGGAACCGAGCTACTAGAAGGAGATATGGGCCTGTGGACATCCATGTAGACAAATCCCCTGGTAAGAAATATTTCGTAGGAATTTTGTGTCAAGGAGAAAGTGTTTGATGATCTTTAGGAGGCACTTCCTACATTTGTACCTACTCAGCGGATGTCCCGGTTGCACACAAGTAAGATATTTCTGAATGAATTTGAGGACTTGCGAATAAAGAAGAACATTGTGACAGACAATATGAACCAATTGGTTGATGAACTAATGAAGCTGTCACAAGAATTGGATGCTGCTATGAAGAACCTGAACTTGACATATCAGAGCATCAATCTTGCCACAGAAGGGATGACTTCTTAGAAATTAGTGAACACAGCGTAGAGTGTGATTGATCAGAGCACGAGCGTTCTTATGCCCTCTATTGCTAGCATCAAAGAATTAAAGACAAATATGAAGACCCCAAAACCTCTGTGACTCGGTACAAGTCATAATATTGTGTTGGGGGCCTGTTGGAGTGAGGTCCCTTAGGACTGCAATTTTCATAAAAATATAGTATTTTTGTAGTTTTGAGTTGTGCGCGCTAAGCAATGCACAGCTTAAGGGGATTTTGGGTGGGTCAAAGCCCCTTCATGAGTTGTAATGGGAAAAAGGGTAGATCTAGGAGTCTCAAACCATGGTTTGCGAACCTTAGTATGATCACAGGCTAAATTATAACTAGAAGTCTATATCGAGTCAGATAGGACATGTTTTGATGAAATTTTAGGAATGATAGTTCTATGAGATAAGTCTGTGTTTTTTGTCTAGGTTTAGAAGACTCCTGCTAGTTGTGTGCACAGATACCTTAGTCATGTTGTGTGCTGACACTGCTGGCTATGTGCGCGGGTAGAACTGAAGTACTGTAAGGATGTTATGAACTATTTATTAATCAAGGACTATTTTGAACAATTCTGAGTATCAAATGCATCTGTATTTTTCTTTCTTATATGTTTTTTTGTATTATTTATGTTTACTGCATCGAATATAGAATCTTTGTTTAGATCGGGTGCAGACCTGTTTACTGTTTTATATGAATGTCAATTACATGGATCGATTGTTGTAAGGGCTGAATATTGTATTGCTAGGATAGTTAAAGAGATTATAGATCTATTTTCTACATGTGCACACTGAAAACAACCTATGATAATTGACTTATGGTTTTTTGGTAGGGTTTCTATTGCGAAGGACAGCCCGCTATCATTATAGATCTGAAGAGACCCACATCATTTAATTCTCTCTTAGGGTGTGGAAACTTGGTTCCAACACCCCCCCATACTACTTCAGGTGAGATTTTGACTTGCACAAGTAGATCACTGTCGAAAGGGCCTATAGTGAGAAGGTTTTGTTGGTTAAGCTTAACTCTGAACCTGGATCAGGATCCCTCAAGCCAACACTTCTCTTATATTTAAGAAACAAGGGAATATAGAAACTAAAATGTATCCTCCCTCAATATCAAAAACAAGAATATCTCGAGACTAAACTGCCTCAACCCACAATATCAACAAAAGAGGAATCCGGAGGCTAAGCTACCTCAACTCTCAATAACAACAATAACGAAATCTAGAGACTAAACCACCTCAACCCTTAATATCAACAACAAGGGCATCCAGATACTAAAATACCTTAAAAATCAATAGAAACGATAAGTGCATTCAAAGACTAAACCACCTCAACCCTCAATAACAACAAGGCCATCTTGAGGCTAAACTGCGTCAACCCTCAGTAGCAACAATAAGGGAATCCATAGAGTAAATTGCATCAACCCTCAATAACAACAATAAGGGAATCCATATACTAAACCACCTTAACCCTTAATAAAAACATCAATGTCATTTAGAGACTAAACCTCCTCAACCCTCAATATAAAAAACAAGGGACCAAACAATCCCATACTTGCATGTCCTATCAAATTATACAATGCATACACATATACAATGTACAAAAAAACACATACACCTACACCCAATGTAGAACACCACACATACACCAACACCTAGTGTAAAACACGATGCATACACCTACATCCAGTGTACAACACGACACATACATCTACATGGTGTACAACATAAGAAAAACACCTACACCCATTGTACAACATAACACATACACCTACACCTGGTGTACAACATGAAACATATACATAGAGACCATATAATACCATGAATATCCATGTCACAATACAACAACTAGATAATAGACATAACACAGTACCACATGTACACAACAAAGCATGTATGACATGTACAAAATAACATATGTACGAAAACACCACATGTACACAACACCTCCTGCACAACGTGTACACAACACCACCTGCATGATCTAATCACAACACCACATGTAAAGAACACCACATGTGCACAACACCACATGCACGTAACACCACATGTACCACATGTACATAGAACCACATGCACACAACAACATATGTAAAACATGCACACAATACCATATGTACATAACACCACATATACAACATGCACAAAATGCTATAGGTAAAACATGTACAAAAAATACCCAATAATGGTATTGCACATCTAGACATGAGATTGTCTCTACTAGGAAACCTTTCATGTCTTTCTACTATCCATGCTTGTCCCAACATGTTGCAAATCACACTACTTTCATTCTGTTGAAGTACCCCTCAACATAGCATGTCCATAACATAAACATAGTCATAGTATAAGAAAATAATATGAAATAATATGTACATGATACTGACCTCATAGATCTATCAGGGCTACACTTCTGACTTGATTTCTCATAAGACTAGGAATCCCTTCATGTCATTCACCTGCATAAGTAATAATTCTTCAACAAGAAGGATCCCTAGTGACCCTGCCAAAAGATAACATACATAGATATATGCATATATAATAATCAACATAAAATAATCATGATCCCTGAGGACCCTGTCAGACAATGACATACATACATTTATACATATATAGACATCAACATAATCATGATAAAAAAATAATTACTAGATATGATAAGGCTAAGGTTAACATAAATTCCTTTATTCGTGCACACCATCCAAAAAGTAAAGAACAAAAGTTCCCAACATAGCCAGGACATCTGACACCTCAAATCCATTCACTTTATCTTTCATGTTACCTTTCTTATGACTATCTTGCCATTATCCATTACCCCAATGGACCCAAACAATCCAATTAACTGTCATATTCTTCCCTTCATCCGCCCTTTACTCATGCACCAGGATTCATTTGGGTCTTCCATTACCTGTTTAGTTTTGTTCAAATCTTCCCAAGCTCCATTAATTTTTTTCTTCTCCAACCAATTCCCAAGAGCCTCAAACCATAAAAGAAAAGAACAAGAAACAAACAAGAAAACCATGAAAACCAATAGCAATACGACACCATACACAAACTCACATCACCATGTATGAGACACAATCAAAACCGAAATCAAGAATAAACAAATCAAAAAACATTGAAAGAAAAAAAAATTCAACATACACCATGACTCAATCCCCATGGGTTACCAATTCTTCAAAGGGAAAGCTCATCCTGAGCCTCCTTCAAGATTTCCTCACAGCCTCTTATGCCATGCAATCCCAACATCTAACTTCCATAAACACATAACTATGAATGCATAAGTAAATATAACAATATACTATTTACGTTACCTTGTTGTACCCAACACATTGAACTGTAACTAAAAATGTACATATATCATCTCTCAAGTGACTCCAATACCTTGATGAATCTAGCCATAACTAGAAACAAACTGTTATACCTGTTAAATACACGTTCTTGAATTTAACACATATCTACATCATCTCATACATAATCAAGGTTAAAAATACTTATTCCATTCATCCAAAGCACTCATTCACTTGGAATAGTGGTTTCCAAACATAGCCAAAGGAATTCTCACTGTTATAGGTCAATTTGGGCATCATTCCCCATAACCTTGTCAAATAGGACATCATCCACGGGATCAACAAAATAAGGTCTATCATCCCCTATCATTTCAGTTGATACATGCACTAAGACAAGAACAAACCATTCATTACTTCTTTTGCAAGGTTTCCAATATTTGAAGTGTATGTTATATCACTTATGAGCTCACCAATGCTGCCCATCAAAGGACTAACTGCGTTTCATATGTAGCTCCCTCCATTCAAGGGTGCACTGCAATGCACTTCTCAACATTCAAGAGTGCATTGGTCAAATGGGAGCCAAATTATCATTGTTCTGGAATATCCACATGGCCAGTGCCTTCTAGAAGAGTCCATATGTGTCAAACTTCGAATCCAAGTGTCCATCCAACACCTCTAAGCTTGCGAACATGTCTTTCCTATTATTAGAAAGTCATTTATTGAGAAAATACCTTTACTTTCCCTATAAATTGAGCACATATCCTAGTGCTAGAAAAGGGAAGAAATTTGGTAAAGAAATGTTGTTGGATTTTCAATTGAGAGAGTGATAGGAGTTATATGCTCCTCGTGAGATGTTGATTGTGATGAGGCTGGGATGATGCTGGAGCTAGTGACATCAAATCGATCATTGGTTGTAACCTCCTCCTTGTACTCATTAATAAATATTGTTGTTCATTTTCCCATATATGTATCTGTTTATGGTTCTATTTATCATGTAATGGATTCTTAACTGATATATATCTTTCATGTTTAATATATTCAACTAATTAAGTTAATTAGGCATCTTTATATTGCAAATATTTTTTTTTTAGTGTTTATACTTGCAAGAACTAGTTTGGCGATCTAAGTTGGATTGGAGGCTACAACAAAAGTGACAGAAGGAGAATTGGAAGCGTTTGGATCACAAGTAGGTTCCTCTATCCTTCTTTGTGTCTATTTCCTCTTAGAGAAGGTTTTTGCAAAGTCTTTGATCTATTGTTCTAAATGCATAGCACCACATTTAGGGAATTTGATTTATCCATAATTCATAATTCCGCATAACAAATTGGCGACTCCTTTGGGGAATTTCGCTTCATTCCTGGTGTTTTTTCCTCTTCTTATCCACCCAATAACATCTAACTTCAATTATTATAATTTTTGAGTCAAATTATTACATTAGAAGTGTGTTCTGTAGCTTGAATTTTGAATCTCTGATGCGCCCAAGGCACTGTCGATCAAGACACAATGCACAGTAGTGCATTGTCTCCCACTCAGGGGTGCATTGCAAAACACTCTCTCCCCTTAGAGAATTCATTGCCCCCTTAGCCAACGAAATTACATTTGAATTTGTCATTTGCATCATACTCAACCATTTTTTTGATGTGTTTTCGGTTGTTTGATACCTCTCAGAGACCACTGAATTTTCCCGAATCTTCCTCCTTTGGAAAGTAAGATTGTTCAATGTCTCTTTAAGAGTTTTTATTTATCATTGAAAAATCAAATTCAAAGTATTTTAGTTCTGCATTAGATCCATTTGTTTTCGTAAAGGAAATTGTCGTTAAATTCTTTGTTTCCTGTAGGAAAAATTGTAGTTCCATTCTTCGTTTTTCCTAAAAGAGAAATTGTTGTTAAATTCATCGTTTCTCAAAGAATAATTTTTTTTTTTTTGTTGATTTGATGCATATAGTTTCCTTTCTTCATTCACATTAAGGGAAATGAAAAGAAATACCTGCATTTTCATAAAGTAAATTGTGTTTTTTCATAGGAACAAATCAGGAAAGTTGCATATTAGTTTGTGCTCTTTGTTGTTTGCTCTCAAATTGGTTGCTTTTTCTCCTTAGTAGCTAACATTTTCATTGAAAAACCTAAAATTGAAAAGTTTTCTTATCATATTAGTTTGAATTTTAGGAATTTCCATCACATCATCACGGTGAACCTTGAGAGGAAAATTGATAAACAACATCAACTTAAAATTTACACCAATTTACCTAAAAAATCATTGGAACCATAACGATAATATTTAGAAGGTCTAGGCTAGAGATGTGTTCTGGCATTGTAAAACATAGCAGTTGTTGTTAATTTTCTATGATACATTCCAAGTGTGATACTTCAATCCATGTACATAAGTATATCGTAGCTCTTCCACGTATCTTTGGGTATATCGGGTGGTGTTTTAGTATGAAAAGTATAAAGGGGTGCTCTCACTGTGCAATTTTGCATTAGGCAACGCTAATACAGACTTGGGCCTCCACATACCTTTGGGTATATTTTGGAGGAAAAATTTAGGTTTCTATCCATCCATAGTGAACTGAGTCAGCCACCTTGTAAATTTTGATACACCGAACACATCATTCAGGGAGATTGCCTTCCCATACTTCTTGGTTCACCAAGAGGTATTCTACAGTTCACAGTTTTTTGGTAAAACTTTCGCCTAGAATTACCCTTTTAATTTGTCTATTTATTTTTGGTCATAAAATAAATTAGTCATCATTGAAGAAGAACATCCATTTCCCTGTCGTTTGGATAGACTAGCATTGAAACCACATTTACTATCGAAAGCCATTTCTGGTCAACGAAGATGAAAACACTCTACCGAAACCAGTACCATCAATACCTCTGGTGAAGCATCATATTCACATATACTAGAGTTAGCACACATTTTTTCTACAAATATTGGTTCATCTACTGTTGTCGAGACAGAGTCCTCACAGCTACCCGTGGTCATGATCCATCCAATCAGTAAGACCATACCTCCCAAACTTGACTTTTTTCAACTGGAAGTTGATGCAGATCCTATCTCTTTTTTGCTAGAACATATGAATCCTAAAGTTGAAAGACTGGAAGTTATTCCTATATCAATCGCCCCTGAAATATACTTTGGGTCTGATGGAAAAACCCTTCCACCTGGTTTAATTTTGATTGAAGAAATACCACAAGACAAAACACCTTTAACTCCAACTCATTTTGGGGTGGAGCTTTACCTCTATGAGTCTTTTCCTCAATCACCTACCCTTGCTTTTGTTGATCCTATCCCTATTCGAGTTCTTTTCGATTTAATAAGGTATACATTTGGTCCAGTAACCATGCCTAAACCAACATCTTCAGCTAGACCATCTATTCCAATTGTGAAACCACCTGCTCTCGCTACCCCGTCGATGTTCACAACTTCACCAGAGTCATAATTACATGGTGGCCCTGGTCCCATATGGTTATAAATATTTATCTATAATTTTCTCTGGTGCATCTTCAAACCCATGGAATTCACCAATGTCATCGTTTAGTATTCTAACTCGTAAACCTATCATGAGTATCGAATGACTTGATCATTTATATATATCATCAGGGCAATATCAAGCTGGACCATCTCGGTATATTCCATCCAGTACAATCTCGACTGGACTCCCTGAATTTGGAGAACAATATTTTTCATCCTATTATACTCATCATGCTGGGGGGAAACCTATGGTCACCAACTTTCATAGTACTCTGTCATTATTTGGTCATCTTAATGTCGAAATGAATGTTTGTTAATGGCAACCCACTCTGCTTATTAAAACCACAAACGTTTGTACACTCGTATCAACCGGTTCAACCTATTTCACCCACATCAAATCCAATTTTTAAAACATCGTTATCCCTGTTACAAGCTCAAGCTGTTGTTCCTCAACCATCTCATGCGGGTCCTTCAACTCAATACTATCAAGTATTGGGCACTCAGAATCCAACTCCTTTTTCTACTTTACAACAACCACTTGTATCCAGATCATTTATTCACAAACTGGATTACCATATTATGGGATGTATAGCCATGACTAGGTTATACCTATCCTCAACCGAATCCAAGTTATCCTAATTTGGGTTATAAAATTGGTGGATAGACCCCTTGTCAGCCACAGGCGCAAATGCCACAACCTTCATTTCAACAAGTATCATACCCAGGTTTTGGTCAATAGAATCCTCAAACTTATTCCTATCAAAACAACCCCTATCTGGGTTATCATTAACACATTCCTTATGCTGGTGCTCAAAGGCCTATTGCCCAATCAATTCCTTCATACCCTGGCTATTCTCAACCTGACCTCAATCGACAGTTTCCCTTTATTGCAACTTTACAGTTATAGGATTTAAACCATCTCACCAATGATCCAATCAACTATGCTCCTTGGTGGCTGGTGATACCTCATAAATTACCCTCGGAGATTCTTGATTTCAATGGAAACCCTAGGGAAGACTTGTTGACTCATGTTATGACTTATAATTTGTGGTGTTTGCTATCACCCAAAAATTCTCAAAACATCATTGTGTCAACTCTACTTTTGGTCATGATTTCAAGGAGGTTTAAAAGTCATTTTAAGTTTTTAGGGGTTAAGTGATAGGGTTAGAGTCTCATTTCCATTCACAAAATAAAGTATAGCAACCTTATTTCATACAATGACAGTCTTATATCATGTTTGGAAAGTCAAATTTTAAACCATTTTGAAATTTTTTTTATTAAGCCATGAAACCATGTTTTTGTAGCACAGACAGTGTAAAAAACTGCTTTTGTGCTATGAAAACGCTAGTCATTTCGTAGCGCAAAACCCTAAATTTTCATTGAGCGCGCTACGAAATCGAGGATTCATAGCAAGTCATGTCAAGTCATCAAATCACTCAAATTTCGTTAATTCTTCATCATTAGGTGTCAGCTAGGAGTCATTTCTCATGCATGCAACCATTCAAAACCATCATTACATTTGTTGGAGGTCATTTATGTTAGTTATTTTCAAAATTCAAAAGGGGCTGGTCTTTTTTTTTATTGTCTCATTTAAAGAAGAAATACATACATGCCCTTTAGAATGATAAGCTCATGGTAATCTCTTACCAAAGCTTCTCTCATATATCAAGCGAGGCTGATTACTATTTTCAAGCGAGGTTGATTAATATCCCAAGCGAGGTTGACTATCTCGAATTCAAGAGAGGCTGATAAATCATAGTTTCAGGAAACTAACAGGAGGCTAAAGAGGCAAATTGAGGATCTTGAAATCCAATTGGCAAACTCTGAAGAAAGTTAGCCACAGTAGAAGTAAGACAACAAGTGAAAAATCCCTAATATAATTTTGTTTTGGGAAATTCATCACTTTTGGAAACCGTCACAAAGTTGACTTATATTGATTTCAAGGTCCAT
Source organism: Pinus albicaulis (assembly GCA_034641835.2). Classification (NCBI taxonomy): domain Eukaryota; kingdom Viridiplantae; phylum Streptophyta; class Pinopsida; order Pinales; family Pinaceae; genus Pinus; species Pinus albicaulis. The sequence goes on along the minus strand of CM076583.1, from coordinate 661,102,813 downwards.
ACACATCAAAGTCATCATTTAAGACTGTATATATTCTCAAGGCTTAAACATGATGAAGAAACTGTGTAATATGGAGATACATAGTAGTTTCGTAGCGCGCTACAAAACTGCTGTAGGTGCAGTTTTAAACATTTTAATAACATTCCAAGAGGTAAACACCAGGTTTTTAAAGTTTTGATGCTATTAGAAGATTAAAATAGGTTAGAAATTAAGTTCTATATGTTAAATAAAAGGAGATTAGATATTGAGAGATATTTTACAAAGGCATAGCTACTGCGCTACGAAAACATCTGATATTTTCGTAGCACAGACACATCAGATCTCTTCAAACTCTTCCAGGAACTTAATTTTTCTCAGGTGTAAGGATATGTTTCTATGGAATTAATAACATATATCACTTGTATAAAGAGGGCCATTTTGTTAGAAAAAGGATTCAAGGAGCATAAACGAAGGTTACAGCTATATTGCAGGGAACATGTTCCCAGTTTTCAGGACAGATAAGGGATAAGATAACATAATATGAAAACAAGGTTATGGGCATCATCAAAGTAAAATACATGGATTTTCAGATATCAGTGGAAGCATTAAAGGTTTTATGAAAATTATTGGTGAACATGACACATATGAAAATGATCTATCCATGATCATAATGTTCAAAAAGATGCAAGGGCTTAATGATGAGCTAGAGAAGACATGTTACTATTTTTTTTTTTTTAAAATATCAATTGCTATGAAGTTTTAACATCTCCAAGGCACTAATTTTGAAAAAAAATTCAACAAATGAGCCTGCATAGCAGTTTCGTAGCATGCTACGAAACTGCTGAAGCAGCCTTTCACCATGAAGAGAAAAATTCAGTTTTCTAGCTTTAGTAGTAAATTTAAAAAGAGGGTTTCGGGCAATGGAAAACGAATTTTGAAAACTGAAAGAGGTTTTTCTTCCTAACATAATTAACTACCAAAAAATATCTCAGTTTCATCAAATTCGTTATAAAATGGGAGATAAAAGGCTTTCTTTGAAGCCCTATTTTCAGAAAACAGAGTTTTCTTGTTTAACACATGTTTTTCAAGGACAGTTTCTGGACAATAAAAGAATGATTTCAAAAAACCAAGAGAGGTTTTTATTATAGACAAAATGGAATTAAAAAAAAATCCATCAGTTTTTAAAAATACATAATGGATGAGAAGATAAAGGTTCTGTCCCAAGACCTAATTTTTAGGGAAGAAACAGGAATAATTTGCTGAAGTAGTCTTTTCATCATTTTTCATAACAAACTTTGAAGGAATATTTGTGAGTTTGGTTTTGAAACTTCTTGTGGGATTGTTTCAAGTAAATATAAAGGCTATCATTAAATAAAAATATCAAAATATCTTGAAGAAAGGAGTGAAAACACTACGCTACGAAAAGCGCTACGAAACTATGCTACTTTTGTAGCGCAGATCTGTTTTTACTATTTTGAGAAGTTCAAAGTAGATTTTGCATAGATGGAATCAAGGGATAACTTGGTAAATATTTCAATCATGTTCCTAACATAAATTAGGCTCGAATTCATCAATTAGAAGTGGTCAAAACATCTCAATAAACCAAAAGGATCCGAAGCCTAAAAACAGGGAAACATGTTCCCTAATTTCTAGGGCAGTTTTATCATCAGTAGCAGGGTGACTTTAAGTGAATGGTCAACATAAAAATTTGACCATGCATTGAATACACTTGGAAAATGATGTAATTTAATTTCTAGATAATTTTATTTTAGTCATGAGAAGGATTTTTACTCCTAATTGCATTAGAACTTTATAACAGACAGTTAACTGTCACATGTAATTAATAGGTAGTTTTAGAGTAAATAGGTGTGAATCTAAGATAGAATTAAAATTTCTTGGAATATGGATCATAGAATCCAATGTTGTTATGACTCTATAAGAGAGATGAGGTCGAATTCCTCAAGGTTGGAAATTTTCGTTAACAAGCATATTGTTTTGTTGTAGCAGAAACTGTGTTTTTATATTAATACAGAGATATTGGTTTCATCACTCAGGATTCAGAAAGGGTTATTGATGTTTGATATTTTCATGGTTTTCCTTTTTCAATTACTTTTAGTGGCATGAAATCTTATAATTCACTGAAGGTGCTATAATGTCCTTCATATGTTCATGAACTGTGTTTATTTTCTGTCCTACTGTTCTGTTGATGCATCTAATCCCTGAAATGCCCTGATTTCCATATGAAGCTGATACTCATGTTTTGTGAAAACACACTTGACTCCATAAGCCCAATAGATGTTTGTTGATTAGCAGTACAACCAATTATCCATTTTTATAAATTTTACTCATATATTTAGCCATCTAATCCTTATTTGAAAATCATAAACCTATTGAGAGAGCCCCCTCAGGTTGAGGAGGCTAAGCCTCAACTAAAAGTCTGGTTTGAAATAGTTACTCAGAGTCTTCTTGATCAGCAGCCTATCAGGGTCTGATTTTGAGATAATATTTTGGTTTGTCTTCCGGGATCCTGAAGATTATTCATTCCCGTAATCAACACGTTGAACTTCTGAAGGTAGCAGGAGATCAGAAAGCTTTTCGAGGCTTCAAAACTACCTTGGCGACTCCACACATCAAATAATCAAATTGGAAGCTGACTCCACTGCTTTAATATCAGTAGCTAGATGAAGTTTCAAAATGAGTTCCATTGCAAGAATGAATGCCAGGTATGCCCCTATGAATTGGTCTCATATCCCTGTTTTTCCAAATCCTATGCCAAAGATTGAATGGTTAGATGATCTTCCAATATTCAAAGATGAAAAGAAAGAAAACGTTGCTCTTCATTTAGTTAGGTTCCACATGCATGTACACAGTCTTAAGGTTCACTTCCCTTAATATTTCCTCATGAAGATGTTTATGACCACTCTAGAAGGAAAATCATGGTCTTGGTATAAAGGTTTAGAAAATGGTTCATTATATTCTCTTTCTAATTTTCATGATGATTTCTATGAGATGTATAAAGAGTGTCATCCCTCCTTATTGTTGATCAAAGATTGATGTAAACATTCTACGAGTTTTATTCAGTATTTGGAGGATTGTCATGATGATGATGAATTTATGGATGAAGAAATTTTAGAGGCTCTTCATAACAATAAATTTCAACACCTAGAAGAAAGGATAACATCCCATGACATGAAACATAGAAATAAACTGGATTTTACTTACAAAAATCTTCTTACATCCTTTGAGATTGATGTAGAGATGTAGCAGACTTGTCAGCCTTTGGATCATAATGAAGATGAAAATCATTGCAAATACCAAGAAGAAATACTGGAAGACAGTTTTTATAACCCTCAGGTAGAGAAAAAGGTTGATTACTTATGTCATACTTTGTAGCAACCTACTTCAAAGAATGATCAAAATAATAAGGAAAGGTAGTTGGATAGCTTATCAAGTAAATTTTGTGTGGCTAAAAATCAGTTGTTAGAAGTTACAGGATGTTATGAGGATCATCAAGCTGATCATGTTTTCTGGGATCCTATAGCTAAATACATGGAAGAGTTTTACTCTCCAGTGTTTCAGTTTTATTTTTACTATGAAGATCAGTTACAATTTCAGTGGCAATGGTCATCAAAATATCATAGTTTCTTCGAGTCCCAATGTAGTCAAACAACTCAAATATCAGATAAAAAAAATGACTGGCTACATTGGAAATTTCATATTGATTGAGCTGAATTAAGTTTGCAATTGATAGGGTAGGTAGGAATGTGCAAATATGGTCAAGGTTGACTGAGAATTTTTAGTAGGTACAGTTTGAAGCAAATTGGGCAGAGTTCTATTTTAAAGGAATGGATTGCATCACTAGAGCTACCAGTTCTTAGTGTACCACAGTGGTACACTATCCCAAGTGGAGCCACTGTTATCACCCAAAAAGTCTCAAAAAATCGTTGTGTCAACTCTACTTTTGGTCATGATTTCAAGGAGGTTTAGAAGTCATTTTAAGTTTTTAGGGGTTAAGTGATAGTGTTAGGATGAATCTTTAGCATAAGTGTACGAAAAAATACCCTTTTAGCTGTGCATAATAGACATCCCTAACAACAAAATATGGCTACTAATATCTTCAAATCTGCAGTTAGTTGATCAAGAAAAATGCTGCAAAAATATAGATCTATGCATAAAAAGACATTAAGAAGTAAAAATAAGGTTTTTCTCCATGCATCCAATAGAAAATACAAGAAAAATATTTTTTGAAGAATTTTATATTAATGGCACCTGGGAGGAAAACAAGAAAGGTGTTTCCAATTCTCCTGAACGGGATGGGTTCTTGGAATTCCTCAGCACTTGAAATCTAGAATTTCTCTCTCTTGTTGGTGTAGAAAACCTAGACAAACATAGAACTCAAAGGGAGCTCACAAAACAAATAATAGAAAATATGACAATGATAATGGCTCAAAGTTAGACCAAGAGTATAGATCTAGAGTGATCTAAGAGGCAACAAAAGGTGATGAATGGTAGGAAAAACCCTTCTATTTATAACAAAATATTTGGTCATTCTAGATCTTGGTGCATGATTAAAATAATATTAACCAAATCTAGATCCACCTTTTATGGAATATTTTATTATATTTGTTGGAGGGGAAAGGAATTTGACTTGGGTGAAAGCCCTTTCTTTGTAAATAATAAATAAATAAATTATTTATTTATCATTTTAAGGAATTGGTTGAATGATAATTAAATAAATAATATTTATTCAATTATTTATAAATGATTTAGTCAAATTTAACAAGGAATATTATTTAAATAAGGTTTAAATAATTATTCCTAGAAAATAATAAGATAAATAAGGATTTATCTAATTAATTTCCTTGTTTTGGGTTAAATATGACCAGAAATAATAATTAAATTACTGTTTAATTAATTATTCCATGAGGAAAACCAAACAAATATAGATTTGTTTAATATTTCCCTTTGGGGTTTCCTGTTTAGACCATAAACAACCTAATAAATGTGTTTTATTAAGTTATTTTACATAGTGAAAGAAATTTTACGTAGGGTAAAATTGGTCTTACATGGTGTACTTGGGTCCATCTAATGATAATAGGTTAGATGACCAAAAAATGGTGTAACAGATTTCCCCCCAGCGTGCGAGTGTTAGGAGAAAATCGTATGACCGAAGTACGTTGTAAGAACTCAATCACTAGACATCAAAAGGGAAGTCAGAGAGAGGAATGTAAGGTAGACTAATGTGCTGAAGAACTAGACCCTGAGGAGACGAGACTTACAGGTGCGACAAGTCTCTTTTTATGAGTGGGCACCTGTGCTAAAGGCGGCGGGGGAGGCATACCTATGCCCGCCGAGACAAAGTACAAAAGAATAGTGCATCCAATAAACAAGGGATCGAACCATAAAGTACAAGCTGGCATAAATATGAGCCAGATAAAAGATATAATGATGAATCCCACATACATGTTGTGCCTGGGATAACAACCAGGACTTATACAATAATATGTGAGTTCATGAGATACAAATACAACCCAAATGCCCCTATAAACGGGAAGGGCTCGCAAAATTTGACTGATACATGCAAATCATAAAGGCGCTGCAAGTGGCTAAGGCTGACATCGTCAAATATATGGAGCTGCATCTAAGGCTACAATGAAAAGGTCATCCGGGCATGTGGGGGGCTACCTGTAGGGCCCCCCCCTCATGAGGGCTGAAACATCTCACACACGCCTGGGAGTCATCAGTCTCATCTGCTACATCACTGAATCATCAAGCATATGGATCTCGATCTTGCTGGAAGTAGCTGGAACTAAGAAACAATCAAGTCAAAGGACTGTAAGGAGTCTCTTTGCTTGATCCGAGGTGCCGAACAAGAATGGAGGCTAGAACCAAGATACACCGCCTTCTGGACCTATCCTCTAGAATGGATAAGCTGATGTCGATAGAAGGAGATCTGCCTTAGGTGAGGTGATTAGAGGTCCTCAACTAAGGCACGAAGGAAAATAATAGAGCGACAGACATAATGACACCAATGATGATGATGGAATGGGGGGTACTGAGTAGCGGACGAATGACTTCCCTTGCTACAGCATGAAGGGCATGGATAACCTGGCAGTGACTGACACGAGATCAAAGGGATAAGGGGCAGTAGGACTGTAGGCTATAATGGGTGACACAAGAGAGAGACAAGGAAATGAAGGATGCAAGACTATAGTGGGATACAAAGTGATGCAGGATAGACTCCATGAATGCGATGATGAATCAACTCGGATGCTCTAAACAAGGGTGAATCAATGATGCTGCCACACAGTGAAGGTCCGAAAGGGACCTGAAAAGCATGAGTACAAGATGGTATCTCATGACGAAAATCAACATGAATAAGGACAAGTATGGAGGGAAAGTGGTGCCCCAAGTACAAGTGTTGTAAGTGAGGAAATCCGATTTTGAGGAGAGGTGACGTGACCCTTCTTGGACAAAATGCATCCTAGTGAAGTATCAAATCACGAAAAACTAACAGATACCCATTTGAGGGCTCGGTGAGAGCTTTCCAATGGTGCAGACGGTTTGTCAAACTAAGCTATGGTTTTGCCATAGAAAGTGAAAGAAAAATCAAGTGTTTCTCTTCTAATAAGGCATTTTCCCTCCAAATTCACTCATTTTCTTGTGTAGCTATGGTGAATGTAGAGAGGAAAGAAGGCCATGAATCTTGTGGCAATTGTAGCGGAAAAATCGATCGTTGGAATCGAGATCCGTCAGTTGCAGGTAAGAGGCCTAACCCTACTCTTTCTTTTTGATGGATTGAAAGTTTAGTTTAGGTACCCAGAGCTCATGAACAGGTCAGGTCTAACTTTTTGGGGTCCGTTCTGCGACCTGTGTAGCAGGTATTGGGCATAAAACTATGACCTATCCCAAGAAATGACCTGAAAAGTGAGACCTGTCAGAGAAAGGGGGTTTCAGTGCTGTTTTTGGCCGAGATCTGGGATTTTTATGGTTGAGGGGCATAGGTTCCCCCAAACATGTTTTTTTCATGCCAAAATGCATTTAGAAAAAATGGGAATATAAACACATTTTAATGATGTGGTGCACCATTTGTTTTCGTTATGGTTATGCAGTTTGAGAAAGGAAATGGAGGATTACCAATCTCTTTTAGTACTGCATATATGAATCAAATGGACTTTAATTTTCTGGGTTGGAATACCTGGTGTCACTATCCCAAAGAGAGGATTTGGAGATAATGAACTGATTCTTTCCTAGAAAACCCATAGTTTGGTCAACAACAATCTCTAAGAGACTGGGTTGCTGATGTAAGATGAAGGAACGATAAGGGGTATCATCCCTAGAGTGATCTGAAGTGATATGGGACTCTAGAGATTCTTCTAAATGTGGAAGAATAATGGTAATAAATTTGACGTGACTAGATACATTAGGAGAGTTGTGGAGAATTGCTTCTCCTGGTCTCTCAAATATGGGTGCCCCCTTACCCAAACATTGGGTTTCAATGTAATGGTCACAAGGTGTATGTGGTTCGAACGCATGGGTTTGATGTAAGGGGGAATAGATAAAGTCAGGGGTGGTGATTCCTTCCATAATGTCATCATATTGATAGAAGATGGCGTGACTGGTGAAAGAAATACCAATGACGTGGCGAAGCTACCTGACTCATCATCACGAGAAGAGAGGGTCAAATGCGCATCGTCACAAGGGGTGACAGAAGAGTAAGCAGATAAAGGATCTAGTGATGTTGAGCCCAAGGTGATCAATGAAGGGAGGTCAATTGAAACATCAGGGGAAGTCGCCAAGGGGACTTCCACCAAGGGTCTCATGGATGATGATAGGTAGAAAATGGTGGAATCGGGCTCCGTCATCTCGACATCGGGAGGGGAATGTCAATGGGAGCAGGTAAATCCTCAAGCTGACCTAAATCATACTGCACAAGTATGGGAGAGGTAGACTGATTTTGTTCAATCTTGTACTCTCGAACTACCTCTAAAGAGGCACGGTAATGCATCAGGTGTAGACAATGGTGGGAATAATGGCCATTGACACCACACAGAGCACAGGTTTTTTTGGTGCGAATAGTATTTGGGTTCTTGGCTATGGTTGAGGAATAAACAGAGGTTTCAGGGACTGTAGACTCAGGGAACGCGACTTTAACCATAGGTTTAATATAGGGCAACTCGGGACAAGTATGGGTGGCATGACCAACGACATCACACAAGGTGCAAGGCTTTACGGGCAGAGTAGGGGTAGGGTCAGTCATGGTGGCCTTGTCTTTTGGTGCCCCCTTGTGAGCTTTGCCTTTCTTTCTCAGAGCTGGCACAACAAGAGAAGGGTCCTGTGGAGCTACTAGTGGCACTGTAGCAACATAAGAAGCTAGGGGAACCGATTGAACTGGTGTCAAAGAAAGGTATGGTTTGGGGTGACCAGGTGGGGTAGCGGCTGGAGGGTCAAGGTACTAGACTGGTATACCTAGGGTCAGGTTGGGGAGAGAAAGGGTGGCCATGATGGGAACCGAATAGACTCCGGGAGGGGGAGAAAGGAAAGGTATCTGAACAACGAGGTAATGACTAGGAGGGACGGCTCCAAGATGGTTGAGGCCTGGTGGAAGCGACCCAGGAGGATAAAGGGGCTCATGGGTACCAGCTATAGGAGAAGGGCTAGAAGGAGGAGGTCTGGCTAGCTGAGATGAAGGGCTAGGAGCAGGTTGCGGTGGGCGAGGTTGAGGTTGCTGACTAGTCGAAGCGGGCCGCTTAAGGGTAGCATGAGATGATTGCATCATGCAAAAATTCGATAAGCTAGGATCAGAGATAGGGGGAGGAGGAAGACCAGGGAAGGTTCCAAGAAAATAGGAGTCTTTGTAGACACCAGGAGAGACACTGGTCAAAGAATCGGCGGTTTTCTTATTGGCCACAGAAGAGATGGTCGTCTCAGGAGAGGTATGAGATTTTGTCTCATGATATGTCAATTGGTCAATGGTGACTATCTTTCCATTATGAGGGAAATACATCTTGCGGTATACCGCGGATGGGACAATAGACATGGCATAGGTGTAGCTACGCCCCAAAATAATGTTATAATCAAGAGGGGCATCAATGAATTCAACGTCAACGCAAATAGTCTTGCCCGCAAGAGTGATAGGGAAATTACGGAATAGGCCAATGGGCTACGAGGTGTTGCCATCCCACACTCGAAGGGTGATCTTAAGGGGCCAACTCAAGAGATCCGAGTTTTTTCCAAACCAAAGTGGACATCACACAGGTGGATGCCCCCTCATCAATGATACACCGAGAAACATTAGCGTTTCAGATTTTTATTGGGATTTGGAAAGCTACGGAAGCAGGAAGAGGAGGATGTTCTGATTCATGGGAATAAAAAACAATCAATTGGTCATCAACAGGATCTACAACACCCATGGTGGATAGTAGATCCTTCTTTTGAGAATGGCATGACTGGAGGAGTTCCAGTGTTGAAATGGCAGTAGGAGATTGTGCCAAATCATCTACTACGCAATACAAATGAGAAGCTCGACCAAAAGCAGCATTTCGGCGTAATGGTCCCTTAGGAATCTTGGTATGAACCTCAACTTTGGGTTGAGGGATATGTAAGGGACCATTGGATGTTGAAAGAGGCTCTGTAGAACCTAAAGAAGGTGACTTGGGGCAGACAGAGCAGGAGGCTTGGGGTACTAATGGGACTGAGTTTGAAGGTTAAGGTCGACAGTTAGAGGTTGTTCAAAATTCATCAGGAGGATCTGGTGATCGGAGGAACCAAAATGGGAAGGTTGAGTGGCCACCTATCCATCAGGTGGTTGGGTAGCCACGAATCCTTATTGGGGGAAAGGATTGGTAAACACAGCTAGTTGAGTAGTGGTCACATTGGGGGGAGCAGTAGGGGAGGCATGCTATCCTTGCAATGTGGCTTGAGACTCCCACATCTTCTACATCTGTGGTAAAAGGGGACAATCGTGAGTGTAATGAACATAAACACCGCAACATGAACAAGGCTTATTTGTACGAATAGGCCTGTCCAGCTTGGGCTGAATGCTTTGTTGCTGGTTAGCAGTGTTAGAGTCAATACCTTGAGGATTAGGTCCACAAGTACCAGGGGTAGATTTTTTTTTATTGCGTTTCCTCTTCTTTTGAGAGGAAGGAGGATTAGTCACGCCCTGCTGTGCAAATGCTTTCCCCGGAGGGGGTGGTAGTTGCTGTTGCTGGGGTTGAGAAGGCAAGGGAGATGGAGGTGTGAATGTTGGAGGATTTGGAGCACTAGGCTATGGATAAGGATAATGGTTAGGTTGGGCAAAATTGAGGTAAGCAGGAGGTTGGGAAAAAGGATGAGGCATGCCATATCCTGGATACATGCTACCTAGAGGGGGGAAAGTGCTGGAGGTGCTGGCCCCTCCCGAAGGGAGACCATAGCCCAGAGGAGGTTGAGCGTATGAGTGAGAAAGAGCTCCAATGATATCGTCGGTAGAATGAGATGCCCCTGCGGTGTTAGCGCCACGGGGTCTAGGGAGGTCAGGAAGGATAGTATAAACATAACCAGACTGAGCATAGATCAAGTCATATTTCAAGGCTATTTGGAGGGCAAATTCTTTGGTTTGAGGGAAATGTGATGAGAAATATTTGCCGATGGCAGGTAAGAGAGATCTAAGGAACCAGTCCATATAGACATGATATTCAAAGGTAGGAGCTCGACATAAGCTCTTTCTTCTCTGCCATTCCTGAACATGGTCGGATAGGCAGGTCGCAGATGATTGATGAAAAGAATTCAAGAGTTCGGTACCAGTGTCATATTGGAGAGGGAGCTGGAAATAAGATAAGAAGGCTCAGGCAATAGTCGCAAAGGTGGTATGGGATGAGGAGGTCTACTCAACATACCACTTAGAAGCTTCACCTGTAAGTGTGCATTGCAACAACCGAAGATGGATGGAATCGTCAATAATGGAATTGGATGAACACTACATGTGAAAATATCAGATATGGTTGGTTGGATCTTCTCCAGCAAGGCCTTTGAACTTAGGAATGTCAAAGGGGAGCTTGGTTGGCATAGTATGCCAACCAAAATCATGGCCAATAGGGTCATTGATCAATTGATTGAAATTGAGGAGACTAAGGCCTGCCATGTAAGGGAGCAAGGGGACAGCCGAGGTAGTTCCTGTGGTGGTTCCGCTAGTAGCATTCTCGGCAATAGGTTTTGGATTACTACTAGCGTTAGGCCCTAGACCAAACATAGTGAAGGGGACAAGGGGGAACTAGAAGTAAAAGGAGAACCCAATGAATCAGAAGAGGAGTCGGAGTGCAGACTCGGAGGAGGACTAACTTGACAATGGCGGGAAGGAGTAGATCAAATAACTGGAAAATGAGGATGAAGGCCAAGAATTCTTTGGGATGTATGCCTTGGTGGCGCAACAATGACAACACAAACACAACACAGAGGGAAGAAGAACGACCAAAAAGGGCAGGGAGGTGCAGAATCAAGTGATTACAATGTCAAAGCAAGGGCAGAGAGGTGCAGTGTCAATTGATTTTACAATGTTTTAAAGTCCTTTCCTGGCAGTGTTAACCAAGCTCTTCTTCTCTTAGAGTGAGTGTGTGGCATGCATTAATTTTAATTTTTAAACCCAGACATTTTGAGAGAAAAAGAAAAAGTGTGCTGCGTAACTGAAAATAAACCTGGATAGAACAGTATATAATACTAAAATAACAAAAAATTAACAGCTAACAATGCATCAATCTAACCCAAGGAGGCAGGTCTCTCAAAAACTATTCTAACAGAGGGAAAAATTCTAGTCAAAACACACTGAAAATAAGCCAATAGATCTAAGTTCAAGAGGGACAGATATCTAAAGGATAAATCTACTGAAAAGAGGTGCAGAAAATAATAAGGAGACAGAGGGAAGGTTGTTGTGAAAGAGGAGGAAAAAATCTAAAGGTAGTAGGGAAAAGGAGGTGACCTTAAAGGCAAACCCAAACAAAACTATGAGGTGATTTGGATGGAAAAAAAAAACTGATCTAAAAGGGATCTGAAGATGAGGTATCATATCTGTAAAAGAAATGGCTGAAACTCTAAAAAGTTAGAACACCTGCAACAGTTAAAACTCTTCCACAAAAAGTGGAGGGTAATAAAGCCTTAGGGGGATAGATTCCCACTTAGTTGAGTAAAAAAGAACAATAATAGGCCTAAACAGGTGGAGACAGAGGTTGGACAACCCTGACAGAAGCTTCAGACAAACCCAGAAAACTTTCAGAAAATTTGCAGAAAAAAGTTCAGGTTATAGGTTCTGACCTGTTTTCTATCCAGGTTTCAGTTTTGAGGCTGAAAAGTGCGTCCTATAGGCTAGGTTGCAGGTTTTGGGCCGAAAAGTGTGACCTACACTTTCGTGTCTCTCGGCGGTAGATTTCAGAAAAAGTTTCTGTCTCAGTTGTGGCTGATGTCTGTTACCTGCGCAATAGGGCCAGAAACACACAGAAGTTAGAAATTTTAATATTTAAGGGTTTTATGGGTGAAAAGCAACATAAAAATAGGAAAACTAAAAAGTTGAAGAGAAAACCTAGGGTTTGAAGTAGCTGGATATGTAGGAATATGAAAAATGACAGTGGTCATAATTGAAAACCCGTGTGGAGTCGCCAATTGTTAGGATGAATATTTAGCATAAGTGTACGAAAAAAGACCATTTTAGCTGTGCATAACAAACAACCCTAACAACAAAAGATGGATGCTAATATCTTCAAAATCTGTAGTTAGTTGATCAAGACAAATGCTATAAAAATCCAGAACTATGCATAAAAAGACATTAAGTAGTAAAAATAAGGTTTTGCGCCATGCATCCGATAGACAAGACAAGAACAATATTTTTTGAAGAATTTTATGTTAATGGCACCTGGGAGGAAAATAAGAAAGGTGTTTCCAATTATCCTCAATGGGATGGGTTCTTGGAAGTCCTCAGCACTTCAAATCTAGGATTTCTCTCTCTTGTTGGTGTAGAAAACCTAGATAAACATAGAACTCAAAGGGAGCTCAAAAAACAAATAATAGAAAATATGACAATGATAATGGCTCAAAGTCAGACCAAGAGTATAGATCCAAAGTGATCTAAGAGGCAACAAAAGGTGATGAATGGTAGGAAAAACCCTTCTATTTATAACAAAATATTAGTTCATTCTAGATCTTGGTGCATGATTAAAATAATATTAACCAAATCTAGATCCACCTTTTATGAAATATTTTATTATATTTGTTGGAGGGGAAAGGAATTTGACTTGGGTCTAAGCCCTTTATTTGTAAATAATAAATGAATAAATGATTTATTTATCATTTTAAGGAAGTGGTTGAATGATAATTAATTAAATAATGATTTATTCAATTATTTATAAATGATTTAGTCAAATTTGACGAGGAATATTATTTAAATAAGGTTTAAATAGTTATTCCTAGAAAATAATAAGATAAATAAGAATATATCTAATTAATTTCCTTGTTTTGGGTTAAATATGACCAGGAATAATAATTAAATTACTGTTTAATTAGTTATTCCATGAGGAAAACCAAAAAAATATAGATTTTTTTAATATTTCCCCCTTGGGGTTTCCTGTTTAGACCATAAACAACCTAATAAATGTGTTTTATTAAGTTATTTTACATAGTGAAAGCAATTTTACTTAGGGTAAAATTGGTCTTACATGGTGTACTTGGGTCCATCTAATGATAATAGGTTAGATGACCAAAAATTGGTGTAACAGATAGGGTTAGAGTCTCATTTCCATTCAGAAAAATAAAGTCTAGCAACCTTATTTCATACAATGAAAGTCTTATATCATGTTTGGAAAGTCAAATTTTAAACCATTTTGAAAAAATTTTGATTAAGCCACAAAACCACGTTTTCGTAGTGCAGACAGTGTAAAAAAATGCTTTTGCGCTACAAAAACGTTGCATTTCGTAGCGCAAAACCCTGAATTTGCATTGAGTTCGCTATGAAATTGGGGATTCGTAGAAAGTCATGTCAAGTCATCAAATCACTCAAATTTCCTTAATTCTTCATCATTAGGTTTCAGCTAGGAGTCGTTTCTCATGCATGCAACCATTCAAAACCATCATTACATTCGTTGGAGGTCACTTATGTTAGTTATTTTCAAAATTCAAAAGGGGTTGGTCTTTTGTTTTATTGTCTCATGTAAAGAAGCAATACATACATGCCCTTTTGAATGGTAAGCTCATGGTAATATCTTACCAAAACTTCTCTCATATATCAAGCGAGGCTGATTAGTATACCAAGCTAGGCTGACTGTCTTGAATTCAAGCGAGAATGATAAATCAAAGTTTCAGGAAACTAATAGGAGGTTAAAGAGGCACATTGAGGATATTGAAATCCAATTGGAAAAATTTGAAGAAAGTCAGCCACAGCAGAAGTAAGACAGTAAGTGAAAATTCCCTAATATAATTTTGTTTTGGGAAAGTAGTCAGTTTTGGAAACCATGGAAAAGTTGACTTATATTAATTTCAAGGTCCATTAGCATCAAAGTCATCATTTAACGTTGTAGATATTCTGAAGGTTTAAATATTATGAATAAACTATGTAATATGGAGATACACAGTAGTTTCGTAGCACGCTACAAAACTGTTGTAGATGACATACACAGCAGTTTCGTAGCATGCTACGAAACTATAGTAGGTGCAGTTTTAAAAATTTTGATAAGGTTCCAAGAGGTAAACACCAGTTTTTTGAAGTTTTGATGCTGTTAGAAGATGAAAATCAGTCAAAAATGAAGTTCTAGCTGTTAAATCAAAGGAGATTAAATATTGAGAGATATTTTACAAAGGCATAGCTACTGCGCTATGAAAACAGCTGATATTTTCATAGCGCAGACACATCAGATCTCTTTACACTCTTCCAGAAACTTAATTTTTCTCAGGTGGAAGGATATGTTTCTATGGAAGTAATAGCACATATCAATTTTCTAAAGAGGGCCATTTTGTCAGAAAAAGGATTCAAGGAGCATAAATGAAGGTTACAGCTATATTGCAGGAAACATGTTCCTAGTTTTCAGGATAGATAAGGGATAAGATAACATAACATGACAAAAAGGTTATGGGCATCATCAAAGTCGAAGACATGGATTTTCAAATATCAGTCGAATCATTAAAGGTTTTATGGAAATGATTGGTGGACATGACACATATGAAAATGCTCTATCCATGATCATAATGTTCAAAAAGATGCAAGGGCTTAATGATGAGTTGGAGAAGACATGTTACTATTTTTTTTTTAAATATCAGTTTTTATGAAGTGTTAACATCTCCAAGGCACTATTTTTTAAGAAATTTTCAACAAATGAGCCTACACAGCAGTTTCATAGCGCGCTACGAAACTGTTGAAGTAGCCTTTCACCATGAAGAGAAAAATTCGGTTTTCTGGCTTTAGTAGTAAATTTCAAAAGTGGTTTTCAGGCAATGGAAAACGATTTTTTGAAACCTAAAAAAGGTTTGTCTTCATAACATACTTAAATACAAAAATCTCTCATTTTCTTCAAATTAATTATGAAGTGGGAGATAAAAGGCTTTGTTTGAAGCCCTATTTTCAGAAAATAGAGTTTTCCTATTTTACACATGTTTTTCAAGGACAATTTCTGGACAACAGGAGAAGTATTTCAAGACACCGAGAGAGGTTTATATTCTAGACAGCATGGAATACAAAAAAATCCTTCCATTTCTCAAAATACATAATGTATGAGAAGGTAAAGGCTCTGTCCCAAGACCTAATTTTCAGGGAAGAAATAGGAATAATTTGCTGAAGTAGTCTTTCCATCATTTTCATAACAAATTTTGAAGGAATATTTGTGAGTTTGGTTTTGAAACCTCTTGTGGGAGTGTTAAAAGTAAATATAAAGGCTATCATGAAAGAAAAATATTGAAATATGTTGAAGAAATGAGTGAAAAAATTTCACTACAAAAAGCGCTATGAAACTGTGCTACTTTTGTAGCACAGATCTGTGTTCAGTGTTTTGAGAAGTTCAAAGTAGATTTTTGCATAGATGGCATGAATGGATAACTTGGGAAATATTTAAATCATGTTACCAACATAAATTAGCCTCGAATTCATCAGTTAGAAGTGGTCAGAACATCTCAAGAAACCAAAAGTATCCTAAGCCTAAAAACAGGGAAACATGTTCCCTAATTTTTAGGGCAGTTTTATCATTAGCAACAGGGTGAATTTAAGTGAATGGTTAACATACAAATTTGACCATGTGTTGAATACACTTGGAAAATGATGTAATTTAATTTCTAGATAAGGTTTTTTTAGTCATAAGAAGGAGTTTTACTCCTAATTGCATTAGAACTCTAAAACAGACAGTTAACTGTCACATGTAATTAATAGGCAGTTTTAGAGTAAATAGGTGTCAATCTAAGATAGAATTCTAATTTATTGGAAGATGGATCATATAATCAAATTTTGTAATGACTGTAGAAGAGAGATGAGGTCTAATTCCTCAAGGTTGGCAATTTTCATTAACAAGCATATTGTTTTGTTGTAGCAGAAACTGTGTTTTTATATTAATACAGAGATATTGGTTTCATCACTCAGGATTCAGAAAGGGTTATTGATGTTTGATATTCTCATGGTTTTCCTTTTTCAATTACTTGTAGTGGCATGAAAGTATGTTACTTATAATTCTCTGAAGTTTCTCTAATTTCCTTCATATGTTCATGAACTGTGTTAATTTTCTGTCCTACTGTTCTGTTGATGCATCTAAACCCTGAAATGCCCTGATTTCCATATGAAGCTGATACTAATGTTTTGTGAAAAAACACTTGAATCCATAAGCCCAATAGATGTTTTTTGATTAAAGGTACAACCAATTATCAATTTTTATCCAATTTACTCATAGAGTTAGCCATCTAATCCGTATTTGAAAATCATAAACCTATTGAGAGAGCCCTCTTAGGTTGAGGAGGCTAAGCCTCAACTAAAAGTCTAGTTTGAAATAGTTACTCAGAGTCTTCTTGATCAGCATCCTATCAGGGTATGATTTTGAGATAATAGTGTTCATCTAACTCCATAAATTATGACTCTATTTGACGGCGTCTTTTCCAGCGTACACTCACTGGTCTGGTTGCAAAATGGTAAATTGAGTTACCTAGATCTTCTTTTAATAATTTCACTGCCCTAGCTACTGTCATTTTGACCCACTTCTAGTTACCCATATGATATTAAACTAAAATGGAACTCTTGACTAATTTTAAATAGACTAATGCTACTCACATTTCTGATCATATTCATAAGTGGCATTGTTGTCGTGGAATGGTTAAAACATTTGTTCCTGATAAGCTCCTTTTTGAGTCATTAATTAAGTCCCTGTTACCATATATAACTCAGGATGTGGCTAAGGGTGGCGTCATCACTGAATATTAGGTCATTTCTCATTCCTAATATTTATAGTTTATTTATACTCAGTCTGGCACGCTCTATGAGAAAATTCCCAATGCGCCGCAATCTAATTTCACTATTCCTCCTCTATTAAAGGACTCTCATGCTAGAGACGGTATGTGTTGGGATACTATGATTTGGTAGATTGGCAAACCAAATGACAAGGCAACTTCAAAACCATCCTTTAGAGTTCTAGGACCTAGCTTTCCTAGACTCAGAGAGGGATCTCTTAGGTTGTTTGCAAAGATGTGTGGTTGTTTTCTTTAAGGGTTGATTTTAGGCTAGTTATTAAGTATGATGTTTGTTGTTTGTTTTGGTTGGGTATGATGATCAAAAAGCATAGATAGAATGAGGAGATCTATAATTCATTTGGAAATGGAGTCAAATTAAAGTCATGATAAGTCCATTAATGGATTGGGGAGTATCATAGGGAAAATCTAACTTGGCCAGTGGATCTTCAAATTTTTAGGGATAATGATGTGAGCATTAAGGACAAGAATGAAAATTAGGACAAAGGGAATTTAAGAATCCTTTATCATGTACTATAAACAAGAGAAATATTTCAAAGTAACTGTTTGAAGCAATCCAAAGGACAGGGAAAAACATAGACTTGTTTTGACAAAATTTTAATAAGCAAACATTTCAAACAACAATACAACAATCAAAAGACTATTTTCAGATAAGAAAACATATAACAGAAATAGTGAGAGTGGTCTAAGATCAAACAAAAAAATCTAATCTACTATTGACCAAATCTTTAGGGATCTTTCAAAGCAACATTTTGAGGTAGTCCGGAGGACATGGTGCACCATAGACTTCCCTGGTTTAGACTCTACTAAGCATACCTTAAGAAGATCTTAAAAAAAAAATCTCAAGTTATACTCAAAGGAGCATGGACTCACCACTAATTTCCCTAGTTTCACTCTATTAAAATCATTCCTTAAAACAACCTCTCAAGACGTACCAATGAGCATGGACTTACCAAAAGAGAAACTCTTCGGTTATACTCTATTGAATTATTTCTAAAATAATAAGCTAGATGGAACTGGAGGGAAATTAATAATCCTCCAATCAAACCTTGCGAAAGAAAACATTAAGACAATGAAGAGAAAAAAAAACTAAGGTGCTTTCAAAAGACATTTCTTAGTCTAAAACTTTTACTCTACTGTAAAAAAGAAATATGGAAACATAATGAAAAAAAGAAATAACAATAATAGATAGAGGCACTTCACCAATAGCCAAGCTCAGGGATCCAGTGATCTAGCCTCCTCCATCAACAAACAAATCAGGGCATCCACAAGATCAAAGACATCAATTTCCTTAAACTTCCAAGAGACTATGTATTACCTCAAAGAGTCATCAAATGCCAACAATACAATGATTTTAGATGCAGTATTTATTATACAAATGAGGAGGTGAAGCTCAAGATAGGGTTTGAGTATCATTAATTATAGAGTAAGTGCATTCCTATCCATGAAAACCATGCAAGGCTTAAGGTAGGAATATCTGCAACTACTTCTCTGTTTCAATAACTTCTATCTTAACTCCTAAGGAGGAATAGGTGAAATGTTTGACTTTAAATTCTTTGTAATAACTTTGCAATAACTTCCCAATGCCTGTGTGAAGAGAAATCATGTTGTAAGTGGTAGTTTGGACTTTGGAGGAGTAACTGCTTCCTTATTGAGTTTTTCGAAGATTTATTTGGGTTAATCTATCTCTGTTTAATCATTAACTCTATCTTTAGGCCTCTGAACCTTGATCTAGCCTTTAAAATATGCCTTATTGTCTTTATCATTTATTTCTTCTTTATGACTATTTGTTTATTTATTATTTGTTTTTAAACCTTTGACTTTCATCCTTTAATCATTGTCTTCATGGCTAACCCTCTATGTTTATCCTTTGATTTAGAATTAGCACTTTAATCCTTCTGTTCTTCATTTTCTTCACTGCTTCTTCTGACTGTAATTGTCCTTTGTGTGCAGGGAGGGTTTCTTCATGGTATGAGGGTTTATAACCCATTGGTGATCATGATTCATCGAGGGTCAACCTTTATGCAAACCCTCATGGCCCTTTTGTGTGATTTTACCTCCTGGATCATCATCTAGAGGTTAATTTTATCATTTCTTGAGCATCAGAATGGCCCTCGGGGCATCCCACCATTAATACTGCACACAAAAAAACACAATTTAGCTTAAAAAACCTGTGAAGAATGGAAAGACTGCATTTTCAGGGTTTCGGGGTGGTCAGGAGGCATATTGTAGAGGAGGAGAAAGCGCAGGAGCATAGTTTTGAACGTGGAACATGGCAGATTTTGAGTAGAGGTGAAGAAATTTGAATTTTGGTACGAGGAGGGAGAAAGTGGTTTTGGAAAAACCATGGTGGTTTATCACGTGGGTGGGAGGTGGTAAGCGGCATTAGACTGAAAGCACCTGATACCATAGGTTGATTGACACCTGTCTGGGCTAATACCACCCATTTCACATGGGTCAAGGGTTTTAAAGCTCAACGTCATTTTCTGTGTGATATTCGTTGTTGGCCATCAGATCTTAGGGACAGATATCGACGGTGCAGGATGACTCGGGGGGCGGGGTGCAAGTTTGTACAATGGAGCTCAAGGATAGGTGTCGGGATATGAATGGGCGAAAGAGGATAGTGGAAAGTGGGACCAGGCGGAATGACGTAGGCAGCTTCGTCGTGTGTGCGGGGTTATATAATGAACATGCGGAGTGATGGGGATGCAAATGTCATCGGATCAGGGCCCAGGGCTCCAGATCAATGGTGGGGATTGCTTGGTGGAAAAAAAAGAGGTGAGGTGAGGTAAGGGGGCCTACTTTTAATATTTCAAAGGTTTGGGTGGGTTTTTCGTAAATTTTAAGAGGGTATATAAAATAAATGGCGTGGAGGTGTATTTGAATAAGGAAGGGGCTAGGAAATAAGTGGAGGAAATCATCCTATAGGAGTAGAGGGGACTGGGGGATGAGACAAGAAAGGGCTTAAGGCCTAATTTATGCAAAGGGTGGGTTTAACATAAAAAAATGGTTTTTCAAGGTTTCTAAAGGGTTCGATAGGCTAAAATGTCAAGTTTTAAACAACGTAAAAAGGACTTATACATTGTTTAAGGCTTTTTGGGGGAAAAATAATAAATAAGGAGGGTTATGATGTTTTTAGGGGAAATAAGAATGGGATTTTAGAGAAATAAAAGGGGATGAATGAGGGTGTAGGTGAAGTGATGAATGAGGCAAAGAGACCCAGAAAATGGAGTCTTTTTTAGAGCAACAGGGTAAACCATGAGAAGGCAAAAGATGAAGTTTTTAGTGAACTAGTTAAGCTTAGGATAATGAAGGCAGTGAGATTTCTAGAACTCACAATATTTCTCAAATGTTGTTTCTAGAAATATAGGATTATAACTTAGTCATCTTTTGATATCGGCAAAAAATTACTGATGACTAATAGTGGCTCCACTTGGGGAGGGAAACTTTCCTTTCAAGGTGTCTAGAACCTTCAGTTCATCAAATCTCTGAGTTTTAGTAGACCAATGCTTTATTCATTGGGCAGATTTCCTTTCCTCTTCACTTGCTGATGTTTCTTTTTGAAGTGAAAATATTAACAATCTCCAATATATGATCTTTCTAAACAAAATTTCTACCTACCCAATCCTACTTGTCCTAACATTTTTTCTTCCTCTTTGAATGTACTTGAACTGGAAAAATCTTGATATTTTATATTTGAAAACAAAAATAAACTATCTACTCCTATCCTTATTTCTTCCAAGAGTTTAGATTAAATTGTTGAATTCTTTTTATTTTCTACCTGAACTATTTGGCTGCCAAGATTAAGTTGTTTGGTAGTATTGATTCTCTAGCTATTGACATGAAATTTAAAGCATGGTTCAAATCAGGATTAGGCAGTCTAATTAACCATGGTTGTGGCATTTGGAAAAAACTTCACAAAAACATTATTTGCATAAAATTAAATTTAGAAAGACAAGGCTATGATTTGTCATTAGTGATGCATCCTTATCTCTCTCTTTGGTTCTATTTTGAGCATGTGGAACCAACATCTTTATATTTTCCTAATCTATCCTTCATGATAATTCAAGTATGAAATAATCATGACAATCATTGTTTCTACTAACTTATCAACATAAATTTAAAGCATGTTCAACCATGATTAGGCTAGATGACTGAACAAGATATCTTTTTAAATCAGCAGTGGCATTTAGACTTGCACACTTTCAAAATTATTGTTTTTTGGGTATGGGGCTGTACCTTTTTTGAATTTTCCCTCATTTTCTCTTTGTTTCATTGTTTTTTTATTTTCTCTCCTTTTTCAAAACAATTTAAAACTAAAAATATGCTCAAAGGCTGAGTTTATTTTCATTCCTATCTATTCAAATCTAACCTATCAATGATTTTCAATCAGCTGGTGAATTATCTTTTCCAATACATCCAATCAAGCAAATGATTCCATGATGGACCTTGGTTAAGCTCTTTGAGGGTGATGAAAAAATTAAAAGGCCACTCCCACCTTACTTTTTTTTTAATAGTAGTGCCTAAATTTTTCTTTAAACCTTGCATCAAACTGCTCTTGGCATATTTTTCTCCTCCTTCATATTTCTCTAATAAATCAGCAAAGGGATCTTGAAACAATACCTGAATGTGAGGATTTAGAAAATGAGCTTGATCCAGACTACTTATTCTTCCACTTAGATGAACTTGGGAATTTTTTGGGAAAGAAACTCCACCTCTTCCTCCAGATCATCAGAACTGGTAGCCTCATCATATATTGCAATGTTGTGTTCTAACAATCTTGATATATTCTCATTGAGTGGATTGAACTCTGTAAAAAGGCCACCATTTTGGTGAGCAGGGGTACTCTCTGGAAATAAATCTTCTTGAGCATGAGGTGTAGCATCTCTTATGTGATCATCAATTTCTATGCCTTCATCTGCAATCTGAAACTCAAGGGAACTTGGTGGCTGTAGATCTAGAGATAAGGATAATTCCATGTCCCAAATTATTTCCTCAATTATTTTAGATGAACGCTTCTCATTGTTAGCTTGCTCAATAATTTCCTCGTCCTTTTCAACCTTAACATCAAAACTGAAAGACTGCTGATTTCCAATTACATGAAAAGTATTTCTGATGGACTGCATTGGCTGATTATTGTTTTCAAGCTGATGATAGTGAGCTTTATCCCACAAATTAACTGTTGATTGCTCTGCATGATTAGCTTCTGTTTGGAGAACATCATATCATTAGAT
Source organism: Pinus albicaulis (assembly GCA_034641835.2). Classification (NCBI taxonomy): domain Eukaryota; kingdom Viridiplantae; phylum Streptophyta; class Pinopsida; order Pinales; family Pinaceae; genus Pinus; species Pinus albicaulis. The sequence continues at coordinate 661,080,146 of CM076583.1, read as the reverse complement.
TGATCAAAATTTGGAGAATCATCAACATAAATAATATCACCAATCAAACATATTGGATTACCAGTTTTTTCTTCTTTGAATTGATTTACAAGTTCACTTTCTGATTTATGGTAGATGGTACTAGTAGGAGAATGAACATAAATGTTTTGTTTACATGAAAATTTAGAGGTTGGCTGCATGTTTAGTGTCTAATTTATTTCATCTTTAGTTAAAAGAGGAAGCATTTTTCTTTTCCTTTGGATAGAAGTACAACAGTTCTCTTTTTCTTGTAAAGGCTAATTTTGAGTCTGAATGTTTTCTTGAGCCTCACCTAGAAGAGATGGTGAAACATCAGTTGTGCCCTTGGAGTGATCTTATATTTTTTTTTTGGATTCTTCCTCAACTAACTCCTTTGGGCTGTTATGATTGCTACCTTGAGAATGAAATGCATGGAATTATTCTAATAAATCTTTAGGATGCAAATTCCCTAAATTTTCATCAATTTTTACAAGGTGTTGTACGAAATCTTTAGATTGATCACAACAATTTTCAGCTAATGATAAGGATGGAGAGTTTTCTTTATAATGCTCATAAAATACCTCATGGAGGTCCTTCAAGGAAAGCAAGCTACCAGGTTTTAGCCATTCATACCATTCTCTTGCCTTTCCTTCTAAAGTTATCATAAAAATTTTCATGAGGCAATCCTCGTCCATTCAACCTTTAGCCTCCATACATGTATATGAAATTTGATGAGATGAAACAAGGGGTCATCACATTTTTCATCTTGAAATATAGGTAGGTTCTTAATCCAATTTATTGGAGGCATTTTGTGTGGGAATCTAGAGATACGATCTCTCCTCATTGGAGCATATCTCCTTTGTATCCTTGGATCCATCTTTGTTAATCAAGAAGTGTCACTATATCTTTTCAACTAGTCTAGAGTTCTCTATCAGTGGAGTCTTTTGGTCTATTGAGGGTTGTGGAGTCACCAGGCGGAAGTTTTGAACTTTTTTTTCCACCATCAGCATGATTGTGATTTCTCAATGCATTCCTAGGGGAGTTACAAGGACTAGTGAAGTAATAGTCCTACTGGAGCTAGTGGAGTCGCTAGGTGGAAATTTTTAGCTTTTCTGAAGGTAAAATGTGTTATGCTCCACCACCAATAAGTAATGAAAGCCAATCCAGGGATATTTTTAGGTTTTTCTAAGTTTTTATGTAGTTCTATGATTTGTAAGAGCGTCCTATACCTAAATCATCATTTAGCTAAGATGGTGAAACAAACAAAGTCTACTCTATGGCTAAAGGGTTTATGAATTTTTTAAGGAATGATTAAGCATGAACTATACTTAGAATTCCCACCATGATCACCAAAATTTTGGGATCCTATGATTTGGCAGATTGGCAAACCAAATGACAAGGCAACTTCAAAACCAGTCTTTATAGTTCTAAGACCTAGCCTTCCTAGACTTAGAGAGGGATCTCTCAGGTTATTTGCAAAGATGTGTTCCTGTTTTCTTTAAGGGTTGATTTTAGGCTAGTTATTAAGTATGAGTTTTTTTGTTTGTTTTGGTTGGGTATGATGATAAAAGAGCATAGACAGAATGAGGATATATATAACTCATTGGGAAATGGAGTCAAATGAAAGTCATGATAAGTTCATTAATGGATCGGGGAGTATCATAGGGAAAATCTAACTTGGCCAGTGAATATTTAAAGTTTTAGGGACAATGAGGTGAACATTAAGGACAAGAATGAAAAGCAGGAAAAAGGGAAATTAAGAATCCTTTATCATGTACTTTAAACAAGAGCAATATTTCAAGGTAACTGTTTGAAGCAAGCCAAAGGATAAGGCAAACCATAGACTTCTTTGGACAAACTTTTAATAAGAAAAACTTTCAGACAACAATACAACAACCAGTTTTCCAAGAGGAAAAAGAGCGAGGATGGCTTCAGCTAGGGTCCTCCCAAGGCTTGCCGCCATCAAGCACGTTTATCCTGATAGCACAGTCTCAGTAAGGGTTGCTCACGGTGTTGTTTCCACCGTTCACAAACCAGATTTGACTGCATTAGAAGCAAGCAGGGTGAGAGAGGTTGTTCTATTGTTTCCTTATGGACTTGAGCTTTGGATCCTAGCCCCGTGGGTAGATAGTCATAGATTGAGAGCTACATTTCTAGGCCTAAGGCCATCAGTGTGCAATGTGCGTTGATAAAGGGAAATCTGCCTCCGAACCCATTTTGATCAGTTCACATCGAGTAAAGAAGGCACTGAAAATGTGCTTGCTTATGGACATTTCATGGCGGGTAGGGATTTTTGGCCATTTTGGTTAAGAAAGTCCGCTAAAAATCATAAAGCAACTCAAGGGTTCTCGTTTCTTTATGCGGTTGGAGGCGGGATAAGTTCTGGTCTGGGATCTGTGCTTTTGGTGAGATTTTTGGTTGAATATGGCAGGAAATTTGTGTTAAGATGTATGCTTATTTCAATGCCTACAGTGAGAACAGAGGTGTCCATGTCCGATTAGCAGAACCCTTCACCGGATTAGAAGAAAGGGGAGGTAGAGATAGTGTGTGAATGGAAACAGAAGGGAGCGCCTTCATTTTCTCTTCAGCAAACCATATGGTTATTGATCCCTAAATAACAGGTAACCCCTTGTTTCAGTTGAGATCTAATCCATTCCAAATTTTTATCAGACCCCCTATGGGTAAGTCTCAGTTAGTCTGGGTACACTAAGACAACTCTATTCTGCAACTAAAACAAAAAATATGGGGACCGATGTTGTACCTAGTACTGATTCCACACCTAGTCAACGGACACAACTCTCTTCAGGATTGTAGGATCTTGAAGGACTATGCCATAAAGACAGAAATGAATATCTCCCTAAATCTGCGTCTGAGAGGGGGTGCCGTGAACCAGGGCACATCAAGATCTGCAGGGGGGGATAAAGCAAAAAAACCCATCAGCCAGCAATAACCAAATGGAGGCCCATCCTACAAAAAAATTCTACAGGGGAAGAAAGCTGTAGGCTCACCTCTAGAACAAGCTGGAAATGCTCCGAGGCCATACATAGTAGAACAACTTGAACAAACTCCAGCACTAAAAATCATCAGTTCAGCAACAGGGGAGCATGTAAAGACATACAAAGCTCAGACATTAATATGTCAGTTCAACTATTTCTGGCCCAAACCTATGGACCTTTTCCATTGGATCTTCACTCGATGGACCCTTCAATGTGAAATACACCTCTATTCCAAGGGGTATTTTATTGTGAAAGTTAACTCCTCGGAGGAAAGATATATTATCATTAGAGAGGGGCGTTGGTTTTGGGGATCCATGGGGCTTTTTATCACTCCATGGTTTCCAGATTTTGATCCCAATACTATGACAGTATCTAGACTTCCAGTATGGGTGAGATTATACAACCTCCCTCTTCATTTCTAGAACAATCACGTCCTCGAGAGCATTGGGAATAGTATTGGGCAGTATATTAAAACAGACATGGAAAGACTAGAATATAGAATCTACACTTTTTCTGAGATCTGTGTCGAGGTAGATCTAAGCAAAGTATTACCAGAGAACATTATGTTGATCTATCAGCAAAAAAACTAGTTGCAACCATTAGATTATGAGAATAATGCGTTCTGATGCAGGAATTGTAGGATGATAGGACATCTATAGAATACATGCCCAGAAGCTAAGAAATCAAATAGCAAAAAGAAACAAAAAGGGAAGAAAAGGAAAGGTTGGCAGTTTTCCCCTCTAGATTCAGAGGAGGATGAGTCAGAAGAAGAAGAGGAACTAGCTCCTACTGAAATTAAACAACCTACTCAGTAACCAGAAGCATAAAAAAGGACATGACAACACTCATGGATCCACAATTTCATGTGATTGAAACAGAAAGGAATACCGATGACATCGGTAGTGGAGGGATGAAATGACACCATCGATTAGAAACTTCAGATTCAGACAAGGATACAAGAACCCAAATAGCAGAAAATCATATTGTCCTTGCCACTTGTGTGCCATCTCAGGGTGAGTGGCGCAAGGTCGAGAAGAAGAAAGGGAGAAAAACCTGATTTGTGGGACTTTTACCCACTATCTAGTGGCTGATCATTTTTCCTGCTATATTTTCTCTACCGTTTTCACCTTTTTCCTTTTATTTTATAATTTTTACTCTGAATGAAATGTAGCCTTGCTACGATGCATTGTGTGCGAGAGCACATGAGCCCAATGGGAAATTTTCGAAATTCTTAAATGCATATGCTACATGCGACTTTTCATTTTATAAATAAAAAGTTGTTGATTTTTTTCTATCGAAGAAAAAACAATCTAGAAATCAAAAGACTACTTTCAGATAAGAAAACATATAAGATAAATAGTGAGAGAAGTATAATATCAAACAAAAATAATCTAATATGATTTTGACCAACTCTTTAGGGATCTTTCAAAGAAACATTTTGAGGCAGTCTAGAGGACAGGGTGCACAATAGACTTCCCTGGTTTAGACTCTAATAAGCATACTTGAAGAAGATCTTAAAAACAATATCTCAAGTTGTACTCAAAGGTGCATGGAATCAACACTAATTTCCCTGGTTTCACTCTATTGAGATCATTCCTTAAAAAAACCTCTCAAGTCGTACCAATGAACATGGACTTACCAAAATAGAAACTCCTTGGTTATACTCTATTGAATTATTTCTAAAATAACAAGCTATATGGAACTAGAGGGCATTCTTAGACCTTGCAGAAGAAAACATTAAGACAATGAAGAGAAAACATAACTAAGGTGCTTTCAAAAGACATTTCTTAGCCTAAAACTTTTACTCTACTGTAACAAAGAAAGATGGAAACATAATGAAAACAAGAAATAACAATAACAGATAGAAGCACTTCACCAACATCCAAGCTCAGGGATCCAGTGATCTAGCCTCCTCCATCAACAAATAAATCAGGCCATCCACAAGATCCAAGACAACAATGTCCTTCAACTGCCAAGAGACTATGTATTACTTCAAAGAGTCATCAAATTTCAACAATACAATGAATTCATATGCAGTATTCATGCTACAAATGAGGAGGTGAATCTCAAGATACGGTTTGAGTATCATTAATTACAGAGTAAGTGCATTCCTATCCTTCAAAACCATGCAAGGCTTAAGGTAGGAATATCTGTAGCTACTTCTCTGTTTCAATAACTTCTATCTTAAATCCTAAGGAGGAATAGGTGAAACGTTTGACTTTAAAGGCTTTTTAATAACTTTTCAATAACTATTAGGCTGCTTCAAAATATCTCTAACTGTGTAATAACCGCCCAATGCCTTTGTGAAAAGAAATCATGCTGTAGGTGGCAGTTTGGTCTTTGGAGAAGTAACTGCTTCCATGTTGAGTTTTTCGAAGTTGTCTTTGGGCTAATCTGTCTCTGTTTAATCATTAACTCTGTCTTTAGGCCTCTGAACCTTGATTTAGCCTTTAAAATCTGCCTTACTATCTTTATCCTTTATTTCTACTTTATGATTGCTTGTTTATTTATTATTTTTTTTTAAACCTTTGAATTTCATCCTTTAATCACTATCTTCATGGCTAATCCTTTGTGTTTATCCTTTGATTTAGAATTAGCCCTTTAATCCTTCTGTTATTCATTTTCTTTACTACTTCTTCTGACTGTAACTGTATTTTGTGTGCAGGGAGGGTTTCTTCATGGTATGAGGGTTTATAACCCATCGGTGATCATGATTCATCGAGGGTCAACCTTCATGCAAACCCTCCTAGCCCTTTTGTGTGATTTTACCTCCTGAATCGTCATCCAGAGGTTAATTTTATCATTTCTTGACCATCGGAATGCCCCTCGGGGCATCCCACCATTAAACCTGCATAAAACAAAACACAAGTTAGCTTAAAAAACTTGCGTTGGATGGTAAGACTACTTTTTCAAGGATTCGGGGTGGTTGGGAGGCATATTATAGAGGAGGAGAAAGCACAAGAGCATAGTTCTAAAGGCAAAACATGGTGGATTTTGAGTAGAGGTGAAGAAATTAAAATTTTTGCGTGAGGAGGGAGAAAGTGGTTTTGGAAAATCATGGTGGTTTATCACGTGGGTGGGAGGTGGTAAGCGGTATTAGACCGAAATAACGAGATACCATAGGTTGATTGATGCGTGTCCAGTCTAATATCACCCATTTCGCGTGGGTCAGGGGTTTTAAAGCTCGACATCATTTTCTGCACGATATTTTTTGTTGGTCGTCAGATCTTATGGATAGAGATCAACGGTGCAAGATGACTCGGGGGGAAAGGTGCAAGTTTGTAGGGAGGAGCCCGAGGATAGGTGTCGGGATATGAATGAGCAACAGGGGATAATGGAAAATGGGACCAGGCGCAATGAAATAGGTGGCTTCGTCGTGTGTGTGAGGCTATGTAATGAATAGGTGGAGTGATGGGGATGCGACCGTCATCGGATCAGGGCCTAGGGCCCTATATCGACGGTGGAATTGCTTGGTGGAAAACAAAGAGGTGAGGTGAGGTAAGGGGACCCACTTCTAATATTTAAAAGGTTTGGGTGGGTTTTTCATAAATTTTGCAGGGGTATATAAAATAAACGGGGTGGAGGTGTATTTGAATAGGGAAGGGGTTAGGAAACAGGTGGAGGAAACGGTCCTGTAGGAGTAGAGGGGACCAGGGGCTAAGATGAGAAAGGGCTTAAGGCCTAATTTATGCAAAGGGCGGGTTTAACATAAGAACATGGTTTTGTAAGGTTTCTAAAGGGTCGGATAGGCTAAAAATTCAAGTTTTAAACAATGCAAAAGGGATTTTTACATTGTTTAAGGCTTTTTAGAGGAAAAATAATGAATAAGGAGGGTTATGAGGTTTTTAGGGGAAAGAAGAATGGGATTTTAGAGGGGAAAAGGGGATGAATGGGGGTGTAGGTGAAGTGATGAATGAGGAAAACATACCCAGAAAATGAATTCTTTTTTAGAGTAGCAGGGTAAACCTTGAGAAGGAAAAAGATGAATTTTTTAGTGAATCAATTAAGCTTAGGATAATGAAGGCAGTGAGATTTCTAGAACTCACAATATTTCTCAAATGTTGTTTCTAGAAATATAGGATTATAACTTAATCATATTTTGATATCAGAAAAAAATACTTATGACTAACAGTATGATCAGAACTACAAGCACACATCACTCTACTACATCTGATCCTTCACCTTCTTCTGAAATACATGTCGTGTCATCTGACAAGGGAAAAATTGACAAGCAACTCGGAAGTAATAATAAAGGGAAATCAAAGAAAAATAAAACTTATAACCCACAGGAAATATCATATCATCAACCGTATATAAATAGGAAACCTTGTTACCCTTACATAATCTGTAATGACGAGAACTTTATTCGAGACTGTCCTCACCACGCTAAAGTCTCAAAAATGGATAAGACCTCTTATGCGTCCGTTGTGTTGACAGATCCATTTCCGAATCCAAACACAAATTTGGTTGCTACAGATGAAACTTCTAGTTCACAAGTGCTTATGTTGTTTGTCACAAATCCATCGACAGATGTTTTGGTGTCAATGCATAATAAATATTACGGTAGTCAAGATACTAATAAAACTAGTACATCGACCACGAATTCGTCCACAGAATCAATACTGCCACCTTCTATTCCTGAATTGAAAAACAAGACACTGTCATTCATAAATCAACATTTAATCCTCGAGCTAGAGCTCCTCAAAATTATAATATAGTTGAGTATTTGGCTCAATCCCCTATATCCATGTCAGTGCTTGAGGTACTACAAAATTTTCCCTCCTAGAAACAGGCTTTGTTGTCGGCAATTGGTGGAATTGATCTGACAGATTCTTATCTCATAATCCTTAATAATATGGGCTATGTGCTACAAATAGCAGCAAAATTGGCATTATCCATCCAAGTAAATGTTCTCAATCACCTTGTTCATCATACTATTATTGATGAGGGAGCATTTACGTTCATTATGTCTCTAAGTTTTTGGAAGTCACTTGGCTCGCCGTGCCTATCTCAATCGCTAACGATGCTGAAATATTTCAATGGATGTATAAATAAGGCTTGCGATATTATCAATAACTTGCATTTTGAACTAAGGGGGGAAAACAATGAATGTTGAAGTTGAGGTTGTCGACGGACCCCTTGACTACAATATTTTACTCATAGGGCCATGGATTTATGCTATGACTACGATCGTTTATACATATTTTATAATGTTCTCCTTTCCACATAAAGGTGCTATCACAGTCATCAATCAAGTATCCTTATTTTCCTCTAGTTCCCAAGTATATAGAAGTGTTCTGTTAATTCACGCACCCCAACTTGCACTTCAGAACATTGATGTAGGACTCTTAAAGGATTCCACTCTCATGGCAACCTTTGCATTACTGCCGCCTACGATGTCAATAGAAATTGTAAGTATAGAGACCTGCTACATGATCTCTTCCACTCCATCTGGCTTAAGGAAGAGTATAGGTGATTCTGAATTTGTTACGTTGGATGAGTGTTTTCCGCCCAACCCCATTGAGCTTGCATAACAATCAATCTATCTGGCTAGGGTGGCGAATTTGAATTCATCATTGCTGGTCATTTGGGTTGATCATTCATTAGATTTTGTTACTCTATATGACCCTTTTTCCTCAACTTTCTTGACCGATGAGAATATTATAGAAACCATGATGTTAGAAGGAGAACCATGTGAATATTATCATCATCGTTCCCATCTTCTAGATTATGAAGAAGATAATCTTAGTGAACTATATCACCCATAAATCAAAAAATTATTTTCGAATTCTTTTCCCATTAATGCAATCAATTCTGAGCGAAATTTATTAAATATTGAATAAATCATTTCTATTGACATTTCGACGAAACCTGGTGTTGTAGAAAACATTCATGTCAACGTGTCTTGTTCTCCATCAGAAATCAAAATGTATCACTCTCTCTTTCATGAATTTTGTGATGTATTTTATTGGTCTTATAAGGAAATGCTCGGCATAGATAATAATATCATTGAACACACTATTAATATGTACCCGGATGTCAAGCCGGTACGTCAACGTCTTTGTCTTGTTCATCCAAAGAAGGCTACTACCATTAAAACATAAGTTGAAAAACATTTGCATGTTGGTCTCATTTACCCTATTCTGCTCACTGAGTGGGATTCCAACATCATTCCTATTATGAAAAAACAAGGAACCATTAGAGTGTGTGTCGATTATCTGGATGCCAATGCTGCTTGTCCAAAAAAAAACTATCCTCCTCCCTTTATCAACCATATTATTGATGATTGTGCTGGATGAGAAATATTTTCATTCATGGATGGATTTTATGGCTACAATCAAATCAATATCTACCTAGAGGACCAATATAAGAAAACATTCATATGTACCTGGGGCACATTCACTTATAAGAAACTTCTGTTTGGTTTAAAGAATGCTGGGGAAACTTTTCAGAGAGCAATCTATTATGCTTTCAATGACATCAAGAACATTGTTTAACCCTATCTAGATGATTTAACTGCGCATTCACGAAATTGGACTAATCACCCGATGCATTTGAGAGAAATATTTTTATGCTACCGACATTACAAAATACCCGTCGATCCACATAAATGTTTTTTTTTTTTGTTTTGGTTATGTTCGATTTATTGGATTCTTCGTCTCAAAAGAAGGAATTCGAATAGACCCATTGAAGGTCCAGCCCATTCTTGACTTGCCTACACCATAAAATTTTATTTAGCTACAGAAAATTCAATGAAATTCTATCTTCATAAGGAGGTTCATACCCAACTACACCGAAATGGCTAAAGGATTTACTTCACTCTTGAAAAAGGGGATTCCCTTCCATTGGGACCAAGTTACGTAGGATTATTTTGATGTTGTCAAGGATACTCTTTTTCGAGTGTCATTAATGTATCCCCCCAATTATCAGAGTGATTATTTCTTATATATCATCGCGACTGATACGACCATTTCTATGGTATTGGTTCAAGTAGAAAATGGGATAGGATATCCAATATATTATTTGATTTGTAATATTAATGATACGAAAGTGAAGTAATCATACGTAGAAAAGATTTCCTTGGCATTTTTTCAAGCTGTCCAAATATTTCGCCACTATATCCTATTCCGGACAACCATAGTAATTTCAGATTGAAACCCCATGACTTACATCTTATCACATCAATTTCTAGGGGGGAAGTATTCAAAATGAATTTTCATTTTGTAGGAATTTTATTTGGAATTCATCAAATCCAAGTCAAATAAGTCTTTAGTTTTGGTTGAGCTTCTCTATGACCTTCCCTCTGATAGAACTACTACTATGTCAGAACCAACTATTCCTGAAGAGTCTCTATTTCTGATCAGATCATTTGATCTTTGGTATGTGGATTTTATCATTTATCTCCAGACCCAGACTTTTCAGCCTGATACCTCTCACTCCGACTAGTGACATATTTGATACTAGGCCAAATATTATCTAATATTCGATGATACACTTTATCGTCATGGTGTCGATACAATTTTAAGAAGGTGCCTCATTCATGAGGAAGCTGAAAAGGTTTTAAATGATTATCATGCTAGGGCTTGTGGTGGACACTTTTTTGGATATGATACCACGCAGAAGATACTCCACGCTAGTTACTTTTGGCCTACCATATTTCGCGACTGCATCCTCACGGTCAGAAGTTGTCATGCGTGCCTAATAATTGATTGTAAAATCTGAAAACCGCCAGAGCCAATGGATCTTGTTGTCTTTGTGGGACTATTTTCAAAATGGGGCATTGAATTCATGACCTGTAACCCTCATTTGTCTGGGGGGCATGGTTATATTATTGTTGCAGTAGACTACTTTACCAAGTGGGCCAAAGCGATGCCTATATTCAACAACGAAGGAAAAACAACCACATTGTTTTTATTTAATCATGTCATTGCACGATTTGGGGTCCCACAGGCTATAGTCACAGATCATGGTAAGGATTTTTGTAATCATATGATGACTGAGGTGACTGCCAAGTCAGGATTGTCTCATGATAGTTCTACTCCTTATTATCCACAATCAAATGGACAAGTTGAGGCTATTAACAAAATTCTTAAATGAATGCTTCAACGAATGATAGGATTTCATAAACGAAAATGGAATTTAATCTTTTACTCATCCTTGTGGGTGTATTGAACCTCGGTAAGAAACGAAACTAGATTTACCCCCTTTCAATTGGTGTATGGTCTGGAAGCTATATTTCCAATACAATGTGAAATACTGTCATTAAAACTCGCAATCGACTTGTTACCTGAAAACTTTGCTAAAGAAGTGCGCCTTTTTAAACTCATCCATCTTAATGAAATGCGTCGTGAAGCCCAATTGGCCAACGAAGCACATAAGAGACTTATAAAGGTGAAATACGACAAGCATATCTAGCCTCGCATTTTCTCAGAGGGTGACTCGGTCCATATTTATGATCAAGAAGCTGATGTAATAGGTATAGAAAAATTTGAGCCATTATGGCACAGACCCTATATTTTCGAAAGAGCTCTTGCTAAGGGTGCCTACGAGTTGGTAGATTACGATGGAATTCCATTGGCGCTACCCCGAAATGGGTTGTATCTGAAATGTTAATACACTTAATCATGAGCGCGGTGATTTTTTGTATTATATTGTATATATATGTTGTTGATTTGCATTCACTATCTTAGTTTATTTTTTAGAGTTTTCTTGACATTATTAATTTGCTTTACATTTCATCTTAGATGTCTGAATCTTTGGAACCATTTGTTGGGTATTATGATGGATCTCGTTGTAATACACAAAATCTATCATCTGCAGCTTGGGCCATTTTCGCTTTGAACGACGACTTAGTGAGTTTTCAAGGGATTTGTATCATTCGATCTACAAACAATATCGTTGAGTATAGTGTGTTGATCGAACTTCTCTTTGATGCCCTTTCATTTGGTATTAATCACATCATCATAAGGTTAGACTCACAACTTGTGGTATTAAAAATTACTAGTGTTTATATTGTTAGGAATCTAACACTGCATCGTATGTTCCTAAGATTTTGACTTTTGGAGAGAAATTTTAATTTCATTCAATATCAACACAATTCCAGAAACTTGAACACATTGACTAATTATTTAGCAAATTATGTTATAAATAGACATTTGCAACACATGTAAAGATACATTCACATAGTTGAATAGGATTCGCAATAATAATAGGAAAACACTGAAATAAAATAGATAGATAGTTATAGGTTCTTTCAAAATTTTGTGCCCAAGACACATTGGTCATCTGACCTCAAAATATATGTAATATATAAAAATAAACTAGTTATGCTCATGGTAACATGCTATCGATCTAGCTATCCTACGCAGTAACTGCATTCAGTGGTTAGGAATGCCAATAGTGTGGCGTTGCAGTTGCATGGGTAACTCTTCGATCCAGCAATCCAGAATCCCAAAGGTCAACCCCTCTATGTGTTGTCGAAGCTTAGCAAGAGTTTCAACCATGTCTAAATCCTGAAGGACTGTTGTCCCAGCAACCCTCTCCACTGGCTGATCTGTTCCATGCTCTCGTTCCTCTACTAGTTGAACTCGACCCATACCTACATTACATTAATACTTTAGTTTAGTCTTGGAAAATATCAAAATACAAAAACATGTATAAACCTTAGAAAATTAAAAAAACATGGTCAAAACATTCTTACCGATTTCACCCCACTGAGCACCTTCTAATAAAGCTAAGTTTGGACCTTCTTAGAAATTGATGCATGCATATACATACTCATTGATGGCGATAATCTGTCACCTGAACCAGGTGAAGAATACAGTCAAGAACAAGATGGATGATTGGTCTACATGTCTAGCCATCATTTCTACCTATCTCTACATCCTTGGATGTCTAGAGTTAGACACACCCAATGTCACATGCTGAGGCTGCATAAGTGGAATCCACTCTAAGGAGAAAGAAATGAGGATCGAATCATATTTGAAGTTTTTATTCCTTCCTCCCTTTGAATCACTCAATTTTTCTTTCATTTTAGAGAGTAAAGCTTCAGCCCAGTTGAAAATTGTTGTTTCCATGCACTCTAGCACATACTGCATATAAGATATGTTCGCTACGTGTAGTGTAGCAGTCCCAGCAAGCTTTCCAATCATGAATAAGATGGTTCTCAATGGAAAATAATGAATGTCACAGATGTTTATTTTACTATCCTTGCTAGGCTCTGTCCCTGGATAGAAATACTAAAAAATATAGTCTCTCATGATCTCTCCTCTGAGAGTAGACTCTGAGAGAGAAATGGGCAGGCCTCTCCTCGACAAGCGTGTCAGAAAATAGATGTCCTCCACTATAATTGGAACCATTTTGTTCCTAATTTGAAATCCATCAATTTCCGGATCTCATGCATGAACAAGAAAGTCAAAAAATTCCATTTGTTTCCTCATACCTGATAAGAGGAAGTACTTTAATAACCCACAATCCATGATGGCTCTTACAGTACTCGGATCATTAAGAGCAATCATGTTCTGTTGTTCATGCTCTCTTTCTCTCTAGGTAATTATCACTCTAGTCTGATGAATTCCTGAAACATAACCATAACACTCATTAAGACCCTTTTCATGCAAAAAATTAGGAAAAATTAGGGTACAATGCAAGAATAACAAATGTGAATTGTGCCCAATGCAGTCTTGGTCAATAGGTAGTGTGTTTCATATGCACCTAAGCTTCATTTTGAGTGCATTCCAATATAGTTTTCGATGCCCAAGGGTTTGTTTCCCTCTTTTGAAAAATAATTTACCCTAAGGGTCCCAAATCCCTAAAAAATTGCAATGAAATGAAATTAAATGACTATTGGAATAAATACGGGGTTTATGGCACCAACCTGGATCGCAATCAACAACTGAAGTTCGGGGGAAAAAACAAGTTCAGAGCTCCAAAATGCAAATGGTAACGTTCAAATGGTAAAAATGAATAGTAAAACTCTTTTAATTAGTCATTTTATGATTTGGAAATAAAATTTATTACTATGACTATGGTTTTATTCAAATTGTATCATGAAACATGTATTTTTAATCCATTTGATGTTGTTCTGAACAAGTTTGTAAATGATGATTAGATTACTCATGCACATTTATTTCAAGAATAATTTTACCAAAAAGTATACTTTTATCCTTATTTTTAGAGCTTTGATAAAAATGAAAAAGGACTTGAAGCACACTTGTATCTCTTTTTCAAGCTTCGATAACAATGAAAAAGGAAACCCCTGGGGTCTTGTTTTAGCTCTTTCCAGACTTTGATAATGTGAAAATATTGTTGAGCACTTGTCTTTTCAAGCTCGTAAAAGTAAATGAATTTATATCTACTTAGTATAATTTTAATCCTTTTCCAGACTGAGATAGATTATTTACAAAAAAGGAATGCCTTAGTAGAACATGGCTAGGAGGTTCTCTCAGATATTATTTTACACTTTTTTGGATTTGAGCGATAACTTTACAAAAAAGAACTTATGGATTTTTATTTTGTCCTCTTTTTCAAAATCTCTAAATATGAAAAATGACTGGGATGTCACTATCGTTAGGCTAGTTAAAACATAAAATAGTGACGGGCTTGTCGATCATGGAAAGAATCGAGTTTCATTTATTGCTAGACTCATTAAATTATTAAATAGCGATACATTATTCGCCTGAAGGGTTGAATTATAGATCAAGAATATGTTTCCCTCCTCATGTTTGTTGAAAAATAAAGAGGTATTGGTCGACAAATGACAGGGGAAAATTTTGGAAAGTGAACAGAACTTTTACGGTAGCAGGTCACTCTTGAACACGACACTTCACTCCATCATCATGACTATTTGGGTTGGGTAATATTCTTAACGGTTCATTCATACCTATGGTTCATCATACCTTCACTTCGGTTTTGGGTCAATGCTGCCAACTCATCTCAGTGTCACCAATATGTTCAAGTGAATCCATCCAGTGAATACTCATCCTTTTGCAATACTCATAAACCTTCATTTTCATGATAGTCATTCCTGAATATTGCTATATAAAGTCACATTTTTTAAGTAACTCCCATTTCACGATAAAGTGACTTCCTATCGACATCAAATCATCATCCAAGAAGTTTACTTAGAAACATCATCTTCCAGTACCATGAGGCTTGTTACAACATCGACAAGATCCTCTCTTTCAGACCTTTCACCGAAACATTTTGTTTGGCATTTGACATCAAATCATTTATTCATGCCTTATGAAATTTACTACAGTACCTTGAGGACCATTAACATCTATGGTGGTTCTCTCGCGTTTGTTAACAACTCACATCATTGGTTGGTAATCAAATTATGTCTTACCATGTTCAACTACAAATCATATATTGGCATGGCTATACTTGTACCCGAACGATCGAGTGAATGAGATAAGAAGACCCTACATCTAGTTTCATCCACCCGGGCTGCGATTTGAGGATTTTTGTACACATCATCTATATGGTGACTTTACATATAGATCGTCATCTGAACATGGGCCTATATCAATATGAATGTCTGTATTGGGGAACATTCCAATGTAGATGAATTTCTGCACTATGTACATGTTATTAGATAGTTTATGTGCTGAGCATGGAAATG
Source organism: Pinus albicaulis (assembly GCA_034641835.2). Lineage (NCBI taxonomy): Eukaryota > Viridiplantae > Streptophyta > Pinopsida > Pinales > Pinaceae > Pinus > Pinus albicaulis. Next base: position 661,064,531 of record CM076583.1, on the reverse strand, counting down.
CCTCCCTCAATAATTCTTGATCAAGATGAAAATATCATGATGTAATGTATTTCAAGATTGATACAGGTCGCCACTCCGCTTCAGTTCCATCCCATCACATCATAAATCATCTCATTCAAAAAATATTGTTATTATTATGATTTCATGTTTTAGGGGGCATCTGTTATAGGTCAATTTGGGCATCATTCCCCATGACATGGTCAAAATTAAAATCATCCCTAGGACCAGTGAAATAGGGTCTATCATCCCCTATCATTTCAGTTGCTACATGCCCTAAGACAAGAACAAACCATTCATGACTTCTATTGCAAGGTTTCCAAGGTTTTAATTATATTTTATATCACTTCTAAACTCATCAAAACTTCCTCTCAAGGGACTAACTACGTTGCATATGCAGCTCCCTCCATTCGAGGGTGCATTGCAATGCACTTCCCAACATTCAAGATTGCGTTGGTCAAATGGGAGAAAAATTATCATTGTTCGAGAATCTCCACATGGCTAGTTCCTTCTAGAAGAGTCTATATGTGTCAAAATTTGAATCCAAGTGTCCATATAACACCTCTAAGCTTGGGAACATGTCTTGCCTATTATTAGGAATTCATTGATTGAGAAACTACCTTTAGTTTCCCTATAAATTGAGCACAAATCCTAGTGCTAGAAAAGGGAAGAAATTTGGTAAATAAATGTTGTTGGCTTCTCAATTCAGAAAGTGATAGGAGTGATATGCTACTGGTGAGATGTTGATTGTGATGAGTCTGGGATGATGTTGGAGTTGGTGACATCAAATCGATCATTGGTTGTAACCTCCCCCTTCTACTCATTAATAAATATTGTTTTTAATTTTTCCATATATGTATCTATTTATGGTTCTATTTCTCATGTATGGATTCTTAACTGATATATATGTTTCATGTTTAAATGATTTAACTGATTAAGGTAATTAGGCATATGTATATTGCAAATATTTTATTGTTTAGTGTTTATACTTGTAGGAAGTAGTATGGTGATATAAGTTGGATTGGAAGCTACAACAAAAGTGACAGAAGGAGAATAGGAAGCGCTTGGATCACAAGTAGGTTCCTCTATCTTTCTGTGTGTCTATTTACTCTTAGCTAAAATTCTTGCAAATTCTTTGATCTGTTGTTCTAAATGCATAGCACCACATTTAGGGAATTCAATTTATCTGTAATTCATAATTCCGCATAACACTCACCAAATTAATTTATTTTTCATTTTCCTTGCTACAATTGAATCTTATTATGTACTACCACATCACCCAATTGTTAGTTATATATAAAACAAATAAATTATTACCTTGTCACGGTAATACCAAACATGTTTCTCTACAATTGTTCACACATTTCAGCCACATGTTCCAAAGATCAAGACATTATATCTATTAATTTGAAATTAAAATTTACCAAGATTAACCACCATGTCATAATATATAATTAACTCATAGTCATAAATCATACTACTACAACAATCACCCACTTGCACTCAAGTACATATCAGTTGTCTTTGCACATAATGTGTTTGTACAACTATCTCAAAAAAACATCATTTATTCATGCAATCTTATAGACAAATAATAATATCATGCAATTAATCAAACATTCAAACAACCTATAAGCATACCATGTTATATAAACAAAATATATGACATAATCAAATTCATACCTCAGTATATCTTAGGGGAGACAACCACATATACACAAGTCAGTCCATATTAGTATGACACATTATCACAAGGATATCAATTCATACTTGGATACCATAACCATAACAATTTGTATAGATCAATCCAGATCAAAATGATACATATAAAATCAATATCTTAAATACAATGAACATACTCATCATGTGTATGACTGCAATGCATATAACAACAAATTAACTACCAAGCATGACTAATTGATTCATGTGCATATGAATACACTAAACAACTAGCATCTATCATGTATGTAACCACAACAACAATACAATGATAGGCATGTACATAACCATAATGCATATAACATGTTAGCCTCACTCTCACATAAAACAATTAATAAGTCCAAAATATTCAAAATAATTAATGTTATGAAACTTGGATTTATTCCTACTTATATATTCTAGAATGCAAATGTTCCTCAAACTTAGGAGTTTCTTTAAGTCTAGTTGGTTGAGATATTGTCTCCAACTATTTAGGCTTCTATATTAGTGTATTGCTAAGATATTTACTCAACCAAAGAGATTGTGTCCAAGATAGATGCACTATATTCAGAAATATTCATGATGTATTTATATATTGTATCATAATCATTATTTTGTGAGTGAAATACTTTACACTAAGGCTTCAAAAGCATTTTCCGCCATGGCTCATGTTTCTCATGATTTCGGTTTTTTATTAGTTTTTAATATCCTTTAGTTGATATCAGAGCCATGGGATCAAATATTTTTTGGAATCTCTAATTTTCATGTGTGAAATATGTATTATGTGTAGATGTGTATGATTAGAGGAGCATATTGTGTGTTCTGTGTAAAACAAATAAAATTGGTGTACCTGTGTGTAGGACATTCTTGAAGAACATAGCTAAGTAAAGCCACCATAGCTGGTTACAGAAACCATTGTTGTTTTAAAATTGAATCCCACTACGATTTTCAATTTCAAAATCATTTTCATATCTATTATGCATAGCCTTGGGAGAATTTGTGTGGAAAAAAGTTGTGTGCCAAAAATATCTCATAAAAACGAATCCATTACCATATATTAGTTTGTTTTGCAATGTAAAATTTATGTTTTACATATCAATGAGTAAGTGGATACCATCAAGGGAAGGCATTGTGTAGTGACTTTCTAGAATATACATTCTTATGCAGTAGGGCTATGAGATTTTCATGCCATTTTTATCTCAGTGAATGTCCAAGATTCAATTATCCTCGATGGTCGTGGCTTGGTGTTCATTGATGATACTTGGAAGTCCATTTCCAATTTTGGGAATCCATCCGAAGATGCAAGGGACGATAAATATATGCTCCCTCATGCACAAGGTGACTGATTATATTGACACTACAAATATATTGATGAGAAATTAAGTTTGATAGAAACGATATTCCTTAGTACATAAGTTCAAACAAAAAATTAAATAACAATGACTCATCCTCTCTTTCAATAGTATGGTAGTCAAGATACATTTGATATTTCTTTCCCTCATGGTCCCATCTATTGATGTTAAGTTTTAATTTTGAATCAATAGAAATTGGGAGATTCCATCTAAGTTTTTTTAATGAACGTTTTTGTGAGGGAATTGCATGGTGTAGTGTGGATTTTTTTTACTTCAATTTTGTTTCATATTTCTTCGGGCTTACCTTCTAGGTAGCTCATGGGTTTGTGCTCAGTGTGCAATAAATTGGAGATGGTTTTTAATATTCTCTATGACATGTGAGACTCCTTTCGATGAAAAAGGTCATAAGATCAGTCAAAGCCACGAGGCTACCATGTAGATGATACACCAAATTTTAATAAAAGCATATTTACTGAGTTCTTCATGCACCTTTCCTACACATATTATGTGTATCTTCGCTCACCAAACCATATCAGAAGTTTTTGGATGAAATCGCATTTGAATCCTACTGAACTCACCTATATTTATGTGTTTCCTACTATTCTTCCCCCATCACATGTCTCCCCTGCTTACTTCTTCTTCAAGATTTAGAATATGCATTCCTTTATGAAAACCATACTGAACAAGGAAGTCATGTGTCATTCTTATGCAGTAAGGCTTCATCGGATGCCCTTTTCCATAGTAATAATTCCAATATTGTATCCCATGTGCCATCCAATATTAGCATCAAAATATTTTATCAAGAGTCTATATCTTCATGCTTACACCTGTTAGCCCCCTATAAATTTTTTGACAAGAAAACAGGGGGATAAAATGTTTTTGAGCCTTCAAGGAATGCATTTCCCTCTAAAAACACATCATCCTTGAAGCCTCCATATGCCCTTGTCCTTTGATAAATCCCCACTGCTGTTTCTATTTATAAAGCCTCTCTGTTTGTGAAGAAATGCCCGAAAGGCCTCCTTTTTCCCCCTTATATCATCCCTTATAAACCTTTATTTTCATCCCCTTGTATCCCCTTAAAATTCCCTTCTTACAATCTAAACCCTCCCAAAAACCCCTTTAAATCCTACACGTACCCCTTGTTTGACCTTTTTTCCCTTTTCCCCCCTACCGTTACTCTTTCCTGGCCTTAAAAAGCATTAAAATAGGCCAAAAACCCACTTCTCACCTTATATTATTCCTAAGCCCCTTTCGGCTAGCCCCCCTCAAACCACTTCCCCATATGCCCATGCTCGAGACCAAGCGCTTAAGCCTTGGGCGCTGATCGCAATCACAAACATGGAGCAGAGCACATTTCTGCGTTATACAAAAAATTTTCGATGTGATTGTAATATGGCCCTATGGACCCCTGCCATGATCTGAGCTGTTGATCTATATAGATCCAATGGCCCAGCGCTAATCGCACTCACTCCATCGCGCCCGCCTCCCTCCTATGTGAAACCTCCGATGCTCGTCTCCACCATCGATTTACTGTTGGATCCAATGGCCAACGCTCAATCGCCCCAATCGCAATCACAAGTTTAAAACGTGCCACCCTCTGCCCTTTTTGATTGCGATCTGCTGATTTAATCTCTGTCATTGATCTGTCACTCAGATCCGACGGTCTAGCGCTAATCGCACCATCACTCCGTCGCCTCTCTCCATCTCCCTCCGATTGAATGTGAACCATTGATATGGTCCCAGGATCCAACGGCCAGTGCTCAATCGCCCCAATCGCAATCACAAAGTTTAAACGGTCCCACCCTCCGCCCCTTATGATTGCAATCCCCTACTTCAATCATGACCGTTCGTTCAAACAAGATCGATGGCCCATATTGCATCATGTATTCCTCCGTGTTTCTTCCATCGGACCTTCCCAAACAGTTCATCATTTGATCTCCACCGTCCTTTGATCTCCTCCTGAGATCCAACGGTTTAATTTTAATCACCCTCCACCATTGTCGGGTCCCACCATTTCGAATCCATTTCATATGTTTTGGCCCTTTCCCTTTTTATTTCGGCCAAAGGCTAAACCTTAGTGTTTAGCGCTAAAGAGCATTCTCCCGCCACTCTTTCATTGTTTCCACAGTTCTCCACTACTCCGCCATCGCTTCACGGGCCTCCGCAGCAATTCTTCTGCCCTTTCCCCAGACTTTATAATTGATTTGTTTCATTGTACAGCATTCTCACCAGAGTGATATTTCGCTCTATTTATCATAATCGCAGTCACTGCGATTCAAAGCACAGAGAGGTCATTACAGCGGCAGCAAGAGTAACATCAGAAATAGGTTCAAGGGATTTAGGCATGTTATTTGAATATTTAGCACCTAATCCCATGCTCAAAGGAAGAAAGCGCAGTTTGAAGAGCAAGTGTACACGAAACAAGCCATATTTGTGTTAATGCCAGCAGAGCACCGATTCTCCAAAAGGACACCTTCCTACAGCAGTTTCCATGCCTCCTCGAGCCCGAAAACAGTTAATTACTCTGACAGAAACTTCTTGAAGAATGTCAGGACCACAGCTATGGAAGAATGGATGCCTGAAGACCTTTTCAATTACCTTACTTGATTCAGAGGACAGAATAGAGGGCCTTACAGCCAGAAAGGACTTCAAGAAACATCTGAGGTCAACCTCGACCTGACAAAGACTCTCGAAGTAGACTACAGAGTACATACAGTGCTGCAGAGCCATTAAGCAGTATGGGCATGAACGTTTCCGCCATCTTGTCTTAATGAAACAAATTAAATGTTCGTCTACTCCTGTTATTCTCTTCTCCTATAATAATTCTTGAGAACCTATTGTAAATTTTGTTGTTCGGTTGTTGCTGATTACTACTAGAGGGATTCAGTTTGATTGTTAGAATAGTCTTGGGAGGGAGTAGCAGAGTATTTTGTAATGTAGTAGGCTGGGAGGAGAAATTCTGGACTGTAACAGCTATTGAGCTCAGTGTATGCGACTGGCTTTGCATCAATTAATCAAGAAAATTTCACAGGATCCTGGTCTATTACTATTGGTGATGTTTTTCTAACACTGTTTATTACATTTTCATACTGTTTCATTTTCTACTGGCTTGCATCAGAAATATAGCATAGGATTTACCCTTGTTAGGTACCCTATGTTTCTGCTCTCCTTGCCTTTAATGTTTTCTACTGATAGTGAATCTAAGAGTAAATTAAGCTAATTTAACCAGTGTAGTGGTTCTATATGCTACTAGATGATGTATGAATTAGGGGTTTTCTGCCTCGATATTCTTGCTGGTGTTAAAGCATTGAAGGTTCAAAGTCCTTCTCTGATCTACATACCTTGGCTCTGTTAAAATTATCTCTATTTTCCCTTGGAGCATGCTAAAGCAGACCTGGAGTTAAATGACCTCTGGTCCCATCTATAAGCTGCCACCTTGTGACTTCATTGAGAGCTGCCTTTGAGTATGTCCTGTTATCACTCAGGTTTTCCTAGAAGTTGTGTAAGAGGAAAGTATACCCAAGGTAACCACAAACCAACCTTTTAGATGCAGAATCTAGCCAATCTGCATCCAGAGAGGGCTCTCTCTTTATAATTTATCTTTGTTCTTGAAAGGTTTTAGGCTAGTTATAGATTCAAAATTTGTTTTGGGAAAATGGTGGAATCCACAAACTAAGGGCAAGGTTGAGAGCTTTCAGTCCATTGGGCTATGGAGTCAAAGGATGGCTTTACTGGATTTCTATTCTAAGCACAAGATGGTATTATAGGGCAAGATAGCTAGACAGAGAACAATCCTTAAAATTTAAAGTGGATGGGATGATTTTGAAGGGATGAAAGGAAGCTAAGAATCTTTCACCATGTCCAAAAGAAAGAAATGAGATGACTACAAACAAAGAGCAATGAAGAATTCTTTATTATAGTAATCAACAGTGTTTAAATTAGCAAAGCAGGAGCATTTAAGAATTCATGCTTATAACTAATTTACAAGAAAACATTAAGAATAACCACATTTGAAAACAAAGTACAATAAAGAAAATTCTGTTTCAATCCTTTATGTAAATTATTCAGAAATGGATAAGATGGTATCATAAACTGATATAAAATTTCAGACAAAGGGGTAGAAACACTTATTGAACTGTAGTCCAACACATGAATCCTGCAACAAGTCCAGTGCTTTAAATCGTCATCCAGTAAGCCACAAGTAAATTTCTCCAAAAGCTTTTATTCCGAAAATCTCAATGTTACAGCAGAGTAATAGAATCCACCCTCAACACTCTCTTTGAGGGTTTATTTATACACAAAATAATCTTAAACAATCTTACGCTATCTTAGCCAATAATCTAGGCTGACTTAAAGCATAATTTACAAACAAACAAGAGACAAATGGTCTCGTGGATAAAATAATGGGAAACTTCCGATGTGCTGTTCCTTTCTTCGTGGATGTGCTGGAAGTAAGTGCTGAAACAGGGCTCTGTGCTGTCCCTTGCAGTATTTCTTTGGCTTGTTGGACACTCTTTATTCCCACAGATACTCTTTAACCTTTTCACCTGATACTCTTTCATCTGTTTTCCTTTTTACTTTTCACATAATAGTAAAAGATAAAATTCTCATGCCAATCACCCTTCAATCTTGATGAGTGTATATGAAATTTAATGAGATGTAGTAAAGGATCATCAATATTCTCATTTTGAAACATGGGCAGATTTTCACCCCAATTTACCTTCGGTAGTTTGTGTGGAAATCCAGGTATGTGATCTCTGCTCATGGGAGCATATCTTCGTTTTATTCTTGGATCATCTTGAAAATCAACCATAATGAAAAGCCACTTTATCTGTACAACCAAGTTAGATATTTATATAAAATACAATACATATTGAATCTTAACGAGAAAGAACATAATGTCTTGGATTAAGATCCAAGTTGAAAGCCTGATCTTTCCATATTGTTCTTCCAGGTTCATTCCTCCAGTGGAGTCTTGATTGTGAAATGGATTTGGAGTCGCCGGGTGGATGATTTTAACCTTTGTGTGTCTGATCCCTGTCCACCATCATAGATCAGATCTAAACCTGTAAAACAATTCTGAAGAGAAAGTTAGTTCTTCAGGAAACTAAATTTTTTGTGAATTTTCAAAACAACTTCTACAAACTCTTCAAGAAATTTAAGATTTTTAATTAAAATTTTCTCAAAGATTTATTAAACTAGAGAGTTTGATTAAACATTTGAAACTAAGGTTCAATGTATAAGCTAAATCAGAGATAGACTGAAGCAGCTTTTATTTACTTTTGCAATTGCAGAGCAAAAGCAATTTCAAAGGCTACCTGGCTGATCTTCGGACTCTGTCCATAGCTTATAAATCAAACAATAGTATCAATAAAATGATTCAGATCCCCAGTATGGTCGCCACTATGTTATCACTCAGGTTTTCCTAGAAGTTGTGTAAGAGGAAAGTATACCCAAGGTAACCACAAACCAACCTTTTAGATGCAGAATCTAGCCAATCTGCATCCAGAGAGGGCTCTCTCTTTATGATTTATCTTTGTTCTTGAAAGGTTTTAGGCTAGTTATAGATTCAAGGGTTTGTTTGGAAATTGGTGGAATCCACAAACTAAGGGCAAGGTTTAGAGTTTTCAGTCCATTGGGCTATGGAGTCAAAGGATGGCTTTACTGGATTTCTATTCTAAACACAAGATGGTATTACAGGGCAAGATAGCTAGACAGAGAACAATCCTTAAAATTTAAAGTGGATGGGATGATCTTGAAGGGATGAAAGGCAGCTAAGAATCTTTCACCATGTTCAAAAGAAAGAAATGAGATGACTACAAACAAAGAGAAATGAAGAATTCTTTATTATAGTAATCAACAGTGTTTAAATTAGCAAAGCAGGAGCATTTAAGAATTCATGCTTATAGCTAATTTAGAAGAAAACATTAAGAACAATCACATTTGAAAACATAGTACAATTAAGCAAATTCTGTTTCAATCCTTTATGTAAATTATTCAGAAATGGATATGATGGTATTATAAACTAATATAAAATTTCAGACAAAGGGTAGAAACACTTATTGAACCGTAGTCCAACACATGAATCCTGCAACAAGTCCAGTGCTTCAAATCGTCATCCAGTAAGCCACAAGTAAATTTCTCCAAAAGCTTTTATTCCGAAAATCTCAGTGTTACAGCAGAGTAATAGAATCCACCCTCAACACTCTCTTTGAGGGTTTATTTATACACAAAATAATCTTAAACAATCTTACACTATCTTAGCCAATAATCTAGGCTGACTTAAAGCATAATTTACAAACGAACAAGAGATAAATGGTCTCGTGGATAAAATAATGGGCAACTGCCGATGTGCTGTTCCTTTCTTCGTGGATGTGCTGGAGGGAAGTGCTGAAATAGGGCTCTGTGCTGTCCCTTGCAGTATTTCTTTGGCTTGTTGGACACTCTTTATTCCACGGATACTCTTTAACTTTTTTACCTGATACTCTTTCATCTGTTTTCCTGTTTTTACCATTTACTTGATAGTAAAGATAAATTCTCATCCTGAAAACAACTTTTATAGAATTTCCAACATTTCCTTCCACCATTGATCATCTGGTATCATAGTTCTTCTGAGCTTTCTTAAAGTTTCATCTGCTTCAGTAAGTTTATAAAAGGTAGGCTCATTCGGAAATAGATACTTTATTTCATGTTCCAGATGAAATAAATTCCTCACTTTATCATAGATGCTTTTCCCGGTTGGTAATGTCGATTCTGACGTGCTAGTAGAACAAGCAACTGTATTTTTAGCATGAGCCTTTATTCTCTTCACATAGGTTTCCAAGTCTATTATTTGATCTTCTGTGAGCATGGGACTTGGTAACCCACTATCCAACAAAGCTTGAAATTTCTCTCTGAAAATGTTGATGTCAACCAAAATGTCTGTGCACTTCCTTTCTAAATTTTGCATGAAAGTCCTCTTGGTGAAAACTCTCTTTATTTCCAACACTGTGCCTGTCCTATCATCTATTCCTAACAATGCAAGCTGTTGTTTTGTTCTGGAATTCAAAAATTGAATGAGCTGATTAGCCTGCTCAGGCCTGCCTCTCAATTCATTTCTGGTTCTGTTTATTTCTTCTTGGGCTATTTTAACCAACTCATTTTGCTCAAAAATAGCTTGAATAGAGGGCCAAATATCCTTTATTAACTCAATGATGTTACCCCAAAGAATGTCATTTATTTCGTTTAAAGGCTTCTCCAATGAAAGATATTTTTCCAAAGCCTGAACCAATTTTTCCAATCTTTTTATCTCCCTGGTGTTATCAGCAACTGTCTTTTTAGATGTGTCATATTTTTCCTCCAATATTACTAATTGCAATTTTGTTTCTTGGAGTTCTGTGACTCTCAGTTGCAAACTCTCCATTTGTTTTATTAAATCCTCTGAACTCAAGCCAGAAGTATTCACTTGAGATGAATGTATCTGCTGCCCTGTTGTTGTAGTACCTGTTGTTGAAGTCTGCCTAATAGTTTCCTGTTCCTGCAATTCTTTTTCCAATTCCCTCTCTGTTTCATTTAGTCGCCCAGTCATATTTAGGAGCAACTCCATCATTTCTTCCTGTGAATTCCCTTTTATGACTTCTTGGGTCTGAGGGTGCCTTGAGGCTGGCAATTTTAGCTGCTTTCTGAGTGCAGCTATATCATCCTCTTTCTTCTTTATCAACGCCTCAATACCTTTAATGTCTTTGGGATTGTGACCCAAACCAATGATTATCTCTTCTAAAGATTTTATTCTATTATCTTTGGCCTGTGAGGAGGCCTTCTCAATTTTCAATTGTGTAGTAGTATTATTCAAAGAATCCTGCAGCGTTATAGCTGCCATGGCCTTGTTGGTGAGAGTAGAATAGACCATTTCCCCAGTTTGTCTGTGTAGTTCTATCTGGTCCAGGGGATGAATATCCTTTGCCAAAACTTCAAAATTTGTTCTGATGTAATCTGCTACTGAAGTGGGCTTTGGCACCTTTGTTTTGAAATAGCTCATCAGCATTTTGCCTTGTGAAAGGTCAAACGCTGACATTAGCCTTTCTTGATTATGGGGAGCCAACTTCATATACTGATCATATAACTTCATTTTCAATGGATCATTCTTTGTTTTAATATTAATGAAGGTTCTTTTAATATCTCCGGTGTCTGTTTTTGGTGGTCTGAAAGAGGAGACCTCAGTGCTTAATTGCTTCTGTAAAGCCTTTCCTTTCTGTCCTGTATTTGTCTCACTAACTGTGCCAGTTAGTTGACTATCTTCCCTCCCATCATCAAATACTTCATCTATAATTTCTACATCTGGAGGTGGATCTGATTTGTGTTTTTTAGTTGGATGTACCTGTGAGGCCCCTTTTGGAGGTGTGGTATCTGGAGCCTGTCTCTTCTTCCCTATTTCCACATTTAATGGAGTTTGCAACTCTGGAACTTGTGGATGTTGTGCCTGAGTGGGAGAAACCTGTGATTGTTCAGGTGTTTTGGAAGTTTGTGGTTTCTCAGCCATGATCAAAGTTTCAATGACCTGAACTACAGGTTCTTTTCCTTTACCCTTGGTTTCTGCTGCTACTGATAGATTGCTTTCCTGTAATGCTTGCTGTAGAGTGGCTGCTGAAGATGTGCCAATGTAGGGTACCTGCATTTGTCCACATGTTTCTAGGTCAAAGTTCTTCTCAACATCTTTCATAATTTTATTCATTTTGTCAGCTTCACTTTCTTCCTCAACAAGTGTTCCTTCAACCCATTCATCTTGATTTTCATACTGTTCTAGATCAGGAATCTTGTGGTGTATATAAGGAGATGATTTATTCTTTAATCTCTTTTCACAAATAAAACCAAAGGGGTCATAAGGAACCCAATGGAAAGATGTCTGGAACTTTTTCTCTAATAGATTTTCTGCTTCTCTCTCAGCCTCCCTAGAATTGCAGATGAAAGGACCTAATTGGCTTTTGATCCTTAACTCAGCTTTCTTCTTTACATTACAAAAATGGATCACATCTGAATTGTTCATTTGCCTGAAGTATTCCAAGGCAAAAATCCTCATTGGTACATATCTGGGTAACTTAAATGGACGTAATTCACATCCATAAATCCTGATGACTGTATGGTTTTGATACAAATACCAATCCCCAACTTTATAACTCTTTGAAAGTTGCAAGGTCTTTCTAATTTCATTACTGAGTCTTGGGGGAGGAATTCCTGTTAACAAAGTTGTTGCAGGATATACAAATTGATCAATGAATTCAGTGTAGGAGTAGGGAGAATCGGAGGAAGAATGAATGATGGGGGACCAAAATATGACTGACCTGGGATTTCCCTTGGCATCAAGTTTTTGAACAGGGAAAGGGAACCTTTCTGACTGATAGTAGATCATGAGATGATAGATAACTAAGGAGTACTTAAAAACTTTTTCAGTATCTAGCCTTATGAATTGATCATGGATCTTGTTGGCTATGAAGGAAGCAAAATCATATTTAATCTCAGGAGGTTTCCCAGGAGTAAAAATGGATAGCAAAGCCAAGGTTATCTCGTCCACATATTCACTGGTGTTGAATCCTAAGACAAAAGATATAATATTTACAATGAGCCTTCCCAATGTATTGAAAAAGTAAAAACCATAGGGAGGAGACCCTTTTGGCTGATGCTCAGGTAACATGAAATGCTGACACATGGATTTTAGCTTTTCTGTGGTTAATTGCCTGGTTTTCTCAATCAATCCTTCTATGGACAATGGAGCTAATTCTTGGTCTGGTTCAAAGTGTAACATGGCATTGATAGCCTGGGGAGTGATGGGAAACAGAATACTTTGATCAGGAGCTATTACAGCCCTCTGTGCGGGATCATAGTTTGCCTGGCAATAATGGATGATTTCTGGGAATATAACAACAAAAGGGATGAGATACCTTGGGAGATTGGATTCCCATAACCCTATAAGATCTTGCCCCTTTGAGTATTCGTCTCTGCAGCGACAGTAACTCAATAGGGGACTTTCATCAAAAACCAAGTCTTTAATTTGGAAATCTTCATCTATCAAAGGTAAATAGTCTAATTCCCGGTGAGGAGCATTCAATGGAGTGATATTTAGAGCTGCAAGGGCCTCCATTTTGGTTCTTGTGGATTAAAAATGGAGGTTTTGATTTTCCTTACAGGCTGGGCAAGATTTCTAAAAATGAAGGAAATTGGTACAGCTCGCCGGTTCAGGGAACAATTGCACAGTCTTAAAACTTCTGGAAAGGGCTCAGTGACGATTTTTAACCACTATTTCAGCGAAAAACAAAGAACACTGAGTTTTATTTGCAGTCGGGGCGGAAAAGGATAAATACCTGCTTTTAGACGGAAGCTGGTTCTTTATCAGGTAACAGGTAATGGCAGGACTGTTCCTCAACATGAGCGCAGTGGAATCTTGGAGTGATTTGGTCAATTGCAGTGGAATTTTGAAAATCGCAGCGGGAGCTCTGTCGCTTTCAGAATAACGAAAATAACAGGGAAAACATGAAAAATGGTTTTATTTACGAGTTAAAAAGGTTTTTATTTTTTCGAGGGATGACGTCATCGACGTACGGGAGTGACGTGTGCAAGGTCGGGTGGTAAGCGGTAAGCGGGAAGTCCCCGCACCGCTTTTGGTCGAGGGTGGTATTGATCGCGGGGGGAGCGATTCCATAGAACTTTTTCCACGTGGATGTCTGACTTTTCAAATACCGCTCGTTCCCCGCTGATTAACATTCTCACAAAGGATGGCTAGCGGGGTTCACGTGGACCATTGATCTGTGGAGGATTGATCCGACGGCTGAAGCAATGGGGAAACATGCGGAGATTCCAGATGTGGGCCCGTCGGACTTTAAACACTTTTTACCGTTTTTTAATCACTCCGGGGAAAATCTAATAGGCGGATAAAGTTATTAATTAGTCCAGATGACTTAATTAATCCCGTATGCAAAAGAAAGGGTTTGCGGCGGAGTTGGCTAGGTGGAATGCCAAGTGGGCGATCCACGGTGGCGCGAGACTTTTCCGAAAGAATAAAACTTCGGGCCTTGTATTTTTGGTTTTAAACATACATATTGTATGTCTAAAGTTTGATTTTTTCATATATATTTTTGTTATATGGTAAATTAATTAATACAACTAATTCACCATAGGGGCGGGATTAATGTATAACGCTATATTTTAACCAAAGGGCTTGTAGAAGTGGGTTTTAATGATTTTTAGGGAGATAAATACTTTGGTTAAAACATTATAATAAAGGGGTTTTTTGGGGTATATTTAAACAAAGGAATTATATATTTAGGAAAGGGTATTTCACTAGGGATTTAGTAAATAGAGTTAAATGTTAATATGGCAAAGGACAAGGAAACTCAAAATATTTTTGTACATCTAAGAAAGTGATAACTTGTGAAGTAAATTGCAACATTTTATCTTCAACACTTAAACTTAGAATAACAATTTATCTTGAGGGATTTTTATGAAATTATGCATCAGTTTCCTAAGTAAAATGTGATTTTACTTAGGAGAAAGTTAAAAATGGAAGATAACAATGATGAATTATCTCAAGTACTTAAGTCTTTTTGATCATTAGGCCGAGGGTCCGGTCCCTCCAGAAGTCAAGGAAATGCCTTGAGCCCCTTTGATCTCCAAAAACCTTAGTACTTTGGGGGAAATTAGTAAAACTTTTGAGGGGAAAGTGATGAGGGAAGTTAATGAGTTTGATTCTGCTTGCTGTGATTTTCCAGTGTATTTCCTGCTTTATTACTTGTGATGAAAGTGAAGGATCAAAAACATGTAGCAGCATCATTCATCAGATAACACTTTGCAGCACCATCTACCTACCCTATCTACTTAACACTACCATTTTCTCTTCTTTATTAGGGTGCATTTAGACTTGCAAACCCTTATCAATCTTTTCTTTTTTACAAGGAAAATCTATCTAATTCTACCCTTATTACATCCAAGGGCTCAGATTAAGCTGTTGAGCACCTTTTATTAATTCTACCTATCTACTTATCTGCCAAGATTAAACTGTTTGGTCAGATATTTATTCTCTAATCTACAACATGAAATTGAAATATGAGTAAGCCAAGTTTAAACAATTTGACTTATTCATGAATTGTGGCAAAGGTTTGACAAGCTGCACACAATTGCTTTATTACAAAAATGAAATAGTAGTGGCATTTGGATTTGCACACTTTCCTTGGTCTATTTTTTGCTTGGGGTTCATTTCTTTCACTTTTTTGACCATTTTATTTTTATTACCCTTTGATTTTTCTTTTAGGGTATACCCTCTTTACATTTTTTAAATTATTTGATTTTTTGGTTTTTCAAGAATATGGAACACCTTTGCTCAAGAAAGAAGGTTTGAACATATTCCATAGTTCAATCAAGACAATCATGAAAGATGAAACCTATTGGTATAGGAGGCTAACATGTCCAAGCAAGTTTGGAGTTAAATGACCTCTGACCTGATATATAGAAAAAAATTGGGTTGATTTCCTTCTCTCACTTTCACTCCTTAATGTTCCATCCCACCATCTATCTAAAAAGATCCTTTAGTGTATATGAATTTCCCTCTGAAAGCCTTGGCTAGTTGTGTGCAAGTAATTCCCTTTCATGACTCCATAGCCCAATGGATGGCACATTCTTAACTTATCCTCTTTTTCCTAAATATCCTGCTATTTTGCTCCTTTCCTTCCATTACTTCTCAGTCTGTGAATCTCATGACTCAACTCAGCAACCAACCAACCAAATCATTGTAAAACCACTTTGTGCTTCATAACTAGCCTAAAATCTCATTTGAACTTTCAAAGATATATCATTATTTGTTCTATTGAAGAGATCGCTCTCCGGGTCCAGGAGGGCTAGATCCTAGGGCCCCAAAGTGGGTATGATGTTGTCTCATCTTTTGGTCTTGCCAATCTGGCCAAAACATGGGAACCCCAACATAATGGCAACTCCACTGGGGAGAGACCAAAATCTTGATTTGGTAAATCACTGTGGTGGACAGTAGAATTGTAAATCATCCACCTGGCGACTCCACAATTCCTGAATGATTAAAGGACTCCACTGGTGATCAGTAGGTCGTTGATTATCTATGTGTTCACAAGACTCCACTGGGAGACCAGTCACATCACAACATCATTCCCACCAATGGAAGACTCTGATTTAAGTCCCCTTGAAGAGTTTCATTATGGAATATCAGGTATACTGGCCCAACTCAGAAGCAAAGACCTTCCATAGGTTTTCTGTTCCAGCTCAAGATTCAATGATCAACCTGAGATAAAGAAAGTTTTTCTAGAAGTGTTGGTGAAAAGGTATGATGCTGGGATTGAAATTTTGAACTTACAAGAGAAATCATGCCAGTTCAAAGACCCCAGAGCATTTTTGGAAAGTCTCCCTCCCCCTAAGAGAGAGGAGATTCCACTACTTTTTGATGTGCAAAAAGAAGGTGATCAGGCTTTCAAGAGCCACTTTGAGGATGTAGTGGAAGAAGCAATAGTCAAAGCTGCCCAGGATACAGACAGCCTATGAGTCATGGCATGCCTGAAAGAAGAAAATGTACATCATTTGTTCATTGATCCTGTGGCAGAATACATGGAGGCCCTGATTAGCTCAAATTCTCTAGCATTGATCCTTCACCAGGGCCAGATTCATCAGGAATGGTCACTACTGATGGTGACCTTAGTTTTGAAGAACCACATGCAGAGCACCTTGTGGTTATCTCTGACAGGCAGTCGGTGCTCCTATCCTTTTTTTCTACTACTTGACTGGCTGCATTGGCATTATTTTATCACCTAGAGCATCAAAGATTTCCAAGTTAGAGTAGAGTAGGTAGGAAGTCTAAAATAAATCTCAGTCTATGAGCATGTAGTTAGTTGTTCTCAATTTATGCAAATTCCAGCAAGCCAAACAGTCTAATCCTGGCTTGACTATTTTTCAATTTCTGTCTTAGAATGTAGAGAAGAAATCTGCTAGATAGTTTAATCCTAGCAGATAGTAGTTTAGGTAGAGAAACTATGAGGCCAACAGTATAATCTGGTCTCAAGGAGTAATAAGGGTAGAAATAGAATAGGTTTATTTTCCTTCTTGTAAAAAATTGATGATGTAAGGGTCTCCAAGTCCAAATGCACCCAGAAGAAAAAATGTTAGGACATTAGTATGGGTAGGTAGCTGTTTGGGAGAATATTACTGCTGATGTAATGTCTTCATGATTTGTGGCAGCTGATCTAAAGAAAGAAAGGGATGAGTCAAGTACTAGGCATCTGGCCTACACCAAATGTTTATCTTCTGAATTCTTGACTCCTTCAAGAAGAAGCCATCCCCATGTGGAGCCACTGTTAACCCCCTATAAATTTTTTGACAAGAAAACTGGGGGCTAAAATTTTTTTGAGCCTTCAAGGAATGAATTTCCCTCTAAAAACACATCATCCTTGAAGCCTCCTTATTCCCTTGTCCTTTGATAAATCCCCACTGCTGTTTCTAGTTATAAAGCCTCTCTGTTTGTGAAGAAATGCCTGAAAGGCCTCCTTTTTCCCCATTATATCATCCCTTCTAAACCTCTGTTTTCATCCCCTTGTCTCCCCTTCAAATTCCCTTCTTACCCTCTAAGCCCTCCCAAAATCCCCTTTAAATCCTACATGTACCCATTTTTTGACCTTTTTTGCCTTTCCCCCCTACCGTTACCCTTTCCTGGCCTTAAAAAGCATTAAAATAGGCCAAAAACCCATTTCTCACCTTATATTAGGCCTAAGCTCCTTTCGACCAGCCCCCCTCAAACCACTTCCCCATATGCCCGTGCCCGGGACCAAGCGCTTAATCCTTGGGCGTTGATCGCGATCACAAACATGGAGCGGAGTGCATTTCCGCGTTATATGAAAATTTTCTGATGCGATTGTAATATGGCCCTATGGACCCCCACCTCGATCTAAGCCGTTGATCTATATAGATCCAACATCCTAGCGCTAATATCACTCATTCCATCACGCCCGCCTCCCTCCTATGTGAAACCTTCGATGCTCGTCTCCACCGTCGATTCACTGTTGGATCCAATAGCCAGTGCTCAATCACCCCAATCGTAATTGCAAGTTTAAAATGTGCCACCCTCTACCCTTTGTGATTGCGATCTGCCGATTTAATCTCTATTGTTGATCAGTCACTCAAATCCGATGGTCCAGTGCTAATCGCACCATCGCTCCGTCACCTCTCTCCATCTCCCTCTGATTGAATGTGAACCATTAATCTGGTCCCTGGATCCAACGGCCAGTGCTAAATCGCCCCAATCACAATCGCAAAGTTTAAACGGTGCCACCCTCCGCCCCTTCTGATTGCGATCCCCCGATTCAATCGTGACCATCCGTTCAAACAAGATCGACGACCCATATTGCATTGTTTATTCCTCCATGTTTCTTCCATCTGACCTTCCCAAACAGTTCATCATTTGATCTCCATCATCCGTTGATCTCATCCTGAGATCCAACGGTCTAAGTTTAATTGCCCTCCGCCATTGCCGGGTCCCACCATTTCGAATCCATTTCATATGTTTTGCCCTTTCCCTTTGTATTTCGGCCAAAGGCTAAACCTTAGTGTTTAGTGCTAAAGAGCATTCTCCCACCACTCTTTCATTGTTTCCACAGTTCTCCACTGCTCTGCCATCGCTTCATGGGCCTCCGCAGCAATTCTTCCGCCCTTTCCCTGGACTTTATAATTGATTTGTTTCATTGTGCGGGGTTCTCACCAGAGTGATATTTTGCTTTGTTTATCATAATCGCAGTTACTGTGATTCAAAGCATAGAGAGGTCATTACATCAGCAGTAAGAGTAACAGCAGAAACATGTTCAAGGGATTTAGGCCTGTTATTTGAATATTTGGCACCTAATCCCATGCTCAAAGGAAGAAAGCGCAGTTTGAAGACCAAGTGTACATGAAACAAGCCATATCTGTGTTAATGTTAGTAGAGCACTGGTTCTCCAAAAGGACACCTTCCTACTGCAGTTTCCATGCCTCCTCGAGCCTGAAAACAATTAATTACTCAGACAGAAACTTCTTGAAGAATGTCAAGACCACAGTTACGGAAGCATGGAGGCCTGAAGACCTTTTTAGTCACCTTACTTGCTTCAGAGGACATAACGAAGGGCCTTACAGCTAGAAAGGACTTCAAGAAACATCTGAGGTCAACCTCGACCTGTCAAAGACTCCCGAAGCGGACTATAGAGTACATACAGCGTTGCAAAGCCATTAAGTAGTGTGGGCATGAACATTTCTGCCATCTTGTCTTAATGAAACAAATTAAATGTTCGTCTACTCCTGTTATTCTCTTCTCCTATAAGAATTCCCGAGAATTTATTGTAAAGTTTCTTGTTCGGTTGTTGCCAATTGCTATTAGAGGGATTCACTTTGACTGTTAGAACAGTCTTGGGAGGGAGTAGAAGAGTAGTTTGTAATGTATTAGGCTGGGAGGAGAAAGTTTTGACTGTAACAGCTATTGAGCTCAGTGTATGTGACTGGTTTTGCATCAATTAATCAAGAAAATTTCACAGGATCCTGGTCTATTACTATTGGTGATGTTTTTCTAACACTGTTTATTACATTTTCATACTGTTTCATTTTCTGCTGGTTTGCATCAGAAATATAGCATAGGATTTACCCTTGTTAGGTACCCTAAGTTTCTGCTCTCCTTTCCTTTAATGTTTTCTGCTGATAGTGAATCTAAGAGTAAATTCAGCTAATTTAACCAGTGTAGCAGTTCTATATGCTGTCAGCTAATGTATGAATTAGCGTTTTGCTACCTGGATATTCTTGCTGGTGTCAAAGCATTGAAGGTTCAAAGTCATTCTCTGATCTACAGACCCTGGCTCTGTTAAACTTATCTCTGTTTTCCCTTGGAGCATGTGAAAGCAGACCTAGAGTTAAATGACCTCTGGTCCGATCTATAAGCTGCCCCCTTGTGACTTCATTGAGAGCTACCTTTGAGTATGTCCAAGCAGGTTTGGAGTTAAATGACCTCTGACCTTATCTATAGACAGAAATTGGGTTGATTTCCTTCTCTCACTTTCACTCCTTAATGTTCCATCCCACCATCTATCTAAAAGGATCCTTTAGTGTAGATGACTTTCCCTCTGAAAGCCTTGGCTAGTTGTGTGCAAGTAATTCCCTTTCATGACTCCATAGCCCAATGGATGGCACATTCTTAACTTATCCTCTTTTGCCGAAATATCCTGTTATTTTGCTCCTTTCCTTCCATTACTTCTCAGTCTATGAATCTCATGAATCAACTCAGAAACCAACCAACCAAATCATTTTGAAACCCCTTTGTGCTTCATAACTAGCCTAACATCTCATTTGAACTTTCAAGGATATATAATTCTTTGTTCTATTGGAGAGATCCCTCTCCAGGTCCAGGAGGGCTAGATCCTAGGGCCCCAAAGTGGTTATGATGTTGTCTCATCTTTTGGTCTTGCCAATCTGGCCAAAACATGGGAACCCCAACAACACCAATATGTTTGTATCAACCAATCCTGAAAACAAATTCAAGAAGAAAGGTATTTCAAATGTTTTCAGAAATTTTGAAGCTCTTTTACTAGTAATTACATTATGTTTGTAGAAAATTCAAGGCTCAAATTGCTCATGTATTAGTTAGTGTTTCCATTGCAAAGAGTGTCTTCCAGTATGAATCAAAAATATTTGTTTGATGGATTCATTAGTATTCAGAAATGTAGAATTATATTTAATGTTAATATTGGCATAAACTACAGAACCAGTGTTTGGAGACCATGTGAATTTGATTTTTTTGGAATATGGAGCTGATATAATGGCCCAAGCATTGAAACCAATAAAACTCCATGCACAATTTTTAAGTGGTAGAGAAGCAGTGATATGAAAGTTGTGTAAAGGAGTTTGGAATAGATTGGGTTGATTGGAAAAATAGAGAGAATTCATATTTGGTACTTGCATTGGTGTATCTCTAATTCCATCACCTGGCTCTCCGCCATAGTATAATAGTCATCCTCATACACAAAGGATAATACATACAAATGGAAAAATGAGTGTGTTTAAGAGGAAGTGTATATCGATGAAGGCATTGATTTGAGGTAGGAAGGTATTTTTTTTTTTCCACAACTTTCCACACCTCTTTGTTTTTTCTTAATGAAAACTCTTTCCATTCGATAAGGCCAAAGTAACAACTTTCTTCAGTTTTTATTATTTTTTATTTTGTATTTGGCATATTTTGACACCAAAACATTCAATACTTCAGATATCAAACTTCAATGAAATGAAATTTCATGAAATATCTTGAGATTTCGATGCTAGAAACAAAGTTGAAGTCATTCCTAATGGAGTGTTGAGAGTTAAAGTGACTTTTAATGTAAGTGAGTAAAGATTCAAATTAAATCAATTCAAATTCAAGGTCAAGCTAAGAGTCATTGATTGTAATTAGGTTCATGATCAGTGGAGCCCGACACCCTAAATTAATCATTAAGAAAAATTAATCGAGGTTGATCTATTAACAGTAAATAAGAAGAAATTAATTTGGGTGCATTTTAGATAGTACCTGACACCCTAAGGTAACATAAAAGAAATAAAGTGTGATCATCTAGCGAGCGAGTACAAGCAAGCATGTTAAAGACCAAAATGGGTAAAGGTGGAAAATGTCTTTAAAGTGCAGAGCTAGAAATTAAAGAATTGAAAGAGTGTAATCATTACTTTCATAACAAAATTGAAGTACTTGAGTGGAGGTTAAAGTAAAATCAAAACATAATCAATCCCATGACTAGTACATTAGAAGCAACAAAATTTCTTCAAAATGAACTATGTTAGTGTAAAATCATTTGAAAAGTGTACCAAAGACCTTACCTAAGCCGCGAGTCATTGATGGACCTAAAAGCATATATCGTTGTCTAAATATTTAGATATTCAACATCAAGTTAGAAGAAACCTGCAAAATAATAGATTTTTGGCAGCAAAAGACATTAAATAGAAAAATATTTAACTAATGTAAAACCCCATGGCATAGACAAAGTGATATCAAAGAATAAATAATATATTATAAATTTTTTAGAGTTGGTGAAGGAGACTCATCTGATGGCTATAGGCCCCCCTCAAATGGGATGGGTCATTTGGTTGTCCTCTATGCTTCAGTATTTTGGATCTTTCCCTCTCTATGATGTGTGAAATCCAAAACATGTGTTGAACTCAGAGAGGAGCTCGAATGAAAAAATAAGATAATAACGACGATGAGAGTGATCATGGTGACGAATGGATGGAAAACCCTCTTATTTATAACAAAACATTGGGTTATTCTTGAAAATGGAAAATAATAAAATATTATTAACCACAATCAAGATCTAACCACTTGGAATATTTTTTTTATATGTTTTGGAGGGAAAATATATTTAAATTGGTTAAATAAATTTATTTCGAAATAATAAACAAACAAATTATTTATTTATTATTTCAAAGAAGTGGTTATGGAATAGTAAAAAAAAAAATGTTTTGTTTAATCATTCCTTAGTGATTTAGTCAAATTTGACAAGGAATATTAACTATATAATGTTTTAATTAATTATTCCTAGAGAAAAATCAAATAAACAGTTATTTATTTAACTATTTCTCATGATTGGGTAGCCTATGATAAGGAATATTAAGCTAATAGTGATTAAATTGATTAATCCTAGAGGAAAATAAAATAAATAATGATTTATTTAATTATTCCTCATGGGTTTCTTGTTTTAATTAGAAACAATTTAATAAAATATGGTTTATTGAGTTATTCTCTGTAGTGAAAGAAATTTTACTATGGTAAAATTGGTCTTACATGGTTTATTTTGATCCACTTAGTTAGATATGGCTAAGTGATGATTTTTTAGTGATAACATATTTCCCCCCAGCGTACAAGCGTTAGGAGGAAATAGTATGACCAAAATACTTTGTAAGGACTCAATCACTATACACCAAAGGGGAGTCAGAGAAAGAGAGGGACATAACTAAAGTGAAATGAGGAAGGACTGAGCAGGAGAGACCTACAAACTAATATAAGTCTCCATTTTCTTTGGAGTAAATTAACTCAATGAGGCAGGAGAGGGATACACATAGCTACCAAGATAAGCTTTTACAAAGAATAATGATGAGCCCAGAAATATGGGACTGATTTAAAAAGTACATGATACGTGATACATGGCATGTTGGAATCAATGGGCCAGAAAATAATACAATGGATCCCAAATACATTGTTACACCAATTTTTGGTCATCTAACCTATTACTATTAGATGGACTAAATTACACCATGTTGGCTCCCCGTGATTTGCAAGACTGGCAAGAAAAAACTTTGCAGGGAACCACATCAAAACCACTTTGGAGTCTAAGGACCTAACCTTCCTGGACTCAGAGAGGGATCTCTTTATGTAATTTTTTATAGATGATATGTATTTATGCTTTTGTTTTATGATATTAGGCTAGTTATGAAGTTCTAAGGACTTATTTTTTTTTATTGATTGATTGATAGGTTGATAGATCAATGGTGTGATTAATTGAGGGACTATTTCAGCTGAATAGATAGACCACGAGAGACATTAATCCATTGGGCTATGGAGTCATAAAAGGATTTAATTGTTCATCAACTCTGTAAGGGTTTTCATATGGCAAGCTAACTATATCAGGTGGATCTCATAGACTATATGGCATATGAAATCACAATAAGTTGTGAAAACAGTAGAACTAAAAGTCAGTTAAGAATATTTAACTCTATTTAAACAAGAAAAGCTTTTGAGTTAGCTATTTTAGGAAAACCAAAGGACATGGGCTACCATACACTTCTTTGGCTAGAATTTAATAAGAAAACCTTTATGACAACAATCCAACAATCCTAGAATTACTTTCAGAAAAATAAAACATTTAAGATAACAATGAGTGTAACTAAAGAGAAAGCTAAACCTATCCTCTTTAATCAAACACTATAGATATCTTCAAAGTAAATTTTTAAGGAAAACCAGAGGACAGGGCATACCATAGACTTCTCTGGATGGACTTTACTAATTAAACTTCAAAGAAAGGCCTTAAAAAATAATATTTCAAGCTACAACCAAAGGACAGGGCATACGATAGACTTCTTTGGCTTGACTCTAGTAAATAATTCCCTAGGCAGCAAGCTAGGTGGAACCAGAGAACAATTAAGAATTCTCTAATCAGACCTTGCAGAGGAAAAAGATTGAGAAAGAGAATGCAGACAAAAATAGGGTTCCAAGACAAGATATCCCAATCTGAAATTTCTGTTCTTTTATCAGAGAAATAATGGATAGTGTGGAAAATAGAAGGAAAACATTGAAAAAGAAGAAAAACTTCACCATTAACATAGCTCAAGAATCTTGTGAACGTGCTTGTATTACTGATGTTCAAAACAGTTACATTACTCCAATACAATAGATCTATGCAACTCAGACCTTTCTCAAATCCATCCTAATACTCTCCAACTAGCTCAGCAACCAGCAATTAGGAAACTAATCAACCAACCAACCCTAAAAATGAATAATACATGCTGTATTTATTTGCAAAATGAGGAGGTGATCCTAAGATAGGGTTTTAGATGTTATTTATTATAGATTTAATGCATTTTTGACCTTTGAGACCATGCAAGGCCCAAGGAAAAATATCTAAGATCAACTCACTGAAATAATAACTCCTAAATTCATTTTTTTTTTTTTTTTCTAAATCTGACTAATTTCTATTAAGCAACTATTATAATACAGAACTGCCTCAGCTCAGCTTTGGTAGCTTGAGACTGGGCTTGCAAACCATGCATGATCTCAAAACTAAGCTGCCCATAAAGGGAAACCAGCTCGATAGTGTTTGTCACACCGCCCTTGGTATGGGAAACCGGTGGAATAGTTTTACTGTTTGTTATAAGTCTACAGAAAACAGTGACTATAAAAATAAAAAAACTATCATTATCTGCTGCACAGTAGACCAGACCAACCACACTATGGACGAACACAAATTCAGAATTCTTACTAGTCCTGCTCATGGCAAATTCAGTTGGAGTGAACCGGAGAGGGATGCTCTTCCTCGATTGGGCACCCGAAGGAAGCTTCAGGGTCGTCCACAGCAGCATCTGGAAGAGGATCATCAGTGCTCAAGGCACTACCCGCGTGCACCTGCAAGGGAGGAAGGCCCAGAAAGGGAGAAGGAAGGTCAGAGGGGCCGCTCGGTTCAGTTTGGGCCATGGCTACGGGGGAAGACCGGGGCGCGAGGGAAGTGGGATAAGGGTCAGGGAGAGCAGAAGGGGAGCCGGGCCAGAGATGAGAGCTGAGAGTGGCTTCCTCGCTTAAGGTGACGGTGATATGAGCCGTGATTGAGGGACGGTTGAAGACACTTTCAAAATTCAATACAGCTCTCTGCGTGGTGTAACGGGTGAAAAGATTGCGAAGGGGCGGAGGGCCAGAGGTGGCAGGGTCAGGAGGAGCGGCGTGCTGAGGGGAAGAGGGCAGCTGACCATGAGGATCAAAAGAAAAATCCATGCCATGCCTGCTGGGGGAAGAGCGATTATCAGCAGACCGTCCACGGGTACTTCCACGCCTAGCAGTCATACGCGGACGAAGACGAGGCATGACTGGTGCCGAGTTTCAGATACCCTGCGCCGACTGAGAAGCTGGAGCAGAACCAGAGCTGGAAGAAGGCTGAACCCCGTGCGTACCCGTTTGAGCAAGAACCTCCAGAGAACTATGCGTGAACTGAGGATTATTGAACCTTCCAGGGCAGAAACAACTGTGAGAAAAATGCTCCTCCGGCTGAAATTCGATGCAACAGTATAGAGAGCATCGCCTGCCAGTGTTCGTGCGAGCATTAGGCACAGCGCATTGAGCAGAGCACACACCGTCCAAAGGAGCTAACCAGTCGCCTGGAGAGTCTGCAGGCGCAGCGAAGAAGGGACCGACTTCCATAATGCAGGTGCCAGATAGAGTGGAATTGTTGTATCACCGTCGTGTGGGAGGGTGGTAATGGCGGTTGACAGCATTGAATGCCCTCTTAATGGCGTTGTGGTGAGCCATGTGGCCTCCACACGCCTCACACATCGGGAGGAGGACGAGGCCAAGCGGCCCATTAACGCTGAGTACCATCCGCATCCGGAGAATAACTCCTAAATTCATTGTTTGAGCTAACTTTTGGAAATATTTGACTTTAAGGAATTTTTATTAACATTTCAATAACTGCTAGGTAGATGAGAAATATATTTGATTATCTCAATAGCTGTTGATGTCTTTATTGAAATAAAACATGTTGTGGGTCGCAAAATGTGTTTCTGAAGAAGTAAATGCCTTGGGTCGAGTCATTCGAATCTGTTCCTGTGCTGATTTGTCT
Organism: Pinus albicaulis; assembly: GCA_034641835.2. Classification (NCBI taxonomy): domain Eukaryota; kingdom Viridiplantae; phylum Streptophyta; class Pinopsida; order Pinales; family Pinaceae; genus Pinus; species Pinus albicaulis. The sequence continues at coordinate 661,038,136 of CM076583.1, read as the reverse complement.
TTGTTTACCTGTTAAGCTCTGTTTTAGGCCTTTAAATTCGGATTTAGCCCTCATTGTGCATCTTGTTGTTTCTCCTTAATTATGCATTTATCTCTGATCTGTGATTAACTTCTTAATTTGTATTTTGATAATTGATTTAATTATTAACCCTTGAATATTCACAGACACGACCATTAACGATTTTTTCTTCCTGTGCCTATCTCTGTCTGTATTTACTATGCAAGGGGTGCATCTTCTGCTGCTAGAGGGTTTAAATAACACCAATGATCACGACTCATTGGGCTTTGTCGATTTTATGCCTCTGGTCCATCCAAAATGAAACAAGTCTCTGGATCATCACCCAAAACACTTATTTGAAGTATTTCTGACCTTTAAAATGCACTTTCACATTCTTGTCATTATACCTGCACAATACAAGTACACTGTGAGTTTAAAACCTACCTGGAAGGGATTTTCTGCATTTATTTGGGGTTTTTCAGGCTTTTGGATCGATGTGTAGGTGTGAATAATGGTTTAGGCTTTATAGCAGAGCCACAGGGCTCTGGAGCATTTGAATTGGATGGTGGTATGGAGATTTGGTAGGAGGAGGAAAAGTGTTTTCCTCAATGCTTGAGTAGCTCTGTGTGCTTTTGTATAAAATTCTCATCCTCCCATGTAGAATCTTCAGTGGGTAAGTTCTTCCACTTGATGAGATACTCTAAAATTGATCGATTCTGTAGTTGTCGAGTTCTTGTTTCCGTCACCGCTTCCGGTTCCAATATGATTTTTCCTTCCTCATCAAGTACTGGAAATATTGTTTGAACTGGAAGATTTTCACCTATAACCTTCTTTAAGCACGAAACATGGAAAACTGGATGTACTCGCGAAGAAGAAGGAAGCTCCAATTTGTATGCCATAGTACCAATCTTTTGCAACACCTTATAAGGACCATAGTACTTTGGCGATAATTCATTATCCTTCTTAGCTTGCTTGAGGGACATTTGTTTATATGGTTGTAGCCGTAAAAATACCCAATCTCCTACATCAAAAATTCTCTCGCTGCGATGTTGATCTGCCTGTTGTTTCATTCGATTTTGTGCCAAATTCAGGTTGTCCTTTAAGAGTTGGAGAACTTCTTGCTGATGCTCGATGTGATCTTCCACTGCTTGAACCTTCGAATTTTCCCTTAAAGATGATGTAATCTATGGTGGATGATATCCATAAAGTGCCATAAATGGGGTCATTTTTGCTGCAGTATGGAAGGAAGTGTTATACCACCATTCAGCAAGAGGTAACCACTTGACCCATTGTGTTTGTTTATCAGATACAAAACAACGAAGATATCCTTCCAAACATTTATTTACTATCTCAGTTTGACCATCACATTGAGGATGATAAGATGAGCTATGAGCTAATTGAGTACCCAAACAAGAAAATAACTCTGTCCAAAAATTTCCAGTAAAAATGGGATCTCTGTCGCTCACAATAACCCTTGGGCTTCCATGTAGCTTTTGAATTCTGTCCATAAATGTAGTAGCAACTGTACTTGCTTCAAATGGATGAGATAATGCACAAAAGTGTGCATATTTGGTAAGTCTATCAACTACCACCATGATGACACTCTTTCCTTTGGACCTAGGTAAACCTGTGATAAAATCCATTGAAATCTCTTCCCAACGTTGACTTGGAATGGATAAAGGTTGTAGAAGTCCTGGGGTCTTAATTGTTTCCACTTTATTCTGCTGGCAAACCAAACATTCCGCCACAAACTTTTGAATATCAGATTTAAGGCCATCCCAAAAAAATTCTTTCTTCACCCCGTGGTAAGTTTTTAAAAATCCTGAGTGTCCTCCTAAAGGAGAAGTGTGCAATTCCAGAAGAATCTTTGTTTTAGTTGGGAATTCTTGCAAAGATATAAGCAATCTTTGTACCATAAGGAATCATTTTTCCAACTAAATGTATCAGATGTACTAGGATCTTGCTGCAACTTTTGAATGAGTGTCCATACATCTTTGTCCTTCTTCCATTCATCTCTTGCTTCGCTTATCCAATCTGGTTGGATAATAGAAATGGCACAAAGCAATGCTTCCACCTCTTCATTCTTTCTTGAGAGTGCATCTGCAACAACATTAAGCTTTCCTTTTTTGTAGACTATTTCAAAGTCATAACCCAACATCTTTGTGACCCATTTTTTCTACTCTTCTGAAGATAGTCTTTGTTCCAAAAAGTGTTTAAGACTATCATGATCAGTTTTTACCTTGAAGTGTCTTCCCATTAGGTAATTTCGCCATTTCTTTAGTGCATGCAGTATTGCTAACATTTCCTTCTCATAAATAGGTTTCTGTAAATACTTTCCCTTGATTGGACGACTTTCAAAAGCAATGGGTCTTCCTTCCTACATTAAAACTACACCAATTCCATTTCCTGAGGCATCACATTCCACAATAAAGGTTTTTGTGAAGTCTGGCGTAGCTAAGACCGGTGCTAGGCACATTGCCTCTTTAAGATGTTCATAGGCCTTAGTTGCTTCAGGAGTCCATGAAAATGCATCTTTCTTCAATAATGTTGTTAGAGGTGCTGCTATTCTCCCATAATTCTTAACAAACTTGCGATAATAGCCTGTTAACCCGAGAAATCCTCGCAACCGCTTTATTGTCTTGGGGACTTTCCATTCCTTAATGGCTTTAATTTTGTTAGGGTCTACTTTAACACCCTCGTGAGATATAATATGACCCAGATATTCCACCTCTTGTACTCCAAAGAAACATTTGGATGTTTTTGCATATAATTGTTTCTCCTGCAATAGTTTGAGCACCCCGTCAACATGTTCAACATGATCCTTCCAAGACCTGCTGTAGATTAGTATATCATCAAAAAATACTAGCACAAATTTTCCAAGGAAGGGTTTGAAAATGGAATTCATCAACCCCTGAAATGTAGAAGGTGCATTGGTAAGGCCAAAAGGCATGACCAAAAATTCATAATGACCCTCATGAGTTCGAAATGCTGTTTTTGGAATATCTTCAGTCTTCATTCTAATTTGATGATATCCCGAACGAAGATCCAACTTGGTAAAATAAATTGCTCCATGTAATTCATCCAATAATTCATCAATCACAGGAATGGGAAATTTATCTTTAATGGTGAGCTTATTTAGCTCCCTATAATCCGGACACATTCACCATGATCCATCCTTCTTGTGTACCAATACTACAGGAGCAGAGAAAGAACTTTGACTAGGTTGAATTATACCTGCCTCTAACATTTCTGGAATCATACGTTCAATTTCTCTCTTTTGGAAGTAAGGATATCTATAAGGCCTGATGTTTGGAGGAACACTTCTTAGAATCAAATTAATAGCATGATCATGATCACAAATAGGTGGGAGTCCTTTGGGAGTTTCAAACACCTTGGAATGATTGTCCAAGACTTGTTGGAGATCTGCAAAAATAGATGACTTTGATGTCAGAACTTCTAGTGAGCATAATTGTGCAATTACGCATCGTTGTTCTTTCTTTAGAAGCTTTTTCATGACATTAAAGCTTATTATCCTTCCCGGCTTCCCTTCAATACCCCGTAATTCGACTTCCTTTCCTTCTGAAAAAAATTTCAAGAAAATTTCTTGAAAATTAAAAGCTACCGTCCCAAAAGATTGTAACCATTGTACTCCTAGTACAACATCAGCACCTCCCATAGGAATGGAAAGCATTGGACTAGTCAACACATATTCCACCATGGTTAGCTTGATATTATGGCATTTTCCAGAGCAATTTATAGTTCCTCCATTTGCAACCATCACTTGACATTATGGTGCTGGGTATAGGAAACGATTTAATTCCTTGGCTACCTTACAATGAATAAAATTATGGGTGCTACCTGAATCAATCAACACTATTACCTTTTTCTTCTTGATTTGTCCTTTTATCTTGAGAGTTTGAGGAGTGTTAATTCCTGCCAGTGCATTACACGATATGGTCGGATTCATTTCTTCCTCTTCTGGGGCTGGTTCCTGGTGTATATCCTCTTCTTGTTAATTTTCTTCTTCCTCTTCACAATCTATGTAAAATAATTTCTTCTCAGCACACTTATGACCTTTAGTGTATTTGCTATCACAACTGTAGCAAAGCCCTTTTTCTTTTTTTTCTTCCAATTGTTGTGGTGTCAACCTTGTAGGTTGTTGAAATCTAGGAGTAGCAACACTTCCCTCTTTGTAGAAGTGAGTGGTAGGCTTCCTTGTCGCCATAATTTTACATTCAATTTTTCTTGCCAACCTGAATGCCTTCTCCAATGAATCAGGTTCCAAAACGCGAACTTCATGTTGGATGTTATCCTTTAAAGTGCCTATGAAGAGATCAATCCTGTGTTCCTCTGGAATATCAGTTACCCTTATATTCAATTTTTGGAAGTCCTCAATGTGCTGCCCCACTAAACCCTTTCGTTTGAGATTTATCAATTGGATAAAGAAGGTGTTGCTCTTTGTATCCTCATAATGTGCTATCATTTCCTCCGTAAAAATTGACCAAGTGACAATTTTTTTACCGGAGCAAAGCCATCGATACCATACAAATGTATTTTGTTCTAAATGTAAAGTTGCAATGCATACCTTTTGTGTGTTTTGCACATTATGGAGATCAAAATATTGCTCCATTTGTAGTATCCATGTTACAGGATGCTTTCCATCAAACTTCCTCATATCCATTTTTGGAATATGGTGGTTCTTCCCGCCAACATTAGAGTTTATGAAATCACGATTAACATTTATTTTGTTCTCATCATGAGGTTCTTCTACTATATTTTCACCATTAGGAAACATTTCTTGTATCAACTTTGTCAAATCTTCGATGTTTGATTTTATATCATCCATCTTAGCTTCCATGCCAGCTTCCATGCCATCCAACTTAGCTTCCATGCCATCCATCTTAGCTTCCACGCCATCCATCTTATCTTCCACGCCTTTCTTCAAACCGTCCATCTTCACTTCCACGCCATCCATCTTAGCTTCCATGCATTTCTTCAAACCGTCCATCTTCACTTCCACGCCTTTCTTCAAAACTTCCATTTCATTTTTTGTTGCTCTTTTCGAGAGTGAAATTTGTTGCACTTGCTCTTGTAATTTTGATAGATCATGTTGCAATTCTTCATCTTCATTAGTCATGGTAGAGCCTTCTGAAGGCTTAATGGGTGTTGAATTCTTTTTAGGTGCCATTTTAGAATCCAATATTGATAATTATTCTACAATATTCCCTTGGAATCAATTCAACTTGATTCTTCAAACAAGACTTATGCAATTCGGAAAAAATACACACCTTTTACTTGCTTTGAGGAGCTCGATATTGAAATTGAATTATCTCTGTAATTGAAAATCTTCAATATCTAAAATTCAGCCCTGTAGTAGCCCTGTGAAGCTTCTTTCAAATTCCACAGGTCTGATCTAATTTGGATTCTCCAAAACAAAGTTGTGTCCAATCTCCCACAATAACCTAATTCTGGACTGGTTCAGTAGAGAAAACTTGTAGGACTTGCCACGTATCACTGTTTCATCCTTTGTCTCTGAAATTGATAGCCAAGAAACTAAAGTCCATGTACTTGTGACCACTTTTTACGGCACTCAAATCCACTTCCCAGAGAGAGAGTTATTGAACTTTTCCCATGATCACCTCTTTGAGATGAAATTCAGGAGCCTGAAAAAGCACTACATTCCACAGATCATGTTTGGTCTCAACCTAGTCTCCTAAATTTAGTTCATTTAATTTTCAACCAGGGTTGGTAAACTACTGAAGTGAAGTGCACTGTATGTGCCTAGGTGTTTGTCTCTTAATGCATTATGTTTAGTGTTTTATGATGTTTTTGGTCTTTTGTGATGATTTATGATGTTTTTGGTCTTTTGGTGGTTTTTATGTTCACAAGGAAAATGACTAGAAATCTAGTGGAAAGAAGCTACTGGTTAGAAACAGAGTGAAGCCTAATTGGTTGATGACAAATGACAAATGCAAATGCAAATACTGAGACAGAATCAAACCTAAACTATGACTAAGCAGAATACCAAGCTTGATAATGACTTCAAGAAAATGAATCAAAACATAAACTTAACTTGTCCAATTCTTTCATCAAAAGTATTTTGGGAGAGCTTGAGAAGTGGTCAGCTAAGTATACAAATTCTCCTAACTAAACAATTAAACAATCAGCTTATAATGAGACAACATTTTATCCATGATTAAAGATTTGTTGAAACATATTTGGAGGGAAACATTGGTACCATCATAAGATCTCTACTCTAAGACTAGTTCCTAACTCTATTCTGCAACTTAGTTTAACATTACTAAACCTTGCTCAAGAGTTATAGATTTCTTTTTAAAGTAGTCTTTTGAGAAAAGGCTTTTTGTATGAAGTGGTAAAGAAGTTGCAAAAGTACTTCAGGCCTTGAAATGATATTGTCTTCTGTTCATATGGTTATGAATCAATTATAGATTTGGAACAAGAAGAGGTTTTGTAAATAATGAAGGCCGTATTGTTAAGTTTAACAACTAATGTAATCTAATATTCAGTGGATGACAACTAATTGTGGAGTGAAAATGCAATGAGTTAAGCTAAAACTGAACTTAAGATGTCACTAGTCTAAAACAGTGCTGAACTAACAAGCCATTATCAAACTTAAAACAAAATAATAGAGCATGAATTGAATGCAATTTGACTCCGGAGTACCCTAACTAAGTTATCATGCATTAATCTATGGGATTCTACAACCTGTTTTGTCCATCATGATTGGTATTTTGGAAGAGCTTCTTAGAACAATCCTGACTGTACAATTTAGTGCAAATGCAAACATAAAGACTGAAAGCAATTTAAAAAACTAAGACATCACAGCTATCTCCTACCCATCATTATGGTATTTTGGAAGGGCGTTTTAAGAGTAAGATCAGCTATGCTACTTAGTGCAAACAAACAACTGAAACGTTCAGTATCACAGTCATGCCTTAGACATCATAAGGATTTTTTTGGAAGAGTTTGCTTAGTATAAGTTCAACTGTGATAGTGAACAAAAGAAATTACAATTAAATCCTACAACACTATAGCCATTTCCCATTCATTATCATGATCTTTTGGAAGATTTTCTTCTTTTGGAAGAGTTCTTAGAACAAGTATAACTATAGTGGCTAATGAAATTAACTATGAACTCAAACTTCAAAAACGTAAAAACAACTAAGATACTTATCTAAATTACGAAAGTAAAGCCGTGCAGGAGGCAGGGGAACTCTACCACCAGACGGAATCTAACTCCAAATCAACTCAACGCATTCAAAGTAATGTTGTCTTCTTCATTAAAGGAAAAATAACTTGAAATAGAGTAGTCTCGGTCTTCAAAAATATAACATGAAATCTAAGCAAAATCTAGCCTATCTCTCGGTTTCCCAAGTGTTTTTATAACAAATTTACATAACAGAACTTGCAACAATACAGGGATCCTTGTCTTTCCTTATCAAAATCACATTAGGACTATGAAGATGGCAACGTAAAGAGAAAAAGGACATCTGGACTAGGACAGTCCTATTAGAAGTCTGCCTCCTTGAATGAGTTCCCACGTACCAAAACCACGTCCAGAATTCGGTTCTTCCTTCATGGTGAGCAACGAATGATGTGGACATGACGTGGAATATACCCATATGTGGTTTTTCTTGAGAGGACACCTGGAACATGCCTGAACGTGAAGACAGCTGCAGAATTGCCGGTTAGCTACGGAATGTCTGTATTCTGCAGCTAGTTCTGGTCAAAATGCATTACAATGACAAAAATCACAAAACTTAGCAAGTTAGCCATGTTAATCATTCTAAAAGTAATTTTAACTAATTTCATTGATCAATTGGGTCTGGGATAACAATGGACAAAGGAAAATGAGGTAAAGTAAGATGAAAGAAAGCACAATCTTGGGGCTCAACAGATCATATCTCCAAAAATGTTACGAACCAAGCTCTTAAATTTTTTGACGAATTTCCTTAGGATTTCAGCTTCACACCATACGAATTTCAGATTCTAAACCTTCGTAGAAAAAAATTTATAGCGAAAATGCCACGATGACTTGTTTAGGAGCTTGAACAAAGACCTAACTTCCACAGATGATATCTCCGAAAATATTGCGAACCAAGCTCTGAAATTTTTATAAAATCTTCCTTAGGATTTCAGCTTCGTACCCTAAAAATTTCAGCTTCTAAAACTTCGTAGAAAAAAAATTATAGCGAAAATTCCACGATGACCTGTTTGGAGCAGCGAAACCCTAGAATCCAAAGCTCTGATACCAAATGTTGTGTAACCAGCTCCAAAAATAGAAGAAAAGAGATATGAATGCCTTAGAAATAAGCCACTTCGAGGGGGCAACCTCCAATACATTACATGAATGAACAATTCTTGGATGATACAATTTACAAAACCTCCTTTCTATATATAGGAGTCCATAGGGCCATAATGTAATCCTAGTGGGCCACAATGTAATCCTAGCCGACCTAACAATAATAATTTAAGGGCACAATAATAACAAAATGGGGGTTACAAGGGTACAAGAATAACAATAAGGGGGTTACACTAACAACAATAAGGGACTATACTAGTAATATAGGGACCTAACATTTCACAAGCGGAGAGGGTGGTTTTCACACGAAGTGAGGGGTTATAAATGGTTTCGGGTCAACGGACACGATTTCATATAGCGGGTGACATGTGGCAAAGGAATAATTCCCATTTCGTAGGGTTGGGGATTTTTTAACCCAATTGTATATAAATTTGCGATAACAGTTGTGGGTCGTTGGATCTCGAGGATGGAGATCGACGACAGTCGGGTGATCTGGAGCGGCATGCAGGTCACATGGTGGGGCCTGAGTTAATTTATATAAGCAGAAATTCTTGTTCTTAGGACAGGGCTAAGGTTTTATGGTGATGAGGTTAGGCGCATGCAGGCGAGGACTTAATAAAATGAGCCCGGGTTAATAAAGAATAGAAGTGGGGTTTGATGTATGCTGGGGTCAAAAACATTAAAGCAGGAGGATTTAATGTTTATAAAGGGGCAGTGTTAGAAAATAGAAAGGTTTGAATTTTTATATAAAACCATAGCTTTAATATAAAAATGGGTCCTGAGAGGTCTAAATTTATTTTTAAAACAATGTAAAAAGGAATTTTTACATTGCTTTTTATAAAACAAAGGAAATTGATGAGGTGAGGAGTTAATGGGGTTTCCTGGAGATGAAAGAGGGTGTTAAGTGGGAAAAATGGGGAAGTGAGGCTTTAGGTAGGCAAGAAGGGTGAAAATGAGGGAAATAACCCCAAAATGAATTCTTTAAGAGAAACAGGGTGATTTTTGAAAAGGCAAACTGAGAGATAGTGAAAAGGTTTTATGAACATAATGAAGGAATTGAGATTTCTAAATATAGCTGATAGGAAAGGAATGTTATATTTAGTTGATTGTAATAAATCCATAGTCACCTCATGAAACTATAGAATATAGGAGGATAACATTGGCTCCAACTGGGGAGGGCAACTCCTTTAGAAGGTGTCAAGAACCTCAGAGTTCAAATCTTTAGAATTTTGTAGATCAGTGCCTGGACTGTACTTGGTAGATTTCTCTTTCTTCAATTTCTGATTTTATGTTGTTCTTTTGAAGCTGTGACTTTTTAAAATATGAAAAACATGATTGCTTCAACTCAAATTCTACCTACCCATCATACTTTTCCAAGAATTTTTTCTTCATTTGGGTGCATTTAGATTGGAAAATTCTTGACATTATTTTCTTTTGAAAGAAAAAACTATATACTTCTACTATTATATCACCCAAAGTCTTAAATTAGACTGGTGAGCTCTTGTATTCTCTACCTAATCTACTTACCTATCAAGATTAAACAATTTGACAGATTTTCATTCTCTAATCTATTAACAAAAAATTTAAAACATGACGAAACCAAGATTAAGCTGTTTGATTTTCCATGAGCTATGAAATTTTGGACAAGCTGCACATAGATTTTATTTTTGCAAAAAGTACAACTAAAAAACTGAGGGTTGTAATCTGGAATTTTTTATTCATCCCTTTCTTTTCTCTTTGGTTTAGATTTGAACATTAAAACCAATTTCTTTTCCTAATCTAATCTACTGATAAGCCAAGTTTAAATAGTTTGGCAAATCCTCATTTTCTAAATTATCAATAGAAATTTAAAATTTGTTCCATCATGATTATGCAGTATGATTGAACAAGACTTACTCTTCAAAAGTAGTGGCATTTGGACTTGCACACTTTTAGAAATATTATTTTTTGGTATGGGGCTTTAACTTTTCTTTTATTTTCCCTCTTTTCTTCTTTTCTTTGTTTTTGTGTTTCATTTTTCTGATCTTTTATTCAAGCAGCGTTATATATGATGAATAAAGCTTTAAACTGAGACTTTTAACAAAATTAATGCTTGAGCATCCTACCATTGACAGGACCTCCAAATAATTATGTTCCATCCATTTCTTTTAGGAATAATGCATTATTACTTCTTGCAAACTGGATGATGTATGGACCTTTCCATAGATTGTCAAATTTTCCATGCTTTCCTTTGTCCTTTCTTATTGAATCCCACTTCAGCACTTTGTCTCCAATGTTAAAATCATTTTCCTTGGTCCTCTTATCAAAAATCTTCTTTATATTTTCCTGCACTGGTTTTTTTCTATTGTACACTTCTTGTCTGGTTTGTTGTAGTTGGACTATCTGGTTTATTCTTCTTTTCATGTCATTTTCTTCAGGCTGTACTTCTTGGATGAGCTTCATGACTAGAAATCCTAAACTTGTTGGAAAAATTACATCTGCTCCATACACTAGCTGATACGGAGACATTCCAATTGACTTTTTATTTGTTAATCTGTCTGCCCATAGTGCATGCACTAGTTTGTCGTGCCATGACTTCTTTTTATCTTCCAACAAATTTTTGATGATGTTCACCAAGATTTTGTTTGAGGATTCAACCAACCCATTACCTTAAGGGTAATAAGATGTTGAATGGCCCAATGTAATTTGATATTTGTGTAAAAAATCCACCTTTTTCTTGGATCTAAAATAAGCAGCATTGTCAGTGATAATCTTTCTAGGACAGCCAAATCTAGACAAAATGTGGTTTTCAAGGAATTTGATAATGACTAAGTCTGTGGCGGTCCTAGAAGGAATGGCCTCTATCCATTTTTTAAAGTAGTTAGTTACAGTGAGGATCCATTTGTGTTGGGCAGAAGAGGCATGACGGATTTCCCCAATAAAATATAGGCCCCATTGTTGAAAAGGAGACTCAACAGAAATTGGATGCAAAGGTAATGGCATCAGTTTTCTCTTTCCTTCAAAGATTTGGCATTTATGGTAGGAAATTACCATTTTATGGATGTCTTGAAAGAGGGTGGGCCAATAGTAACCAACTCTAAGAATTTTGCTGACAATAGTTTTCCAATAGAGGTGGCCTCCACATTCTCCTTCATGAAACTCATGCTTGATTTTATCTGCATCATCCTCAGGCAAACATTTAAGCAATGTACCACTAGAATTTTTCCAATATTAAACTTTATTTAGAATGCAGAATTTTATAGCCTTTAACTTTAAGAATATAGCCTTTGTTTTTTATAAACTAGGAGGAACATTAATATTGAAAAACAGATACAATATATCAGCATACCAAGATGAATTTAGGAATGATTCTTCAATCGGTGGATTTTCCAACTCCTCCTGTTCATCTAATGAATTAATCATGTTTATGTCTAGTGCTTGAAAGTTTGTTTCAGCCATGAGTTAAGCTATTCATTGTCCTTTGATTAGCTTAGTGGGCTTGATTTCCAAATCATATTATAATATAAGAACAATCCACTTACTTCTGTTGCCATCATGATCTTGTATGTGTATGTCTTTTACTACTGAGTTAGGAACAAATGCAATGATGTGTGAGTGAAAAATGTAAACTCTGAAATATTTTAATGCCTTGATCAATGCAAAAGCTTTTTTTCCATTATGTTGTATTTCAAAGGTGCATGTCTTAATGTATTGCTGAAAAATGCAATGGGCTTCTCCTGCCCTTTTATGTTTTTCTGTACTAGGACAAAACCAACTGTGTCTTCTGATGCAAAGTAGAAGCTGAAGAAATATTTGGTAAAATCAAGGCTAATTAGAACTGGTGTTTGGGTAAATTCTTGTTTTACCAGTTCAAAGGATTGCTTTTCTTCTATGGTCCATTTGACTCCTATTTCTCTCTTCAGCATGTTTGTAATGTTTCTTAGGAGTTCTATAAGGTTTGGTATGAACCTTCTTAAGAAATTTATCTTTCCAATGAAAGATTGCAGCTCTTTGATGTTTGTAGGATGATTTATTTGCAATATTCCATCAATCATTTTTGGGTCAATCTTGATCCCTTCTTCAGATGTAATATGGCCTAAAAGTTTTCCTTCTTGAAGGCCAAATAGAGTTTTCTTGGGGTTTAAAGACAAACCATACTTTTTTCACTTTTCAAAGACTTTTCTTAGGTGAGTGAGGTGTTCTTCATCAATGTTTTAGTAGACTATGATGTCATAAAGCTATATCACAATGAAGTAACCTATTTCTTTTGAGAAAGAAATATCCATGGCTCTTTGAAAGGTGGCACTAGCATTCATTAACCCAAAAGGCATTTTAACATACATGAAGGCACCCCAGGGTGTAGTGAAGGTTGTATTGTGTTGATCATCTGGGTGTACCAGCACCTGATTGTATCCTGAGAAGCCATCTAGCAAAGAAATTATTTTAGAACCTACTACTTTTTGAAGGATGTGATCCATTTTTGGTAAAGTGTAGTTGTCTTTTAAGGAGGCTTTGTTTAAATTTTTGAAGTCTATACATAGCCTAATTTCTACTATTTTCTTCCTCATAGATACAAGATTTGAAACCCATTATGAGTATCTCAAAGGGACTATTATTCCAGCGTCGTACATTTTCTTAATTTCTTTCTCAACCAGGGGTAGTTGCACAGGGTTTAGTTTGCGCAATTTATGCTTAAAGGGTTTCTAGTTTTCTTCAAGAGGGATCTTATACTGGATTATTTTAGTATCATATGACTTTAAATCCTCATAACTCCAAGCAAATGCATCAATAAATTCTCTAAAAATCTCAAGATATTTTTTTTTATATGAGCAGTGTTTCAAATAGTTTTATCATTTTGGGTTTTTTTTCACTACCTATATTGCACTCTTCTATTTCAGCTTCAGTGGGTTCCATCTTGGGCTTCCTAGCAACATCATTTAAGTCAAACAATTTTTCTACCATAACTAGTCCCTTTGGCAAATTATCAGTGTTGGACTACAGCACTTCAAAGTCGTCTTTTCCTAAATTAGTGCACAACTCCGTTTTATGTATGTATTCTTTGACTAACAGATCTATACCAGCATTATTAGGAGGTTCTTATTTGTAATATTGTTGTTCAATAGAGGAGTCTTCTTCATACTCTTAAGTCTAAATTTGGCACTTCAAACTCATTTTTGGACTGCAATAAATATTCTATCTGTTTATATCCTTCAAAAACTTGCCAATATTTTATATTATCAGGGACTGCTAGTCTATATTTGACTTGGACTGTGTAATGTTTTCTATGATAAGGTTTTTGACATGTGATGTCTGCAAATGCTAGACCATTGGCAAGGATGTTTTGGTTTCTAGGGACAAAGGTAAGCTCATATTCTGTGAAATTTTTCAAAAGGTCAAGGGAATAATCCCTATATGCTCTTAATCTAGGATGCTTGGTTGTGTATTCTCCCTTAATCTGCCAAATAACTAGCTCAGAATCTGCATGGATAGTTTTCCTCTTAGCTCCTAATTTTTCTAGTAATTGTAGACCTAGGATGAATGCCTCATATTTAGCTATGTTATTTGTGTATTGAAAGTTTAGCTTGTATGAGTGACCTTTTGCATGATTTTTCTCTGTGTTATGCACCCATATACCTGCCCCTCAACCATTTTTTCCACAAGAACCATCAAATCTCATACTCCAAAGAGGTTCAATTTTAGATTTATCATTATGTTGACCATTATGGTCCCCATTATGTTGTTTATAGTGGTTGCCACTATGTTTGTCATTGTTTTGTTCCTTGTGGTATCCACTATGTTTGATGTTATATTCTATTTGGGCAGACTGTTTTGACTGTCCCCCCTCCTTTTTATCTTCTTTTTCAGCTAGTTTCTCATTTTATGTTAATTGATCATTAATTTTTTTATCATTTTAAAGGATAAATGAATCAAGGTCTGTATGGATGGAAAAAATAGGGGAGTTATCTATCTTTTCTCGACTACTAACCATGGATTTCATGTGAGTTTCCCTATATAGTCTTCTTGGCTAACTAAAGACAGGGATGGTAGCGTAGTTCATGTCTAGTTGGAGGGTAACTTGGAGCTTAGCATCCCATGACCTTGAAAGGAGCATGCCATATTTAGGAGGAATATCAACCACTACAATGTCCATTACTAGGCTCTTGGCTGGTATTTGTGCTATATTAACACATAGATCTTTGATAGGCCTAGACATTTAAATCTACTGGAATCAAAAGAGTATAAAACTTTGTATGATATAGTTATTTCGAGACCTAGTCTCTCCATCACTAGTTTTGGCAGAAGGTTGTGTGAAGCTCCTGAATCTAACGTGGCATTATGGAGAATTTTATCATGGATGTTTAAACTGACGTAAAATGGAGGAACACCTCCCTCTTGAAATTTACCTTCTACTTCAGGTCCAAACAGAAGTTTAGGTTTTTCATCATTTAAATTTACAGAATCAACATTTTCTCCTATGTTTAAAGCTTTAAAATTTTTGGATCTATATACATCTTGTGTGACTAATTAAGTAAGAGGAATAGAGATTTTAATCTTGGAAATTTCATTCTCTATATTGGAAGGTGTCTGAGTTTTTTAAATGTTCAAATCAGCCTTTTCAGACACTGTTTTCACAGCAATTTCAACTTGTTGGTTTTTATTATGAAATTTAGTTAAAACAGTTTTATCAGGGGCACTAGCTGTCTTGCTAGTGCTGCTTTGGTCACCACTAAGTTTTGGGATAGATTGGTTGTTTTTGTTTTTTTTCCTATCAGAACTTTCAACCACTGTTTTCAAATTTTCTGCTATCTTTTTAGGAATGTTTTCAGGGGTCTTCCTAGCAGAAATTTCAGAGGTCTTTCTTTTGGGAGTGTCTTGGTTTTTATTGCTTCTGAGGTCATATTAACTATGTACTTCCATGATGGAATTTTCAAAGCCTTTTTTGTATTCTTCATATTCTTGGCTTTCTTCTTCATGTGGTGTAAATATGCCTTGTTCTTCCTCAGTCAGGAAAACAATATCCTCATTATTTACTCCCATTAAATTTATGTGATTTTTCTGTGTTTCTTCAATTATCCCCTCATCGTCAATAGCATAGTTTTCTTAGAAAGGAGGTCCGATATGCTGATCAGAGCCTCTTTTTCTTATTTGAGGGGGGTTTCTTCTAATGTTCTAGTTTTGGTTCTGATTTTGATTTCTGCTTTGAGCAGATATTTGGTTTTCTCTAGGATAAGCTCTCTCATTTAAATTCGTCCTCTCCATCGTCCTCTCCGTGGTTTTTACTAAGTTATCAATATTTTTATCAGATGTGGAGGGGACAACTTCTTCCCTATATGTGACTCTTTTTTCATTTTTCATTCTAGCTCTCTTCGCAATCATATTGGATTCTACACTTACTGATCCCCTTTGCATGTCTTCTAATGTGAGGGGCTCTGTTTCTCTTAATTGATAACCCATCTCTGGGTAAAAACCATCAGGGAATTTTATTAGAGCGAGACCTTCTGGAGATTTCATGTGTATAGGAAGGGTATCATATATACTATTGAACCTAGTACAGTATTCTTGGACACCTTCTCCAACATTTCTCCTAATGGTTTCATACTTTGATAAGATTTGGAGAGGGTTATTCTTGACTTACCATTTGTTTAAGAATAATTGTTGAAAAGCAGGGAGGTCATTTATACTATTAGGGGTTAAGCCTTTGAACCATTTTCTTGCCTCTGCCCCTAAGCTTTAAGAAAACATTATGATTTTAATAGTTTCATCATCTATTTCTTGTCTGTCAAAGTTTTGATTCATTCTGTCCACATTTTTTTGAGCAGTAGTAGAACTACTAGCATCATATAAGGGAATCTTGGATGGGTAGTCCTGTCGTAGAACAACTAAAGAAAATGGTAGAACTAGTGGAGCATACCATGTTGCCATGATCTGTGGATCGGGAAACAATGGAGGGTTAATAATTGGAGGATTGACAAAAGGAGGTATAGGGTTAAATGGAGGAAGGTGAATAGTGGGGGATCGGGTTAGTACAATTGAATTCTGTTGTAAGGTGGATGGATCTAAAACTATTTGGGTTATCCAAATCAGAGATCTAGTCCTCTACAAGCTTTGTTCTAGGGGTGAGCCAGATAGGATATTCTGCAAGTTTTTAAGGTTTTAAGGTAGGGAACTTGCTTTATGGATAGGTCTGATAAAAGTTGGAATTTTGGATCTAGGAGACTTCCTAAGGATGCTTTCAAGATTTTCAACTATTGCAGAAGGATTTGGGTCAGGATAAGATCTAGTATAGATTCTTTTAGAAGCTAGAAATTTGGACCCAAAAAATCAGAAAGGTTGAGTGTTTATGACAATCTTAAAGGACCAACCAATCTGTAAATGAGATACTTAATCCACAAAGTATTCTTTACTAGGCTCTCCTGATGTTGTGATGATAAAATAAGTTTCCTAGTGGGGTCTATGGAAAACTAGTGGAGTCAGCAAGCCTACTAACAACCATTAGAGTCACCAGCTGGAGGATTTTTTATTTTTTTATGGTTGGTTGTTGTCCACCATCAGCAACTAGGTACCATTATTGGCTAACACTTGATTCATCTAAGTTAAAATGAGTTTTAATAAGTTTTGAGTGGATTTAAGTTATTTATTACTCAGTCTTCCCTAGTATGGTCGCCACCATGTTGGCTCCCCGTGATTTTCAAGATTGGCAAGAACAAACTCTGCAGGGAACCACATCAGAACCACTTTGGATTCCAAGGACCTAGCCTTCCTAGACTCAGAGAGGGATCTCTCTATGTAATTTTTTATAGATGATATGTATTTATGCTTTTTTTTTATGATGTTAGGCTAGTTATGAAGTTCTAAGGACTAGCTTGTTTTGATTGATCGATTGATAGGTTGATAGATCAATGGTGTGATTAATTGAGGGAGTGTTTCAGCTGAATAGATAGACCATGAGAGAAATTAATCCATTGGGATATGGATTGTTAGTATGAATCCTTTGTCGAAGTGTATGCAAAAAGACCACTTTAGCTATGCATAAATAATAGCCCTAACATCAAAAGTGGCTGCCAATATCTTCAGATCTGTAGTAATTTGATCAAGACAAGAGCTGCAAAAAACCAAATCTATGCATAGAAAGACATTAAGCAGTAAAAAGAAGGATTTTCTCCATATATCCAATAGACAAGAAAAGGACATTTTTTGAAAGAATTTTTTGTATTAAGGGCACCTGGGAGGAAAACAAGAAGATGTTTCCAATTCTCCTCAATGGGATGGGTTCTTGGAAGTCCTCAGCACTTCAGATCTAGAATCTCTCTCTCTTGTTGGTGTAGAAAACCCAGACAAAGATAGAACTCAAAGGGAGCTCACACAACAAATAATGTAGAAAAATGTGACCAAGTGTATAGATCCAGAGTGATCTAATAGGCAACAAAGGTGAAGAATGGTAGGAAAAACCCTCCTATTTATAACAAAATATTGGGTCATTCTAGATCTTGGTGCATGATTAAAATAATGTTAACCAAATATAGATCCACCTTTTATGGAATATTTTATTATATTTGTTGGAGGGAAAAAGTATTTGACTTGGGTCAAATCCCTTTATTTGTTAATAATAAATAAATAAATGATTTATTTATCTCTTTAAGGAAGTGGTTGAAGGATAATTAAATAAATAATGATTTATTTAATTATTTGTGGGTGATTTGGTCATATTTAACAAGGAATATTATCTAAATAAGATTTAAATAATTATTCCTAGAAAATAACAAGATAAATAAAGGTTTATCTAATTAATTTCTTTGTTTTGGGTTAAACATGACTAGGAATAATAATTAAATTATGGTTTAATTAATTATTCCATGAGGAAAATCAAACAAAATAGGTTTGTTTAATATTTCCTTTTGGGGTTTCCTATTTAGACCATAAACAACCTAATAAATGTGGTTTATTAAGTTATTTTACATAGTGAACACAATTTTACTTAGGGTAAAATTGGTCTTACATGGTGTACTTGGGTCCATCTAATGATAAGAGGTTAGATGACCAAAAAATGGTGTAACAGATTGCCCCCTAGCATGCGAGTGTTAGGAGAAAATCGTATGACCGAAGTACGTTGTAAGAACTCAATCACCAGACATCAAGAGGGAAGTCAGAGAGAGAAATGTGAGGTAGACTAAGGTGCTGAAGAACTAGACCCTGAGGAGACAAGACTTACAGGTGCAACAAGTCTCTTTTTATGAGAGGGTACCTGTGCTAAAGGCGGCGGGGGAGGCATACCTATGCCCGCCGAGACAAAGTACAAAAGAATAGTGTGTCCAGTAAACAAGGGACCGAACCATAAAGTACAACCGGCATAATCATGAGCCAGATAAAAATACAATGAAGAATCCCACATACATGTTGTGCCTGGGATAACAGCCAGGACTTATACAATAATATCTGAGTACATGAGATACAAATACAACCCAAATGCCCCTATAAGCGGGGAAGGGCTCACAAAATCTGACTGATACATGCAAATCAAAGAGGCGCTGCAAGCGGCTAAGGCCGACATCATCAAATATATGGAGCTGCATCGAGGGCTGCAATGAATAAGTCATCTGGGCATGTGGGGGGCTACCTGTAGGGCCACCCCCTCATGAGGGCTGAGACATCTCACACACACCCGGGAATCACCAAGAGCTGATGTTGCATCACTGAACCATCAAGTATACGGATCTCGATCATGGGGAAAGGAGCTGGAGTGGAGAAACAATCAAGTCAAAGGGAAATGAGAGATCCCTTTGCCTGATCCGAGGCACCGAACAAGAGTGGGAGCTAGAACCAAGGTACACTGCCCTCTAGACCTGTCTTCTGGAAGGAAGGAGCTGATGTTGACAGAAGGAGGTCTGCCATAGGTGAGGCAATGAGAGAGCCTCAACTAAGGCACGAGAGAAAATAGTAGAGCGACGAATAGACTAATACCAATGATGATGGTGGAATGGAGGGGACTGAGTAGCGAATGGACGACTTCCCTTGCTAGATCATAAAGGGCATGAATGACATGGCAGCGACTGACACAATATCATCAGGGATAAGGGACAATGGGACTGAAGGCCATAATGTATGACACAAGAGAAAAACCAAGCAATGAGGGATGGAGGACTATAGCAAGGTACAAAGGGACTCGGGATAGACTCCATGAATGCGATGATGACTCCACTTGGATGCTCTAAACAAGGGTGACTCGATGGTGCTGCCACACATTAAAGGTCCAATGGGGGACCATGAAAACATGAGTACAAGATGGTAACTCATTACAAAAATCAACACAAACAAAGACAAGCAAGGAGGCAAAGTGGTGCCCTAAGTACAAGTGTTGTAAGTGAAGAAATGTGATTTTAAGGAGAGGTGAAGTGACCCATCTTGGACAAAATGTGTCCTGGTGAAGTATCAAATCACAAAAAACTAACAGATACCCATTTTAGGGCTCGGTGAGAGCTTTCTAATGGTGCAGACTGTTTGTCAAACGGAGCTATGGAATGGTCGCAACGGGCGAAAGAAGAAACAAGGGTTCTCTTTTAATAAGGCAGTTTTCCCTCCAAATCCACTCATTTGCTAGTGTTGCTGTGGTGAATGTAGAGAGGAGAGAAGGCCCTAAATCTTGTGGTGAGCATAGCAGACAAACCGACCATTGGAATTGAGATCCGTCCGTTGCAGGTAAAAGGCCTAACCTTACTCTTTCATTTTGATGGATTGAAAGTTCAGTTTAGGGCCCAAAATCTCAGTAACAGACCCTCCTTCATCTCTACGGTTGGGTCGCACTTTTTGGGCCAAAAAGTGCGACCTGGGAAGTATGTTTTAGGGAAAAAACTGCGACCTGTCCCAGAATTGGGCAGAAAAGTGCGACCTGGAAGATAAGGGGGTTTTAGTGCTGTTTTATGGCTGAGAGTTGGGTTTTTGTGTTTGGTTATGGTATTCCCTATTTGTATGCTGAAAAAGATGATGTTTTTGTGTAGATATGTTAGATATATGGGTTAACTGGAGAGAGAGAGACTTGGGTACATTACGGGCAGAGATCCAGGCAGATCAGGGTATCCGTCGTGTGTTGGCCAGGTTTGGGGTTCTAAAGTTTTTGGAGAACCCTTTGATGAGAGAAGGAGAGCCTTTGTTGGCCTAGATTATCAGTTACTGGGATCTAGAGCATGAGGTCTTTGTAGTGCAGGGGCACAGGATCGAACTGACAGTCCAGGATGTGTATTTCCTGACGGGTCTCCCGCCACTAGGGATGGTGGGAAACACGCAGCCAGTATTACCGCGGGGGCGGCATATCATGGAGTTTTTGGAGCGACATTGTCGACCAGGTCTCCAATTCAAGGGGACTCGAATACCAATCAGGGATCTAGAGAGATTAGAGACCCGTACAGTGGCCGCAACGGTGCTGCGAATCCTGGGCAACTAGGTGCTCCATCACATCACTGGGGGGCAGATGATGATTGTGGAGAGTGTGTTGAGTGGGACCTACTACGGGTGGGCCCAAATGATGCTGGTGTCGCTAAAATGACAGTTTTCGCTCTGCAAGTGGAAAGTGAACCACGATTGCTCGTATGGGACTTTATTGTGTGCCTTCTTCTTTGAGAATATCTCGACCTTACGACCTCATATACAGCTCCTAGATGGGGGCCCGAGAGAGCCCAGGATGCGCCAGTGGGGGCGGCTACTGTGCAGAGGAGGAGGAAGGGCGGCCAGACGAGTGTTTCGACCTGAGTTCTTTTCCCATTGGGATCAGATGCTGTTATACATAGACGACTATCCCTATAGTGGGATGAGTTATTGTGGGGATCCGAACCTGCCACTTCCGCCTGGTCGAGTATGGGGGCCCAATGGTAAGTGAAAGATTACTATTCTTGTATGGGCATGTTAAAGTTATTGAATAGTAGATATGGTACTGATTCATGTACTTTTGGTGTGTAGATATAGCTTCGGTAAAACCGGCCGGATATATGGGACGCCCGACGGCCTCTAGAGCTGCAGGTCGAGTGGGTCGAGAGCAGCGCGCAATGAGGATGCGGCCACCCTACTAGAGGACATCCGTCGTAGATGCGACAGGTTGCTGACCGGAGTTTCAGAGCGCAGGTGGCAAGACTTAGACTACGAGTACGTGGAGCCATGCATTGGTCTTCCCTCGGAATGGCAAGGTGTCATGCGGCGCATGGTGATGGCCAGTCAAGGAATACGTGATCTACGGGCTGCAGGGGCAGAGCCATTGGCTCGGGATCTGCCAGATAGTGAGTAGGTGGGGGGCATGTGGTGCCCCCTAGTGTGTATGTAGGGGCAGGTGGTGCCCCCAGTTTTGAGTTTTTGTAACATGCTATGGGCATGTCATATGTATCAGAGTAGATGGATTCTAAACACATGTTTTGCGACACATATTATGGATATGCATCATTTTTTAATGATTATGAATGTTATTTTCTTGTATGAAATGTGTGTGATAAATGCCAATCTAGAACATGGTTTGCAATACTATCTACATAGTGATTCTGTTCTCGAGGTACATGGTTGAAAGTTATGGTTTCAAATTCACGTATCAAGAGTTTCACTTGTAAATATCGTCTAAACAGCACAGGGTTATGCACACGATAAACACCATTTAGTTGCATGAAAAGAAGTGGGGAATCCAAACGAACATGCAGATGGAGGATGCGATGAAAGAGGGCATCGACTAAGAGACCATGCACTGCATCATATTCGGCCTGATTGTTGGTGGCAGTACCAATGCAGACCCTGTTTGAGAGAACAAGGGCATGAAAGGGGGTGAAAATGGCCCAACCTGCCGAGGCTAGATTCCGGGAGTAACGACTTGCACCATCGGTGTAACCAATAAAGGGTGGGGACGGGAGGTCCTATGGAATGGTGTTACAAGACAACAAATGGGGGGAAGAGATAAAATGACGGTAGCATGAGTGTACAGAAGACATCGAGTGGCAACTGCGAGAGGGAGTGCAATGAGCAAGATGGCTATGGCTCATATACAAACTAGAGGGTGGTATATGAGCGCTATAGGAGGTATGGAAGGGACTCGGGGTGCGTAGGTCAACAGAGATATGGGTGGAGTGATCTCGTGTATCGATAGAAAAGAGGGGGTCAGGCGAAACAACAGGGGAGGATGCAAGGGGACTGGGCTCCAAAGGTCGCACGGAGGAGGATAGGTAAATAATGGTCGTAGTAGACTCCGTCATCTGAACATCAGGGGGGGGAATTTCGATGGGAGTAGGGAGATCCTCAGGCTAGCTCGAAGCATACTGCGCGAGTATGGGAGAGGCGAATTGATTTTGTTCAACCTCATACTCTCGGACTACTTCTAAAGAGGCGTGGTAATGCGTCAGGTGAGGAAAATGGTGGGAGTAATGGCCATGGACACCGCACAAAGCACAGGGTTTGCTAGTGCGAATAGTTTTGGGGTTCTTGGTTACGGACGAGGATAGAAGAGAAGGGTCGAAGACCGTAGACTTAGGGAACGTGGCTTTAACCATGGGTTGAATGCGGAGCAACTCAGGACAAGTATGGGTGGCGTGACCGACAACATCACACAAGGCGCAAGGTTTTGTGGGCGGAGGAGGAGTTGGGTCAGTCGAGGTGGCCTTGTCTTTGGATGCCCCCTTGCAAGCTTTGCCTTTCTGTCCTGGAGCTGTCACCACAGGGGTAGGGTCCTGGGGAGGTGTAGGGGGCATGGTAGCAACAAAGGAAGCAAGGGGGACTGGTTGAACCGATGTAAAAGCGAGATAAGGTTTGGGGTGACCAGGAGGGGTAGCGGCTGGAGGGTCAAGGTACCAGACAGCTATACCCAGGGTCAGGTTAGGGAGAGAGAGGGTGGCCATGACGGGGACCGAATAGACTCCGGGGGGGGGAGCCAGGAAAGGTATCTGACCCGCGGGATAGTGACCAGGAGGGACGGCTCCGAGATGATTAAGGCTTGGGGGAACCGATCCAGGGGGATAAAGTGGTTCAGGGATACCAGATGTAGGAGAAGGGCCAGAAGGAGGAGGTCCAGCTAGCAGAGATGAAGGGCTAGGAGTGGGTTTCGGTGGGTGAGGTTGAGTCTGAGGTTGCTAACTAGCTGAAACGGGTTGCTTAAGGGCAGCCCGAGATGATTGCATCATGCAAACATTCAACAAGCTGGGATCAGAGATATGAGGAGAGGGAAGACCAGGAAAAGTTCCAAGCAGGGAGGAATCTTTGTAGATGCCAGGGGACACACTGGTCAAGGAATCGACGGTTTTCTTATTGGCTACAGAAGAGATGGTCGTCTCCAGGGAGGTCTGAGATGGTAGCTCATGGTAAGTCAGCCGGTAAATGGTGACTATCTTTCCATTGTGAGGAAAATACATCTTGCGAAAAACCGCGGATGGGACAGCAGACATGGCATAGGTTTATCTTCACCCCAATATAATGTTGTAGTCTAGAGGGGCGTCAATGACTTCGACGTCAACATAAACGGTCTTACCGGCAAGGGTTATAGGACAATTACGAAAATGTCCAATAGGCTGGGAGGCGTGGCTGTCCCACGCTCGAAGGGTGATCGTGGAAGGGGCCAGCTCAGGAGATCCGAGTTGCTTCCAAACCGAGGTGGACATCACACAGGTGGATGCCCCCTCATCAATTATACACTGAGAAACGTTGGTGTTCCGGATTTTGACTGCGATTTGGAAGGCGACAGAAGCAGGAAGAGGAGGATGGTCTGATTGATGGGCGTCGAAAACAATCATTTGGTCATTAGCAGGATCTACAGTGCCCACGGTAGATAGTAGAGCCTTCTTTTGGGAAGGGCACAACTGGAGGAGTTCCAATGTGGAAATGGCAGCAGGAGATTGCGCCAAATCATCTACTATGCTATACGAATGAGCAGCTCGTCCAGAAGCAGCATTTAGACGTAATGGTTCCTTAGGAATCTTGGTATGAACCTCAACTTTGGGTGGAGGGATATGTAAGGGGCCACTGGATGTCGAGAGAGGCTCTGTAGAACCTGAAGAAGGAGGCTCGGGGGCAGACTGAGTGGGAGGCTTGGGGTACTGGCGAGACCGAGTTTGAAGGTGAAGGTCGACGGTTGGGGATGGATCAGAGTTCATCATGAGGATCTGGTAATCGGAGGAACCAGAAATGGAAGGTGGAGTGGAGACCTGTCCGTCAGGTGATTGCGTAGCCACGAGTCCTTGTTGAGGGAAAGGATCAGTAAACACAACTGGTTGAGTAGTGGCCACATTAGGGGGAGCATGAGGGGAGGCATGTTGTCCTCGCAATGTGGCTTGAGACTCCCACATCTACCGCATTTTTGGTAAGAGGGGACAATCATGAGTGTAATGACCGTAAACACTGCAACACGAACAAGGCTTATTTGTGCGAAGAGGCCTATCCGACTTGGGCTGAGTGCCCTGTTGCTGGTTGGCAGTGTGAGGGTCAATACCTTGAGGATTGGGTCCACAAGTACCAGGGGCAGATTTATTTGGATTTCCTCTCTGCCTTATTTGAGAAGGGGGATTAGTCGCGCCCTGTTGTGCAAATACTTGCCCGGGAGGGGGCTATAGGTGCTATTGCTAGGGTTGAGGAGGCAAGGGAGGTGGAAGCGCATATGCTGGAGGAGCTGGCGAACCAGGCTGCACAGAAGGTTAATGGTTAGGGTGGGAAACATTGAGGTAAGTAGGAGGTTGGGCAAAAGGATGAGGTGTGTTGTATCCTGGATACATGCTACCTGGAGGGGGGAAAGTGCTAGAGGTGTTGGCCCCTCCCTGAGGAAGACCATAGCCCATAGGAGGTTGAGCATACGGATGGGAAAGGGCTCCAACGATACCGTCAGCGAAATGAGATGCCCCCGGGGTGTTAGCACCTCCGGGCCTGAGGAGGTCAGGAAGGACGGTATAAACATAACCAGACTGAGCATAGATCGGGTCATATTTCAAGGCTATTTGGAGGGCGGCTTCTTCGGTTTGAGGGAAATGGGAGGCGACATATTTGCCAATGGGAGCTAAGAGAGAGCAAAGGAACCAATCCATATAGACCCGATCTTCGAAGGGGGGAGCTCGACATAAGCTTTTTCTTCGGCGCCATTTCTGGACATGAGTGGAAAGGCGAGTCGAAGAGGTTTGCTTGAAAGAGGTCAAAAGCTCCGTACCAGTATCGTATCGGAGAGGGAGCTGGAAGTAAGATAAAAAGGCTTGGGCAATGGTCGCAAAGGTGGTATGGGAAGAGGTGGCTTGGTCAACATACCATTTAGAAGCTTCGCCGGTAAGTGTGCATTGGAACAATCGAAGACGGATGGAGTCATCGGTAATGGAATTGGAGGAACGCCACATGTGGAAAGATCAGACATGGTTGGTTGGATATTCTCCAGCAAGGCCTTCGAACTTAGGGATGTCATAAGGGAGCTTGGCTGGCATAGCAGGCCAACCAACATCGTGTCTGATAGGGTCATTGATCAACTGATTGAAATCGGGGAGGCTGAGGCCTGCGATGTACGGGAGCAAGGGTACGGCCGAGGTAGTTCCTGTGGCGGTTCCACTAGTAGTATGTTCGGGAGCACCGCTAGCGTTAGGCCCTGGACCAGACATAGTGAAGGTTACAGGGGGAGAACCAGAAGTAAAAGGAGAACCCAATGAATCAGAAGAGGAGTCGGAGTGCGGACTCGGAGGAGGACTGTCTCGACGACAGCGGGACGGAGCAGGTTGATCGACCGGAAACTGAGGGTGAAGGCCAAGAAGTCTCTAGGAAGTGCACCTTGGGGGCGCAATGATGACAACACAAACACGACACAAGGGGAAGAAGAATGACCACAAGGGTAAGGCGGTGCAGAATCAAGTGATTACAATGTCGAAACAAGGCCAGATAGGTGCAATGTCAATTGATTTTAAAGTCTTTTCCTGGCGGTGTAAACCAGGCTCTTCTTCGCTTAGGGTGAGTGTGTGGCGTGCGTTAATTTTAATTTTTAAACCCTTTTCATTTTGAGAGCAAGAGAAAAAGTGTGCTACGTAACTGAAAATAATGCTGCAAAAACAGTATATAATGTTGAAATAACAAAAAATTAACAGCTACTAGTGCATCGATTTAACCCAAAAAGGCGGGTCTCTCAAAAATAATCTAAAAGAGGGAAAAAATCTAGTCAAAACACACTTAAAAAGAGGCCAATAGATCTAGGGTCAAAAGGGACAGGGATCTAAAGGATAAAGCTGCTGAAAAGAGGTGCAGATCACAGCCAAGAGGCAGAGGCAAGGTGGCTAGAACAATCAGCAAAAAGCAGAAGGGGCAAGGAGAAGGCCTTAAGAGTAGATCCAAACAAATCTTTAGGAGGTTATTTGAGAGGGAGAAGAGCTGATTAAAAGGGATCTGAAACAGAGGTATCAGATCTGGAAAAGGGAAGGCTGAAACTTTGAAAAATCAGACACCTGAAGCAGCTAAAAATCTTCCACCAAAAGTGGAGGGTACTGAAGCCCTAGGGGGCTAGGTTCCCACTTAGATGAGAAAAACAGATCAGGAACAGGTCGAAACGGGCTGAGACAGAGGCTGGAAAACCCTGATAGAAGCTTCAGAAAAAACCAGAAAAATTGTAGAAAAAAACTGAAAAATTGGCAAGTCACAGGTTCTGACCTGTTTTCAGTGCAGGTCGCAGAAAATGGGTAGAAAAGTGCGACATGGAGGTCTAGGTCACAGTTTATGGGCTAAAAAGTGTGACCTCCAACTCTAGTTGTCCCGGCGGCAGATTTGCGGAAAATTTGTCGTCTCAGTTGCGGCTGATGTCTGTCACCTGCGCAATAGGGCCAGAAACACACGGAAGTTAGAAATTTTAATGTTTTAGGGTTTTATAGGTGAAAAACCACATGAAAATAGGAAAAACAAAAAGCTAAAAAGAAACCCTAGGGTCTGAAGTAGCTGGATATGCAGGAATATGAAAAACGATAGCGGTCGTAATTGAAAACCCGTGTGGAGTCGCCAATTGTTAGTATGAATCCTTTGTCGAACTGTACGAAAAAATACCACTTTAGC
Organism: Pinus albicaulis; assembly: GCA_034641835.2. NCBI lineage: Eukaryota > Viridiplantae > Streptophyta > Pinopsida > Pinales > Pinaceae > Pinus > Pinus albicaulis. The sequence goes on along the minus strand of CM076583.1, from coordinate 661,010,829 downwards.
TACGCATAACTAATAGCCCTAAAATCAAAAGTGGCTGCCAATATCTTCAGATCTATAGTTAGTTGATCAAGACAAGAGCTACAAAAAACCAGATCTATGCATAGAAAGACATTAAGCAGTAAAAAGAAGGATTTGCTCCATATATCCAATAGACAAGACAAGGACAATTTTTGAAATAATTTTTTGTATTAAGGGCACCTGGGAGGAAAAAAAGAATATGTTTCCAATTCTCCTCAATGGGATGGGTTCTTGGAAGTCCTCAGCACTTCAGATCTAGAATCTCTCTCTCTTGTTGGTGTAGAAAACCCAGACAAAGATAGAACTCAAAGGGAGCTCACACAACAAATAATGTAGAAAAAAGTGACCAAGTGTATAGATCCAGAGTGATATAATAGGCAACAAAAGGTGAAGAATGGTAGGAAAAACCCTCCTATTTATAACAAAATATTGGGTCATTCTAGATCTTGGTGCATGATTAAAATAATGTTAACCAAATCTAGCTCCACCTTTTATGGAATATTTTATTATATTTGTTGGAGGGAAGAAGTACTTGACTTGGGTCAAATCCCTTTATTTGTCAATAATAAATAAATAAATGATTTATTTATCTTTTTAAGGAAGTGGTTGAAGGATAATAAAATAAATAATGATTTATTTAATTATTTGTGGGTGATTTGGTCATATTTAACAAGGAATATTATCTAAATAAGATTTAAATAATTATTCCTAGAAAATAATAAGATAAATAAAGGTTTATCTAATTAATTTCTTTGTTTTGGGTTAAACATGACTAGGAATAATAATTAAATTATAGTTTAATTAATTATTCCATGAGGAAAATCAAACAAAATAGGTTTGTTTAATATTTCCTTTTGGGGTTTCCTGTTTAGACCATAAACAACCTAATAAATGTGGTTTATTAAGTTATTTTACATAGTGAAAGCAATTTTACTTAGGGTAAAATTTGTCTTACATGGTGTACTTGGGTCCATCTAATGATAAGAGGTTAGATGACCAAAAAATGGTGTAACATGGATTGATAAATGAATTTAATTTTCATCAACTCTGAAATGGTTTTCATAGGGCAAGCTAACTATATCAAGTGGATCTCTTAGATTAGATGGAATATGAAATGACAGTAAGTTGTGAAAACAATAGAACTAAAAGTCAGTTAAGAATCCTTAACTCTATTTCAAAAATAAAAGCCTTTGAGGTAACTGTTTGAGGCAACCCAAAGGACAGGGCATACCATAAAATTCTTTGGCCAGACTTTAATAAGAAAACCTTTAAGACAATAATCCACCAATCCTAGAACTACTTTCAGCCAAAGAAAACATTTAAGATAACAATGAGTGAAAATAAAGAGCAAGCTAAACCTATCTTCTTTAATCAAACACTCTAAAGACCTTTAAAGTAATTATTTAAGGAAAACCAGAGGATAGGGCATACCATAGAAAGGCCTTAAAAACCAATATTTCAAGGTACAACCAAAGGACAGGGCATACCATAGAATTATTTGGCTTCAATCTATTAAATCATTCCTATTGTGAAACCAACTTCAAAAATAGAAGAAAAGAGATATCAATGCCTTAAAAATAAACCACTTTGAGGGGGAAACCTCCAATACATTACATGAATGAAAAATTCTACGATGATACAAATTACAAAACCTCCTTTCTATATATAGGAGTTCATGTGGCCACAATCTAATCCTAGTGGGGCCACAATGTAATCTTAGCCGACCTAACAATAATAATTTAAGGGCACAATAATAACAATATGGGGGTTACATGGGTACAATAATAACAGTAAGTGGGTTACACTAACAAAAATAAGGGACTATACAAGGAATATAGGGACCTAACATTCCCCTCTCCTTCAAAAATTGTTGTCCTCAATGCTTGAGTAGCTCTGGGTAATTCTGTATAAAATTCTTATCCTCCCATGTAGAATCTTCAGTGGGTAAGTTCTTCCACTTGATGAGATACTCTGAAATTGATTGATTTCGTAGCTATCGAGTTCTTGTTTCCGTGACCACTTTAGGTTCCAATATGATTTTTCCTTCCTCATAAAGTTCTAGCAATATTGTTTGAACTGGAATATTTTCACATATAACCTTCTTTAAGCATGAAACATGGAAAATTGGATGCACTCGTGAAGAAGTAGGAAGCTCCAATTTGTATGCCATAGTACCAATCTTTTGCAACACCTTGTAAGGACCACAGTACTTTGGTGATAATTTATTATCCTTATTAGCTTGCTTGAGGGATATTTGTTTGTATGGTTGTAGCCATAAAAATACCTAGTCTCCTATATAAAAAATTCTCTCGCTGTGATTTTGATCTGCCTATTGTTTCATTCGATTTTGTGCCGAATTTAGATTATCCTTTAAGAGTTGGAGAACTTCTTGTTGACACTCGATGTGATCTTCCACTGCTTGAACCTTCTAATTTTCTCTTAAATATGATGTGATGGATGGTGGATGATATCCATAAAGTGCAATAAATGGGGTCATTTTTGGTACAGTATGGAAGGAAGTGTTATACCACCATTCAGCCAGAGGTAACCACTTGACCCATTGTGTTTGTTTATCAGATACAAAACAATAAAGATATCCTTCCAAACATTTATTTACTATCTCAGTTTGACCATCAGATTTAGGATGATAAGATGAGCTATGAGCTAATTGATTACCCAAACAAGAAAATAACTCTGTCCAAAAATTTCCACTAAAAATGGGATCTCTGTACAATAACCCTTGGGTTTCCATGTAGCTTTTGAATTGTGTCCATAAATGTAGTAGCAATTGTACTTGCTTTAAATGGATGATATAATGCACAAAAGTGTGCATACTTGGTAAGTATATCAATTACCACCATGATGACACTCTTTCCTTCGGACTTAGGTAAAGCTGTGATAAAATCCATTGAAATCTCCCCCCAACATTGACTTGGAATGGATAAAGGTTGTAGAAGACCTGGGGTCTTAATTGTCTCAACTTTATTCTTCTGGAAAACCAAACATTCCACCACAAACTTTTGAATATCAGATTTAAGGCCATCCCAAAAGAATTCTTTCTTCACCCTGTGGTAAGTTTTTGAAAATCCTGAGTGTCCTCCTAAAGGAGAAGTGTGCAATTCCAAAAGAATATTTTGTTTTAGTTGGGAATTCCCAAAAATATATAAGCTATATTTGTACCATAAGGAATCATTTTTCCAACTAAATGTATCAGATGTACTAGGATCTTGCTGCAACGTTTGAATGAGTGTCCACACTTCTTCGTCCTTCTTCCATTCATCTCTTTCTTCGGTTATCCAATCTGGTTGGAAAATAGAAATGGCACAAAGCAATGCTTCCACCTCTTCATTCTCTCTTGAGAGTGCATCTGCAACAACATTTAGCTTCCCTTTTTTGTATATTATTTCAAAGTCATAACCCAACATCTTTGTGACCCATTTTTGCTGCTCTTCTAAAGATAGTCTTTGTTCCAAAAAGAGCTTAAGACTACCATCATTAGTTTTTACCTTCAAGTGTCTTCCCATTAGGTAAGTTCATAATTTCTTTAGTGCATGCAATATTGCTAACATTTCCTTCTCATAAATAGGTTTATGTAAATTCTTTCCTTTGATTGAACGACTTTCAAAAGCAATGGGTCTTCCTTCTTACATTAAAACAACACCAATTCCATTTCCTAAGGCATCACATTCCACAATAAAGGTTTTTGTGAAGTCTAGTGTAGCTAAGACCGGTGCTAGGAACATTGCCTCTTTAAGATGTTCACAAGCCTTAGTTGATTTTGGAGTCCATGAAAATGCATATTTATTCAATAATGTTGTTAGAGGTGTTTCTATTCTCCCATAATTCTTAACAAACTTGCGATAATACCCTGTTAACCGAGAAATCCTTGCAACTGCTTTATGGTTGTGGTGTCTTTCCATTCCTTAATGGATTTAACTTTGTTAGGGTCTTCCTTAACACCCTCGTGAGATACAATATGACCCAAATATTCCACATCTTGTACTCCAAAGAAACATTTGGATGTTTTTGCATATAATTTTTTCTCCTTTTACTTTATTTTGAGGAGCTCGATATTGAAATTGACGTTTTTCTAAACTTGCAGATCCTCAATATCTGAAATTTGGCCCTGTAGTATTCCTATAAATAATATTTCAAATGCCATAGGTCTGACTTGATTTGGATTCTTCATGAGAAATTTATGTCCAATCTCCCACAATGACCTAATTATGGACAGGTTCAGTAGAGCGAACTTATACGACTTGCCACGTGTTGATGTTTGCTCCTTTGGCTCTAAAATTTATAGACAGGAAACTACAGTATGTATGATTCCACACTTATTATAGAATTCCAATCCAATTCTCAAAGTGAGAGTTATGAAGATTCTCCCACGATCACCTCTTTGAGATGAAATTATGGAGCTTGAAAAATACCTAACTTCCACAGATCATATCTTAGAAAATATTATGAACCAAGCTCTAAAATTGTGTGAAGATATTCCTCAGGATTTTGGCTTCGCGCTCTAAAAATTTCAGCTTTTGAACCTTCGTAGAAAAAATTAATAACGAAAATTTCACGATGACCTTTTTAGGTGAAATTGAGGATCCTACAAAAATCCCTAACTTCCACAGATCATATCTTAGAAAATATTGCGAACCAAGCTCTAAAATTTTGCGAAGATGTTTCACAAGATTTTGACTTAACACTCTAAAAATTTCAGCTTCTGAACCTTCGTATAAAAAACGTTATTGCGAAAATTCCATGATGACCTATTCAGAGCAGCGAAACCCTAGAATTCAAAGATTTCATACCAAATATTGTGAAACCAACTCCAAAAATAGAAGAAAACAGATATCAATGCCTTAGAAAGAAGCCAATTCGAGGGGGAAACCTCCAATACATTACATGAATGAACAATTCTTGGATGATACAAATTATAAAACCTCCTTTCTATATATATGAGTCCATGGGGCCACAATGTAATCCTAGCTAACCTAATAATAATAATTTAAGGGCACAATAATAAAAATATGGGGGTTAAAACTATACAATAATAACAATACGGGGGTTACACTAACAACAATAAGGGACTATACTAGTAATATATGGACTTAAAAATTCCCTAGGCAACAAGCGAGGTGGAACCAGAGAGCAATTAAGAATTATCTAATCAGACTTTGCAAAGGAAAACATTGAGATAAAGAATGCTGATAGAAATAGGGTGCCAAGACAACATATCCTAATCTAAAATTTATGTTCTTTTATTAGAGAAATAATGGACAGTATGGAAAACCAAAGGAAAAAATTGACAAAGAAGGAAAACTTCACCATTAACATAGCTCAAGAGTCTTGTCAACGTGCTTGTATTACTGATGTTCAAAAAAATTACATTACTCAAATACAATAGATCTTTGCAACTCAGAGCTTTCTCAAATCCAGCCTAGTACTCTCCAACTAGCTCAACAATTAGCAATCAGGAAACTAATCAACCAACCAACCCTAAAAATGAATAATACATGAAGTTTTTATCTGCAAAATGAGGAGGTGATCCTAAGCTAGGGTTTCAGATGTTATTTATTATAGAGTTAATGATTTTTTTTACCTTTGAGATCGTGCAAGGCCCAAGGAAAAATATCTAAGACCAACTCACTGAAATAATAACTCCTAACTTCACTGTTTGTGCTAACTTTTGGAAATATTTGACTTTAAGGCCTTTTTATTAAGTTTTCAATAAATACTAGGTAGATGAGAAATATCTCTGATTTTCTCAATAACTGTTGATGTATTTATTGAAATAAAACATGCAACAGGTGGCAATTTTTTTTTCTAAAGAAGTAAATGCCTTGGGTTGAGTCATTCGAATATGTTCCCATGATGATCTATCTTTGTTTACCCTTTAAGCTCTATTTTAGGCCTTTAAACTGGGATTTAGCCCTCATTGTGCATCTTGTTGTTGCTCCTTAATTCTACCTTTATCTATGATATGTGATTAACTTCTTAATTTGTCTTTTGATCCTTGATTTGATTATTAACCCTCTAATCTTCACTGCCATGACCATTAACTATTTTTCCTTCCTGTGCCTATCTCTGTCTATATTTACTGTGCAGGGGGTGCATCTTCCTCTGCTGGAGGGTTTTAATAACACCAATGATCATGAATCATTGGAGTTTATGCTCAATTTTATGCCTCTGGTCTGTCCAAAATGAAACGAGTCTCTATATCATCACCTAGAACACTTATTCGAATAATTTCTGACCTTCAAAATGCATTTTCACATTCTTGCCATTATACCTGCACAACACAAACAAACTGTGAGTTTAAAACCTTCATGGAAGGGTTTTTCTGCGTTTATTGGGGGTTTTTCGGGCTTTTGCAGTGATGCAGAGGTGTGAATGGAAGTTTAGGACTTATCTCAGAGCCATAGGGCTCTAAAGCATTTGAATTGGATGGCAGTATGGAGGTTTGGCAAGAGGAGGAAAAGCGGTTTTTGCAAGTGGAGAAGGTGGTTTTTTCATGGAGTGAGGGGTGGTAAATGGTTTCGGGTCAACGGATTCAATTCTGTATAGAGGGTGACGCCTGGAAGAGGAATAACGACCATTTCACCGGGTTGGGGATTGTTTAACCTGCGTGTATATAAATTTTTGATAAGGGTTGTGGGTCGTTGGATCTCAAGAATGGAGATCGACTACGGTTGGGAGATCTGGAGCGGCGGGCAGGTCAGGTGGTGGGGCCTGAGTTAATTTAAATAAGCAAAAGTGCTTGTTCTTAGGACAGGGTTTAGGTTTTATGGTGATGGGGTTAGGCACATGTAGCCAAGGACTTAATAAAATGAGCCCGGGTTAATAAATAATAGAAGTGGGGTTTGATGTATGCGGGGGTTGAAAACATTAAAGGAAGAGGCTTTAATATTTATAAAGGGGAGGGGTTAGAAAACATAAATTTTTAGGTTTTCATATAAAACAGAGCTTTAATATAAAAATGGGTCCCGACAGGTCTAAATTTATGTTTAAAACATTGTAAAAGGGAATTTTTACATTGTTTTTTATAAAACAAAGGAAATTTTTGAGGTGAGGAGTTAATGGGGTTTCCTAGAGATGAAAGTGGGCGTTAAGTGGGAAAAATGGAGAAGTGAGGGTTTAGGTAGGAAAGAAGGGTGAAAAGGAGGGAAATAAGCCCAAAATGAATTCTTTGAGAGCATCAGGGTGATTTTTGAAAAAAGCAAACTAAGAGATAGTGAAAAGGTTTTATGAAGATAATGAAGGCAGTGAGATTTCTAAAGATAGCTGATAGACAAGGAATGCTATATTTAGTGATTGTAATAAATCCATAGTCACCTAGTGAAAATGTAGAATACAGGGGGATCACAAACCATTAAAAACCAATTTTACCATGGTAAAATTGATTTCACTATGAAAAATAACTTAGTAACCCATAATTTATTAAGTTGTTTCTTGCCTAAACATGAAACCCCATGAGGAATAATTAAAAAAATCCTTATTTGTTTGATTTTACTCAAGAGATAATTAATTAAACCAATCTTTAATTAATATTCCTGGTCATATTTAATCCAAAACAGGAAAATTAATTAGTTAAATAAGTATTTATCTTATTATTTTCTAGGAATAATGATTTAAAACATTATTTAAATAATATTCCTTGTTAAGTTTGACTAAATCATTTATAAATAATTGAATAAATCACTATTTATTTAATTATTAATCAAACAAATTCTTAAAATAATAAATAAACATTTATTTATTTATTATTTATAAATAAAGTGATTTTACCAAATTCAAATTCTTTTTCCCTCCAACAAAAATAATAAAATATTTCATAAAAGTTGGATCTATATTTGGTTAATAATATTTTAATTTTGCACCAATATCTAGACTAACTCAAAATTTTGTTATAAATAGAAGGGTTTTTCCATTCATTCACTACCTTTTGTTTCCTAGAGATCACTATGGATCTATACTTTTGGTCTGACTTTGATCCTCCATCATTGTCATATTTTCCTACTTTTTTCCTGTGAGCTGCCTTTCAGTTCCATTTTTGTCTGGGTTTTCTGCCCCATCAAGAGAGAGAGATCTTAGATCTTTAGTGTTGAGGACATACAAGGACCCATCCCATTGAGGGGGATTTGTAACATATTTCTCTGTTCCCTTCCCAGGTGTCATAATACAAAAAAATTCTTTAAAAATTCTTGTCTTGTTCGTTGGATGGATGGAGAAAATCTTGCTTATTATTTGTTGTTTAATGTCTTTAATTGTATAGATCTGGATTTATGTAGCATTTATTATGATCACTAACTACAGATCTAAGGAAATTGACAGCCATATTTGATGTTAGGGCTATTTTTTATGCACATCTAAAGTGAGTTTTTTTTTTTATGCTTGCGATTAGAATTCACTCTAACAACTCGCGACTCCACAAGGGTTTATAATTACGACCGTTGTCATTTTTCAGATCCTTGGGTGACAAGCTACTTCAACCCCTAGGGTTTTTCTTCAGCTTCTTATTTTTCATTTCTTGATTTTTTTTAAAACCTTTAAAACCCACTTTTGTGTGTTTCTGGGCCTATTGTGTAGGTAACAGGTATCAGCTGCAGCAGAGATGACACTTTTCCTGAAATATGCTCTCGAAACAGCCAAAAGTGCAGGTTGCACTTTTTTGGCTAAAAAATACGACCTTAGCTCTCAGGTAGTGGAAAACAAGCTGGGAACTACGACCTCAACAGAAAATAGGTCAAAAACTACGACATGTACTTTTTTCGAAATTTTTTCTGTGATTTTTCTAGGTTTTTCTGGGCCACTATTCAGGGTTCTTTGACCTCCCTCTTCACCCGTCTTGGACCTGTAAGTTATTATTTTTACTCGTAGAAGTAGGAACCAAACCCCTTAGGGTTTTCATACGCTTCCACCTTTTTAGGAGGAGTTTAGTTGAAGCGGGTCCTTTGAGATGTTAGTGTTTTCAGCCATTTTTTTAGATATTAACCTGCACTTTCAGATCCATTTCAGATCGGTTATGCATCCATCCAAAACACCTCTTTTCAGTTTTTTTTGGTCCTCCTTTAGGATCCCCTACGTTTCCCTTTAGGTTGTAGCCTTTCGCCACCCTTCTTGTAAAAATTTTCCCTCTGGTTTTTTTCTATTCTCTACACCACTTTCCAGCAAATCTAAAATTTAGATCCCTGTCGCTCCCGACTTTATATTAATTGGCGATTTTGTGTGTTTTGACTAGATTTCACCCACCCATAGACTAGTTGTTGGGAAGCCCTCCTCCTTAGGTTTAAATTGATGCATCTTTAGCTATTTATTTTATTAGTCGTACTCATTTTCCTTTACTGTCATTTTCAGATTTATTTATAGTTATACAACATTTTTTTTCCTTTTTTCTCTACACACGTCTGGGATTAATTAAAATTAACACGCTTATCACATACACGTACACCCTAAGTGAAGAGTGCCTGGTTTACACTGTCATGCCAAGACTTAAACATTGTAATCAATTGAACCTACACCTCCCTACACTTGTTTACCTCTTTTCCTCTTTTTGTTCCATGTCTCTTTACCATCATTGTTTCCCCAAGGAATTTATCTCAGAAACTCCAAGGCATTCATCCTCAATTTTCGTTAGGAAGACTTACCCCACCACAAAGGATTCATGTTCATCCTCCACCGAGTCTCCATTCTGACTCTACTTTTGGTTCATCAGGTTCCCTTTCTGGTTCTATCCCCAGCTCTCCTTCACCTTTCACCTTCACCATGTCTAGTCCAAGACCTAATTCTGGTGGCAGTCTCTGCCCTAATGTTGGGAATGCTACTAGTGGTGCCGTGACATGAACTATTCCAGATGCTTCCTTGATTCCTTGTATGGTGGGCCTAAGCCTTCTCGATTTCAGCCAGTTGATTAATGACCCCATACACCATGATCCTATTTGGCCTGCTATGCCAACCAAGATTCCTTTAGACATCCCCAAGTTTGAAGGAAATACTGGAGAGGATCCTAACAACCATGTTCATTCTTTCCACATGTGGTGTTCATCTAACTCCATCACCGATGACTCTGTCCATCTTCGGTTATTCCAGTGTACCCTTACTGGAGAAGCTTCCAAGTGGTATGTCAATTAGGCCTCCTCCTCTCATAATAATTTTGCAACCCTTGCTAAGGCTTTTATGTCTTACTTCCAGCTCCCCCTTCGCTTTGACCCCAGTAGAAAACTCTTGACCTCTTTCTGTCAAAATTATGCCACCCGCCTATCTAACCATATTCAAGAATGGCGTAGAAAGAAGAGCCTATGTCTAGCCTCTACTTTCGAAGACCATGTCTACATGGACTGGTTTCTCAGATCCCTTTTTCCTGCTATAGGAAAATATGTCGCATCTCACTTCCCTCAAATCAAGGAAGTTGCCCCCCAGATTGCATTGAAATATGACCTGATCTGTGCATAATCAGGTTATGTTTATACCATCTTACCTTATCTCCCCATACCCGATGGTGATAAAGCACCAGGGGCATCCCATGTCGTCGATGGTATCATTGGATCCCTTTCACATCGATACAATCATCCTCCCATGGGTTATGGTTTCCCTCAGGGAGGGGCCATCTCCTCCAACACCTTTCCCCCTCCCGACAGCATATATCTAAGATATGACATGCCTCCTCCTTTTTCCCAAAATTTTTACCCCAATGTTTCCCAATATCCTTATTATTCATATTCGTGGCCTAGTGCTCTGGCTCCTCCAACACTAGCCCCTCACCCTCCTTTTCCTTCTCAAGCTCCACAACGATAGCCACCCACCCCTAAGGGTCAGGTGTATGCACAACAGAGTGCGACTAATCCTCCTAATTCCAAAAATAAGAGGAAATGTAACCACAACCAATGTCCCCCAAGTAATCGAGGAAAAAATCTCGAAGGGAATACATCTAACATTGCAACGCAGCAACAGGGCACTCATACCAATTCGGACAGGCCTATTTGCATGAATAAGCCTTGTTCTTATTGTGGTTTCTATCGTTACTATACCTATTATTGTCCCCTTTTACCTTGGATGCATCAGATGTGGGAAGCTTAAGAAGCATTCTGAGGATAGAAAACCTCCCATTTGGTTCCTCCCAATGCTGCCCCTATCTAATCAGCTGTGTTTACCAATCCGTTCCCCAGCAAGGATATGTGGCTACCCAACCCCGTGAAAGTCAGGTGGCCACTCAACCTCCTCTAGATGGTAACTATGATTACCATATCCTCATGAAGAACTCTAACCAACCCAATACCACTGACCTCAACCTCCAGACTCGATCTCGTCAGTTAACAAGCCCCCTGCTACGTCTGCCACCGAATCCCCATCTCTAGTTACCACAGAGCCTCTTTTGACACCCAATGGTCCTTTACAAATCCCTTAGCCTAACGAAGAGGTTCATACCAAGATCCCCAAGGGACCACTACGCCAAAATGGTACTTTTGTTAAAGCTGCCCACTCCTATAGTATAGTATATGACTTGGTGCAATCCCCTGTCGCCATGTCAACACTGGAAGTCCTCCAGTCGTGCCCTTCACAATGAGTATATCTACTAACTAATATGGGAATTTTGGATCCTTCAGATGATTTTTTGATTGTCTTCGACATTGAAAAGTCATAACATCCCCCCCTTCCTACATCCGATGCCTTCCAAATCCCTGTCAAGATCTGGAATGCCAACGTCTCTTGTTGTATCATTGACGAGGGGGCATCCACCTGTGTGATGTCCACTTCTTTTTGGAAGCAACTTGGATCTCCTGAGTTAGCCCCTTTCACTATCATCCTCTGTGCATGGGATGGCCACTTTTCTCAGCCCCTTGGCATGTTCCGCAATTGTCCTATTACTCTTGCGGGCAAGACTGTTTGTCTTAACATTGAAGTCGTTGATGCCCCCTTAGGCTACAACATTATATTGGTTGGTAGCTACACTTATGCGATGTCTGCTGTCCCATATGAGGTTCACCGTAAGATGTGTTTTCCTCACAATGGAAATATCGTCACCATCAATCAGTTGACATATTACGAACCAAAGTCTCAGACCTCTCATAAGTCCATTATCTCTTCGGTGGCCAATAAATAGATAGTAGAACCTCCGACCATTGTCTCACCCGGAGTCTATAAATATTCCTATTTTTTTCGTTCATTCCCTGGTCTCCCCCCTCTCATCTTTGACCTTAGCCCGTTGAATGTTTGCATGATGAAATCATCTCGGTCCGACCTCAAACAGACCGGTTTGACTAGCTAGTAGCCCCACCCCCCGCAACCTTCTCCTAGTCCTTCAAATTGGCATTTAGGACCCTCTGCTCAAGGCCCCTCATATACAATTGGTGTTCCTAATCCTATCTACCCTCCTGGAACGGTTCCCCTTGGCCTTAACCATCTCAGAGCTATCCCACCTGGCCATTACCCCTCTGGTCAGATACGGTTTCTTGCTTCCCCTCCTGGAGTATTTTTGGTACCTGTTATGGCTACCTTGTCTCTTCCTAACATGACCCTGGGGATTCCATTTTGGTACATTAACCCCCCAACCACTATCCCACCTGGTCAACCCAAACCTTATATTGATTTGACCCTGGTCCAACCGGTCACCACGACCCCTCCCATTTCTTTTGTGCCTCAGCCACCTCAATAGGAACCTACTCCTGTTGCAAAAGCCTCAGGTGAGGGGGGAAAATATTACAATAAGGAACCTAAGGAAAAGGTTGCCCAGAAAACCCCTACTCCTCCTTAGCCTCTGAAGCATACCCCTCCATGTTATTTGTGTGATGTTGTCAATCATGCCACCCATCATTGTCCTGAATTTCCTCGTATCAAGCCCATGGTCAATGTCACGTTTCCTGAGTCTAAAGTCCCTGAAGCCCCTGTACCTTTACGAACTGCATCCAAGAAACCTAAGACCATGCATACCAACCACCCCTATGCTTTCTGTGATATCCATGGCCATTATACCCACCTCTATCCCTGCCTCAAAGACTACCACACCTCCTTGGAAGTAGTCTGCTAGTGCGAGACAGACCACCATGATTCCACCTCTCCATTAATTGTGCGTTATGCTTCAAGAAAACTAGATTACCCATCCACTCCCATTGACATTCCCCCTCCCGATGTCGAGATGACGGAGCCTTCGGCCACCATCATCTACCAGTCATCATTCACGAGTTCCATGATGGAAGACCCCTCCAGAGCTTCCCCTCCTATTTCGTCTGACCTTCCTTTAGTAATCACCTTGGGCTCAACATCGATGGATCCTTCATCTACTTGTTCTTATATCACCCCCCGTGATGATCAGCATGTGAATCTCTATTCTCATGATTATGAGTTAGGTAGCTTTGCTGTGTCATGTGGTTATCCTTCCACCAGTCACCCCATATTCTATTGTGATGACAACATCATGGAAGCCTTTTCCACCCCTGAATTAATTTTTCCCTCCCATAAGAAAAATGGCACCATTCATGTCTATGGTAACTTTCGCAACCTAAGCATAAACTGCCCCCAAGACAGTTCCCCCACACCATCCACCTTTCAGTGTGATGGAGGTAGGATTTCTACCCATAGAATTCCCTCTATCAATGCTTTTTTGATTTCTGCCTTGTGTTTAGGTTACCAGCATTGTTCATCATCCTCTCATTTTTTGTCTTGTGGCACCTTTCATATAGACCCATCATCCACACCATATATCGGTTATGTCAATGGTGCAAGTCGCAAATCTCAGAATCTAGCCTCAGCATCCTGGGCCATTTTTACCCCGTTGCATTTTCTTGTTCTCTCTAACGATGTATGCATTGGGTCTACCACCATACAACTAGGCCGAATATGATGCAGTGATAGGATTATTAGTCGATGCCCTTTCCCATCGCATCCTTCACCTTCATGTTCGTTTAGATTCCTTACTACTTGTCATGCAATTGAATGGCATTTATCATGTGCATAATCCTATCCTTTTTAGAATATATTTATGAGTGGATATTTTGATGCATGAATTTGAAATCATTACATTATTCATGTACTTAGAGCACAAAATCACTATTTAGATGGAATTGCAAACAATATTCTAGATTGGCATTTATCACATGCATTTCACACAGGACAATAACAATAAACCATAAAACGATGCATATCCATTATATGTGTCATTCAAAAATTTTTACAATACATCAACTCTGATACATATGACATGCCCATAACATGTTACAAAAATCAAAACTAGGGGCACCTAATGTGCCTGGAGAAAGAAAGGCCAGGAATGAATATAATAACATCTGATTACATGAGAAAAAGAAAGGTTGGGACTGGATATAATAACATCTGATTACATGAGAAATAATTCCCCTCCATATGACATGGCGGGGGGGGGGGGGATAGAACCAAATAAGCCTTGCTAAATAGGAAGGGGATCTAAAATTCAAAATCGATCATTTGAAGGAGACATGTCTGTTGTGGGAACTTCAAGAAACTGGAACCGAACCCATCAAATATGCAGAAATTCATCTAATTTTGGAGCACAATCTGAGATATTTTGGGCATTTGGGGGGCTACCTAAATGGCCACTGCCTCCTGAGGTCTGGAACATCACACACACACCCGATAATCACTAGTAAAATCTGATGGATCACTTGACCATCAACTATAAGATTCTCAATAGTGAAATAATGAGCTAGGGTTGAGCACGTGAGAAACAACCAAGTCAAATGGAAATGATGATTCAATTTTCTTGTTTCGAGGTAAAAATGATGAAAGCTGGAACCAAGGTTGTAATATCCCAAAATCGGGACTCCTACCAAGGCATGACTGGAAAATACATTTTCTAGGAATGTATGCTACAGGATTTGAAACAAACACTTGGATCCATTATATCTAAGTATCTAATTCCTAAATCCAAGAGGATAGCAAAAAAAAATCCTCCTAGGTGGGTTAAACAAGTCTCCCCACACCTAGTGCAACTAGGAAATACCCAAAGAAGGGGACTGCAACAATACAAAAACAAACTGATGGAAAATAATATAGTTCAGCCCAATTTTTGTAGTAGATAAATAAGGAGGGTCAATAATGTCTCTTAGATGTTGAATAAGAGATTATATTTAAGCCCATGCATCATAATATAGAAAATAGAAAAGAAGACATGAGGAAATCCTCAGAAATGAGGTGCTACAACCATAAGAAACATATGAATAAGCTTGAAAAAGTTATTTGTATTGGTTGAAGCAAAAAAATGGAATAAATCAGAACTAGGGCAGATCTATATAGAAAATTCTAGATCTATTTCAGATCTGTATACAAGAAAGGCTCCTCTATACACTCCCCTTGGGGATCTCAGCAAAACATGAAAGTACAAGAGTAGATCTAAGATCTAAGTTACAAATCTGCAGTAATCTTCAGAAAATTCTGAATTATGAAATCTACATCAGATCAGATCTGAAACAAACATGGATTGGATGGCCAATCCATGGATCACAACAGTGTAAGGAAGGCTTCTTTACACCAAAGATATCTCCTCCAAGATGTTGCCAAAACTCCCTGCAACTCCGCTCTTGCAAATAACACAGTTCTGCAAAAGGGACTGTGCTTTAGAATTTGAGTATACTTTACCCTGATGCCAATATTTGTATCTGAAGCTCCCAACGTCTATAACGCACTTGTCAAAGGGATATATGACTTTCCCAGTGAAAATGGGTGCTAGAGATGCATAGATCTGAAGGGATATACCTTCCACTTTTTGTAGCTCACAAGGACAACCCTATCCTAAACAGGACCAGCGCTGTAGGTGTAAGATGAAGCTTGGCCAAATTCCAGATAGTGGACAAGACAAAAAAGGCTCCTCCAAGAGCTTCCCTAGGAAGGAGGTGGGATTCCCGACCAGGAACACCCAATGCTAAACAAAATTATTCTCAGCTAAACAACCAAAGAATCAGAAATGTCTAAACAGACAATATCTTCAGAAAATGATAATCATCAACAACCCTCTCATGTTGCTCTCCTCTTCCTTTTATAAGATAAAATCCTGGTTAAACCCTAAACCACTTCAATGAGTTAGCTCCTTTCACATTTGGAGCCTCCATCTAGAACTGCACTATGTGTCGATGAGGTACATTGAATCTAGACTGCGCTGTGGATTTGGTCAAGGTTGACCCAGTCTCATAGTTCAAACCCATTCAAACCTACAAATGTTTATTTTAAATGGCCTAGATTTGTCTCTGTTCACATAGGAATGGATTTATTCATTGTTTTCAGGAGTTTTAAATGTCCTCCTTGATTCATTTATTCAAACAATAGAAAATGAAACAAAGTTGAATATTCCTCTTAGCTTGGGCTAAGTAGGAATATTACAGTCCTCCCCTCCCATATGTTTCTTGTCCTCAAGCAACTGCAAGGATAGAACTGAAATGGATTGGGAAAACATCTTCTCCTAAGCAATCATCCATACAAAATGAGTTACCTCCTAACATGGTAACTCCAGAAAATTCTCCTCTATATTAGGTTCCTGCAAAGAAGGTGGGTTGACAAACTGAACATGGTAGACATAGATTCCTACCCCTTCTTTTCACCCTCTCCCCTTAAGGTAAGTGTGGATTTTTTGCTGATACTGGGCTGCAATGATGTTGCCTTCAAAAGGAAAAATGAAGACTAGATCTCTAAAGATCTCCTCTCCAATACTGGGAATCAAGCTGGCCCAAACCACTCCATATGTGATGCGTGGGACATCATCACCATATGGCATCTCATAAAACTCATGGCCCACCTCATAAAGAAACAATTTTTTGGTTGTGGTGGCCACATCTCCTCTCATGTTCCCATTAGAACATGCAATGCAGAAAATGTGGGAATCCTCTTCCCCAAAGAACACATCTAGCCAACGTGTTTCCTCTCCAATCATGCTCCTCACAAAAGCAAGATGAACATCAAAAATTGGAAACATGATTAACATAAGGGAAAAGGACATAATGAAGGCTTCATATGGTGCAAGAAGGTACCAACCATCTCCCATGAAGTTACGGCACAATTTTTCCAACTGCAACTTCAGAAAATTACAAGGCAAGTGGTTGCTGGATACATGGTGGTCTATGTATGTTATTTTATTTACTAATGAATAGTAGATGGCTTCATACAAAGAATGAACATACATGAAGTAATACAACATTTTCCTAGGGCCATATAAGAGATGGCTGTCTCCATCATACAATTTGGCCCAATGTTGATCATGGAGCTCAAAGAAAAGCTTTCCCACTTGTGGAGCAATGCACTGCATAGAAATGGTAAGAGTATGTAGATTACTAAATGCAGCAACAAGATCCTCACCATGTGCCAAAATTAGGATCATGATAGACTCCATGAACAAATTCTCCATAATGATATGATCTATTCTCATGAAGAGAAATGAATCATGTGCTGCATGAAGAACCTTCCTTAGGTACTTGGAAATCCAAGCCAAGAAGAACATATCATAGCAATAGATGTCTCCATTTGTTACTCCATCTTTCTCACCTCCTCCTTGTCCATCAAGTGCACCAAGAGTGGAATGATCCTGGGGACACTCCATCCGTAAGTTCATGCTCCAGAGTGACAACATTGTTGGCTTATGAAAATAGGCTCCTGCTAATCTGAAAATGTGTGCAAGGTATCCATTTTCATTAAATTAAATGTGAAACTTCTTAAATCTGTTCCAGAGATTGACTGTAGGGGAATTTATTGGATATGTCACCTTTGATAAAAGTATGAGATCAAGAGGCTACCTAGCCCTTTACAAACTCTATCTTTAGAACTTGAAGAAGATAACACTCATGATCTGGAAATGAAACAACTAGTATTTGTTGTTCAAGGTATTCATTTCCATAAAATAGGTGTGAAAAGTGTTTAGATAGTCTTGCAAGTGAAACAAAGTGTTTTTGGTAAATTTTTGAGTCTTATGTGTGAAGGAGTGTTATTTCCTTTTACTATTTAACATATTAAATTTAAAAAAACACAGCAAGATAAAATCACATAATATAACACAGCAACCGATGAGGCAGTTCACCCCTCCTGGGCTACATCTGTCGAGTCCAAGGCTCCCAAATGGGAATTTCCTTACTCTTATTAGATGCTAAAATTAGTTATATAGTGATCAGAAAGCCTAAACAGGAAAAATAAGTTGTAAAAATGAGTTCATAACACAGAAAATAGTAAATATTGGCTTTTGTTTCACGTCCAATGGTTAACCATAACCTAATACAGCTCCAACACTCCCTAGGCCCTAATGGCTCTTCAAGATTATCTGCTAAAAAATAACCTGAAGATCAGCTCTATTGACTTTTCAACCTACACCATTGGCTCTGGAATGCTCGAAATACTTGAAATCAAAAAACATTTCGCTCCAAAAGGTTCTGTCTTGTGAAAGTTATCACCAAAACCACTTTTGCCCAATCTAGCCTAAAAAAACCTCCACCAAACTTGGGAGGACTAGAGATAGGACCATAAAATTTGTAATCGCACCTAAAAAGGTGGACTCCACCAACTCTGACCACGCAGTTTGGGTAGTATTTAATTTCATGTGAATTCGGTCACATGTGGACCACACCTGGCGGAGACTGTTTAGCCAACAATTATGAAACTGGCATTAAACTTTACCGTAACACCCGCCTTAACATGTGACCACTACCATATTACTCACAACTATTTTGATACTGCTGGAGTGTAGAATTATGGTTCTGATCCCACGGTTCTGTGTAGAGGGGGCTGGCCCTTAGAGGCTGGCCCTCTTTTGGCCCTGCCCATTTGTAATTTAAACTTCAAATACAAGTTTTGATCTATACAGGTTAAGAACCAATACGTGGGTGGGCCGGTCGGGCCTGTGGACTAGTGGCCACCTGAACCACAGTCAAATCCTTCCAATGCCAATAAATTTTTCCACAATAAACCTTTGAAGTCTTGGGGCCACGTGGCGGCCTCTCGGCAGGCCACGTGGCGCCCATTGATTGGTCATAAAATACATTGTGCAATCTGATCATGACAAATCTCGACTTGTGATTGGTTGACAGAGAATATTCTATGAAATATTCTTGGAATATTCTGTGGAATATTCCTTTTTTTAATTTTTTTTTATTCAAAGTCAAACCAAGTCAAACTAGACTTTTCCATGAAATTGTGAAATTTCAAACTTGAACATCTTTCACATACAGTATCAGATTTGAGTGCCATTTGTGGTTACAAGATTTTTTCAACAAGGCCTTTCCTATCGTTATATTTTCAACCAATTATGATCAAATCAAATTTTGAGCATTTTATCCAATTAGGACATGATCACCTGATCACCTGCCAATACATAGCTCCTTTCCTTGACATTTTCATTGTCAAAGACATCTTCCATAATGTTGCTACAAAAAAGGAGTTCCTTCTAGAGTGGAAGTACTTCCAGATCATCCAAGGCTAAGGAGATAATGCCATCTCCTCCTCCTGTAACATCATGCAAAGTGTGAGACAAAATCTGCTCTTGCTCTCCCAAGAACATCCAAAGCAACAAAATATTTCGTTGCTTCCCCATACCTCCATCATATAAATCATGTGGTGAAAACATGGTTATTGATATGAAGAAGGTCATATCAACACAATGTGTCCATACTCCTTTTCGCTCAATGATGCAAGTATCCTGCCACACATATTTCCTCCACATACCCTTAGAAAGAGGATGATGGCCAAACTCCTTCAAAAGTAACCAATGCATCCAAGCCTCTTGCCGCCCGGTATCATAGATCTGCAAGTACCTTTCCAGCTTCTTGCTCACCATCCACATCCATTCATCCACTGGTGGATCATGGATCTCATCATGCAAACATTTGGCATCCTCCCATTATAGGACACCAACCTCCTCAAATCTTTGAAAAACTTTGCACTTCATGGAATGTTGAAGTTCACCTTCCATGGGATCTCTTGATGAGACCTCCTCCTTATGCATGGTCTTCTAGAACTAGTGGGGTCTTGGATCTTCTGCAAGTAGAAGTTTCTCTTTGAGTTGTGGCCTGCTCATTGAGAAAGTGTCATCTAGAGAGGAGAAAAGGTTTCTCATCTCAATATGTCTACCCCTTGTCTCCATTTCTTCCTGAATCAAGCCAAAATTTGATTGTTCCCATGAGGGATGGATCCTCTTTTCTTTAATTCTGCTCTTGGAAAATGTAGTGATGATTTTGGATCATGCAACAACAGGTTTCCACAACCCTCAAAAAGGTTTGTTGCAATAATAGAATGTGGAAACTCAATCATACCTTGATAGGCTTTGGGAACATCTTGTATGGCTGCAAGGGTTCCTTCTTCTACAATGTTGAATCCCTCAACTGCAAGTGTTGAATGATGTTCCTCTAAGGCTGTCATAGTGCTGGTACAAATCTCCTCAAGAGATAGTGAGGACTTCTCTTTCTCAAATCTCTTGATCACCTTTTGAGTGAAATCTGCAAAAGTGGATACTTTTGCATATCTCACATGGATGAACCACCAATTTATTTCTTCACCCTTTAGGTGTAGCACTTCAATCTCCACTATTTCCCTCTCTACCACTGGATGTATTAGGAAAAATGCACCGAGTCTTCTTTCCCAAGCTTTGGCTACAAATGTCCCATCAAAAGTGGACAATAGAAATATATTGCCCTTGATATCTCCCTTGTTGTAGGCTCTCCTCCCTTCCTTCAATTGAATGAACTGTGGGAAGGCTAGAGTCTCCTTGAAGGCTTTAGTTTGAGACTTGTACTCAACAAGGTACTCACTCAAGATCTGATGATCCAAGTGTCCTCCATGCTTCTTGTCTTCTGCTTTGTGAGAGTAGGAAGTGCATGGTCCTTCCTCTCCCCCTTCTTCTATCTCCTTGACCTCCTTGGAGAGGTCCTTTCTGGATCTGCAAACTGATGAGAGAAGTCTAATTATTTTCATCATATTTATCTCTATCTTGAAACTCATAGGATGAGCCAAGAAATATTCTTTGACACCACTGTAATATCCAAAAATCGGAACTGCTAGCAAGGCATGACTAGAAAATGCATTTTCCAGGAATGGATGCTACAGGATTTGAAACCAGCATTTTTATCCCTTAAATATGAGTATCTAAGTCATAAATCCAAGAGGATAGCAAAAACAAATCCTCCTAGGTGGGTTAAATAGGTCTCCCCACACCTAGTGCAGCTAGGAAATACCCAAAGAAGGGGACTGCAACAATATAAAAACAAACTGCTGGAAAATAACGCAGTTCAGCCCAATGTTTGCAATAGATCAATAGTGAGGGTCAATAATTTCTCCTATATTTTGAAGAAGAGATTATATTGAAGCCCATAAATCATTATACAGAAAATATAAAATAAGACATGAGGAAATCCTCGGAAATGAGGTGCTACAACCACAAGAAACATATGAATAAGCTTGACAGTGTTATTTCTATTGGCTGAAGAAGAAATATGGTACAACTCTGATCTAGGGCAGACTTGTATAGAATATTTTAGATCTATTTTAGATCTGTATACAATAAAGGCTCCTCTATACAATCCCCTTGGGGATCTCAACAAAACATGAAAGTACAAGAGTAGATCTGAGATATAAGTTACAGATCTGCAGTAATATTCATAAAATTCTAAAGTATGAAATATACAGAAGATCAGGTCTGAAACAAACATGGATTTGATGGCGAATCCATGGATCACCACAGTGTAAGGAAAGCTCTTTTACACCAGAGATATCTCCTCCAAGATTTTTCCAAAACTCCTTGCAACTGTGCTCCTGCAAATAATTCAGTTCTGCAAAAGGGACTACTCTGTAGACCTTGAGTATACTTTGGCCTGATGCCAAGATTTGGATCTGAAGCTCCCAAGGTCTAGAACACTATTTTCAAAGGGATAGATGACTTTCCTAGTGAAAAGGGGTGCTAGAGATGCATAGATCTGAAGGGATCTATCTTCCACTTGCTGCATCTCACAAGGACAACCCTATCCTGAATAGGAATAGCACTGTAGGTGTAAAATGAAGCTTTTCCAAATGCCAGATAGTGGAAAAGACAAAAAGGGCTCCTCCAAGAGTGGCTCTAGGAAGGAGGTGGGATTCCCAACCAGGAACACCCAATGCTAAACAACATTATTCTTAGGTAAACAACAAGAGAATTAGAAATTTCTAAACAGAAAATATCTTCAGAAAATGACAATCATCAACAAACCTCTCATGCTTCTCTCCTCTTACTTTTATAAGATAAAAGCCTTGCCAAACCCTAAACCACTTCAATGAGTTATCTCCTTTCACATTTGGAGCCTCCATCTAGAACTGCGTTGTGTATCAATAAGGTACATTGAATCTAGACTATGCTGTGGATTTGGTCAATGTTGACCCAGTCTCATAGTTCAAACCCATTCACACCTACAAGTGTTTGTCTTAAATGGCCCAGATTTGTCTTTGTTTACATAGGCATGGATTTATTCATTGTTTTCAGGAGTTTTACATGTCCTCCTTGATTCATTTATTCAAACAACAGAAAATGAAACAAAGTTGAATATTCCTCTTAGCTTGGGCTAAGTGGGAATATTACAAAGTCACATCGTCATCTAATTAATTCTTCTGGAATGAATGTACTGAGGTTGATAGAATAGGGCCCACCATAGTTGAGGAAATAAGGAATCCTCAACTAAGGCATTAAGGAACATAGTAAAGTGACTAATGGACTGACACAAGGGATAATAATGGAAATATGGAAACTAAGAGGCAGACGAATGACTTCCCTTGTCAAAGAATAAAATGCATGGGTGACCTGGCAACGACTGATGCGATTCTGGAGAGGATGATGATGGAGAATATAGCTAGATAGGCAACACAGGATGAATGCGATGGAAATATGGATGAAGTACTATAACATGAGGTAATGGGACTTGGTACAAAATCCATAAATTAGAGGATGACTCAACTCTGATGCTCTGAACATGGGTGACTCGATGATGCTGCCACACAGGATAGGCCTAGGGGGGCCATAAAAACATCTGCAAATAATGGTTACTCATGACAAAAATTGACACATGAGGTGAAATGTGCCAAGGTAAAGTTGTACCAAAGTACAAGTGGTTAATATGATGAAATTTGGTTTGAATTGGTGGCAAAGTGAAACTTCATGGAAAATATGGCTTCTGGGGGAAGTCCCAAATTACCAAAAATAGAAAAATACCAATTATAGTACTTGGTGACAAATTTTAAATGATGTTGATGGTTCGTCAAACTGATTTATGGCTTGGTCGCAATGGGCGATGGAAAAACTAGGGTTTTTCCTATAAAAGGGATTTTTGCTCCAAATTTAATTCATTTTCTAAGTGACTTGTGGTGAATTTGGAGAGGATGAGAATGCCCTAAATATTTTGGAGATCATAGTGAACAAATCAATTGTCAGAATCAGGATCAATGAATTTTCGGTAGGTGGTCTTACTTTTCTAAAGGTGGCGTTAATGCTTCTTGGAAGTATGTTTCCTGGTGAAGAATCAAGGTAAGAAAGGAATGCAAGAATGAACTTCTAGAGAAGGTCCAGAATTATCCCCGCCTAACAAGTCAGCCATGGGGACCAAGTGGTATGTGTGGTATCACATAGAGTAGAATGCTTGAAAATATGGTATGAATTGCCTACGATATGCGACGTATGTATATGGATTTTTGGAGAGTCTCCTTCACCAGGTGTAAAAAATTTATAATATTTCATTCATTCTTTTATATTTCTTTGTCTATGCTTCAGTATAATGGATCTTTCTCTCTCTATGACGTGTGAAACCCAAAACGTGTTTTGAACTCAGATGGGAGCTCAAATACAAAAAGAAGATAATAATGACGATGATAGTGATCATGGTGAGGAATGAATGGAAAACCCTCCTATTTATAACAAAATATTGTGTTTTTCTCGAAAATGGAAAATGATAAAATATTATTCACCACAATCTAGATCTAACCGCTTGGAATATTTTTTTATATGTTTTCGAGGGAAAAGATATTTAAATTGGTAAAATACGTTAATTTATAAATAATAAACAAACAAATGATTTATTTATTATTTTAAGGAAGTGGTTGACAAATAATAAAAAAATAATGGTTTTTTTAATCATTCCCGAGTGATTTAGTCAAATTTGACAAGGAATATTAACTAAATAATGATTTAATTAATTATTCCTAGAGAAAAATCAAATAAGCAATGATTTATTTATCTATTTCTCATGATTTGGTAAAATATGACGATGAATATTAACTAAATAGTGATTTAATTAATTATTCCTAGAGGAAAATAAAATAAAATGAATTATTTAACTATTCCTCATGGGATTTCTTGTTTTAATTATAAACAACTTAATAAAGTATGGTTTGTCGAGTTATTTCATGTAGTGAAAGCAATTTTACTATGGAAAAATTGGTCTTACATGGTGTATTTTGACCCACTTAGTTAGATATGTCGAAGTGATCATTTTTTGGTGATAACAAACTAGATATGAAAGAAAAACTGATTAATGCGCTCTAGATAAAATTGACTAAAAAACAAGATCTACTTGATGCACGATGTACAAAAAAGATAGATGTAGTGTTTGACACACAAGACCTCATCCAAACAAAAAATTTAATTTGTGAAATGCATGACCTCATTCATCATGTTGATGAAATTTGTTGTGACACAAATGTTCTAATTCACCAAGATGATGAAAGTTGTGGCACAAATGATCTAATCCACTAGATTGATGAAAGTTGTGACATATGATCTCATCCAGAAAGTTGTGCTACTAAATGATGCAACCAGTTGTACTAAATATATAATTGAAAATTTTAATGCAACATGTGATACATATGAATCGTTAATAGAGATTATTGATACTCAGTGTGATACATATCACTTAATGAATGATAAATAGCAGCAGCAGGTGTGAAGAACAAAAACTAAATGGTCTTTCCAAGAAGGTGGTCAGTACTTGGGAAGAATTTTCTTTTAGCAAATATCGACATGGTTTGGGGTACAACAAAGAAAAAAGTTTGTATATTCTAGATATCTCAAAAATAGTTTAGTTTGTAAGTGGAGGCCTTCTAGAAAATACCCAAAATATTTTTAAGTGTAACCATTGTAAGAGAAATGGTAATATGGAGAGTAAATTTTTTTATCTCCATCTGTGCCACCATTGTGGCAAGAAAAATCACTCATCAGAAAGATGTTTCAAATGAAACCAACCACCCAGATTGAATATAAAAAATGCATGGATTTATCCTTGGAAGTGGTCATCTAAAGTCAAACAATTATCTATGTTTTATTGCAGGATTCAGTCTCACATGAAGACAAATATTGCATCTAATAGTGAACATATGGTACTCTCATGCACCTTAAATGAGGGAGTAAAATATTGAAACTCTCATACATCTAAAGGGGGGGGGAGTTCAAAACAAATTCAGATGGTTATGGTCTCTCCTTTTAGTTGATAAAGGGGGGAACTGATTATTTTCATACTGAAAGTTTCAACTTCGACACATTTTCCAATGGGAAAATGATTGGGAATTTGAACTTCAACAAATATGCCAGTGGGCTGCATAAAAATTTTTCGAGTGGACAAGTGATTGGGATGTTGATTTAGAGAATTTTTGGACATTATTTTGTCCACTAGGATGGTAATTGGACTAAGTAATGGATAGATGGATCCTTTTGAATTGTAGCTTGTAATTTGATGGAGTTGTCAAGAAAACTTCAGGAATGTATCAGAATTTTAGCTAATTCCCATTTCTTGGTTTTCTATCTTCATACTAGAGTTTTTGGCATCCAATTTTTGCAGTTTTTCAGGCAGTTCTTCATTGAGGATTAGCTCAACAGTTTCAGCATGAAGACCTGGAGATGGTACCAAGTTATTACTTTAGACTTATGATTTGGGGAGGAATGTTAACCTCACTCTGACATAAAACAATTAATAAGTCCAAAATATTAAAAATAATTAAAATTATAAAACTTGGACTTGTTCCTACTTATCTATTCTAGAATTATATTGTTCCTCAAATTTATGAGTTTGTTTAGTCTAGTTGGTTGAAAGATTCTCTGAAAGTAGTTAGGCTCCTTGATTAGTGTATGGTTGATATATTTACTTAATAAAAGTGATTGTGTCTAAGATAGATGCACTATATTAAGAAATACTGTTGATGTATTTATATATTGTATAATTATCATTATTTTGTGAGTGAAATACAATAAATTGAGGCTTGGGAAGTGTTGAACCCCAAATTGATCCTTTTGAACAACCCTCTTACACTCCATCCTCATTTTTTATCCTAGTAACTCTAACTGGGCATCGATTTACAATTTTTATGGCATAGTAGGTAGATAATCATCATATGTTTCATAAATTTCATTGTTCTTTACGATTTAACTCAATATTTACATGACCTACTGAATTACATTGATTCTGCAACTAATCTTTGATTTTGATGGGTTTTGAATCTTAAACTGAAGAACAAGGCATATGGGTAGGTGGAAAATAGCCGATGCAATTATTTTTACCTATCTTCATAACCTGAATTGATAAGGAAATCACCACAGGAGCTCGGTCAAAGTGAGATTCAACCACCATGGAAGGTGAATCGAGCGAGCGAGAAATTAATAGATGCAAATATTCAGCCTCATGATTTGCTTCGGTGATAGAAAATCATGAGAGAATCATGGTACCTTATCATTTTATCTAAAATTTTAGTCATTGTCGAGTAGGGAAGGGTTGTAATACTCTGAAACAGTTATGTGCAAGATATTATAAATATTCCTCTCAGCATGACAGTCATAGACTTGAATATTATTTGAAAACAACTCTGCTTTTGCAAATTCAAACTCTGTTTTCATTTCATTCCTTTTTTGTGTGATTTATCAATGCAAATTTAGTCTTGTGAAGGCACGGTGCTAACACCTACTTCTTGAAGGAGTGTCCCCTCGAGTTGTAAGATTTTCATTGGTTGCAGATAAGAATTCAATTATGTATTTTCTATAGCATTTCATTAGTTTATTTAAATGCTTTTAAGTTTTAGTTTGACTAAATGATTAGGATTGTTTCTAGATTAATATTTTTTAATCATTTTGTTGTAGAGTGAAGTCGAGTTCTCATGTGCAAAAGTATAGATTGATATAGATTTTCAATATTGTTGGGTGAATAGGATTTTAATTTTGAGTTAATATCTCTTTTTGTTAAAAGAAATCTAAATTTAGTTTCATTATCAGGTGTGATTTAATTTCAAGGAAGTGTGATTTCATTTCAAGAAAGAGTGAATCGAGTGTGATTTTCTTTCAAGAAATAGTGATATTTATTTATGCAAAGTGTGATATTTATTTTGAGCAAGTGTGACAATTCTAGTATAATCTTTCTTCGGAAAGTGTGATAATTTTATGTTGATTTTAGTTTGCAAATAATTGTTTTAAGTAACTATGATAATTTTTATTTTAAGAGTGATATATTTAATTTCATAGTTAACATGTGCATCTTGATATCTCAATTTTACTTAGGAATTTTTTGAGTAATAAGGACTCTGAGTACATACAATGCACATATATTTCATCTGTATACTAGCCATGGTTGATAAGTTATGTAAGTAATTTAACTCCAATTAAATTACCAAACAAGAATCCTTTTCCTCCATGGGTCTCGTTTCTCATTATTTCATTTTTTTATTAGTTTTTAATAACATTTACAACCATTAACCAACATACCCACATCCCCAACATACAAACCTATATGTCGATCTTCTCTTACCCTGAGGTATAGTGTTGCAACCTCGCCATGATGATCTTCTTCTCCTGCTCTATCTCAACCAACACATCAACATCATAACACACTAATAATCATCATGATGACACAAAATCGAAAAATGACTATCGCAATGAATGCATAAAAATAACATATACATCTAACATGCATGCACGACAAACACATTCTTCAAATCCAATCTAAATATTGAACCTGGGAGGTCATATACCACTCTATAACCACCCCTCCCACAGTGACCCAATTTCAGCTAGATGCCAGGGTAAAAATTATAGGAAGAGCTAATATGACATCACTCAACCTCTTAAGTATAGTCAAGGAAGTGGAATCAAAAAACCAAAACTTTACTGGCCTTCCTTGGGAGCTACATGACTCTCAAGAGCTAAAAAACCTCTCTAGTGTTGGGAAAAATACTAAGAGGGGGGGTGAATCAATATTTAGGGCTGACTGAAAACTTTTTAATTTTTCTTTCTCTAAAACCCATACGCTACTTTAGTGAAGCCAACTCGCGTATACACGCGGATATCCTTAATAAAACTTGCGTATTACCAGAGATCTTATTATGCATATATTTCTTTACTTAGATCATTGCATCATTCATTCATTAGATGTTTAGTAAGCAGTAAATAGTTGTAGTAAGAATAGAATAAATCATCACACATAAGCAACACACACGAACACCAGGATTTAAGGTGGAAACCCAATTCGGGAGAAAGCCACCGTTTCCGTCATCTCAGTCTTCAATATTTATTATAAAGAAAACTTCTTACAACCATGTACTGGCGCAGACTCATATCAGCACACAGGAAGGTTACAACCTTATCTCGTTTACCATCCTCTCCTGGAAGGGAGCTACTACCCCCTGCTCTTGTTTACCAGCCTCTCTTGAAAGGGAGCTACTACCCCCTGCTCTCGTTTACCAGCTACCACTGGAAGGGAGCTACAACCCCCTCACTGAAGGCTTCGACCCTCAGTACCATTGCGGACCACGTTTCATCAATTTTCATACTGGATCCATTAGCTTCCATACAACATACCTTGTAGGCCACTTGTCATCATATTTTCAGACTGGACCCACTCCACACATTTAAGCTCAACATACATCAAACTAAAACTTATAACCCCATCAATTCATTCATTGAATCATCAACCAATCAACCAACAACTTGATCTTCATTTAACATAATCATCAGCATATTCAACATTCAAAAAACCCAGATATGTATGAATACATTATTGACAGATAACAGTAAACTAGTAGAACAGATCAGACATTTAATTCCACATACTTCAGCAAAACCCTAGATTCCATACACGATTTTACTTCACTGAACCTGCGTATATACGCGCTTTCATAGAGACAAACCTGCGCATACTTCTGCACATGTTTCAGAACTGGTCTCACATTCCATACACTCTTTTGCTGAAGCCAACCCGCGTATATACGCGCTTTCTCTATCACGAACCTGCGTATAGATCTTCAAACTTTGTAGGGTTGTGCAACTCTTCAGAACAGATAAATAGCTCAGATCTTACCCTTTACTTCAGAAAATATCCGCCTCATCTCAAATCTAAACATTCCATAAACAAATCTAGAAAATATATATACATTTCAGATCTAGAGATCCCTCTTCATCATTTTCTTCATAGGTGCATTATTAATTCAGATCAATAAATTGTTACCCTTCCATGCAGATATACTTCAAAGTGAAGTATTCATTAAAACCCAGACTTATGCACACACTTGCACTATGATCTTCTTCTCCTTATATAAATTTAGCCTTTGTCAATACCATGAGCCAAAACCACACAACTTCCGATGGTATTCCTGGACGGGATCAAATATATAATCCAACGCTCAATACTGTGGGCCAATACCATGGTAATGTACCATGGTTTTATAAATTTAGAGTGGAAATATGCCTACGCTACTTGGCACGTACTTTTCCGCATACATACGCTACTTCGCCTTTACAAACCCGCGTATGCTTTGTGACATAATATTTTCATCATTGTTCTGGCCCTTACAGGAATTCCTTTCTTCACTACATCTGATCTGCTCTGTAGATACATCAGATTTACATCATTAATAAATAGGACAAGTCAGTTTCCATCAAAGAAAACTTCATCAAGTAGGTTGCCATCAACTTTATCAAGTAGGTTGCCATCTAAGACAACACTCTGCATCATATTGCCAACAATATCCCCCTTTGGACTTGATGGCAACCATGATGGTGTTTGATCACCACAACAGATAGATACATTGATTATAACCATTATTCAAACACCATGATACTCTCCCCCTATTCAAACACCATGATACTCTCCCCCTTTGACATCAAGGTCAAAGGGCGGATCAAAGCCAAAACAAGGTTTTTCGCCTCTTGTAGAAAGAATAGCTTTGTAGATCTGATGTGCACTGAAGTTACGATTCTCCCCCTGAGTTCATGCTAAAACATATTTTTAAATGAAGTACATGACTCTATGACCTTTCCTATCACCAAGGACTCATACTTACAACAATGATCCAACCAAGTGGATTTACATATATGACTCAACTACCCAACCAAGTGGGTTTACAAATTTGATCAAGTCCTTACATGACTGAAAATTACAATTTTACATCATAGGTTTCAACATGACCTTTTCATCAAATTTCAACAAGGACCTTTCGTAACAAATGCCAAAAAGACCTCAAGAGAGAGATCATATTTCAGAACCATAATAATGCCAACAATGCATAATTCTTAGCAAGACTAATGCTCCCCCTGAACCTGTACACCTGTTCTTGAGCCATTTCACTCCTTCATCTCCCCTTATCTTGTGCATCCTGAGCACTTTCAACAGCAAATCATCAAGGCATATTCATCAAATATCAGAGAATGAAACAAAAATATGAGAGTTGAAACATCACCAGAGATACCCAACAGCACCACAACTATGATGAAGAATGCTGACCCCAAAAATTTGTCAGCACACACCCATACATGGTTTCCTATGTATAAACTCACATATATTCGCGACTGTGTTTCAGAAAACCCGCGTATCCAATTTAATCTTCTGAATTTAAGCAGATATGATCTTCTGTATGGCAGAGACTATTCCCAGCTTCTATCTGAGATATTTGAATGCTTCCTTGGAATATATGAGAGAAGATAGATGGGACAAGGTAGCTATGTTTTCAAGTGTCATCCAACAGTTGTAGCATAATCACATCAGTAACCAAGCCTTCAGACTCTTTGCAACATCAACATATTCTTCCCAAGAGGAATTATCATACCAGAACAACTTCTTCAATAGACAATATGTGTCAAGCAATCATCCATGTGATCTGATATCACCAAGATCTTCATGATTTATTTATTTCATAATCATGATGTAACATGTGTAGGAATTATGTCAATAGTCATCAGCAACAAACTCTGCATGATCTATCCTTATCTCTACATCATAAAACTTTCATCTCATCCATGTGTGAAAACAAAATATACTCTTCACCAAAAAGCACTCAGGGCTCATCCATAATCTCATCATAAGAAACCATGTATCATGTCATCATCATTTGAGCATGAGTATTACAAGAACTAAGGAATAAGTAGATACAATGCCAACAATGCAATCATTAGTAGTTAGACTGATGCTCCCCCTGAACCTGTGCTCTTGATCTTTAGCTGAATCACTATTTTTCTTATCAGAAAGTCATATGCTTCTGTCTCCAGCAGAACTCGCGTGTATACGCGGCTTTAGTTCACGAAACCCGCGTATGGAAAGTGAGATTCTAAAAAATTTCACTCCTTCATCTCCCCCTGAACTTATGCCACCTATACCTGTCTTCTTCACATTAGATGCACTGCCAGAAATAAACATACCCAGAATTACCAAACCAACCATGAGAATCACCATACATTGTTCCCCCTGTGATGATACATTACTAATCCCTAGAATGTATCTCACATTACTCCTGCAGTAATTATGAGAAGTAAGCTTTAGAAGCGGATGAATGCAGTGGGATTATTATCCCCTACGTTTTTGACTGGTCCTCCTTCTTTTTTCAGCTTTGCTTGAAGTTTCTTATTGTGTGCTGAAATTTATCCAATTTCTCAGATCTATTCATCCTGCATTCTTTTTCTACATGTCCATACTTGTTACAAGAATAACATCTTGCATGACCAGAAAAGTAAGCATAGGGATCATAATGTGTTTTTCTATTCTTTCTTCTATTGCAATCAGCTGCTTTATGACCAAACTTTCTGCATGAAAAACAATATCCCTTAAAGAAACATGAGTATCTTTCTATGTAGAATCTATTTGTTTGTGACTGAAACAATCTGCTTCTGCAATTTGCTGCAACATGCACATACTTATGACATTTAAAGAATTCAACATTATTAATCAAAGGATGGAATGATTTCTTTTGAGAGTTCATGATTGTCATTTGACCTTCTGTTTCTTGCAACACTTCAGGTTTTGTATTGATATCCTTTGAATCTTTAGCACTTCCTTGTGAACTACATTCTCCTTTAACAGTTTCATGAAAAGCAAGACCAAATTTAACAAAAGGAGACCTTTGAATACTAAGAATATTGTCCAGAATCTTAGTACTATCTTGAAACCTCAAGAGTTTATCTTTTTCTTCTAATTTACCTTTCAAAATATTTACCTCAACCTCCAATCTTTGGCATTGCTTCTTCATACTATCTTCAACCCTTCTTCCTTCTTCTACTTGATCATTCAATTTTAGAATCTCTTATTTCAACCCATTTTCTTGTTCTTCAAATGTTTGTAGAAGTTCTTCACTCTTTTTATTTGATTTTTCAAGATCTTCTTTGAAATAGATGATTTCTACTTCAAGTCTTTCACTTCGATTAGTTACTTCATCCTGCAGTCTTTGATATATTTCTATCTGTCCCTTCATTGATTCTATCTGACCATTCATTATAGATATCATATCTTGGTAGATATATTCCTTCCTTTTAAATGGATCTTCATCATTGATTTTGAGATTTTCTTCTAGACTTATACTGTTACTTTCACTATCCTCACCATTGCATGCACAAGAAAGTGAATCACAAGAACAACAATCAATACATGTTTCATCTTCTTCATTTTCTGCTGCACATGTTTTCTGAGGTATCTCCTTTCTTTGAGTAGCCTTCTTCTTTTGCTTCCTTGCCATGAGCACTTGCAGGTCTTGGTCAGAATCTTCTTCATCCTCATTTGACATTTCATCATTATCTTCATTTGTATAATAACTCTTTCCCTTTTCAAATTGTTTCCGTTTATCGTGATTTTCTTCATAAGGACATTTTGCAGCATAATGAACAACTCTTCCACATGTAAAACACTTGAAGGGAAGCTTACCTCTGAATCATCCAGTACCTGGTTGGAGTCTTCTCACAAAATTTGCTTCTTCTTCTTCTGATATATAACTTGATTCCTTGACAACTTCCTTTTTTTTTCCTTTTCCACATGCCTTAAAGGAAACTTCTCTGATTTGAGAGGGACCTTCTTTTCTCATTTCAAAAGCAGTTAGAATACCATGTAGTTGAACAATAGTAAGAGTTTGCAGATCTTGCCTTTCTTCAATTGCTGATACTTTTGACTCAAATTTTGAAGTCAAAGATATTAAGACTTTTTCCACCAAAGTAGTATCGGTTATGATTTCACCCAATTTTCTCATACGATTTACAATATCATCTATATGTAAAAAGAAACTGGCAATACTCTCATCACTATGCATCCTTAAATTTTCATATTGAATTCTGAGAGTTTGGAGTTTTTCACTTTTTACTTTTGTATCTCCTTCATAGCTTAGAATGATTTTGTCCCATATTTCTTTTGCTGAATTTAGCTGCATCACTTTAACAAATTCTGGTTCAGACAAGCTTCCTAATAAAACATTGACTGCTTTGGAATTGATTTCATATTTCTTCCTTTGTGTTGCATCAGTAGGAATAATTGTTGGATACTGATAACCTTCTTCCACGATTGCCCATACTTCTGCACCAAGACTTTGCAAATATGCTTTTGTTCGTATCTTCCAGAATAATAGATTACTTCCATTGAATAGAGGTGGCCTTAGAGAAAGTAATCCTTCATGACTTCCCATTGCGACGGATCTCCTTTAAGCAATCAAGCTTCTGTAGAAGGACCTTCTCTGATACCAATTGTTGGGAAAAATACTGAGAGGGGGGTGAATCAGTATTTAGGGGTGACTGAAAACTTTTTACTTTTTCTCTCTAAAACCCATATGCTACTTTACTGAAGCCAACTCGCGTATACACATGGATATCCTTAATAAAACTTGCGTATTACCAGAGATATTATTATGCATATAATTTTTTACTTAGATCATTGCATCATTCATTCTTTAGATGTTTAGTAAGCAGTAAACAGGTGTAGTAAGAACAGAATAAATCATCACACATAAGCAACACACACAAACACCAGGATTTAAGGTGGAAACCCAATTCAGGAGAAAACCACCACTACCGTCATCTCAGTCTTCAATATTTATTATAAAGAAAACTTCTTACAACCATGTACTGGCACAGACTCAGACCAGCATGCAAGCACCCACCTGCAGAAGGCTACAACCTTCTCTCGTTTACCAGCCTCTCTTGGAAGGGAGCTACTACCACCTGCTCTCGTTTACCAGCCTCTCCTGGAAGGGAGCTACTACCCCCTGCTCTCATTTACTAGCTACCACTGGAAGGGAGCTACAACCCCCTCACTGAAGGCTTCGACCCTCAGCACCATTGCGGACCATGTTTCATCAATTTTCATATTGGATCCATTAGCTTCCATACAACATACCTTGTAGGCCACTTGTCATCAGATTTTCAGACTGGACCCACTCCACACATTTAAGCTCAACATACATCAAACTGAAACTTATAACCCCATTAATTCATTCATTGAATCATCAACCAATCAACCAACAACTTGATCTTCAATTAACATAATCATCAGCATATTCAACATTCAAACAACCCAGATCTGTATGAATACATTATTGACAGATAACAGTAAACCAGTAGAACAGATTAGACATTTCATTCGACATACTTCAGAAAAACCTTAGATTCCGTACGCGCTTTTACTTCACTGAACCTGTGTATCTCCGCGCTTTCACATAGACAAACTTGCGTATACTTTTGCACATATTTCAGAGCTGGTCTCACATTTCATATGCTCTTTTGCTGAAGCCAACCCACGTATATACGCGCTTTCTCTGTCACGAACCTGCGTATAGATCTTCAAACTTTGTAGGGCTGTGCAACTCTTCAGAATAGATAAATAGCTCAGATCTTACCCTTTACTTCAGAAAATATTCACCTCATCTTAGATCTAAACATTCCATAAACAGATCTAGAAAATATATATACATTTCAGATCTAGAGATCCCTCTTCATCATTTTCTTCATAGGTGCATTATTAATTCAGATCAATAAACTGTTACCCTTCCATGCAGATATACTTCAAAGTGAAGTATTCATTAAAACCCAGACTTATGCACACATTTTCACTATGATCTTCTTCTCCTTATATAGATTTAGCCTTTGTCAATACCATGAGCCAAAACCACACAACTTCCGATGGTATTCCTGGACGAGATCAAATATATAATCTAGCGCTCAATACTGTGGGCCAATACCATGGTAATGTCCCCTGGTTTTATAAATTTAGAGCCCAAATATGCATATGCTACTTGGCACGCACTTTTCCGCGTACATACGCTACTTCGCCTTTACAAACTCGCGTATGCTTTGTGACATAATATTTTCATCATTGTTTTGGCCCTTACAGGAATTCTTTTCTTCACTACATCTAATCTGCTCTATAGATACATCAGATTTACATCATTAATAAATAGGAAAAGTCATTTTCCATCAAGGACAACTTCATCAAGTAGGTTGCCATCAAGGACAACACTCTACATCATATTGCCAACATCTAGGTTCCCAAACCCTGAGGTAACTTTCTTTTTCAGTGATATGGATTCTCAGCCATAGGCATAACACTACATAAATTCCTTTAGTCACATGCATAAGCCTACAAGGTATAACTGCAATCTCATTTTCCTAGTTCTGTGCCTATGATCGCGCAATCTGAGCCACCTTTTCAGGGCTAGTCTGTAGACCATTGCCCAGAACTTGATGAGACTTTCTATAACAATAAATGGCACAAATCCAAAGCCTTTAATTCAAAACATAGTTAAGAAATTTACTAACAAAACTTAACCATGACATTCATTTCATAAAACACTTTGAAAACATGTAATCTATAGGTGATGAATGAATATTTGAACATGGGAATCTAATAATTATCTAAGAATCATCAAGAATGTCTAATTCCATCTCAATATTACTAAAATACCATTTATTAGGTCATGTATTTAATAAAAATTAATTTACCAATCAAAACATGATAAGAGCCATAACTGGAATTTGTCATAAAGCCATGCTTATGACCAACATATAACTAGATAAATAACAATTATGTAAAAACCATCAACGACACCTCATAACAAGTACATTTACTCATAAGATATAAGAGGAAAATGGCTCTTGTTAACATATGCAAAATCCAACCATGTGAGGGACTTTCATGTACCACCTGACCATAGATTAGGTTGAACCAAATCTTTCTTTCAGAAAATCACCCCCGTGCCATATTACAAGAATGAATGTGGGATCTCATGTGAAAACCAAAACATAAAAAACCAAGGGAATATAGAGGATAAATCACTCCCTCTGTCACACTACTGTGTTCTAACCTAAATTGTTCCCGAGATCACAAAACCAAACCAAGATTGGATGACTCAGAATTACTTCACCACCCATTAAGTAATTTTCTTGTCTCCACCAACCTATTGAGGGCTTCATGAAGAAAACCATATCCACCTCCAACCCTTTGTATCTCTCGAAGACCACCTCACCTGGATCCAAAACCTTCCGGAAATCCAAAGCTTAACCAAGAATAAATCGCATAACACCATGGCTATACAGAAATGATAGAGCAAGGATAAAACCATTGTTACACCTGGAAAAACCCATGCCAATGATAGCTAGAGGATCAAATATACACATGCATATGCCATGCATGCACAAAATAGTTAGGAAATCACAAATGCAACATGTTACCTACAATTATTCTTCATGAAGTTGCTTGATCCAACTTTTCCTTTCTTGATCTTTTATTTCCTTTTCCTTCTTTGTCCTTCCTTTGATTTCCTCACTTTTCTTTGCTTTTTTGCTTCCTCCTCTTGACTCTCTTCTCTCTCTCTCATTAATCCCAAAGCCAAACTCACAAAAGGCTCCAAAATAATGCTCTAATTCCTTTTTATTATTGATGCCTCTAATTTCATAATTTTCCCTCTATTTTCCTTCAATTTCCTCCTCACATGCAACATATGACCTTTCATCTCCCTTTTCTCCTAATTTTGTTTATTTTCATAAATAGAATGGAAATTAATTTTCAATTTTCCTTTTCAATGCCTTTGCCAATTTCCTTAGCCATAATAAACCAAAATGAACACCCACTAGGATGTTTTTCCCAACATTCAGCTTGTAATACATGTCCCATAACGTTTGACTTGTTTTTACTTTACTATGCTTTATTACATATAATTTTAACCCCAGGTTGATGCATGGATATTTTATTTCAATCAAATTCAGAGAGGGTAAATCTAGAAATGATACATTCCTTTCAATTGTAGACTTATAACTTCATTAGCTTCTAAATTTTGAGATCTCACACTTGTCGAGTCATAAAAAGGTATCTTTTGAACACCTATATATCTCACATTAATTATCAATCCGGGAGCGACTTTTTATTTCAAGAGTGTACTCTGTCTGAGGCTGCAATTCATCCAAGAGCAATGCTATGAAGGTGTAGTACAGAATAAAAAATACAAAAGTAATAAATGCTTGTAAAGAAACCTAATTACAGTGACATGAATGGAAAGATTAAACTACTTCAATCTTGCAGAACATCGATCAGGGATGCAGTAGCAGTAACTCTTTCCCTTAGAAATCGATGCAAGATAACCAATCTGGGGACTTGGAGCAATAACCTCTATCCTCTATAGTTGGAGATCTTAAAGTAATTGAAACAAAAGCAGATTCAATGAAAGCAACTTAAAATAAATGCAATCTGAAAAGGAACAACAGCATGTAACTACAACTTGTCTGTTTGCTAATCAAAGACTATGAATAAGTAACGAACAGAAATGGAAAAGCAACGTGAAATGAACAACAATTACAATAAGCAATTCAACAATAATTAACTATGCAATCGTAATGAAACCAAACATGATTATCACACAACAGTAATTAAAGAATATAAATACAAACAACAGAACGATTCCACCAGGTTCGGGCCTTCAACCACCGGTGAAACGTTGTTGCGCTTTACTCCAGCGTTTGAGAAATGGAACGAGAACAAACTCTTTTATTAGCTCGTACTCTCTTAACAAGAGTCGATGCACAATTCTGCAAATTACAACAAGAAAAGTCTCCCCAAAAGCAATACATGCTTCTCCTTTTATAATCAAAAGGAGGAGAAATTAAATAGCAAGTATGATCTCCCATAACAATATTGGATTGTTCTCAACAACTTGATCAATTAGAAAATACATTTCCAACAATATTTCAACAAGAGCAAGGCGAATTTGGATTTGCAGCTGAGATTTGGAGGACAGCCGCAACAACAAATCTGCTGAAATCATGCTCAAAGAACACTGCGTTTCTCTCAATACAGGCCGAATTTGGGCAAACCATTTTTTCATAAAGTTAATTGGGTCCGTTCTGGACAAAACCCATGTTCCAGAGTTTCCATATTATTCTTCATTTTCTCATAATCGCAACCGCAAAACTGTCACTTCTTATTCCAGCGAATTTCTGAGTTGGAATATTTCATAATGATTTGGAAATCAAATCTGCAGTCTGGCAAATATCTTGGAGGCTAAAATGGTGAGTGATATTAATAAACCATCATTGATAAAATTATATATAATAATCATCAATTTATTAAAAATAAAGGAAAATAAATAATATTCATCCATAAAAGCATAAATCATTATAAAATGGATTTATATGATAAATTATAATAAATGACATGATAAAGAAGAGTGAAAATGGATGAAATAAGTGTTAAGAAGTGGTCTTATTCACGGCCCAACATACCCCCAAACTGAATATATTGCATGCCCTCATGCAATCCAAGGACAAAACCCATGTGTTAACCAAGAAAAGAAAATTGTTCATCCCAACCCATGAAATGGATGGAACAAATGCATGTTTCCTCAAATAATGAATATTCAATTTTAGCAATCTTGATAAAGGCATAAAATTTTTTAGAGTTGATATTCAACTATATGTGTATGAAAATGTAGAAAAATGTGACATAAGTAACAACAAACTTCATTAACCATTTTCTCAAAAATCAGATCGTTTGGATGCACGGATCATGAGATATATATAAAAAATGGTTGTAGGTGATAGTGCATAATTTTCAAAATTTTATGAACTAATTTAGTGTGAAATTATCTGGGTTTGTGTATTTTAATGATACCTCTTTGTTATCCAGAAATCACAAGAATTCAGTTCATAGTTTTAAAGATATATGCAAAACAATTTCTGCACTATATACAAATGAAATTGTATGTCTTAAATGAGAAAGAAAGTGGAAAACATCCATCATGTGTAGCAATTCCCCCTCCCCCCAAACTGAAGAATTAGCATGTCCTCATGCGATGCTAGAAAACAAAGAGAGGTGGTTGCTACAATCTGTTGAAATCGATGCTTGGTGTAAAACAAGATGGAATAAGGGAGGTGTTGAGAACGAATAAGAATATCCATGGATGATAAAGAATATTACTGACATGGTTAAAAGAAATAAATGAAGGAGATCAACACTCCCCCAAACTGAAAGATGAGACATGTCTAAAAAAATGGGAAGTGGTAAAGATGTGGAATGAATGATGATAAATAATGCTCAATGGATGTTTATGAAATTCTCCTAAATTCATAATAAATCAGAAAATTATGCTATTTTACCTCAAGTGTTACCTCCGAAAAATGTGGAATGACATGTAGGGACTGGCCTTTGTTGAAGCTGATGTAGGCTGAGCGGATACTGAAAGTGATGCAAAACGTGGAAGCCATGCAAGCACATCATGTCTGAAGAATTGTGTACGTTCACGAGCCTTCGCTGTTAATTGCAATAGTGTGGTCATGCTACAGATAGAATTTTCCTCCATATTTTATGTTCTCCTGTAAACGAAGCACGATTCTGTATGCAATTTTCTTGAATCCAGAGTTTTAGTTTAGAATGGAAACAAATAAGATGCATGCAAAAGAAAGTTCAATCAGCAAAAATTCTGTAAAAATGCAGTATCAATATTGTGGCAAATCAGCAAAATAGAAAAGCAGCGTATTGCACAGCAATTGTACAGCATGGAAAGGCATACATACTTATGATACAATCAATGAAATTATAGCATTTACTGAAATTCATGCATGTGATAAATCGTAAACAGATATAAAAGCGTTTTGTAATGATTCAAGGATAAGGAGAAGGGAAAACTTAAGATAAACATAAGTACAAATGCGTTTATTACCCACTTAAACTAATGTGATCGATTTATGATGATTTTCATGTATAATAGGTTCAAAATCAAAGGCTAAGGATTCATACTTTCATCTGATATTTAAATAGAGATATAGGAAAAAGGGTTTAATATTACTATTGATGTGTATAAATGTGACTCCAATACCATCAGTAGAGCTCTGTTGCCCACAGGTGTCTATAACCTTGACAGAGTTGCTCTCTCACCCTTGGAACCATTGTCCTTTATTTATGAGAGGAAGTGCTTGTTAATTGTCATAACGGAGGCCATTGTACTGGCTTGGTGACCAGATAAATCACAATGCCATTCACTGGAAAGAAGTGAAAATTGGGCAGGCCGGCTTGTGATGAGACCTCCTGTTCCAAGTACTTCTTTAATTTTTTCAACTGTCCATTGGACCATATCCCTGGTTTGGTGGCCATGATGGGAATTCCACTTCACTTTCTTCCTTATGAACATGGTAGGTCGACTCTTGATGAGACCCCCTATCCTCCATCTGTCAAATTATAAAATTATTAATGAAATATGTAAATATTTTTCTTTTCATATAGCACTTTCTTATTTATTCATAAAGGATGGCTCAGCACTCCTTAAGAGTAGGTATGGTGGAAGAAGTCTGAACAACTCAATAGAAAATAATATGCCCTTGTTCCTACTCCATAAATAAAAATCAAAGAAAGTTATAAAATATGAGAAAGAACCAACATGATAAAAATAATCGATCAGATTAATTGAATGGTAATAAAATAGCAAAGTTATGTTATTGATCATGCCCCTTTTTCCTTTTTTTTTCATCATTACTAAACAACTTTCTTAAAAAGGACAATCTCTTTTGATTTGCTGATTACAGTAAGCTCTATAAATTGTATATTTGTCTTTCAAAAAGTTATGAAAAATTCAAAAAAAATCCTCAAAAAGTTGTTCACAAACAAGAAAAATGCACTCAAAAAGTGTTGTTCCTTTGGAAAGGAACAACAAAAACAATCTGCGAAAATGTTGTTCCTTTCGAAAGGAACAACAAAAACAATTTGCGAAAATGTTGTTCCTTTGGAAAGGAATAGCAAGAACAGTCGGTGCTATTCCTTTTGAAAGGAAAAACAAAAACGAGCGGTGTTGTTCCTTTCGAAAGGAACAACAAGAATAGTCGGTGATGTTCCTTTTGAAAGGAACATCAAAAATGAGTGGTGCTATTCCTTTTGAAAGGAACAGTAAGAACAGTCGGTGTTGTTCCTTTTGAAAGGAACAACAAAAACGAGCGATGATATTCCTTTTGAAAGGAACAACAAGAACAGTCGGTGCTGTTCCTTTTGAAAGGAACAGAAAAAACGAGCGGTGCTGTTCCTTTTGAAAGGAACAACAAAAATGATCGATGTTGTTCCTTTTCAAAGGAACAGCAAAAAAACGAGCAATGTTGTTCATTTTGAAGGGAACAGTGAAATCATGCAAAAAAAATGTTGTTCTTTTTTTTTTAAAAGAACAGAAAAACTAATGAACGAAAATGTTATTCCTTTTGGAAGGAACAACAAAAAATAAACACATAAACACATTGTTTCTTAAGAGTAACGGCTGTTGTTCCTTAAGAGGAACAATAACTGTCCCTTAAGAGAAACAAAAAACAAATATAAACATGTAAAAAGGAAAAAAAG
This sequence comes from Pinus albicaulis, assembly GCA_034641835.2. NCBI lineage: Eukaryota > Viridiplantae > Streptophyta > Pinopsida > Pinales > Pinaceae > Pinus > Pinus albicaulis. The sequence goes on along the minus strand of CM076583.1, from coordinate 660,968,791 downwards.
AAAAAAAATAAAATAAAGCTAATATGCAATCCATTGCCAAACAAATCCAATCAAATAGAAAGGAAATTTTATGTACAGGTTTCAAGAAAAAATTATTTTTTTACAAAATTGGTGTCACTGAAGAATTGTCTTCTACAATTGAAACTTGCATGGTGGGGTATTTATTGTTAAATTGCCACTGGAGCGGAAATTATAATTTGAAGAGATTGACCCCTGAAACACAAAAACATAAAAGAAATCAGAAAATAAACAATACTTTTCTTAAGTTACAACAGCTATGATGTTATTTCTAAAGGAATATCAATCTATTAATGGGAAAAAAAATGATCTCTTTTAAAAGAATATATATGTTTTAGCAGCAGTAACATGAATCTTGAAATGGGAATCAATTCTTCATTTCTTCTTGTTATAAATCTATTAGGTAATGAACTGGATGAAATGTCCTTGTTTTACTAAAATTTCTTTCAAGAATCACTCGTCCATAAATTGACCTTCTTTGTTCTTGTAAGACCTGCAAAAAAACAAGTCTCTCCCTGCAATAAAACATTAAATCATGAAGAAAGAGAGGTGTACAGGCTCCCTTAATTTAAGAATTATACAAAAAAATAACAAGTAGTTACTGTGTAGAACAAATCTACGGACAAAGTAAAATTAATTTATTACCTGTGGGAGAGCAGTGGCCAATCATGCTAACCAGCAGTGTTTCAATCATAACTTCTTTGTTTTTTTTCCAATTCGAGTGATTCCAAAGCCAAATGAGAGCTAATTAAATTTTTTATCTCCAATAGAAATAGGTTTTAAAAATTCCATATAATGGTATGTTAAATATTCCAAGAACAACCTGCATAATAGAGTCATTTTCGATTTTCCATCTTAGACCAACCGTTGGTATTTCAAGCATAAAGTATTCGTTTAATGGCGGATTGAACTGATTCAAATTGGAGATTAAATTATATTCAATTATTGATCTCCAATAGAAATATATTTTTAAAACAATAAGAATTGATGGGTCAAATGTGTTAAGGAACAACCGAGAAAACAGAGTTTCAAGAGTGCTGATTTATGATAGGCAGTCAGTATTTTGGTCATAAATTCCTCATACGATATCGAAATTTAGTGATTAAAATTGCATTGTAAACTCTATTCATAGAGGAATCTTCCATAGAAACAGGTTTTAAAAATATAATCATTTAGACCTCCAAAAACTGACTGTCTCAACTCTGTTGTTGAGCTGCCTACTAGACACCTTGTCAATGTTTTGGTTCTAAATTTTTCGTTTCAAATCCAAATTGAGTGATTCAAATTGGGTTAGAAATTAGAAATAAAGGGCTACTTAGGATAGAAACAGGTTTTAAAAATTTTCACTTTTGGTCCCCCAAAACATGACTGTCCCAACTTTGTTTTCAGGAATTTCATCAAGCCCGCAAGCCAAAAAATTGATATTCGAACAATTTTTTTCATATTGATGATAAAAATGAATATAAGTGTTTGTATAATTGTTATTTGCAATATGATTCATCTACATACATAAATAAATTAGAATATTTATCATCAATGTTGATTTCTACAGCATGTTGCAATAAAAACAACTATTTTTACAAAAATAAAAAAAATGTGTTTATTTCCTTATTTATTTTATTTTCTCCACTAATCTACTCTTCTTTGAAAATCAAATATGCTTATATATAAGATTATTTCTAGTGGAGCCATTTCCAAAATAAGGCCTCCAAAAATGAATGGTTATAAATAGTAGGGTATGAGAGGCCAACTTCCCTTCTTGTAAAAAAAAATTGGGCAAGAATTCTCAATTTCTTGGGAATCTTGCTCAGTGACTTCTGTTTGGATATGTATCTTAGCAAAGGCTATAGATGGTGACTCTGTGGCCCAAAGGGAACTAGTAGGTTGTCTAGAAATAACTTTCCTAGGTCCTACTGATGGCTGAGATTCAGTTTTCTTAAGAATTTCATCAATAAAGGTCCTTCTCCCAAGGGTCACCAGCCCCTTAGTTTTTTCAGATTTGGGAGGAATTTTGTCTTGTTTAGATTTTCTAGTCATTTAAAACAACAAGCCTTCATTCCTACCTAAAGAAATTTTTTTTTACCCAATTCTGCTATGAAGCGGGCATTGAGCAAGTATGTTCCTTGCTCGGTGCACAGGTTCTTACCTTCCGTCTTTAAAACCCAATTCTTCCCAAGCAGAAAAAAGGTCAAATGTGCATCACTCCTTCTGAATAGCATACACTCTCCTCGGCAACAGCGCCAAAATGTCGAGTCATAAAAAGGTATCTTTTGAACACCTATTTATCTCACATTAATTATCAATCCGGGAGCGACTTTTTATTTCAAGAGTGTACTCTGTCTGAGGCTGCAATTCATCCAAGAACAATGCTGTGAAGGTGTAGTACAGAATAAAAAATAAAAAAGTAACAAATGCTTGTAAAGAAACCTAATTACAGTGACATGAATGGAAAGATTAAACTACTTCAATCTTGCAGAACATCGATCAGGTATGCAGTAGCAATAACTCTTTCCCTTAGAAATCGATGCAAGATAACTAATCTGGGGACTTGGAGCAATAGCCTCTATCCTCTACAGTTGGAGATCTTAAATTAATTGAAACCAAAGCAGATTCAATGAAAGCAACTTAAAAGAAACGCAATCTGAAAAGGAACAACAACATGTAACTATAACTCATTTGTTTCCTAATCAAAGACTATGAATAATTAACAAACAAAAATGAAACAGAAACGTGAAATGAACAACAATTACAATACGAAATTCAACAATAATTAACTATGCAATCGTAATGAAACCAAACACGATTATCACACAACAGTAATTAAAGAATAGAAATACAAACAGCAGAACGATTCCACCAGGGTCGGGCCTTCAACCACCGGTGAAATGCTGCTGCGCTTTACTCCAGCGTTTAATAAATGGAACGAGAACAAACTCTTTTATTAATAAGGCATGAATAATGTTTACAAATAGCTCGTACTCTCTTAACAAGAGTCGATGCACAATTTTGCAAATTACAACAAGAAAAGTCTCCCCAATAGCAATACATGCTTCTCCTTTTATAATCAGAAGGAGGAGAAATTAAATAGCAAGTATGATCTCCCATAACAATATTGGATTGTTCCCAACAACTTGATCAACTAGAAAATACATTTCCAACAATCTTTCAACAAGAGTAAGGCGAATTTGGCTTTGCAGCTGAGATTTGGAGGATGGCCGCAACAACAAATATGAGGAAATCATGCTCAAAGAACCCTACGTTTCTCTCAATACGGGCCGAATTTGGGCAAACTGTCCATTAGGAAAGTTAATTAGGTCTGTTCTGGACAAAACCCATGTTTCAGATTTTCCATAGTCTTCTTAATTTGCTCAGAATCTGAACCGCAAAACTGTCACTTATTATTCCAGCGAATTTCTGAGTTGGAATATTTCATAATGATTTGACAATCAAATCTGCAGTCTGGCAAATATCTTGGAGGCTAAAATGGTGAGTGATATTAATAAACCATCATTGATAAAATTATACATAATAATCATCAATTTATTAAAAATAAAGGAGAATAAATAATATTCATCCATAAAAGCATAAATCATTATAAAATGGATTTATATGATAAATTATAATAAATGACATGATAAAGAAGAGTGAAAATGGATGAAATAAGTGTTAAGAAGTGGTAGTATTCACGGCCCAACAACACTTCATCATTGTAATGTGTTTCGCATGAACACTTTATAGTCCTTAAAACATGTCATAGTTATGTCACTTCATTTTTGTAACCGACCTTCATACTTTTGTAACAAACTTCTAGGATTTGGTCTCGAGATTTCTTGACATTCACTACTGAGATACTGAGGCTTTCCAATGTTATTGTAACATAACTTGGAAACCTTGAACTTCTTACAAATGTGATAATCACATGATCAACCTTAAATAAGGACTTTGACATATGATTAAGGAATAAAACATGTTGGTTTTAGCGAGGCTCTTGACCGTCTATAATAAGTATTCTTTGGACTTCTAAAACATAATAGCATCTTTTGGTTTATAGATTAACCATCATCCTTTTTTCAAAAATAATATTTTTTACTGATATCTTCTCCATATTTTATAATACATTGAGGATATTTGTAGTTTATTCAAGGGTAACAACCCTTCTACAAGAATAATAGTTTCAACTTCAACAAATATTCATATTTTGTCTCAAATATTCGTTTCATAACTAATTTTTGGCTTATATAGAAGATGATTCATTTCTTCAATGGCTTTACATATAAGGTAGAATAAAAGAGACTTATTCCGGGCTTCTATTTCATTATGGCTCTAATACAATGTTTAAAATCTAAGGCACCCTCTTAAGACGATAATTACTTCTTATGATATCCATTAGTTTAATTTGCTTCTTGTGATTTTTTTTATCATAAAGCAATTAAACATAGGAGCTCAACAGGAAAAAAAAAATTATATAAGGATCATAAAACGAAAACCACATAATAACATACATATTTACCCTGGGAAAACCCTCATGGCAAAAAACATAGAAAATATTTCCTTAGAGAATCAATTCAAAAATAGACATCAAAGTCAAGAAAAATTGTCCAACAAACACATCCAACAAAATTCCAAATCAATTCATCCTTAATATGACTTTGTCAGCTCGATCAAGGGACAATATGAAAATTTTGTTCTATCTTCTATAGGAAGTTGGTCTTGAAAACAAAGATATATCAGAAAGTTTCATCCTCCTTGCACTGAGTATAACCACAAAAATTCAGCCTCGTTAGCATAGAGAATGGTCACAAAACTTTGGCCTAGTTAATAGAGTATTCACCATAAAAACTTTGGTCCTTTAGAATAGAGATAAACCATAGACCTTTGATTCTTTCACTAAGATTTTTCCTATACTTTATTGACCTTGATATTTTCTTCATTATACTCCTTCATAATTTCCTTCCTATGGCTAGAGGAAATTATGACAATGATATGATCAATGGTGCTTCAGAAGAGTTCAAATACCATATATATATATATATATATATATATATATATATATATATATATATATATATAGTGTTCAATAGGCAAAATCAGTTCCATGAAGAGTTGAGCCGACTTGATGACTTGAGAGACATCTTCTGGAGCCAAAAACTAAAATTCAAAAGTTCAAATTTTTATTTTTGATAAGGACATTAAGAACATGCCTTGTATTTTTCTTTTGGAAAATATACGAAAAAGAAAAATTACTTTTGAGCATGAATAACATGCTTTACATATATATCAATGATAAAAATATATTATGAAGACTCATGACAACTACAAAATTCAATGCTACAGATGGAGGTTTACTAGTTGGTGGCATCTCTAATTCAAAAGAAAACATAAAATATGCAAAATTTTCTCCAGTGATTAATGTCTCTTCCAAACACTCTTAATTCCCACTAGTTTCCATTGCTAATATACATAAAGATAGTACTGCATCTGAGTCATTGTTTTCCCTAGAAATCCAAATGGGAAAACTAACATTCAATTGGCTTCAATTAGACTCTTTATTATATATCAATAAGGAAGTTCTAGAATCTTTTGTTCCTCCTTATTCTCCTCATGGAAGTCTATGTAGAATTTCCTTCACTCTTAGCTAAATAACCTTTGTTTTTTTATTTTGAAATGGTATATAGGAGTAAAAATTATATAGGGGATACATGGAAATCATTATCTTTTATTTTAGTGCATTGGAGTATATGTCTCATTTTTTTTAAAATATATTATATATTTCCAAAAAAAATTATTTCCCCTTATAAATTTTCATTACATATTCCTACCTTATTATTTCATTTACTACAATAGTTGACATCGATCATGATGGTGTAATATTCCCAAATGGGAAAAGAAGGAATATAGTGAAAAATGTTAGAATAGCAGTGTTAAACATCATATAAAAGAAAGAGGCCAATATGGATAACTTTCATTCATTATAACAACAACAAAATATGCATAATAAATGGGCCATAAGATGCACAATAAGATAGAACAAGCCTACAATGGACAAAACCCTCAAAAGAGGTGCTGCTACTATATATAAAAATACGAGAACACTGCTACAACGCAGTTTTGAAGGCACTGCTACAACAAAATGAAATAAAAAATATCATGGGCTGATATATGCCTCACAATATAGATCTAATACATATCTAGGCACTATACAACCTCCAATGAAGAACCCCCAAAGGGTTTTGAGAAAAACACCATCTATAAGATCTAAATCGAAGCCCTAGGGGTGAAGATTCACAGCAACATATAGATCTGGAAAGTGTGGCTGATCTGATATAATAAATAGTGCACCCTCCTCCAATAGATCTCCTAGATGAAAGGTAGATCCCCTTCACTAGAAAACCTTCTCTCCAAATGGTGTACTGAAACCAGCCAGCAACTCCTCCCTCAAAATAACACAGATCTGGAAAGAAACTGCATTGTAGGGGAAAATAAATATGTGGCCTGATGCCAAGATCTAAAAATATGCACAAGGGCCTTCCTTACTGTCCTCCCAATGGAAAGGAACCCTTCTCCACTGAAAATAAGTACTGAAGTGACCCAAATATGGTCTCCACTACTACAACCTACAAAACAACTCAACCCTGAATAGGATATGTGTTGTAGATGTAAGATGAAGCTTGGAAAAATTCCTAATAGTGGAAGTGAAGTACAAGATTCATCCAAAAGCTTCTCAATGGAATAGGTGGGATTCTCGATCAAGAATAGCCAATTCTAAATAGAACTTGCAATCTCAGCTAAACAGCCAAAGAAATCTATATGTCTAAACAGGCCATACATTTAGAAATATAATCACCAATACATAATGATTATGGCTTCCATCCTCTTTATTTTATAAGATATGAGATTCCAAACCCTAAGCCCCATTAATTTATGACCCTATTTCAATGCAAGGTGTCTCCATCTAAAACTGTGTTGTCCCTCATTGATTTCCACTCCTCCATGAAAATGTTGCTGATTTGGCAAAAGTTGACCCAGTTAAGATGTTCCAGCCCATTTTCACAACTAAGGGTGCTTAATTAAGCTGCCAAGATGTTTTCCTTTTACATTGGCATTGATTTATTCATTATTAAGGAGACTTATGGACCTCCATTGTCCCCTTATTCATAAAACAAGACAAAAAAACAAAAATTAATATTCTAACTAGGTCATGGCTAATTGGGAATGTTACAGTCCTCCCTTCCCAAATGTTGCTTGTCCTCAAGGAACTGACAAGGTGAGTGTTGCAACTCTTCTCCTCCACCTTTGGTGACACTATCATGTGATAAGCTTCCCTCATAGGCTAAGTTTCTCCCAATCCATCCGTCCATGAAATGCTCCTCCAAAGTTCTCATGAGATGAAAATGTTTCATCCCACAAGGAAGCAATAGATCCAATGAAACAAACATGGTTTGCCCAATGTTCTCCTTGAAACATGTAGCATAATGAGCATGGAGAATCTCTCTCCCATAGGGCACATACATTCCTCTCATCCTCCCTCTAATCATTCCCATAAAAGAATAATCACATCATCAATGTATGGGATCAAAACTAAGTACATACAAACATAAATATATAAAAATGGAGGTGGGTCATAGTCCCACATGTGGAACCAACGCAATATATCTCTTGAATGCATCAGATAGTGATATGGTAAGTGGTTTCCCCTCCACTTACTTGCTTCCCAAGTCTTCTCACAATGGCTAAAAATGTGAGAAATGTTTGGTTCCTTTGGAGTGCACACAGAGTGATACATCATCTCCCTATATCCTCCAAGGGAGTGGCCATGTTCAGAAATTTTTATGGCCCAAAGTTGGCCATTAATTTTATACAGAAGAATTGTCCTCCTTGGAGCTATGGCCTGCATATACATGGTAAAGGAATGCAAATATTCTTCAAATAAAACATTATGTACATAACCATGTTCCTCACCAAATTTATGCTCATCCAAATGGAGTGGTCCATAGATAGATCCCCTCTCATTCCAAATGAGGAAAGAGGTGGTTGTTATAACTAATTCATTGAGTTATGTATCTCTCCCATCTCCCCATGGTTCATGCATCCTTGGATATGCTGATATAGTTCATCTTCAAAGCCTTCCCAAGTGTATCTCTCCATGATAGTGTTGTAGGTTCTCATGGAATAAGTATGGTTGAAAAGGAATTCTTCATGTGCTCTTTGTAGCAGCTTCTCCTTGATCTTGGAGGCTCTAGATAAGAAGATACTACCATGATAATATATGACTTCATGTTGGAATGAATAGGCCTCTTCATGTAGCTGGTCATCAAGTATCATGCATGTGAAAATATCCTTTGAATAATCCACCAACAGTTGGGATTTCCAATATGGATCTATCCTCCATAGTGACAGTGCTGATGATCTATCAGAAATAAAATCTATCATATGGCTACCCTTCTCCTTGACATATCCCAAGCCAATGGTATATGTTGGAAGGTTGCTATCCTTCCCATGCTTCTCCTCCCATGGTGCAAAATATGAAATGAGAGTGGGTAATGATGATGTTGGGAGAGCCTCTCCTTCCTCCTTGAGTCTACTCGAGACTCTCAACATTATTTAATGGCCTTCTAATGCTCCCATTATTCTTGGATATATGAATGGTGAATCATAATGTGATACATGTCTCACCAAATCTGGATCAGGTGGCCTCCCAGGTGGTTTTCCACAAAATAATAATGTCCCATGAGCCAAGGTCATGTGCATAATAGATGGGACTGTTAGGTCCTTGCATCCACTATGAAAATCCATCTCTAATTTCTGCGTGGAAGTTTTATGTGAGGGATATGTGTGCATTCCATTAATAATATGAGTTTTTCCACTCTTTCTATCCACCCATTCCATCTGCAAAGTCTCCCAATCTGTGCTGACCTTCCCCAAAGTAATCAACCACTACACACCCAATATCACATTGGTGTCAAGTTTGTCCACCACAAAGAAGTGATCAATCATTGTACATATCCCCATGGTGACAGAAAAGGATGGAACATAATGCATGCATTGCATAGTTCTATCTCCTAGGACCAAAACAAAAAATCCTTCAAATTCATCAGTGGGTATTGCCTTCCTTTGCACTAGTTGGGCATCAATAAAATTGTGGGTAGCACCACTGTCAATCAAAAAATAAACCCTCTGATATAATATGGAACCTCAAACCCTCAAGTTCAAGTACTTAGGTACTCCTCTCAATGATGCAAGTACCCCTCTAATTGGAGCAAATGCCCCATTACCATCTCCTGATGGTGTTGGTTCATCTCCTGTTGTGTCAGTGTTGTGACCTCTTCTTGGTTCATCTTCTTCTTCCTCCTCGTCATCTGAGAAGACCTCTATGTAGTGTGCCTTTCCTGCTACACATTTATGTCTGGGTGCCAAATATTCTTGGCACGTGAAGCAAAGCTTCCTCTTCCTCAAATCCCTTTGAATATCATCATCAAGAGGTTTTTTGTATTGGCTCTCCTTTGAAAGAGGAGCCTTCTCATATTTTGCATTTGATGGATAAGAGGGCTTATGTTGAAATGTTTCCTTTTCTTTTGGCAAGGCATCGTAAATATCTCTAGCCCTTTCAATGGCATCTTCAAGGGTAGTCAGATTGGTAGACTTAACCAACCCATGAAGAGGTTCATATAACCCATCAATGAACATATAGACCCTTCTTGCTCCAAATAAATCAGGAACCATAACAGAAAGTTTTAAAAACTCATAAATGTAAGTTTCTCGATTGCTTGATTGTTTAAGCTTTGCAAGCCCCATGAATGGCGCTACAGGATCTCTTATATTAAACCTCTCCACCAACTTCCTTGTGAACTCTGAATATGCAGTCACATTGGCATGACCCAATTTAGACAAGCCATGGAACCACCAATCGTGTGCTTCACCCTCAAGGTGCAGCACAACTATCTTCATGGCCTCCATCTTTGGTACTTTGTTCAGCTGGAAGTAGATGTCAAGCTTCTCTACCCATGATTTGGCAATGCATTTAGATGACCCATCAAAGTTGGGTAAGAAAAATCTGCCCATAGTGCGGTGTACATCATGATTCTAAATGAATCCTCCACCTCTATTGTGATGCCTGGGTCTCTTATTGTCCTTGATTTGAAAAAATTCTTGAAAAATAAATTGGTCCTTGAATCTTTGAGTTTGAGACTCATACTCCATGAAATAGTCTTCAAGGTATTCTTTTTCTTGAAACCGTTCATTTCCCACTGTTAAGAATGTAGGCATTGTAGAGCGTTGGGAAACTTGTTGTTGCTGCACTAGTTGATCACTCCAGTGATGAGAAATGTTGGAGCCTTTACCATGTTGAAATCCTTTAGGGGATTCCTTGTATCTATCCATCCTAATCTCCTTTATTTCTTTATCAATATCTTGCATATCTTTCATAATAATCTTAGAAAACTCTTTCACTTCATCTTCTCCTCCAAATAAAGGGGTTTTACCCTTGTCTTATTTGTCATTTGTATAGTCTAACTTCTAATGTCTTCTTATTTGATACCTCTTCTCTATATCAGTAAGAGGATATCCTTCTTCATATGAGATATTGGCTTTTCAAGATGCACAAGGTGTGCCAATATTATGCTCTAATACCACTATAATATTCCCAAATGGGAAAAGCAGGAATATAGTGCAAAATGTTGGAATAGCAATGTTAAACATCATATAAAAGAAAGAGGCCAATCTGGATACCTTTCATTCATTATAACAGTAGAAAAATATGCATAACAAATAGGCCATAAGATGTACAATAATATATAACAAGCCTCTAATGGAAAAAACCCTCAAAAGAGGTGTTGCTACTATATATAAAAATACTGGAACATTGCTACAACGTAGTTTTAAAGGCACTACTACATCAAAATGAATACACAAATATCATGGGCTGATATATGCCTCAAAAGATAGATCTAATATAGATCTAGACACTATAAAACCTCCAATAAAGAACCCCCAAAGGGTTTTCAACAAAACACCATGTACAAGATCTGAATCAAAGCCCTAGGGCTGAAGATTCACTACAACATATAAATCTGGAAGGTGTGGCTGATCTGATATAAGAAATAATGCAGCCTCCTCCAATAGATCTCCTAGATGAAAGGTACATCCCCTTCACTAGCAAGCCTTCTCTTGAAATGGTGTACTGAAACCACCCAGCAACTCCTCCCTCAAAATAGCGCAGATCTAGAAAGAAACTGCACTATAGGGGAAAGTAAATATGTGGCCTAATGCCAAGATCTAAAAATATGCACAAGGGCCTTCCTTACTGTCCTCCTGTTAGGGTCCTATGATTTGGCTGATTGGCAATCCAAATGACAGTGTAACATCAAACCAATCTTTGGAGCCCAAGGACCTAGCCTTCCTGGACTCAGAGAGGGCTCTCTCTATTCATGTAAAGGATATATATGTGTTTGCTTATTGTATTCTTGATTTTAGGCTAGGTGAAGTAGGTTTTTGGTTTTTGTTTTTAGGTTGTGGGGGATGAACTGATCAAAGACATAAGATAGGTAAAAAGATGTCAGATCAACTGGTCTATGGGGTCGAAAAGGTCAAGAAATCTTTCAGGTGGTGATACAAGGTTGCTGAAGGGCCAATTTGAGCATGTTAAAATGGATCTTTGGGTAAAATGGAGTGAGATGGACATTAAACTTGTGAAGAACAAAATATTTCAAACATAAATAGTTTAATAGCTGACATAAGCATGGTAGGGAAAACCATTAATCATGAGAAATGTAACTGTAAACTGATCAATGCATAGAAATAAACATTCAAGCCATGCATAGAGATATATAACTCTCTAACTTTAGGAAATGGCTATCAGACTTTGGGGAAATACATTTAAGACAAAGAAACAACTTAAATCATTATGAAGGAATGCCTAAACATAGTATTTCAAGCTATTGGGCACTTTGAAGACAAGATTGCATAGTTTTAGGCAAAGGGAAAGATCAGTACAAGACCTCCTTGGTTCAACAAATGACAATCTAATCAATCAAAGAGAGGTTTCATAAGTGGAGCTATGGCTAGCCATGAGTAAGCAGGGCATACCGTGAATCATACTTAGCATGCATAAGACCATAAATGAAACAAGCAAACAATATTCTTCAGTTATCAAAGAGCAATCAAGGATTCTTTGATATGACTAAGAAGACAGAAAACATAGAAGTTATAAAGAAACGGGAAACTTGAGGTGCCTCAAATGGCATGTCTCAAGTCTATTCTATACTTTCTTATAGCAAGCAACAACATGGAATGATGAATGAAAACTAAGAAACAAAACAAAGAGAGAGACATTATGCCATTCTACCAAGTCATGGAATCCAACGTCCTCTTTCATCATCCAAAAGCACTCAAGAAACTCTCCAAATAAATGAGACAAGTGTTTCTTCCAAAGCTTGTATAACCATATATTGTTTCTATTCATCAAGTTCAACCTTGTTTACAATGAAAGCCTTCGGAATATATAGGCCAAAGTGAGCAAAACCTCTTAGTTCAACTTGCAATCTTATTGGCCTATCCAAAATATCTGATTTTGTCCTTGAGGCTTTGCAAATCCCAAGGCACAAAATATCTTATAAAATATCTAAAAAATGCTAAAAAAGGGAAATATATTGACTTTTCATAACTTATCATGTACAAAAATAGCTAAACGCACATGAAGAAAAGTCACTTTTGAAAGGTTCAATTTTTACAAAAATACTCAAAAAATACATCAGCAGAAAGTCCCCTGACTTGCCGGAAACTTTTGAAGGCCTTCCCAATGTCAAAACAAGGCCCATGATGGCTCGTTGGAAAGCTCTGAATCTGCATTTTCTAAAAATATTTATTTTACTCCTAACTAACAACTATAAGTCCTCCAAAAATACACTTGTGTGTAAAAACCAAAAAAATAGGCCTTGCTGATAAACGAGGCAGAGTGTAGAAAAAGCGAGTGTCTTTCACCATTTTGGAGGAGAAAATTATCTTCAATTGATCTAAAGATCACTGAATATATTCCCCTAAAATTATGGCATCCAATGATACCATTTTCATCTTTTGAGGATGCCCCAAACTGAAATGGCGATGCCCATGAGTTTTAGCCCAAAAACCCAAAAATGACAAAAAACCAAAATTTGTCGAATTTCACCCAATTTTTGCGAGCATGACCCTCAAGGGTTTTCAGAAACATGATTTGAATCTGAAGCCAAAAATTGGAGCTTTGAGGTGTCTTTCTTAAATTTTTATGTCGGGCGCTTCCTTTTAGCCTCCTTGAGTTTTTCCTGAGTGGCCTTCAATTTCTGCCAGGAAAACTGATTGAGTTTCTTATAATGCCCGGTCATCCTCCGCTGAAGGTCCAAGTCTCTATTTGCCTTCTCCAACTTCTTCTCCAAGTGATCATTAACCCTCTCAAACCTTGCTTCTCGATTTTTCTCTATCTCTTGTGTGAACAATGTAGTGAGAGGGGTATATTGGAGAAGAGCAACTTCTTCTTCCTTTTGTTTCTCAAGGGCCTTTTTGAGCCCCATGGTTCTTGGCCTATTTTTCTTGGGCTGATCTTCATATTCTCTCTCATCAAACTCACCCATGAGTTCTTCCAATCTCACTTGTGATTTGGAGACCTCCTTTTTGTATTTGATGGCCCGTGTCTCATATACAGCCATATGGACACTCATCTCTTTGTTTTGAACTTGCAAAAAATGATTGAAGTTTCTAGCCCTCTCAAGATCAATCCTCAAATCATCAATTTGGTTTTCTCTATTGATCAAGAGATTTTCTAGGATCTGGGCTTCATTGTCACTATCATCACTTTGGATTTGAATGATGTTGAATTCCCTTTCCTTTTCATGACTTCTTTCTTCTTTCTCCTTTCCTTTGCTTTGGGTGGCTCTTTTATTCTTCCTCCTCTTGGGAAATTCGACAATGGGCTTCTTGGGCAATTTTCCCTTGCTACGGAGGGCCCTAGTCACATTTGGAGTTACAACTCTAGGCACCATTTTCCTTGATGTCTAGGGCTTCGCCACTTTTGGAGAAGAGAGCATGGCGCCTTGCCTAGGAGAGGCAGCTAGCACATGCTCCATTGGCTCTTTACCCTTACTACTTTGCTCATCATTCTTGCCACTGTCTTGGATTTATTCATGGATGCCTTGACTGTCCTTTTTCATTTCTTTTTGAGGGATTTCCTCCTCACTATGTTGCACCTGTTTATCATGCTTCCCTTCTTCTTTATGAGGTTGTTTTTCATCATCATGAGGCTATTGCTCATCATCATGTGGCTACCTCTGTTCATCATGCTGCACCTGTTCATCATCATGTCCTTTTTCATCATGCTCACGAGTTTGTTGTTCATCATCATGTTCCTCTTCATCATGCTTATCATCATCATCTCCCCCTTCATCATGCCCTTCTTCCCCTTGCTGCTCTGCCTCACTATGTTCTTCTTTCCCTTGATGTCCTGTTTCACTATGATGTTGCTCATTATCATCTTCCTCATCATCCTCTTGCTGCCTTGTTTCATCATGATGCTGCTCATCATCATCTTACTCCTCTTCCTCATGCTCTTCTTCCTCATCATGCTCTTTTTCTTGTTCAATGGGAAATTTGAGCTTCTTGGGAATAGGCTTGCTTGAAGAAAGTGAAGGATGGTGAGTGGAAGGTGAAGGATATGTATGAAATGAAGGGACAATGGTGAAATCCGGATGTGTGATGAAAGTATCCCAAGAGACTTCCTTCTTCTCAAGCTGATGAAGAATGATAACCTTGATGAGGGAGTGATGGAAGAAGCAGGTTATCTGCTGAGAAGGAGGCTTTTTATGGATAGTGGAGGCCATTTTCTCAATACTTCTGTGTAGGAAAAAAGGGAGATTTAACAATTTGGCCCTCATGAAATGCATGAGTAGACGGATATGATAGGCATAGAATCGGGAGAATCTTCCCTCACAAGTAAAGTATTTCATGATTATCTTCATGAGGGGGGTGTAACTAGTCAATAGATATGAGAAGGGAAAAATGGATGGGCATGAATATCTATGCTCAGGCTTCAGAAAAGGCTTGTATTCTTCTGAGTCTAGGTGGCTTTGTTTAAACCACTTCTCCCCAACATAAGGGATTTTGGTGGCCTTGGAAATGGATCTTGGAGAGAATTTGAAATCTAGGCCTGCCAGCCAAAAATGATTCTCTTGAAACCTCAAAGCACAAAGATGTGTCAAAGGGGAAAAGCTCTTCACCTCTTGCACTCTTTGGAAAAAATCTAGACACCCAACCTCATGGAAGTTAAACAAAACTGATGGATGGGCATTTACCTCTTCAGTGGAGATGGGCTAAAAACCTCCTATGAAGGCCACTCATACTGTCTCGTCTAGGAGGAATTTTGTTTTGAATGTCTCTTTGCAAAACCAAGCTATCTCAAAAGGATTTTGGAATTTTTTTCTCAAGCACACGCCCTATCCTCCTTGTCAGTCACTATTTGACCAAGACAAGCTGCTTCAAATGTTTTGTGAAATGGTTCTTTAACACCAACTTTCTGCTCCTTATAAATAATTTTTTTGTCCTCTTTTATGACAATCAACAAATGGTTATCAAATAAAAAGCACACAGTCAAATTGTTACTGTGTTTGGGCAAGGTATTTTGAAAAGAGGTATATGTGGCTTTTTGTGTTTTGCCAGAAGCAAGACACCCTACCCCAAAAAAAACTCTTCTTGTATTCATTGTTTTTACAGAGGTAGACAAAACACCCTCAACTGAATTTGCAAAATATCTCACCACACTCTGTTTTATGGGACAATGGAGGCAGCACTAGTTTGCTATTTCATAACACAGAGAAAACAATTCATAGTGATCAAACTTCCACCTTATAAATAGTGTTTCTTTCTCCCTTTTCAGTTTCAAGAAAAGTCTGCCTTTGTTTCACTGTGGGTTATCACCATGTTTGAAGGCAGCTAGGGTTCTTCAGAACTGACTAAACACACCTTAGCCTATTACAGTGTGGATATTTGACACTCACAGTCCACCATAACCTTTGATTTTCGACCAAAACATCCCACTTTATAACATCATTTATCTCTTGGAAACATAGAAAAATCATATCACATCTTAAACTCAAAATTTGTATTAGAGTAACGAAAATACCTAAAAAATGTTTAAGGGCCCTCATTTGATGAGTTGAGCGGGTTTAGAGCTTGTTGGAAAGCACGAGGAGTGAGAAACACATTTGTTAGAAAGAACGTTGCGTAGCAGAGAAAGTGTCGGGTCGGCCTTCGGGCAGTGGTGACTGCGTGCATAGGCGCGCTACACGACACTACATGCGCGCCATGCCAACGTTATAGCCCTTTGTATTTTTTCTTCTGAACGCACCATGCACTTTTCCAGGTGCACCGCGCAGGCTTTAAGCCTCAAAAACTCTGGAATTTTGCTTGAAATTTCCTGCTTGCTCTAGTGAACAGCTAGGGGAGATGTCACTTGCATTTTGAAATGCGTATGGAAGCTTTGCCAATGGTCAATAACTCCTTACCCCTTATATGAAAGAAAAAACAAACATTTCATATAATTCTTTAGAGGGTTTGTGTGTTTGAAAAGACTTTTTGTTTTGTCAAAACATGAGCCATTGCCTTTGCAATTTTATCAATTTAAAACGCTATAAAGACTTCTCTTTGAACAATTCCTTTGACAAGATGTTGCAGTCGACTTTTGAAAGGCAAAATAGTGATGGTTCTCGTTGAAGTTAAAAGGCATTTTTAAGAAACTGCAAACCCCTTCTATTGCCTTTTCACTGTTCCTTATTAAAGAATAATCTCTGTCACTTCTGCCTATTGCTGACCTTTTTTTAAAAGAAGAAACCTTGCTCAAAGATAAATAAATGATGTAGATGCATCTTTTGCATGATATTTCTCTTTGATTGTGGGTGAAACTTAGTTACATTTACCTGGGTTTTACCATCATCAGTTTATCAAAAGGAGCTCCTTTAAAAAACCTTCCTACAATCAAATGCAACATCAAGATTTTTTACATGTTTTCATGAAGAAAAAAGGCCTTTGTTGGTGACAATGGCATTGTTCATTTTCTTTGAGTGTTGTCTGTGAATTTAAAACAGTTTCCATATCCTTTTTCACACCTAGTGTCTCAGTGTTGTTTATTTGCAAAGTCCTCTTGAGGAAACAAGGCTTAGGTCACCTTCTTGTCCATTTTGATGAGTTTTTGAAAAAGATCATCATGAACAGGAAGAGCAAACTTTCTTTGAATATCAACATCACTCTTTGGCTTATGTTTAACCCAGCTCCCACTCATAAACCTTGAGTCGATTTCCACTAATTTCAACTCTGTTTATTAAAGGAAAACAATGGCTATATTTCATGCCTGTTTATCAAGGAGAGGGATATTTGGAAACTCTTAATGAAATTACATACCTCAGCAGGGTTTGTTCATTTTGGCTCTAGACCGCTTTTGAAGGAGATCTCTGATAGGAGACAAGTCAGCTTCTTTGATTATTATAGTACCACTACTTTCCCTCTATTTTTAACACCATTTCTCTATCCATAAGCCTTCGGTTGCTTTCATACTGCACTTAAAATCCACTTTTCAATCAGTGAAACCTATAGTCAATCTTTGAAACACCACTGTTGTGTTACTGGTCTTCATCTGCTGGAGACAAGGTTTTAAACAAGTTCTTCAGGTAGTTTGCAATCATTGTCAGATTTGTGCCCTTTAAATGAGGTTATACCTCTTTTCCTGGCCCTCTGCTTTTTAGATGGAGGCCTTTCTCACCTTTCCAAACCCTCTGCTTGAAAATGAAGGAGGCTTTCAACCAGTGATTCAACCCTCTGCTCATGTATGGAGGAGGTTTTCTCAGTGATGCCCTTTCATCTGCTTTCAAATAGTGTTATCTTTCCTTTCACTGCCTATTCATACTTAAGCAAATGAAAATGAAAAATTGACAATAAGCCATGACAAGCATTTCTCTTAGACATGTAATTTTGCTGTTCAAATACCTTTGTGCATATTTAGACAATCAGAGGCAGCTTGGTCAGTATCTGCAGAGCATTTCTTGTCATTTATAATTCAATAACCTTTGACTATGTTTGCAAGAGCTTAATGAAATAACTCTCTGTCCAGTACTTGCATCCCAGGCTCAAAACCATATGAGAAGCAGTAGTCTTCTCATGTTGAGTTTAATACTGTCTTCTGGAACACTAGTATATTTCTGTTCTTTGAAAAAGACATTGAAACACTGTACATCTATCAAATATCAGCTTGACCTGTGGGATATGTATTGCTGAGACTTCAAGGCTTGTTAGTGGCGCAACTTAAGGGTGTAACCAAACTTTATTTGCAAAATAGGAAGGTCATCTAGGACTGGTTGATATCAGATAGAGGTTCTTTTGGCTTTATGATAGTTTTCCAAGGAAAAATCACCTAAAGTGCCACTACCTAACTTAGGGGAGACTTTTGGGCAGATTTGGAGTATTATCTTTGGAGATTATAGACAATTTTGGATGACCGAGGCTAGATAGGGCTTGACAGTGAGGTTTTATCTCATCATGGGATGAGTAAAAAGGTTAGGAGGGAAAAAATTTTGATGGGTGTTTTCCAGCTGGCAAATTTGACAAATTTGAGATCAGCTGCTAGAAAAATTGGCTGTAACAACTAGTCATCATCAACAAGTTAAAAATATTGATGACTAACACCTCCAAATGTAAATGAACCCTTATCCACTGAGAATAAGTACTGAAGTGACCCAAATATGGTCTCCATTGCTGCAACCTACAGAACAAATCAACCTCAAAAAGATCTATATTGTAGATGTAAGATGAAGCTTGGCTAAATGCATGATAGTGGAAGTGAAGTAAAAGAATCCTCCAAGAGCTTCTCAACGGAAGAGGTGGGATTCTCGATTAGGAACACCCAATGCTAGAAAACACTTGCAATCTTAGCTAAACAACCAAAGAAAGATATACGTCTAAATAGACCATATATTCAAAAATATAATTACTAATACATAATGAATATGGCTGCCATCCTCTTCCTTTTATAAGATATGAGCTTCCAAACCCTAAGCCCCATTCATTTATGACCCCACTTCCATGCAAGGTGTCTCCATCTAAAACTTCACTATCCCTCATTGATTTCCACTCCTCCATGATAGCACTGTTGATTAGGTCAAAGTTGACATAGTCAAGATGTTCCAACCCCTTTTCACAGCTAAGGGTTCTTAATTAAGCTGCCAAGGTGTTTTAATTTTACATTGGCATTGATTTATTCATTATTAAGGAGACTTATGGACCTCGATTGTCCTCTTATTCATAAAACAAGACAACAAAAAAAAAAAAAAATATTCCAATTAGCTCATGGCTAATTGGGAATATTACAGATGGCATGGGGAATATTACCCTAACAACCTATTTGTAATATCCCAAATGGGATATTTTAACTAAAAATGTAGAAATAGACTTGAGTAGTAAAATAAATGGAAATAAACACACAACCACAAATATAACACAATGGATGTCGATAAAATCATTGAGACATTTTATTAATCCATGGTAAAAAGTACATCAACATAAAGGAACAACGGAACTTGAGCTTCCCAAGCAAGCGGAGAAAAACCTAGAAAGATCTTTGGCGCAACTGATGAATGACACCGGAAATGATGTAGATGGCTCGACAAGAAGACTGCTGCAAATCAGATACGACAAAAGCTTTCACTGAACCCACTGAAGCACAAGTTGAATATCTGAATGATCCTCACACCAATCCTTGAAGCTTTGCGAAAATTTTGAATGAAGTCTCCTCAAGAGAGTTTGGTTTTCGTCCAACACTCACAAATCACCCAAGGGTTTCTGTCCTAGTGCTACGGCTAAAGTAGATAACCACGTCTCACACCTCTCATACAATAAAATAACATGATCCCAAGATATCCCTCAATGGCCTCCTCCCTTTCTTTTATAGATCTATTGGATCCTTCTAGAGCATTATTTTATTATTATTTTATTCATGGTGCACTTTTCCCTCTTATTAAAATATTCCTTTTTAATGTAGAAAAGAGTAAATCAGCTACCATGTCTCCCATGGTCATTGAAACTCATGTCCAACTGTCCCATCATTTAGGTATCCTCATCCTGGTTATAATGAGCTATCACACTAAGGTGTTCCATCATGTATTCCTCTTAGAATGCCACCTTGAGTGTAATCAGCTGAGTTAAGCCCACAAATAACTCAAATTTTCGAAAGTTGTTGGAATGCACCATAACAAAAGCCAAACTGTTTGGATGATGGAATATATCAAGCGAATTCCATCGAACACCATGGAAACTCCTCAAAAATCCTTTAAAAAGCCCCTAAACCCACTGATAGCACCAATTTGTAGCGATGACCTATCTGCTCCTGACTCTAGAAGTCCAACCTAACCCTGTCATAGGTGACACCAAAAAAGGGAATATTACAGACCTTTCACCCCAAGATTTCTTGCCCTCAAGCAATCCAAATATGTGGGCCACTATGTTGGCCTGATGCAACTGAGACCCAATGCTCGGATCCCATACAAGCCTCTTGGTGCTACAATGTGCCTATGTCAAGCCACCCGGAATAGACCCCTGAATGTCGGGATCCCAAACTGATCTCTCAGTGTACCTGTCATCAAACAATCCTCCCATATCCCCATGCCACAATGGCCAGTCATCGCCCAAGTCCCACTGCTTGGACTGCGCACTACCTCTAGCTATAACTGATGCTCTATGAGGTGCAGAATACGTCTCCTGCTACGCTGTATCTATGATGGTGTAAGATGCCCCATAAAATGTGTACCAACTCATCACCTCTCTCCAATCCAATCCCTGACTGAATCCAATGCTGATCCTGCTCTTCTGAAACTGGGATGGGATGTTGAAGAAATGTCGATATGTGCCCCACTTCCAGCTGGAATCTGTATCATAGGTCATGTCTAAGGGCCCCTGCTCCGTTGTGCTCCCTACAAAGAATATCATACCATCAATAGGGTACCAACTCATGATCTCCCGCCAATCCATCCTGGAAGAAGAATCCAATGTAGCAACAACTGCATACAGAACACGCCTGGAGTGTTTTCGCCAACCCGTAATCAACTCACACTGCTCTGACCTATCTGCCAATGAAAGCTGCATGTAGAAGAAAGCCTCTCTCTCTATAATGGGACAAAGTGTGCAAGATATGCTACAAGCCCCATCAATGTACTCCTACAGAGTGCTACTCACAGAAAGTATTGCAGCTCTGCCGAACACATGTACATCTATCTGCACCTCATCAATGTGTTAGCCCAAAGATGAATGCTCCACCATCTCAAACAATTCCTCCCTCTCCTGATCGGGAATGTAATGCTCCTGCTGTCCACTATCCACCTGCCGAACTATCCCATCAACCTCCACCATCTCCGGAGGATATGGATCTGCAAATGCTACCACCATACTCGATGTTTGTCCATCTTACTACTCCTCCTCAATGGCTGACCCTAAGGTTAGCTGCATACGCATCATAGACTCAGTGTGATCCTCCATCTGGCTCTTCGCCAAGGGACTATCCTGCATGATGTGCATAGTATCCTCCTCTGCCGACTCAGGCTCCATCATATGTTGCTCTGGCTGAATCGTCACAAGTGACTCATCACCTAAATGATCTCCTGTAGAGTCCCCTAACTGCTCACCTTGCACACTTGAATACAGCTCCGGCCTACTGTCATCATCTATGCATAACTGCTCTCACTCCCCAGATGTATCCGCATCTAATCCCATGGAATAAACTGAATAAGAGTCCTCATCTTGGCATACAAAAGGAATTCTCTTCTATTCTACCTCTGCTGCATCATCTGCATCACTCAAGCATGAGTGATCAGGCCCCCAAGGTTCTTTGCAGATGAAGCAAAGTCCCTTCCTCCTCAGTTCATTTCTGCTTCATGCTCCACCAAACTGGAATAGCTCCTCCCTGGTCAAATTTCTCCTGAAAAAATAAATGTTCTACTCAACTAGCCCTTGGGCTAGTTCATAAGCAACAAGTGATACCAACTGCTATCTCCTCCAAAGGCTTAGCAACCTAGTCTGCAACTCCCAGCAAATGGCCTCACGGACTCCCATACATGACGACAGGATGGACTGCATGTGTGCTATGACTGTGTCAGAATGTTGTCTCCTAATGCTAAAGAAGCATTGGAACATCTGCAGAATCAAGCCTTCACACTCAAAGTCAAACATGATCTTATGAGTCTGGGTCATGGCCATGACTCCTAAAACCTTAAGCTTCCTCCCAAATGTAGAGCCTACATAGTTGTCCAAATCCCGAAAGGTTCCTACTATTAATCTGAAAATTATTTTCATAATGTCATCATTGTAGGGAGGGAAGGGTGTTGTTATCCTCAAAATATCACTAAAACAAGAGGCAGCTATAAGCTTGACTCTCTCACTTGGATGTTCCAATAATCTAGCTTGTTCCAATGGAAGCATATATAACTCCAAAGCCCAATTTAAACTCCAATTAGATTGTTGTACCTTTGAAAGGTAGGATTCCAATTTCTCCAACATGGGAAAGTCATTTTTTGATCTTCCACTCTTTAAGTCCATCCCAAGTGCATAAAGACAATTTCCCACTTCTTTCTCCTTTTGTAAATTCCTCGGGTGCCTTTGTTGGAGATAATTATGTACCTCCTTTGAGAAGGGTCTGTTGTTTTGTTTCAAGGAACTAACTTCTACATTGTTTAATATTTTTGCTCTTTGGTTTAGATCACAACCCACTGAGGCACTCCTATGTTGAATTAGGAGTTGTTTTAAAAACGTCATTGTTTCAACAACATATATGGAAGTAACAAAGGTTTAGCTGGGCTTGCACAAGGCAAGCTACAAGCACTAGGTGCTTAGTGCAAGCAAATCCAACCGCTCTAATATCAAGCTCCTCCAAAAACTGCACTACTGCTACAAGACTACACTTCTTCCTGACTTCAGCATCTGATTTACCCACTGAAAACTGCTCGGAAAATTGTAGGAATTTGGGAAGGTGATCCTTGCCCAAAACCCCAAAAAACCCTTAAAGGGTTTCCTCTAATTCCAACCTTAAAAATTTGACCCTTTGTAGTTTGGCCCTCTTCCAATTTCGTTTTTTGGCACTATAGCTGCTACTGTCAATCACTGCTCTCCAAAATCCCAGCCAACCTCCTCAAATGGCTCTTCTATCAATCTCCCAACACCCCAGCTCTAAAATCCCACCAATGTAGCTCCCACAAATGAGCCTCCTCCAATGACTATGTAGGCCCTTCTTACCAAAATAGTTGCAACTGGAAAATGGAAAACATGCATGTGGAGCCAATATCGAGGCTATGATACCACTATAATATCCCAAATGGGATATTTTAACTAAAAATGCAGAAATAGACTTGAGCAGAAAAATAAATGGAAATAAACACACAGCCACAAATATAACACAATGGATGTCGATAAAATCACTGAGCCATTTTATTAATCCATGGGAAAAGGTACATCAACATAAAGGAACAGAGGAACCTGAGCTTGCCAAGCAAGCGGAGCAAAACCCAAAAACATTTCTAGCCCAACTAATGAATGACACTGGCAATGATGTAGATGGCTCGGCAAGAAGACTATTGCAAATTGGCTATGGAAAAAGTTGTCACTAAACCCATTGAAGCACAAGTTGAAGATCTGAATGATCCTCACACCAATCCCTGAAGATATGTGAAACTTCTGAATGAAGTTTCCTCAAGATAGTTGGGTTTGCGTCCAACACTCACAAATCACCCGAGGGTTTCTGTCCTGGGGCTACGGCTGAAGTAGAGAACCACGTCTCACACCTCTCATATAATAAAATAACATGATCCCAAGATATCCCTCAATGATCTCCTCCCTTTCTTTTATATATCTCCTAGAGCCTTCTAGAGAATTATTTTATTATTATTTTATTCATGGTACACTTTTCCCTCTTATTAAAATATTCCTTTTTAATGCAAAAAAGAGTAAATCGGCCACCATGTCTCCCCTGGTCAATGAAACTAATGTCCAAATATCTCATAATTTAGGTATCCTCGTCTTGGTTTCAATGAGCTATCATACTAAGGTGTTCCATCATGTATTCCTCCTAGAATGCCACCTTGAGCGTAAGTAGTTAAGTTAAGCCCACAAATAACCCAAATTTCTGAAAGTTGTCGGAATGCACCGGAACGAAAGCAAAACTACTTGGATTATGGAATATATCAAGCGAATGTCACCAGACACCATGGAAACTCCTCAAAACTCCTTCAAAAAGTCCCTAAGCCCGCTGATAGCACCAATCTGTACCGGTGACTTGTCTGCTCCTAACTCTGGAAGTCCAACCTAACCCTATCGAAGGTGACACCAAAAAAGGGAATATTACACTATTATCATTCCTTATTTGTAGCCTCAATCCTTTCCAATGTTGATCATGGAAGAGCCCGTGCTAGTGGTCAACTGATTTTGTGAAAATATAATTTGGATCACACCTCCCCATTGGTAGGATTTTGGTCCCCAAAATATTCCAATAATAGTTGACAAAACATTCTTGCAATTTGGTTCCTCTCATACAATTTTCACCTTAAAAGGAATATATCCTTTGATACCAATTTTTCATATATATTTCCATCCTTTGTGAGATACCTATTCCTTATTCTAAATAAATATATCTTTCTTTAATTATTCTAGAACATGTGGTGAAAATTATTTAACAGTAGGGATAACTTGATGGTCCTTTTATTCACCTAACATGAAAGGCTTAAACATAGTCAAACGATCTCACATTCAACATTGAATTAATCCAAATATAAGAATCAAGTCTAACACTAAAGGCATTCACATTCACCTACTCAATGATTTCAAAATATTTATGTCTTAAGGACTTAATTTCTTCATTTCTCCTTGTGATCACTTCATATGAAGATAAAGCCACACCTTGTCTCCAACATGTAATTTATAATCATGTATATGTTCATCATGTCTAGATTTATACTATTGTAAACTCTTCTTAATATTTTCATGTAGTCTTGGATCTATATGTTTGATATTATTATTTTCATCTCCTTTTAGATAATACTTGTCCTTATGTTATCCATATAATTTATGAAATGGTGAAGGAGGTAAGCGATGAAAATAATTCTTCAAAGGATTTTTTTTAGTGGAAGAATTGAGTGATCTATTGAAGGAGCATTAAATCTAGAGTAGTTGCTCATGTAACACTCCCTCCCACCCCATTGTCTTTCTTTGGCTATTGGAGATGTTATCTATTTTTTCTCACCTAATTTCCAATATTTTTTTTATGAAAATGGGGTTACCAAAGCCTCACCTTTCTGAATTTGTGGAAATTAATTTTGATACCACCATTATGATAAGCTCTTCGAGATCTTTCTGGTGATATGCATTTTTTCTTTATCCAAATCTTGCATCATAATTTATTCTCATTAGAATTTTCCAATTAAAAACAGTTTTTTCCATCACTAGGGTGCCATGTGTCGCCCACAGCACCTCCACCTAGCCTCAGTGGCACAACCACATCATGGATCTAGAACAATCACTCCTTATTATTCTTCCTACTCTATGTTGACAATATAGAAAACCTAGCAGTGGGTGGCCTCCTAGTGGGAAGGGTTCCCATACCATAACCACGATTAGGTTATCCTGGAAACCACTTCAACAAAACTAGAGATATCATGCACCCTAAAAAATGGTTTTAATTCTGTAAAATATGGGGCTCTGCAATTTTTCACAGTCATTGATTAAGGAGAGCTACTTTGGCACCAATCTTGTTCATGACACACCATCCCTTATAATTAAGCATAAACCACGAGGGTCCCCCCCAATATATCAATCTTGATCGTTTCTTTTTTTCTTGATTATCATCCAAAAGATCCTACGGACTCGACGATGAGTGATGGAAGGGTTCCAAGGTGGAACTATGGCAGGAGAAACCAATCAGTTTTCGACATTCTCGCTAGCAAGTATAATGAGTCACAACATATTTTATGATGGGAAATCCTATGAGGTAATAGACTTAGTAGACAAACATATTTTACAACGACTATAGGTTTGTTCACCACCACCAATATACCACCCATTTGTATAATTAACAAAGTACATGGTATCAATAATGTGAGGTATTATTAGTTAAAATACCCAACAAACAAAACATGTCTTTGGTAATTTTAACCCATCTGTTGTGATTTATCAACTGGGAAAGTATCTAAGGGTTGTCAGCATCAATGAGTGCAAGGTAGTCCTATAACAAAACAACATCGAAAAACATATTCTTTCAAAACATTTGAACTTTCTTTTGTTGCCATCATTGTCATTGACTTGTTCACTACCCCATGTTAGAATAATGAGAGCACTAGTTGTTGCATGAGTCAAATAGTCTAGTACATTTCAGTTTTTGGCCTTGGTTACAAGGTTGGTCCTATAAATCATCCTGCTTAGCACAAGGTGTTGTTAAATTTTGAGAAAACTGAAACATTCAGCATCATTGACTAGTTTAGCGAGTTGATAAAGTGTCAATGGCATTGTATACCACTGAACACCAATCCATAGTATTTATTTAATATAGGAATTGTGGGATTCCCCACTAGGAAACATGAGGGTATATTAAATACAAGATAATAATGAGGATTTGGTCCACCATGCACAAAGAAAGTGGGATGCATCTGTTAGGGTCCTGTGATTTGACTGATTGGCAAGCCAAATGACAGTGTAACATCAAACCAATATTTGGAGTCGAAGGACCTAGCCTTCCTGGACTCAAAGAAGGCTCTCTCTATATGTGTAAGAGATATTTGTGTGTTTTTCTTATTGTGTTCTGATTTTAGGCTAGTTATGAAGTAGGTTTTTTGGTTTTGGTTTTTAGGTTGTGAGAGATGAAACTGATCAAAGATATAATATAGGTAAAAAGATGTCAGATCAACTGGGCTATGGGGTCGAAAAGGTCTAGAAAGCTATCAGACGGTGAAACAAGGTTGTTGAAGGGCCGATTTGATTCGAGGTAGAAAGGATATTTGGGCAAAATGGAATAAAATGGACATCAAGTTTGGGAACAACAAAGGATTTCAAACATAACTAGTTTAATAGCTGATATAAACATGGTAGGGCAAACCATTAATCATGAGAAATGTAACTATAAGCTAATCAATACATAGAAATAAACATTCAAGCCATGCATAAAGATATATAACTCTCTAACTTTGGGAAACGACTATTAGACTTTGGGGAAATACACGTAAGAGAGACAAAGAACTCAAATCACTATGCCAGAACGCCTAAACACAGTACTTCAAGTTATTGGGCACTTTGAAAACAAGATTTCATAGTCTTAGGCAAAGGGCAAGATCGGAACAAGAGCTCCTTGGTTCAACAAATGACAATCTAATCAGTCAAAGAGAAATTTCACGGATGGAGCTATGGCTAGCCATGAGTAAGCAGGGCGTACTGTAAATCATACTTAGCATGCATAAAACCATGAATGAAATAAGCAACAATATCCTTAAGTTATTAAAGAGCAATCAAGAATTATTTAATGTGACTAAGGAAGAAGGAAACACGGAAGCTATGAAGAAACAGTAAATTTGAGGTGCTTCCAAGGGCATGTCTCAAATTTTTTCTCTACTAATCTATATCAATCAATAAACATGGATTCATGAATGAAAACTAGAAAAAAAAACAAAGAAAGAGACACTATACCATTCTACCTAGTCATGGAATCCAACAACAATCCTCTTTCATCATCCAAGAACATCCAAGAGACTATCCAAGAGCATGAGACAAGTATTTCTTCCAAAACTTATACTACCATATATTGCTTCTATCATCAAGTTTAGCCTTCTATTACAATGAATCCTTTTAGAATATATAGGCCAAAGAGGAGGAAAACCAACCAAGGCAACTAGCTAGCCATTGGTTCAAAATAAATATCTAAACTTGTCCTTGAGGCTTTGCAAAGCCCAAGGCACAAAAATATCAAAAAAAATATCTTAAAATGCTAAAAAAGGGAATAAATTTGACTTTTTATGACTGAAAATGTCCTAAAATATCTTAACGCACATTTTGAAAGGTTACTTCAAAAATCTTCCTTTTTTGGTCAAAAAGCACTAAGAGCACATCAGCAGAAAATTGCCTGTCTTTCGGATGAATTTTGAGGGTCTTCCCGATGTCAAAACGAGGGTTGTGATGTCTTGTTGGAAATATATAGATGTCTACATTCTATAACAATTTTAATTTTCCCAAACTAATGCCTAGAAGTCTATCAAATACTGGACTGAGTGGAAAAACCCAAAAAAAAGGCCTTGCTGATATGTGGGCAGATTGTCGAAAAAGTGAGTGTTTTTTGTATCTTTGGGGGACCAAAACAACTTCAAATGCTCCGAAAATTCCTGAGTAGATGCCCTTGAATTTAATGCATCCAATGGTACCACTCTCAAGAGTTTAGGATGCTCCAAACCAAAATGGCGGCGCCCATGATTTTATGCAATTAGGCCCAAAAATGTCAAAAAACAAGAACATGTCAAAATTTGCTCAATTTTGGTGAGAAAGTCCCTCAAGGCTTTTTAGAAACATATCTAGAAGCTTAGGAAAAAATTCCAAGCCTAGAGGTGTCTTTTTCTTTTTTTCTCACCGGGCACCCTCTTTGGGAAGTTTTGAGCTTTTCTTGGTTTTCTTCTTTGTTGTTTGGCATTCTAGCTTTGGTGAAGAAGTCATCGTCCCTTGCCTAGGAGAGGCAGCTAGCACATGCTTTGGAGAATGCCCTTCATGATCCATGTTTTGTATTTGCTTTCCCTCATCAGTTCTTGCTTTAGGGTTGCCTTTTTTTTCTTTTTCACTGCTTTCTTCATGACTGTCATGCTCTTTCCCTTCAGTATTTTTTGCTTCATCACCCTCATTCTTATTGTTGTGCTGGCTGCCATAATGTTCCTTTTCATCACTGCCTTACTGCCCATCACTTTTCTCTTTGAAATATCCATTGAAACACTATAAAACTACCTAATATTAGTTTGACCTATGGCACATGCATTGCTGAGACTTCAAGGCTTGTTTGTGGCGCGACTTAAGGGTGTAACAATTTTTTTTTGCAAAAGAGGAAGGTCTGTTAGGACTGGTTGATAGTAGATAGAGGTTCTTTGGCTTTTAGGATAGTTTTCCAAGGGGGAAATGCTTGAAGTGCCACTACCTAACTTCGGGGGGACTTCCTGGATAGATTTGGATTGTTTTCTTTGGAGCTGATGGACAAGCTAGTATGACTGAGGCTAGATAGGGCTTGACAATGTGGTTTTATCTCGTCATAGGTTGATTGAAAAGGTAGGAGGGAAAAATTTGTTTGGGGGTTTTCTAGATGATAAATTGACATATGGAGATCAACTTCTAGAAAACTCAGCTAGGAATTTAGTCATCAACAATAGGTGAAAAATACTGATGACTAACAGCATCAACACCACCCTTCAATAAGCTATGATATTGTTTATAAATCAAGATTTTCATGCAACAAAAAGAATCATGGATGCATAGTTTTCCACTTCCATCATTAACATAGCATTAAATAACATATCCCAAAACTTCCTTTCCACTATAAATAGACAATATAATTTTGATTCACAATAATGGAACAATTATTCATAAATCAAGAATAAGTACAATCATAAGCGTGTGAGGTAGCTTGTTTATCTCAAGCTTACCAATGAAATTTAGGCAATGAACTATAAATATTTAAGGGATCCTACAATCATGCATTTAGTAATTAACTTCCTAGTTAAGGCATAAACTCTATATTCTTCAATTCATAATATAGTTGGTAAATTGTTAGCATAACAGTGGGTTGTAATCATTCACTCATCAACATAATGGATTAAACACTAATCATAAGCATAACAAGGAATATCATAGACTATCATATAACATGCATAAAAAAAGTATATTTATCTATGTGTGTCAAGGTAGTTGATGAGTAAAAGAGGGACTTGCACTCTCCACCCAATTTTGGGCCAACTACACAACAAAATTTATTGTAGCTGATCACCCCTTGAGCTAGATCCAAAGTATGAGGGGATGGTTTCTTAAGGAAAAATTCATACCAATGGAAAAAAAAAACCCCAAAAAAAACTCTTCTTGTATTCACTGTTTTTACAGAGGTAGACAAAACACCCTCAACTGAATTTGCAAAATATCTCACCACACTCTGTTTTATGGGACAATGGAGGCAGCACTAGTTTGCTATTTCATAACACAGAGAAAACAATTCATAGTGATCAAACTTCCACCTTATAAACAGTGTTTCTTTCTCCCTTTTCAGTTTCAAGAAAAGTCTTCTTTTGTTTCACTGTGGGTTATCACCATGTTTGAAGGCAGCTAGGGTTCTTCAGAACTGACTAAACACACCTTAGCCTATTACAGTGTGGATATTTGACACTCACAGTCCACCATAACCTTTGATTTTCGACCAAAACATCCCACTTTATAACATCATTTGTCTCTTGGAAACATAGAAAAATCATATCACCTCTTAAACTCAAAATTTGTATTAGAGTAAGGAAAATACCTAAAAAATGTTTAAGGGCCCTAATTTGATGAGTTGAGCAGGTTTAGAGCTTGTTAGAAAGCACAAGGAGTGAGAAACACATTTGTTAGAAAGAACGCTGCGTAGTGGAGAAAGTGTCGGGTCGGCCTACGGGCAGTGGTGACCACGTGCATAGGTGCGCTGCGCGACACTACATGCGCACCATGCCAACTTTATAGCCCTTTGTATTTTATCTTCTGAATGCACCACGAACTTTTCTAGGTGCACCGCGCAGGCTTTAAGCCTCAAAAACTCTAGAATTTTGCTTGAAATTTCCTGCTTGCTCTAGTGAACAGCTAGGGGATATTTCACTTGCATTTTGAAATGCGTATGGAAGCTTTGCCAATGGTCAATAACTCCTTACCTCTTATATGAAAGAAAAAACAAACATTTCATATAATTCTTTAGAGGGTTTGTGTGTTTGAAAAGACTTTTTGTTTTGTCAAAACATGAGCCATTGCCTTTGCAATTTTATCATTTTAAAATGCTATAAATACTTCTCTTTGAACAATTCCTTTGACAAGATGTTGCAGTCGACTTTTGAAAGGCAACATAGTGATGGTTCTCGTTGAAGTTAAAAGGCCTTTTTAAGAAACTGCAAACCCCTTCTATTGCCTTTTCACTATTCCTTATTAAAGAATAATCTCTGCCACTTCTCCCTATTGCTGACCTTTTTTTAAAAGAAGAAACCTTGCTCAAAGATAAATAAATGATGTAGATGCATCTTTTGCATGATATTTCTCTTTGATTGTGGGTGAAACTTAGTTACATTTACCTGGGTTTTACCATCATCAGTTTATCAAAAGGAGCTCCTTTAAAAAACCTTCCTACAATCAAATGCAACATCAAGATTTTTTACATGTTTTCATGAAGAAAAAAGGCCTTTGTTGGTGACAATGGCATTGTTCATTTGCTTTGAGTGTTCTCTGTGAATTTAAAACAGTTGCCATATCCTTTTTCACACCTAGTGTCTCAGTGTTGTTTATTTGCAAAGTCCTCTTGAGAAAACAAGGCTTAGGTCACCTTCTTGTCCATTTTGATGAGTTTTTGAAAATATCTTCATGAACAGGAAGAGCAAACTTTCTTTGAATATCAACATCACTCTTTGGCTTATGTTTAACCTAGCTCCCACTCATAAACCTTGAATCGATTTCCACTAATTTCAACTCTGTTTATTAAAGGAAAACAATGGCTAGATTTCATGCCTGTTGATCAAGGAGAGGGATATTTGGAAACTCTTAATGAAATTACATACCTCAGCAGGGTTTGTTCATTTTGGCTCTAGACTGATTTTGAAGGAGATCTCTGATAGGAGACAAGTCAGCTTCTTTGATTATTATAGTACCACTACTTTCCCTCTATTTTTAACACCATTTCTCTATCCATAAGCCTTCGGTTGCTTTCATACTGCACTTAAAAGCCACTTTTCAATCAGTGAAACCTATAGTCAATCTTTGAAACACCACTGTTGTGTCACTAGTCTTCATCTGCTGGAGACAAGGTTTTAAACAAGTTCTTCAGGTAGTTTGCAATCATTGTCAGATTTGTGCCCTTTAAATGAGGTTATACCTCTTTTCCTGGCCCTCTGCTTTTTAGATGGAGGCCTTTCTCACCTTTCCAAACCCTCTGCTTGAAAAATGAAGGTGGCTTTCAACCAGTGATTCAACCCTCTACTCATGTATGGAGGAGGTTTTCTCAGTGATGCCCTTTCATCTGCTTTCAAACAGTGTTATCTTTCCTTTCACTGCCTATTCATACTTAAGAAAATGAAAATGACAAATTGACAATAAGCCATGACAGGCATTTCTCTGAGACATGTAATTTTGTTGTTCAAATACCTTTGTGCATCTTTAGACAATCAGAGGCAGCTTGGTCAGTATCCGCAGAGCATTTCTTTTCATTTATAATTCAATAACCTTTGACTATGTTTGCAAGAGCTTAATGAAATAACTCTCTGTCCAGTACTTGCATCCCAGGCTCAAAACCATATGAGAAGTAGCTGTCTTCTCATGTTGAGTTTAATACTGTCTTCTGGAACACTAGTATACTTCTGTTCTTTGAAAAAGACATTGAAACATTGTACATCTATCAAATATCAGCTTGACCTGTGGCATATGTATTGCTGAGACTTCAAGACTTGTTAGTGGCGCAACTTAAGGGTGTAACCAAACTTTATTTGCAAAATAGGAAGGTCATCTAGGACTGGTTGATATCAGATAGAGGTTCTTTTGGCTTTATGATAATTTTCCAAGGAAAAATCACCTAAAGTGCCACTACCTAACTTAGGGGAGAATTTTGGGCAGATTTGGAGTATTCTCTTTGGAGATTATAGACAAGTTTGGATGACCAAGGCTAGATAGGGCTTGAAAGTGAGGTTTTATCTCATCATGGGATGATTAAAAAGGTTAGGAGGGAAAAAATTTTGATGGGTGTTTTCCAGCTGGCAAATTTGACAAATTTGAGATCAGCTGCTAGAAAAATTGGCTGTAACAACTAGTCATCATCAACAAGTTAAAAATATTGATGACTAACACCTCCAAATGTAAATGAACCCTTATCCACTGAGAATAAGTACTGAAGTGACCCAAATATGGTCTCCATTGCTGCAACCTACAGAACAACTCAACCTCAAAGAGATCTATATTGTAGATGCAAGATGAAGCTTGGCTAAATGCATGATAGTGGAAGTGAAGTAAAAGAATCCTCCAAGAGGTTCTCAACGGAAGAGGTGGGATTCTCGATTAGGAACACCCACTGCTAGAAGACACTTGCAATCTCAGCTAAACAACCAAAGAAAGCTATACGTCTAAATAGACCATATATTCAAAAATATAATTATTAATACATAATGAATATGGCTGCCATCCTCTTCCTTTTATAAGATATGAGCTTCCAAACCCTAAGCCCCATTCATTTATGACCCCACTTCCATGCAAGGTGTCTCCATCTAAAACTGCACTATCCCTCATTGATTTCCACTCCTCCATGATAGCACTGTTGATTAGGTCAAAGTTGACATAGTCAAGATGTTCCAACCCCTTTTCACAGCTAAGGGTTCTTAATTAAGCTGCCAAGGTGTTTTAATTTTACATTGGCATTGATTTATTCATTATTAAGGAGACTTATGGACCTCGATTGTCCTCTTATTCATAAAACAAGACAACAAAAAAAAAAAAAAATATTCCAATTAGCTCATGGCTAATTGGGAATATTACAGATGGCATGGGGAATATTACCCTAACAACCTATTTGTAATATCCCAAATGGGATATTTTAACTAAAAATGTAGAAATAGACTTGAGTAGTAAAATAAATGGAAATAAACACACAACCACAAATATAACACAATGGATGTCGATAAAATCATTGAGACATTTTATTAATCCATGGTAAAAAGTACATCAACATAAAGGAACAGCGGAACCTGAGCTTCCCAAGCAAGCAAAGAAAAACCCAGAAAGATCTTTGGCGCAACTGATGAATGACACTGCAAGTGATGTAGATGGCTCAACAAGAAGACTGCTGCAAATCAGATACGGAAAAAGCTTTCACTGAACCCACTGAAGCACAAGTTGAATATCTGAATGATCCTCACACCAATCCTTGAAGCTTTGCGAAAATTTTGAATGAAGTCTCCTCAAGAGAGTTGGGTTTTCGTCCAACACTCACAAATCACCCAAGGGTTTATGTCCTGGGGATATGGCTAAAGTAGATAACCACGTCTCACACCTCTCATACAATAAAATAACATGATCCCAAGATATCCCTCAATGGCCTCCTCCCTTTCTTTTATAGATCTCTTGGATCCTTCTAGAGAATTATTTTATTATTATTTTATTCATGGTGCACTTTTCCCTCTTATTAAAATATTCCTTTTTAATGTAGAAAAGAGTAAATCAGCTACCATGTCTCCCATGGTCATTGAAACTCATGTCCAACTGTCCCATCATTTAGGTATCCTCATCCTGGTTATAATGAGCTATCACACTAAGGTGTTCCATCATGTATTCCTCTTGGAATGCCACCTTGAGCGTAATCAGCTGAGTTAAGCCCACAAATAACTCAAATTTTCGAAAGTTGTTGGAATGCACCAGAACAAAAGCCAAACTGTTTGGATGATGGAATATATCAAGCGAATGCCATCGAACACCATGGAAACTCCTCAAAAATCCTTTAAAAATCCCCTAAACTCGCTGATTGCACCAATTTGTACCAATGACCTATCTGCTCCTGACTCTGGAAGTCCAACCTAACCCTGTCATAGGTGACACCAAAAAAGGGAATATTACAGACATTTCGCCCCAAGATTTCTTGCCCTCAAGCAATCCAAATATGTGGGCCACGATGTTGGCCTGATGCAACTGAGACCCAATGCTCGGATCCCATACAAGCCTCTTGGTGCTACAATGTGCCTATGTCAAGCCACCCGGAATAGACCCCTGAATGCCGGGATCCCAAACTGATCTCTCAGTGTACCTATCATCAAACAATCCTCAGATATCCTCATGCCACAATGGCCAGTCATCGCCCAAGTCCCACTGCTTGGACTGCGCACTACCTCTAGCTATAACTGATGCTCTATGAGGTGCAGAACACGTCTCCTGCTGTGCTGTATCTATGATGGTGTAAGATGCCCCATAAAATGTGTACCAACTCATCACCTCTCTCCAATCCAATCCCTGACTGAATCCAATGCTGATCCTTCTCTCCTGAAACTGGGATGGGATGTTGAAGAAATGTCGATATGTGCCCCACTTCCAGCTGGAATCTGTATCATAGGTCATGTCTAAGGGCCGCTGCTCCGTTGTGCTCCCTACGAAGAATATCGTACCATCAATAGGGTACCAACTCATGATCTCCTGCCAATCCATCCTGGAAGAAGAATCCAATGTAGCAACAACTGCATACAGAACACACCTGGAGTGTTTTCGCCAGCCCGTAATCAACTCACACTGCTTTGACCTATCTGCAAATGAAAGCTTCATGTAGAAGAAATCCCCTCTCTCTATAATGGGACAAAGTGTGCAAGATATGCTACAAGCCCCATCAATGTACTCCTACAGAGTGCTACTCACAGAAAGTATTGCAGCTCTGCCGAACACATGTACATCTATCTGCACCTCATCAATGTGTTAGCCCAAAGATGAATGCTCCACCATCTCCAACAACTCCTCCCTCTCCTGATCGGGAATGTAATGCTCCTGCTGTCCACTATCCACCTGCCGAACTATCCCATCAACCTCCACAATCTCCAGAGGATATGGATCTGCAATTGCTACCACCATACTCGATTTTTGTCCATCTGACTACTCCTCCTCAATGGCTGACCCTAAGGTTAGCTGCATACGCATCATAGACTCAGTGTGATCCTCCATCTGGCTCTCCGCCAAGGGACTATCCTGCATGATGTGCATAGTATCCTCCTCTGCCGACTCAGGCTCCATCATATGTTGCTCTGGCTGAATCGTCACAAGTGACTCATCACCTAGAGTATCTCCTGTAGAGTCCCTTGACTGCTCAGCCTACACATTGGAATACAGCTCCGACCTATGGTCATCATCTCTGCATGAATACTCTCTCTCCCTATAAGCATCCTCAATTGATCCTATGGACTCATCAGAAGAAGAGTCCTCATCCTGGCATATAGAAGGAACGTATACCTGCTCTACCTCTACCACCTCATCTGCATCTCTCAAACATGAGTGATCAGGCTCCTAAGGTTCTTTGAAAATGAATCAAAGTCCCTTCCTCCTCAACTCATTTCTGCTGCCTGATCCACCAAACTGGAACAAATCCTCCCTGGTCAACTGTCTCCTGAAAATCTCAATGTTCTGCTCAACTAACCCTTGGGCTAGTTCATAAGTAGCAGGTGAGACCAACTGCTCTCTCCTCCAAATGCTCAGCAACCTAGTGTGCAACTCCCAACAAATGGCCTCACGAACTCCCAGACATGACGACAGGATGGACTGCATGTGTGCTATGAATGTGTCAGAATGATGTCTCCTAATGCTGAAGAAGCATTGGAACATCTGCAGAATCAAGCCTTCACACTCAAAGTCAAACATGATCTCATAAGTCCGGGTCATGGCCATGACTTCTAAAAACCTTAAGCTTCCTCCCAAATGTAGAGCCTGCATAGTTGTCCAAATCCCGAAAGGTTCCTGCTATTAGTCTGAAAATTATTTTCATAATGTCATCATTGTAGGGAGGGAAGGGTGCGGTTATCCTCAAAATATCATTGAAACAAGAGGCAGCTATAAGCTTGAATCTCTCACTTGGATGTTCCAAGAATCTAGCTTGTACCAATGCAAGCATAGATGGCTCCAAAGCCCAATTTAAACTCCAATCATATTTCTCTACCTTTAGAAGGCAAGATTATAGTTTCTCCAACATGGGAAAGTCATTTTCTGATCTTCCGCTCTTTAAGTCCATCCCAAGTGCATAAAGACAATTTACCACTTCTCTCTCCTTTTGTAAATTCCTCAGGTGCCTTTGTTGGAGCAAATTATGTAACTCCTTGGAGAAGGGTCTGTTGTTTTGTTTCAAGGAAATAACTTCTGCATTGTTTAATATTTTTGGTCTTTGGTTTAGATCACAACCCACTGAAGCACTGCTATGTTGATTTAGGAGTTGTTTTAAAAACTTCATTGTTTCAACAAAATATATGGAAGTAACAGTGGTTTAGATGGACTTGCACAAGGCAAGCTACAAGAACCAGGTGATGAGTGAAAGAAAATATAACCACTCCAATAGAAAGCTCCTCCAGAAACTGCACTGTTGTTCCAAGACTACATTGATTCCTGACTTCGGCATATGATTTACCCACTGAAAACTAGTCAGAAAATTCTAGGAATTTGGGAAGGTGATCCTTGCCCAAAACCCAGAAAAACCTAGAAAGGGTTTCTTCTAATTCCAACCTTAAAAATATGACCCTTTATAGTTTGGCCCTCTTCCAATTTCGTTTTCTGGCACTGCAGCT
Organism: Pinus albicaulis; assembly: GCA_034641835.2. Taxonomy (NCBI): domain Eukaryota; kingdom Viridiplantae; phylum Streptophyta; class Pinopsida; order Pinales; family Pinaceae; genus Pinus; species Pinus albicaulis. Next base: position 660,931,223 of record CM076583.1, on the reverse strand, counting down.
GCTACTGTCATTCACTGCTCTCCAAAATCCCAGTCAAACTCCTTATATGCAATCCTATATATTTCCCAACACCCCAGATCTAAAATCCCACCAATGCAGCTCCCACAAATGAGCCTCCTCCAATGACTGCGTAGGCCCTTCTAACCAAAATAGTTGCAACTGGAAAATGGCAAACATGCATGTGGAGCCAATATCGAGGCTATGATACCACTATAATATCCCAAATGGGATATTTTAACTAAAAATGCAGAAATAGACTTGAGCAGAAACATAAATGGAAATAAACACACATCCACAAATATAACACAATGGATGTCGATAAAATCACTGAGCCATTTTATTAATCCATGGTAAAAGGTACATCAACATAAAGGAACAGAGGAACCTGAGCTTGCCAAGCAAGCGGAGCAAAACCCAAAAGGATCTCTAGCCCAACTAATGAATGACACTGGCAATGATGTAGATGGCTCGGCAAGAAGACTGTTGCAAATTGGCTATGGAAAAAGTTGTCACTAAACCCATTGAAGCACAAGTTGAAGATCTGAATGATCCTCACACCAATCCCTGAAGATATGTGAAACTTCTGAATGAAGTTTCCTCAAGAGAGTTGGGTTTTCGTCCAACACTCACAAATCACCCGAGGGTTTCTGTCCTGGGGCTACGGCTGAAGTAGAGAACCACGTCTCACACCTCTCATATAATAAAATAACATGATCCCAAGATATCCCTCAATGACCTCCTGCCTTTCTTTTATATATCTCCTGGAGCCTTCTAGAGAACTATTTTATTATTATTTTATTCATGGTGCACTTTTCCCTCTTATTAAAATATTCCCTTTTAATGCAAAAAAGAGTAAATCGGCTACCATGTCTCCCCTGGTCAATTAAACTAATGTCCAAATATCTCATAATTTAGGTATCCTCGTCTCGGTTTCAATGAGCTATCACACCAAGGTGTTTCATCATGTATTCCTCCTAGAATGCCACCTTGAGCGTAATTAGTTAAGTTAAGCCCACAAATAACCCAAATTTCTGAAAGTTGTCGGAATGCACCGGAACGAAAGCAAAACTACTTGGATTATGGAATATATCAAGCGAATGCCACCAGACACCATGGAAACTCCTCAAAACTCCTTCAAAAATTCCCTAAGCCCACTGATAGCACCAATCTGTACCGGTGACTTGTCTGCTCCTAACTCTGGAAGTCCAACCTAACCCTGTCGAAGGTGACACCAAAAAAGGGAATATTACACTATTATCCTTCCTTATTTGTAGCCTCAATCCTTTCCAATGTTGATCATGGAAGAGCCCATGCTAGTGGTCAACTGATTTTGTGAAAATATAATTTGGATCACACCTCCCCATTGGTAGGATTTTGGTCCCCAAAATATTCCAATAATAGTTGACAAAACATTCTTGCAATTTGGTTCCTCTCATACAATTTTCACCTTAAAAGGAATATATCCTTTGATACCAACTTTTCATATATATTTCCATCCTTTGTGAGATACCTATTCCTTATTCTAAATAAATATATCTTTCTTTAATTATTCTAGAACATGTGGTGAAAATTATTTAACAGTAGGGATAACTTGATGGTCCTTTTATTCACCTAACATGAAAGGCTTAAACATAGTCAAACGATCTCACATTCAACATTGAATTAATCCAAATATAAGAATCAAGTCTAACACTAAAGGCATTCACATTCACCTACTCAACGATTTCAAAATATTTATGTCTTAAGGACTTAATTTCTTCATTTCTCCTTGTGATCACTTCATATGAAGATAAAGCCACACCTTGTCTCCAACATGTAATTTATAATCATGTATATGTTCATCATGTCTAGATTTATACTATTGTAAACTCTTCTTAATATTTTCATGTAGTCTTGGATCTATATGTTTGATATTATTATTTTCATCTCCTTTTAGATAATACTTGTCCTTGTGTTATCCATATAATTTATGAAATGGTGAAGGAGGTAAGCGATGAAAATAATTCTTCAAAGGATTTTTTTTAGTGGAAGAATTGAGTGATCTATTGAAGGAGCATTAAATCTAGAGTAGTTGCTCATGTAACACTCCCTCCCACCCCATTGTCTTTCTTTGGCTATTGGAGATGTTATCTATTTTTTCTCACCTAATTTCCAATATTTTTTTTATGAAAATGGGGTTATCAAAGCCTCACCTTTCTGAATTTGTGGAAATTAATTTTGATACCACCATTATGATAAGCTCTTCAAGATCTTTCCGGTGATATGCATTTTTTCTTTATCCAAATCTTGCATCGTAATTTATTCTCATTAGAAGTTTCCAATTAAAAACAGTTTTTTCCATCACTAGGGTGCCTTGTGTCACCCACACCACCTCCACCTAGCCTCAGTGGCACAACCACATCATGGATCTAGAACAATCACTCCTTATTATTCTTCCTACTCTATGCTGACAATATAGAAAACCTAGCAGTGGGTGGCCTCCCAGTGGGAAGGGTTCCCATACCATAACCACGATTAGGTTATCCTGGAAACCACTTCAACAAAACTAGAGATATCATGCACCCTAAAAAATGGTTTTAATTCTGTAAAATATGGGGCTCTACAATTTTTCACAGTCATTGATTAAGGAGAGCTGCTTTGGCACCAATCTTGTTCATGACACACCATCCCTTATCATTAAGCATAAACCACGAGGGTCCCCCCCAATATATCAATCTTGATCGTTTCTTTTTTTCTTGATTATCATCCAAAAGATCCTACGGACTCGACGATGAGTGATGGAAGGGTTCCAAGGTGGAACTATGGCAGGAGAAACCAATCAGTTTTCGACATTCTCGCTAGCAAGTATAATGAGTCACAACATATTTTATGATGGGAAATCCTATGAGGTAATAGACTTAGTAGACAAACATATTTTACAATGACTATAGGTTTGTTCACCACCACCAATATACCACCCATTTGTATAATTAACAAAGTACATGGTATCAATAATGTGTGGTATTATTAGTTAAAATACCCAACAAACAAAGCATGTCTTTGGTAATTTTAACCCATCTGTTGTGATCTATCAACTGGGAAAGTATCTAAGGGTTGTCAGCATCGATGAGTGCAAGGTAGTCCTATAACAAAACAACATCGAAAAACATATTCTTTCAAAACATTTGAACTTTCTTTTGTTGCCATCATTGTCATTGACTTGTTCACTACCCCATGTTAGAATAACGAGAGCACTAGTTGTTGCATGAGTCAAATAGTCTAGTACATTTCAATTTTTGGCCTTGGTTACAAGGTTGGTCCTATAAATCATCCTGCTTAGCACAAGGTGTTGTTAAATTTTGAGAAAACTGAAACATTCAGCATCATTGACTAGTTTAGCGAGTTGATAAAGTGTCAATGGCACTGTATACCAATGAACACCAATCCATAGTATTTATTTAATATAGGAATTGTGGGATTCCCTACTAGGAAACATGAGGGTATATTAAATACAAGATAATAACGAGGATTTGGTCCACCATGCACAAAGAAAGTGGGATGCATCTGTTAGGGTCCCGTGATTTGGCTGATTGGCAATCCAAATGATAGTGTAACATCAAACCAATATTTGGAGTTGAAGGACCTAGCCTTCCTGGACTCAGAGAAGGCTCTCTCTATATGTGTAAGGGATATTTGTGTGTTTTTCTTATTGTGTTCTGATTTTAGGCTAGTTATGAAGTAGGTTTTTTGGTTTTGGTTTTTAGGTTGTGAGAGATGAAACTGATCAAAGATATAATATAGGTAAAAAGATGTCAGATCAACTGGGCTATGGGGTCGAAAAGGTCTAGAAAGCTATCAGACGGTGATACAAGGTTGTTGAAGGGCCGATTTGATTCGAGGTAGAAAGGATCTTTGGGCAAAATGGAATAAAATGGACATCAAGTTTGGGAACAACAAAGGATTTCAAGCATAACTAGTTTAATAGCTGATATAAACATGGTAGGGCAAACCATTAATCATGAGAAATGTAACTATAAGCTAATCAATACATTGAAATAAACATTTAAGCCATGCATAAAGATATATAACTCTCTAACTTTGGGAAATGACTATTAGACTTTGGGGAAATACACTTAAGAGAGACAAACAACTCAAATAACTATGCCGGAACGCCTAAACACAGTACTTCAAGTTATTGGGCACTTTGAAAACAAGATTTCATAGTCTTAGGCAAAGGGCAAGATCGGAACAAGAGCTCCTTGGTTCAACAAATGACAATCTAATCAGTCAAAGAGAAATTTCATGGATGGAGCTATGGCTAGCCATGAGTAAGCAGGGCGTACTATAAATCATACTTGGCATGCATAAAACCATGAATGAAATAAGCAACAATATCCTTAAGTTATTAAAGAGCAATCAAGAATTCTTTAATGTGACTAAGGAAGAAGGAAACACAGAAGCTATGAAGAAACAATGAATTTGAGGTGCTTCCAAGGGCATGTCTCAAATTTTTTCTCTACTAATCTATATCAATCAATAAACATGGATTCATGAATGAAAACTAGAAAAAAAAACAAAGAAAGAGACACTATACCATTCTACCAAGTCATGGAATCCAACAACAATCCTCTTTCATCATCCAAGAACATCCAAGAGACTATCCAAGAGCATGAGACAAGTATTTCTTCCAAAACTTATACAACCATATATTGCTTCTATCATCAAGTTTAGCCTTCTATTACAATGAATCATTTTAGAATATATAGGCCAAAGAGGAGAAAAACCAACCAAGGCAACTAGCTAGCCATTGGTTCAAAATAAATATCTAAACTTGTCCTTGAGGCTTTGCAAAGCCCAAGGCACAAAAATATCAAAAAAAATATCTTAAAATGCTAAAAAAGGGAATAAATTTGACTTTTTATGACTGAAAATGTCCTAAAATATCTTAACGCACATTTTGAAAGGTTACTTCAAAAATCTTCCTTTTTTGGTCAAAAAGCACTAAGAGCACATCAACAGAAAATTGCCTGTCTTTTGGATGACTTTTGAGGGTCTTCCCGATGTCAAAATGAGGGTTGTGATGTCTTGTTGGAAATATCTAGATGTCTACATTATATAACAATTTTAATTTTCCCAAAATAATGCCTAGAAGTCTATCAAATACTGGACTGAGTGGAAAAACCCAAAAAATAGGCCTTGCTGATATGTGGGCAGATTGTCGAAAAAGTGAGTGTTTTTTGTATCTTTGGGGGATCAAAACAACTTCAAATGCTCCGAAAATTCCTGAGTAGATGCCCTTGAATTTAATGCATCCAATGGTACCACTCTCAAGAGTTTAGGATGCTCCAAACCAAAATGGCGGCGCCCATGATTTTATGCAATTAGGCCCAAAAATGTCAAAAAACAAGAATATGTCAAAATTTGCTCAATTTTGGTGAGAAAGTCCCTCAAGGCTTTTTAGAAACATATCTAGAAGCTTAGGAAAAAATTCCAAGCCTAGGGGTGTCTTTTTCCTTTTTTCTCACCGGGCACCCTCTTTGGGAAGTTTTGAGCTTTTCTTGGTTTTCTTCTTTGTTGTTTGGCATTCTAGCTTTGGTGAAGAAGTCATCGCCCCTTGCCTAGGAGAGGCAGCTAGCACATGCTTTGGAGAATGCCCTTCATGATCCATGTTTTGTATTTGCTTTCCCTCATCAGTGCTTGCTTGAGGGTTTCCTTTTTTGTCTTTTTCACTGCTTTCTTCATGACTGTCATGCTCTTTCCCTTCACTATTTTGTGCTTCATCACCCTCATTCTTATTGTTGTGCTGGCTGCCATAATGTTCCTTTTCATCACTGCCTTACTTCCCAGCACTTTTCTCTTTGAAATATCCATTGAAACACTAAAAAACTACCTAATATTAGTTTGACCTATGGCACATGCATTGCTGAGACTTCAAGGCTTGTTTGTGGCGCGACATAAGGGTGTAACAATTTTTTTTTGCAAAAGAGGAAGGTCTGTTAGGACTGGTTGATAGTAGATAGAGGTTCTTTGGCTTTTAGGATAGTTTTCCAAGGGGGAAATGCTTAAAGTGCCACTACCTAACTTCGGGGGGACTTCCTGGATAGATTTGGATTGTTTTCTTTGGAGCTGATGGACAAGCTAGTATGACTGAGGCTAGATAGGGCTTGACAATGAGGTTTTATCTCGTCATAGGTTGATTGAAAAGGTAGGAGGGAAAAATTTGTTTGGGGGTTTTCTAGATGATAAATTGACATATGGAGATCAACTTCTAGAAAACTCAACTAGGAATTTAGTCATCAACAATAGGTGAAAAATACTGATGACTAACAGCATCAACAACACCCTTCAATAAGCTATGATATTGTTTATAAATCAAGATTTTCATGCGACAAAAAGAATCATGGATGCATAGTTTTCCACTTCCATCATTAACATAGCATTAAATAACATATCCCAAAACTTCCTTTCCACTATAAATAGACAATATAATTTTGATTCACAATAATGGAACAATTATTCATAAATCAAGAATAAGTACAATCATAAGCGTGTGAGGTAGCTTGTTAATCTCAAGCTTACCAATGAAATTTAGGCAATGAACTATAAATATTTAAGGGATCCTACAATCATGCATTTAGTAATTAACTTCCTAGTTAAGGCATACACTCTATATTCTTCAATTCATAATATAGTTGGTAAATTGTTAGCATAATAGTGGGTTGTAATCATTCACTCATCAACATAATGGATTAAACACTAATCATAAGCATAACAAGGAATATCATAGAATATCATATAACATGCATAAAAAAAGTATATTTATCTATGTGTGTCAAGGTAGTTGATGAGTAAAAGAGGGACTTGCACTCTCCACCCAATTTTGGGCCAACTACACAACAAAATTTATTGTAGCTGATCACCCCTTGAGCTAGATCCAAAGTATGAGGGGATGGTTTCTTAAGGAAAAATTCATACCAATGGCTTGTTAAGCACTTAGAGATGGAGTTCACTATCTAGGTTGTTTATCAGTTATATTTTCATAGCAAGCACAACAAGGGTTCACAATCCACTATCCATATGGTTTATCAACTCTCTAGAAATCATTAAAGTGACTCATATTCCCCTCTCTAGGTGGCTTATCAGCTATGTATAAGGCACCATAGTGGTCCAATTACTCTCCTAAGTTTAATTATGGGGATCCACATAAGGAAGAAAGACAATATTTCTTAGTATAGGAGATTAAATACAATATCTTGGTGGTTTATCTGCTATGTTTTCATAGAAAGCACCACAAGGGTCTACAATCCACTATCTAGATGGTTTATGGTCTCTATTGCAAGCATCATAGTGAATCAAATTTACTTATCTAAGGGGTTTACCAGCTATGCAACAAGGACAATTCTTATTTGGTCATCCACTTCAGGCATGGAAACACATTCAAGTGGCCCAAAAAATAAAATAGAGTGAATATCTACAAAAATTCATAGAGCACATGGCTTGATAGTTTTCTACGTCATTTCCTTAGCTCCCTTCTATCGTGCTCCCCAAATCCACATTGTTTCCACCAGTCTTGAACACTCCAAAGAATAACAACCAACTGACCAATAAGAAGTAGAAGGAGAAATATATCAAGTATTATCTTGCTTCATGTGTCCATTGCTCATACATATAATTTCTTTTGGATACCCTTGGTTTTGGAAAGAGTGCAATCTCCTCTTTCCTCAGTTCGCCTTCTACTTCACCTTCTGTAATATCCCCAAATTGGGACTGCTAGCAAGGCATGCCTGAAAAATGCATTTTTCAGGAATGTATACTACAACAACCAAGATCATCCCTTGTATTCCTTATATCTAATAATATAAGACCCAAATCCAAGAGGAAATCAGAAACCAATCAAACTAGGTGAGGTAAATAAGCCCCTCACACCTAGTATGGCTATAAAATGCCCAAGAATGGGACTGCAGCAATATGTAAACAAAATTATGGAGAAGAAGAAAGCTATAACTCATGATATGTGTTAAGAAACACAAAGCTATCAATTAGTGTTATAGCAACAACTTATTACACCTTTTATGATCCCAAAGTTGGGAAATGCAGCAAATAGGGCCATAAAAAAGATGTATTTAGAAAATAATGCTATAAATGTGAGAAATGGGACTTAAATACCTTATAATATGTATTATACATCTCACATACAGAATGGGAGCACAAAAAAATCACTCTAGCCAAGTTAAACAGGTCTCCCCAAGCCAATACCTCTCAGAAATGCCCTAACCCCATGACTTGTGCACACAGAAAATAATGAGCATGTAACAACATAATTTTAATAAGGGTTTATGCATAAATTTATAAGAAATTATAGATTATGAGATTACAAGAATCAATGGCTGCAAAAAATAGAGATCCTTTCCTTTTTATATAATAAGAGAATAACCTGACAAGGGCTGCATGAGAGTACAAGTACAAAATGGAAAATCTGTAGATCTAGATCTAAAATAACATATTATACTACAGCTCTATATAGATCTAGCTGAAAATTTACAATGATATAAGAAGAGGCTTTATACAATCTTCCTGGGAGAAGGGTTGGCCCTTTCCCCCAAGGACGAGCTCAAGATCAATGGTCTTGACCCTGTCACTGCAACATAGAGAGAAATGACATAGTTCTTGAAAGGGAATGTGTTGTAGGGGATGTAGAGTACATTGGCCACCTACCAAGATGTTAAATATTCTCAAAAATCTTCCTTACAGATCTTTCAAAGAAAGGGAAGCTCCCTCCTCTAAAAGATAAGCTCAAAACAGGTGTTGTGATCCTTCCACTGCAACACCCTGCAACACAACATTACATTGCTACAGAAAGAACACTGTAGCTAAAGGAGGATTCTTGGCCTCAAGCCTGAGTGTGTAAAACTGAAGTACAATGCTTCTTCAAGAGATCACTCAAGGAAGGAGAAGGAATCCCTGAACAAGAATTCCTTGTGCTAAACAGCACTTCACTCTGCTAAACAACAAGAGGATGCCAAAAAGTCATGCAAACCATCAAATCAATAATCAACAAGATAACCTCAAATGGCTACCTTCCTCCTCCTTATAAGCTATGTGAGCCTCCTCACCTTGGGTCCCACCCATTAGGGTTTCCACCTGCACATGATCAATATCCCTCCAAAACTACGTTGTATCTACATTAAGGCCACTCTCCCTTAACATCATTGTTTTATTTGTTCAAGGTTGACCTCTTCAAACTGATTCATCCCTTTTCACATCTAAGTGTCTTCAATCCAGATCTCATATGTTTGTCTAGGCTTATCGTTGTTCATATTGAGCTTTTTCCATTCCTCTTTATGCATGTTGTTGACTTGGTCAAACCTGACTTTTTCCACATGCAAAAATCCATGTTCACACATGAGGGTGTGAAATATAGCTACTAAAGTGATCCCCTTTCACAACAAGTGGGTTTTTATGCTGATTTAAGTTAAGTATGGGTCTCCTCCCCCATTTATTCATTTACTAGGTGCAAAAATAAAAAAATCAATATTCTAATTAGTTGCATGCTAATTTAGGAATATTACAATCCTCCCCTCCCAAATTTTTCTTGTCCTCAAGCAACTACAAGGATAGAACTAAATATTTTCTTGCCCTCCTCCTGTAGCATCCTCATATGATGAACTCCTCCAAGGAATATGATGTTGTCTCAACAATGAATCTCCATACTGCCCCTCCGAAGCATGCAAGTTAGCCAAAAAGCTATCATCATGGATAAGTAAAGTACTCAAGGAGACAATAAGGTGTTGTTTAGAGGTCCTCTCAAGACATGGAGTCTGAAATGTATTGGGAAACATCCTTTCCATGTGGATCCTCCATCCCCATGTAATCATCCATATAAGATGAGTCACCCTCCCACATGGAAACTCATACAAGATCTCCTCCACCTTTGGCTCCTCCAATGTAGGTGGGCTAAATAACTAAACATGGTAGATAAGATGGCCTACCCCATGCTATCTTACTCTCCACTTATGAAAAGTGTAGAGCATATGCTGATCTTGGGCTGCAACAAGGTTTCCCTCAAGTGGCAAGAAGAAGATTAGATCTCCAAAGATCCTCTCTCCCATGTCATGAATCGTGCTGGCCCAAACCATCGCATTCAAAATGAATGACACATCATCACCATTTGGCATCCAAATCAGAAAATTGTTGAAGGTTACATGTAATTTTGGATAATACCAATGGTTTATCAGGTGGATACAACGCAGTCTTCCCAACTGCAGATTTAGAACATCATGTGGCAAGTGGTTCTTCAACAAGTTGACAGTTGTGCATGTTTTCATATCTACCATAAGGTGGTAAATAGCATTATATATCAGCTGAATACAATGATAATGACAACACACTTATCCAAATTCATGTAGAGAAGGGTTATCTCCATCATAAAGGTTGGTTCTATCATGACCATGAACCCCATAAATAATATTTCCCTCTTATGGAGCAATGCATTGTACATACATGGTGAGAAAGTGTACATACTCAATGAAACAATCAATAAGTACAGAAATATATTTCCTACCATGCATAAAGAGTAAGATAAAAGTGAGGTCCATGGATGATTCCTCCCATGAGAATCTCCTCATAAAAAACTGCAAAAAGGAAGGATGCATACTCCCCTTGGAACACTCCATCAAAAGGTACGTACTCCCAAGTGACAACGTTGTTGGCCTTAGTGTTAAGGCTCTTGTCATTCCATGACTTCTCTCTTTGACATTCCACATGCCAAAGCCATCCACCAACATGCTGCTATGTGAGAAGCTCTTCCCCTTATGTGGAATCCTCTCCTTTTCCTCCAATGTTGAAGGGTAGCCTCTTTGCACATTGAATGTGCCATTCCCCTCTTTGGAAATATCATGATGAGTATGGATAAATTCCAGTCCATACTCTCCCAATAGTAACCATAGCAAAAAGGACTCTTGCCGCCTTCTTGCATTATCAAAATGCAAATCATGGAGAAATAATACAATAATGAACATGTGATATGTCTCATCAACATAGTACAAACAAGCTCCCTTATACATCATGTGGGAGTTATCCTTCCTCCCAAACCAAGGTACATACATGAGATACATCTCAAACAAAAATACATGTGAATACATGAGACATACCTCAAACAACGGTAAATACATGGACATAAGATTTGGCATATGATGTCCAAACTCTCTTCTTAACACCCATAACAACCATGACTTCTTCTTATGCGTCCTATCATTGAGACATAAGGCATGAGATAAGGAAATATGATTCTTTGGATAGTAGCCATACTCACCCAAAAGCAACCAGCGTAGCCATGATTCTTGCTGGCATGTATCATAGATATTCAAGGGGATTGGAAACCTCTTGCTCCATATTGTCATCCACTCATCCCAATGTGGGTGATGGATCTCATTCTTCAAATACTTGGTATCCTCCCATGGTAGGATACCAACCTCCTCAAATATTTGAAGAACCTTGCACTTCATGAAATGTTGAAGTGCACCTCCAATGGGATCTCTTGGTGAGACCTCCTCCTCATGCATGGCTTTCCAAAACCAATGAGGCCTTGGATATTCTGCAAGTGGAAGTCTCTCTTTGAGTTGTGGCATGCTCATTGAAAAAGTGTCATCTATAGAGGAGAAAATGTTTCTCATCTCAAGATGTCTACCCTTTGTCATCTCTTCCTTCATTGCTTCCTGAATGAAGCTGATATCTGAATGCTCCCATGAGGAATGGGTCCTCCTTTCTTCATTGCTGCTCTTGGACAACACACTGCAACCTTGCTGCTCTAGATTAGTAGTAAGTGATGATTCTGGGTCATGCAAAAACATATTTCCACGATCTTCTAAGAGATTTGCTTCAATATTAGAAAGTGGAAATTCAATCATACCTTGATGGGATTTGTGTACATCTTGTATGGTTGCAAGAGTTCCTTCTTCTACTATGTTGGCTCCCTCAATTTCTGATGTTGAAGGGTGCTATTCTATGGATTCATCAGTTCCAATACAAGTCTCTTCTTCTTCATGCATCTCCAAAATAGTGCATGGGACTCTAGATGTCAAGAGATCAAGATCATCTTGCAAAGGTGCAAGTGGCCTTCCTCTTGAAACAAGTGATCCTGCAGTAAATGGTGGTGAAGGATTCTTTACCTCTGATTTCTTCTTATCAAACTTCTTGATCAACCTTTGAATAAAATCTGCATATGCAGTCACCCTTGCATGAGCCAAATGGTTGAACCACCAATTGTGTGCTTCACCTTGAATGTGCAGCGCTGCAATCTCAACAGCTTCTTTCTCTATTATTGGATGTAGTAGAAAGAAGGAATCCAACTTCCTCCCCCAAGCCTTTGCTGTGCATTAGGATGACCCATAAAAGATAGACAATGGAAATTTATTGCCCTTCATTCTTCTACTGTTGCATGTCCTCCTTTCTTCTTTGAGTTGAATAAACTCTGGAAGAGTTAGATTCTTCTTGATGGCTCTAGGTTGAGACTTGTATTCTGCAAGATATTCACTTAGAATCTCATGATCTAAGTATTCTTCATGTTTTTTGTCTTTGTCTTCTCCTCTTTGAGAATATGAAATGCATGGCCCTTCCTCTTCTTGAAACCCTCTAGGAGTTTCACTGCAACTCTTCTTCTTTGTCTACTTAACCTCCTTAGAGAGGTCCTTTCTGGATTTGAAAAGTGATGAGAGAAATATAATTATCTTAATAATCTTGTTCTCTACTCTTCTTATTTGTGTTATTATTCTTGTAATGGCATAATGACTGGAACTCATAGGCTGAGCCAATATTATGCTTTGATACCACTATAATATCCCCAAATTGGGATTGCTAGCAAGGCATGCCTAAAAAACGCATTCTGTAGGAATGTATACTACAGAAACCAATATCAGCCCTTGGATTCCTTATATATAATAATATAAGACCCAAATCCAAGAGGAAATCAAAATCCAATCAAACTAGGTGAGGTAAACAAGCCTCTCACACCTAGTATGGCTGGAAAATGCCCAAGAATGGGATTGCAGCAATATGTAAACATAATGCTAGAGAAAAAACAAGCTATAACTCATGATATTTTTTAAGAAACACAAATCTATAAATTAGTGTTACACCAGCAACTTATTACACCTTTTATGGTCCCAAAGTTGGGGAAATGCAACAAATAGGGCCATAGAATGGTTGTCTTCAAAAAATAATGCTATAATTGTGAGAAATGGGACTTAGATCCCTTATAATATTCATTATAAATCTCACATATTGAATGGGAGAAAAAACAAATCACTCTAGCCAAGTTAAACAGGTCTCCCCAAGACAATACCTCTCATAAATGCCCTAACCCCATGACTTGTGCACACAGAAAATACTGAGCATGTAAAAACGTTATTTTAGTGAGGTTTTATGCAGAAATTTATAAGAAATGATATATTAGGAGATTAAAAGGATCAATGGATAAGAAAAATGGAGATCCCTTCCTTTTTATACAATAAGAGAATAACCCGACAAGGGCTGCATGAGAGTACAAGTAAAAAATGGCAGATCTGCAGATCTAGATCTGAAATAACATAGTATACTATAGCTCTATATATATCTAGCTGAAAATGTACAAGGATAGAAGAAGAGGCTTTATACAATCTTCTTGGGAGAAGGGTTGGCCCTTTCCCCAAGGGACAAGCTCAAGATCAAGGGTCTTGACCCTGTCACTGCAACACAGAGAGAAATGACACAGTTCCTACAAGGGACTGCACTGTAGGAGATGTAGAGTACATTGGCCACCTGCCAAGATGTAAAATATGCTTATAAATCTTCCTTACAGATCTTGAAAAGAAAGGGAAGCTCCCTCCTCCGAAAGATAAGCTCAGAAAGAGGTGTTGTGATCCTACCACTACAACACCCTGCAACACAACGTTACACTCCTACAAAAATAACACTGTAGTTGAAGGAGGATGCTTGGCCTCAAGCCTGAGTGTGGAAAACTAAAGTACAATTCTCCTCCAAGAGATCACTCAAGGAAGGAGAAGGAATCCTTGAACAAGAATGCCTTATGCTAAACAACATTGCACTCTGCTAAACAGCAAGAGGATGCCAAACAGTCATGCATACCATAAAATCAATAATAATCAAACTAACCTCAAATGGCTACCTTCCTCTTCCTTATAAGATATGTGAGCCTCATCACCTTGGGTCCCACCCATTATGGTTTCCACATGCACATGATCAATCTCCCTCCAAAACTGCATTGTATCTCCATTAAGGCCACTCTCCCTTAACAGTGTTGTTTTATTTGGTCAAGGTTGACCTCTTCAACCTGCTTCATCCCTTTTCACACCTAAGTTTCTTCAATCCAGCCCTCATATGTTTGTCTAGGTTGATCCTTGTTCATATTGAGATTTTTCCATTCCTCTTCATGCATGTTGTTGACTTGGTCAAACTTGACTTTGTCCACATGAAAAAAATCCTTGTTCACACATGAGGGTGTGAAATCCAGATACTAAAGTGATCCCCTTTCACACCAAGAGGGGTTTTATGCTGATTTAAGTTAAGTATGGGTCTCCTCCCCCATTTATTCATCTACTAGGTGCAAAAATAAAAAATCAATATTTCAATTAGCTGCATGCTAATTTAGGAATATTACACATTCTTTGACAAACTCTTATCTTCCTAAATATTTGTCCCTTCCCCAATATCTCCTCAACATTGGAGAGGAATCAACATTGTGCTCTACACTTCACCACTCCAATCCAAACTCATAGCTTATTTTAGGTGGTGGTTGTTGAATTAGGCTTAAATTGAATTCCAAATTTAATTCTGTTGACTTCAACATTTAATTCCGGTAGGTTTATGGCCTTTCAAGGCACTCAAGCTCACCAACCCCTAAGAAAATGGATTTATGTCGTCCACTCCTCCAATCTGACATTTAGAATTACATTCCATTTCTGGGTGGTAATGCTCGTATTCCTTATGGGAATACATCAATTTATTGGTTTAAGATAGGGTGATATTTGATTCTGATTTTGTTGTTAGTTGTCACACAGTTTATTTGGATCATGAATAGGGAATGTCCCTTCTAAATACATTTCTTTACCTGCAACACTAGAAATTTTCTAACTGAGACATGCTTCCTCTTTCCTTGCAACAACATTTCCCTTCCTTCAACATTGACGCATTCTAATTATTTATTATAGTAGTCCAACTTAGTTTAGTGAGTTTCCAAACAGTCCATGGACATTAAAACATTGTATGATCCCAATGGTAGCACAGTGAAGGTGGTTTCTATGAAGATTCTTCCTAGGGGCATAATTCTACCAACTTTGTCACCCTCTTATTGGCTCCTATGGCTAGATTGAATAACAATGACTTGGAATGTGCTTTATTTTACATTAGGGGAATTTTGAGGTCTTGAATCGGCCCCCTAAGAAAAATGTAAAACCAAAATGAAATTTATAAGAACCAATAGGATTCAATATGATAATTTCAACCATGGGGGATATTTCACCATTTTTGGAGTAAAATGGTATAAATATTAAAAATAAGTAAAAAAATAAAACTACTTTTTGAACTCTTATTTTCAACTTATCTCCCTAAGGTTATACTCAAACTTTGAGTGGAAGTACATGTTGGATGCAAAATTTAATTCCTCATCCAAGGTGTACCCACACAGAATACTTTCGATGGACACCGCTACACAAAAAATGAGAAATACATGAGAAAATGTGATTGCAGTCACATTTTTCATGTATTTATCATTTTTTTGTACCAGGGTCCATGGAAGTATGCAACTTGGGTGCTCATTTGATGAGGAATCAAAATTTTCATCCAATTAGTCTTTTCACTCAAATTTTGAGTAAATCCATAAGGAGCTAAGTTGAAAAAAATAGTTTTTTCCTTTTCCCCTCTAAAATTTGATGATGTAATCTAATATTATTTTATTATTTCCACTATTATTTTATAATTTCCTTAGGAGGCACATTTTATCCCTCAAAATTTCCCTAATGCAAGCAAGACATTTCTAGAATTTTTTTTCTTATAAAACTGAAATTAGAACCCAAATCAATAAAAATTGAAATAGGTTGGTTTGTAACCATACCTTCCATTTCAGTCACCAAGGCTTTATGATCTAGTTTCCTATAATCCGATGTTGCATAAATTTAAGGTACATTTTGCACTACCTCATTCACAGATGTTTCCTCTTAGACATGGTACAACTTCTTGTTGGCCTACTAGTGGTGATGATAGTCTATAATCACGCGGTTCTCTCCACATCCCCAACGTTGCAAAGTTTTTCTCTTAGGTTGCTCAATATCTTCTCCTACTTTTCTAATATGCTAATCTCTATTGATAGTAGGGAAAGCTCGCTGGCAGTCACCCTTGGCAGGAGTGGAGAACTTGATATTTTCCCCATATGTCCATGTACAAAAACTAGTCATATCCTTTTTCTTCCAACATTTCCATAATTCATCCCTATGTTTAGGCCTATCATAGAAGTACTTGTATTTTTAGAGGGTTTCCTCCAATGTCCTTCGTTTATCAAATTCAATGCTATCTTAGTAGGACCATCGTGATACATTGAGGTATATTTAAATATTCACTTTATTATCCTTGATATATTGCACATACATCAACAACTCCAAAAATATGTCTATATAGGGATCCAAAGTGATTTTTCCTATCTTATGTTCATTGAAATGCTTAATTTTGTTATCATAATATCTTTGAAAAAGGTACTTCTCAGGAAAATAGATTTCAATTTTTCTCTAAGATAATTCCTTGTCTCTAATGCCTTTGAAATTTCTTAAATATTACCACCATGTAAAAACCTTTCCTTTCAAAGTAAAAATTGTTATCATGGCCTTCACGTTTTAAGAGCAATCATGGAATCTAATGTATTTCCTTAATCCCAAAAAATAGGTTTTTTTCTCTTCAACCTTATTAATTTTTCTATCAAAAGTAGGGGGATTTTATTTCTTGAACTCTTCTAGAATTCAACTCTTCTCACTTCTCCTTTTTTGGTGGTGTCCTTTGGTTGCAACACTAGACAAATTTTCATCTCTTCTTGACTCCCTTTCTGGAGCGTTAAGTGGGGTCTCTCCCCTTATCATGTCTTCACTTGTATTCCTATGACTTTTTCCTAAATTTTTGCATTCTTCCCTATTAGCCTCCAATATATGTTTCCATATTTCTAATGGGATTTTCTTAGATTTATGTCTATCTATATAACTGTCATGATGCTCATTTTGTTTTTGTATTTGCATATCTGACAAGCTCTACAAAATCATAACATTCATATCCACTTAACTTTATTGAGCTCTGAAAATATTTTCATTATATACTTTGCAACTTATTAATTTAGTTCTTAAAATATTGAGGGTCTCCATCCAATTAGAGGGATTTTTATTTGACAATTTTTCCACTAAGTCCTCCTCCCAAGGATGATAGGATCTATACATGTTCTACTCTACCATTATATCACTCATTCCTTTATTTTTTCCTTGAATTGTATCTTTTTATGTGTTTTTACACACACATGACTATTATCTAAGTCAAATATAAACAAATACTTTCACTCATCACCTTAGCATATCTGCACTAAGCATGTTGATTTAAAGCTAGTTGTCAAATCAAATCTCATGCCAGTATGCAAGTTATAAAAAAATAAATATATTAGCAATATATCAAGATTATTATTCACATCAATAGTAAATGTAGAATCAAGATATATCTATTAGTTTAACTTTCATTTTAAAATTTATCTTTTGTGGGTAAGAAACTTTAGGTCAAGTCTTGAACCTTCAATCTAATACCAGTTTGTAACACATCCTCCATCCCCTTGGATTTATTGGGCTATGTAAATCATTACTTGTTCATTCTATCCCAATTCACAAGGTTTTTTATGAAAATGTGGTAGACAAAAACTTAACCTTTCATACTTTGTGGAAATTAATTATGATACCACCATTATGATAAACTCATCTATATATCTCCAGTGATATAGGTTTTATCTTAATCCAATGCCTGGATCATATTCTATGCTCATTAAAAGTTGTTAATTAAAAGGGTCAATGTCATCACAAGGGTGCCATGTGGCCTCCACATATCCTTGCTAGCACAACCATGTCATGACACCATAACAACCACTCCTTTTCATGTTTCTCACTACAGCTTAACAAGTTACAAAAATTTGTTGTGGTTCATCTCCCAGTGAGTAGGGATCCCATATAAAAATCACGATAGGCCAAGAATAGAAACCATCTCAACTAAACTAGTTGTATCATGAACCCTTAGTGGTGATTTCAAGTCTGGGAAGGAAGGGGACACACAATTGTTTAGATTCATAGATAGGGGAGAGTTTGTTTGGTTATAATCCTAATTATGCCCCCCTAAACATTAAACCAATAACATGAGTGTGACATCCCTTTTTTCTACCCCTCTTGTAAATGTAACTATGAATTGTAATTAATGTGATCTATGAGGAAATAAAAATAATTACTGGGCTAGGGGAGTGGACATTTCCTAAGGAAACAAAGGAATATGTCAATCTTGTCACTTTAGACAAGAATTCACTACACTCACCACCAGATGCAAAGGTAATTACATCCGGAGAACAGACACTTGCAACTTTGCAAGATATTCTTGAGCTCTTGACACATAGAGTCCCATGTATGATTCGGGAGATGCATGAGGAGGAGGAGGAAGATTCCAGTGTTGGTACACTTGGAGAAAGGAAACCATCACTCTTAGCAGCAGTTGGAGACACTATTGTCTCGGCTGGAGGATTTCTTGTGTTTTGGAAAGAGGTTCCCACACATCAGTTGATCCAAGGTATGCATGAAATTTCATCACATATTGTTTCAATAGATCTTATTGAAACTTATGAGGACATGCGATCAGGGCCAATGCATAACCAAGGGTTGGAACATAGTGTTGATTTGAAGCAACTATCACATCATAGAGGATTCTTGATCTAGTCAAGGAGGAGATTAAGAACTGTCCCAACTCATCATTTTTGAGCTACATTCAACCCTTTGAGTTGAAGTGTAGAGTTTCAGAAAGTTGGATTAGCATGATCCTATGTACAATGACTGGTTATGAGATAAGTATTGTGCCTTGCTTTGAGACAACTCATGTATTACCATGCAGATCTACAACGATGTCACTTAGTAGCTGTGATAAAGAAGGGGCATCATCATTCTTGGAGCATTATGAATGTAGCTTCATTCATGAAGCAATGGAGGTAAAGATGGTAGATGGTAGACATCTTGAGATGAGAAATATTTTCTCCTTTCTAGGTAACACTTTCTCAATGAGCATATCCTTTATCAAAGAGAAACTTTTACCTGCAGCAGATCCAAAACTTCATTGGTTTTGGAGGGCCTTTGGTGAAAAGATAATCTCATTAATAGATCTCATTGGAGGTGCACTTCAACATTTTATGAAGTGAAAATTTCTTCATCAGTTTCGGGAGGATGGTATTCTACACAGGGAGGATACCATGATTATGCAGCACATCATTCACCATCCACATTGGGATGAGTGGATGAGGATGATAAGCAAGGGGTTTCATGACCACTTGTATATTTATGACATGGGCTAGCAAGCTTGGTTATGTTGTTTGCCCTTGGGATATTTTTGTCGCTACCCAAAGGCTCTTATTTCTTTGATCCATGCCTTGAAAAACACTTATGAAATGAAGGAGGAATTGTTGTGCTGGATGCTCTTGGGTGAGTATGGTTACCACCCAATAGCTCATATTTTTTAGATTCATGCCTTGTATATCAATGTTAAAATTCAGCAAAAGAAGGCAAGTTCATTCTGGTTTCCCTTGAGAGAGTTTTTCCACCACATGACATCTCCTGTGTCTATGTGTTTTGTATTGGGTAAATCTTGGCATTATTCTCTAATGATGTGTATTGATGGTGTTCATTTGTATTGGGCTGATGTGACATTCCACATGCCTATCAATTTTTTTTTGCTCCATGATGCACATGAGGAGGAGAGAAAGCAGCAAGATCTCTTGTTGCTTTGGTTGCTTTTGGGGGAGTTTGGCTTGTCCATATTACATGGAGGAGATGGAGGATGGCAGCAAAGGGCCTTACTCCAGTGGAAACTATTAGGAGAATATAGTTTGACATATTTGTCTACCCATATTTCTCCTTTTTATTCTTTTGCATGATGTTGGAATGATGCTTGGATCCAACAAGGCCAACAGGGCTAAGGATGAGAGCATATCAATGCTCAATCAAATTCATGAAGCATGGGATGGAGAGTTGTATTTTGAGATGGGGATTTTCCTTTGTGGAAAGAGCCACTTTATTTTATGTATCTCATGTATTAATAATTAAGTTGGAACTCATATGGTTGTCACTTGGTACTTCATGATGGAAGGAGGACATCTAACCATACAGTTGGAGGTCATTCTATATGTTTTTGAAAGACAAATTTGGAACCAAACATGCATAACACATTGCAACAAATGGAGGAAGCCTTCCTTATGTGGATGCCATTGGGAGGGGAATAGATGGCTTTGCATCTACTTTTGGAGTTGCTTGAGGACAAGCAATATTTTTCTGGGGGGTGGGGGGCTGTAATATTCCCAAATTTCCACATCATATTTGGAATATTAGAGTCCTTGAATTTCTTAATAAATTAAGTAAATAAAAGGGTGGAGGGACCCACAAACCCCAAATATGAATAAAATCCACTTTTAATGTGTGTGTGGATATTCTAGATCTAGATCTAAAACATGGAGTCGTGGAGCAGCTCTATTAATGGAGATCATGTCTCATTTGTGAGATAGATTATGGGGGATGAAACAGTCAAATAAGATCATGGATATTAAATATAAAATAATAAGGATCTTTGATATGGCCAACTGAGACCATAATGCATTCAAAGAATATCATTAAGCACTTATGATAAGATAGTGGAGGAAGTGATGCATTTAATGCATGCATTATGGAGAGGGTGATCACCCCATATGAACATGATGGAGGACATGGATCATGCTGATTCAGTCAACTTTGAACAAATCAATAGCGCAGTCAAACATGGAGACTTTGTCCACATGTACAATGCAGATTTGGAGTGGGCCCAAGCTATGGAAGTCTCATGCATATAATGAAGGTGAAGGGACAATGGAAGGCATGTTTTGGATTATTCATCTCTTGATCTGTTTAGATCTAGATTTGTCTAAGGACATTTCTATGAAAAATTGGGTTGTTTAGCAAAGTTTGCAGGGTGTTCCTGAGTGGAAATCCCACCTCTTTATTTGAGTAGCTCTGGAAAGAGGTTTTTTCTTCATTACTTATTAGGGATTGGTGCCATCTTCAAGAAGCTGTTTCTAGCATTTAGCTAGGAAACCAGTGGAGGATTCATCCTACGACTTTGTTCTTCAGATCTAGCCTTTCAAGAGCAACAGATCTATATCCGGCATTTAGGCCATTGGGTTTTACCTCCATGTAGCAACAGTCCCTTCAAGGATTGAGTAGCTCAGACTTGTATATATATTGGAGGAAGGAAGTTTCTAATATTTCAGCTATAAATCCTATGAGGGATAACCTCCTCACATTGGATCTATTGTTTCCATCACTCATGAGCTGATTTGACACATCTAGCAGTAGGCTGAGGAGCCTCCCTCTCTGACAGAGAAGTTTTCTGAAGCTTTTTTTCATGAAGCATCTATTTTCAGTGGAGGATATTGGAGGAGCTATATCTTGAGATTTTAGCCCAAGGATCTAGTGAAGGGATCAACCCTTCTTGTAGAGATCTGATTGTGCATCATTGCAGACATCATATTATTAGATCTAGCTTCAGATCTACATTCCCAGTAGCATATATATGAAGCCCTAAGAGGAAGGTTATCTTAGACTTACAGATATGAGAAATACCTTCATGGTTATCTTGGGAATCCATCATTGAGCCCAACTCTACAATTTCAGCACCATCGAAGCTCCCATTCTACCTAGATCGAACTTTCTATCTTACAGGAAGTTGCATTCCCTACATTTGCAAAAGAGATATTGTAATTTACCTACCAACGGAGCAGCAGTTACGCAGTCCCTCTTGGGATATCATTGCAGGGTCATTCTAGGCTACTTTGTGGCTTGATTGTCTCATATTTTAAGCACTGTTGTACTTGCTTTTTCACCTCCAAAATAATAAAATGGCTCATCTATTTCTGTGCATTCTAATGTGTATTTAGATTTATTGTTTACTTTGATGTAAGTCTCATATTGTGTTTTAGTATTACTGCATTCTCCCTTTTGGGATATTACACTTGCATATATTTTTCACTGTGAATGAAGAAAGGCGATGTTATGTGTTATGGCAGTGAATGTATTAGCACTGTTAACGGAGCAATATGTTATTGTTGTTTTCCTACAATGAGATTTTGGTGAGATGTTCTCATGGTCATGAGGGACTTGTTGTTAGGGCTCTATATCACTAGTATAGTCCCTTATTATTGTTAATGTAACCCCCTTATTGTTATTATTGTACCCTTGTAACCCCCATTTTGTTATTATTGTGCCCTTAAATTATTATTGTTAGGTCGGCTAGGATTACATTGTGGCCCACTAGGATTACATTATGGCTCCATGGACTCCTATATATAAAAAGGAGGTTTTGTAGATTGTATCATCCAAGAATTGTTCATTTATGTAATGTATTGGAGGTTTCCCCCTCAAAGTGGCTTATTTCTAAGGCATTGATATCTCTTTTCTTCTATTTTTGGAGCTGGTTACATAACATTTGGTATCAGAGCTTTGGATTTTAGGGTTTTGCTGCTCCAAACAGGTCATCGTGGAATTTTCGCTATAGCTTTTTTTCTACAAAGTGTAAAAAGCTGAAATTTTTAGGGTGCTAATCTGAAATCCTGAGGAAGATTTCCTAAAAATTTCAGAGCTTGGTTCGCAATATTCTCAGAGCTATGATCTGTGGAAGTTAGGTCTTGTTTCAGGCTCCTAAACAAGTCATCATGGCATTTGCACTATAACGTTTTTTCTACTAAGGTTCAGATTCTAAAATTTTTAGGGTGCGAAGCTAAAATCCAAAGGAAACTCATAAAAAAATTTTAGAGCTTTTTTCGTAATATTTTTGGAGATATGATCTTTGGAAGGTAGTGCTTTTTCAGGCTCCCGAGTTTCATCTCAAAGAGGTGATCGTGGGAAAATATTCATAACTCTCTCTCTGAGCATCAGATTGGAGTGCCTTAAAAAGTGGTCACAATTACACGGAATTTATTTTCTTGGCTATCAATTTCATATCTGAAGGACGAAACAGTGACACGTGGCAAGTCGTACAAGTTCACTCTACTCAACTAGTCCAAAATTGGGTCATTGTGGTAGATTGGACATAACTTTGTCTTGAAGAATCCAAATTAGATTAGACCTGTGGAATTTGAAAGAAGCTTCAGAGGGCTACTACAGGGCTGAATTTTAGATATTGAATATTTTCAATTACAAAGATAATTAAATTTCAATATCAAGCTCCTCAAAGCAAGTAAAAGGTGTGTATTTGTTTTTCTGAATTGCATAACTCTTGTTTGAAGAATCAAGTCTAATTGATTCCAAGGGCATATTGTAGAATAGATATCAATATTGAATTCTAAAATGGCCCCTAAAAAGAATTCAACACCCATTAAGCCTTTAGAAGGCTCTACTATGGCTCATGAAGACAAATAATGGCAACATGACATATCAAAATTACAAGAGCAAGTACAACAAATTTTGCTCTCGCAAAAAACAACAAAAAATGAAATGGAAGTTTTGAAGAAAGGCATGGAAGCTAAGATGAATGGTTTGGAAGCTAATATGGATGGCATGGAAGTGGGCATGGAAGCTAATATGGATGACATGGAAGCTAAGATCAATGAAAAAGTGAAAGACAACATGGAAAACATGAAGAAGGATATAAAAGTAGACATCAAAGGTTTGGCAAAGTTGATACAAGAAATGTTTCCTAATGGTGAAAAGATAGTAGAGGAAACTCATGATGAGAAAAAAATAAATGTTAATCATGATTTCATAAACTCTACTGTTGGAGGGAAGAACCACCATATTCCAAAAATGGATATGAGGAAGTTTGATGGAAAGGATCCTGTAACATGGATACTACAGATGGAGCAATATGTTGATCTCCATAATGTGAAAAACACACAAAAGGTACGCATTGCAACTTTACATTTAGAACAAAATACATTTGTATGGTATCGATGGCTTTGCTCCCATAAAAAAATTGTCACTTGGTCAATTTTTACGGAGGAAATGATAGCACATTATGAGGATACAAAGAGCAACAACTTCTTTAGCCAATTGATAAATCTCAAACAAAAGGGTTCAGTGGGGGAGCACATTGAGGACTTCCAAAAATTGAATATAAGGGTAATTGAAATTTCATAGGAACACAGGATTGATCTCTTCATAGGTACTTTAAAGGATAACATCCAACATGAAGTTCGCATTTTGGAACCTGATTCATTGGAGAAGGCATTCAGGGTGGCAAGAAAAATTGAATGTAAAATTATGGTGACAAGGAAGCCTACCACTCACTTCTATAAAGAGGGAAGTGTTGCTACTCCTAGATTTCCACAACCTACAAGGTTGACACCACAACAATTGGAAGAAAAAAGAGAAAAAGGGCTTTGCTATAGTTGTGATATCAAATACACTAAAGGTCATAAGTGTGCTGAGAAGAAATTATTTTACATAGATTGTGAAGAGGAAGAAGAAAATGAACAAGAAGAGGATATACACCAGGAACCAGCCCTAGAAGAGGAAGAAATGAATGCGACCATATCGTGTAATGCACTGGCAGGAATTACCACTCCTCAAACTCTCAAGATAAAAGGACAAATCAAGAAGAAAAAGGTAATAGTGTTGATTGATTCGGGTAGCACCCATAATTTTATTCATTGTAAGGTAGCCAAGGAATTAAATTGTTTCCTATACCCAGCACCAGAATGTCAAGTGATGGTTGCAAATGGAGGAACTATAAATTGCTCGGGAAAATTCCATAATATCAAGCTAACCATGGGGGAATATGTATTGACTAGTCCAATGCTTTCCATTCCTATGGGAGGTGTTGATGTTGTACTAGGAGTACAATGGTTACAATCTTTGGGGACGGTCGCTTTTAATTTTCAAGAACTTTTCTTGAAATTTTTTTCAGAAGGAAAGGAATTCGAATTACGAGGTATTGCAGGGAAGCTAGGAAGGATAATAATCTCTAATGTCATGAAAAAGCTTATAAATAACGAACAACAAGGCGTAATTGCACAATTATGCTCACTAGAAGTTCCAACATCAAAATAATCTATTTCCGCAGATCTCCAACAAGTCTTGGAGAATCATTCCAAGGTGTTTGAAACTCCCAAAGGACTCCCATCTATTTGTGATCATGATCATGCTATTCATTTGATTCCAAGAAGTTTTCCTCCAAACATCATGCCTTATAGATATCCTTATGTCCAAAAGAGCGAAATTGAATGTATGATTGCAGAAACGTTAGAGGCAGGTATAATTCAACCTAGTCAAAGTTCTTTCTCTGCTCCTGTAGTATTGGTACACAAGAGGGATGGATCATGGTGAATGTGTCCAGATTATAGGGAGCTCAATAAGCTCACCATTAAAGATAAATTTCCCATTCCTGTGATTGATGAATTATTGGATGAATTACATGGAGCAATTTATTTTACCAAGTTGGATCTTCGCTCAGGATATCATCAAATTAGAATGAAGACTGAAGATATTCCAAAAACAACATTTCGAACTCATGAGGGTCATTATGAATTTTTGGCCATGCCTTTTGGCCTTACCAATGCACCTTCTACATTTCAAGGGTTGATGAATTCCATTTTCAAACCCTTCCTTAGAAAATTTGTGCTAGTATTTTTTGATGATATACTAATCTACAGCAGGTCTTGGAAGGATCATGTTGAACATGTTGACAGGGTGCTCAAACTATTGTAGGATAAAAAATTATATGCAAAAACATCGAAATGTTTCTTTAGAGTAAAAGAGGTGTAATATCTGGGTCATATTGTATCTCACGAGGGTGTTAAAGTAGACCTTAACAAAATTAAAGCCATTAAGGAATGGAAAGTCCCCACAACCATAAAGCAGTTGCGAGGATTTCTCGGGTTAACAGGGTATTATCGCAACTTTGTTAAGAATTATGAGAGAATAGAAGCACCTATAACAATATTATTGAAGAAAGATGCATTTTCGTGGACTCCTGAAGCAACTAAGGCCTTTTAACATCTTAAAGAGGCAATGTGACTAGCACCGGTCTTAGCTAGGCCAGACTTCACAAAAACCTTTATTATGGAATTTGATGCCTTAGGAAATGGAATTGGTGCTATTTAAATGCAGGAAGGAAGACCCATTGCTTTTGAAAGTCATCCAATCAAAGGAAAGTATTTACAGAAACCTATTTATGAGAAGGAAATATTAGCAATATTGCATGCACTAAAGAAATGGTGAACTTACCTAATGGGAAGACACTTCAAGGTAAAAACTAATCATGATAGTCTTAAACACTTTTTGGAACAAAGAATATCTTCAGAAGAGTAGAAAAAATGGGTCACAACGATGTTGGGTTATGACTATGAAATAATCTACAAAAAAGGAAAACTTAATGTTGTTGCAGATGCACTCTCAAGAAAGAATGAAGAGGTGGAAGAATTGCTTTTTGCCATTTCTATTATCCAACCAGATTGGATAACCGAAGCAAGAGATGAATGGAAGAAAGAAAAAGATGTATGGACACTCATTCAAAAGTTGCAGAAAGACCCTAGTACATCGGATACATTTAGTTGGAAAAATGATTCCTTATGGTACAAATATCACTTGTATCTTTGTAAAAATTCCCAACTAAAACAAAAGATTCTTCTGGAATTGCACACTTCTCCTTTAGGAGGACACTCAGGATTTTTAAAAACTTACCACAGGGTGAAGAAAGATTTTTTTTGGGATGGCCTTAAATCTGATATTCAAAATTTTGTGACGGAATGTTTGGTTTGCCAGCAGAATAAAGTTGAGAAAATTAAGACCTCAGGACTTCTACAACCTTTATCCATTCCAAGTCAATGTTGGGAGGAGATTTCAATGGATTTTATCATAGGTTTACCCAAGTTTGAAGGAAAGAGTGCCATCATGGTGGTAGTTGATAGACTTACCAAGTATGCACACTTTTGTGCATTATCTCATCCATTTAAAGCAAGTACGGTTGCTACTACATTTATGGACAGAATTCAAAAGCTACATGGAAGCCCAAGGGTTATTGTGAGCGACAGAGATCCCATTTTTACTGGAAATTTTTGGATGGAGTTATTTTCTTGTTTGGATACTCAATTAGCTCATAGCTCATCTTATTATCCTCAATCTGATGGTCAAACTGAGATAGTAAATAAATGTTTGGAAGGATATCTTCGTTGTTTTGTATCTGATAAACAAACACAATGGGTCAAGTGGTTACCTCTCGCTGAATGGTGGTATAACACTTCCTTCCATACTGCAGCAAAAATGACCCCATTTATGGCACTTTATGGATATCATCCACCATCCATCACATCATCCTTAAGGGAAAATTCGAAGGTTCAAGTAGTGGAAGATCACATCGAGCATTAGCAAGAAGTTCTCCAACTCTTAAAGGATAACCTGAATTTGGCACAAAATCGAATGAAACAACAGGCAGATCAACATCGCAGCGAGAGAAGTTTTGATGTAGGAGATTGGGTATTTTTACGGCTACAACCATACAAACAAATGCCCCTCAAGCAAGCTAAGAAGGATAATAAATTATCGCCAAAGTACTATGGTCCTTACAAGGTGTTGCAAAAGATTGGTACTATGGCATACAAATTGGAGCTTCCTGCTTCTTCGCGAGTACATCCAGTTTTCCATGTTTCATGCTTAAAGAAGGCTATAGGTGAAAATCTTCCAGTTCAAACAGTATTGCCAGAACTTGATGGGGAAGGGAAAATCATATTGGAACCTGAAGCAGTCATGGAAAAAAGAACTCGACAACTACGGAATCGATCAATTTCAGAGTATCTCATCAAGTGGAAGAACTTACCCACTGAAGATTCTACATGCGAGGATGAGAATTTTATACAGAAGCACCCAGAGCTACTCAAGCGTTGAGGACAACACTTTTTTGAAGGAGAGGGGCATGTTAGGTCCCTATATTACTAGTATAGTCCCTTATTGTTGTTAGTGTAACCCCCTTATTGTTATTAGTGTACCTTTGTAACCCCCATTTTGTTATTATTGTGCCCTTAAATTATTATTGTTAGGTCGGCTAGGATTACATTGTGGCCCAATAGGATTACATTATGGCCCCATGGACTCCTATATATAGAAAGGAGGTTTTGTAGATTGTATCATCCAAGAGTTGTTCATTTATGTAATGTATTGGAGTTTTCCCCCTTGAAGTGGCTGATTTCTAAGGCGTTGATATCTCTTTTCTTCTATTTTTGGAGCTGGTTACACAACACTTGCAGATCCCCATGGTTGTTGATACTTTCCAAATTTACAAAGTTATTTACATGTTTATGTATGGTTTTTTGTTGTGCTAAAATAAACTATTATAGTGTGAATTATATTTTTTGTATGCAATGGATATAATGGATATTTGACTATTTAAGAATAGTTTTTTTCTATTTTGGTGAAAGAATGAGATTGATTCAATGTATGATTTATCAGTGGATTTGATAGTGTTTATTGGGATACATTTTATGATACAATATGATGCAAGTATGTTTGGATTCACAAAGCAGTGTTATATATGGCTTGGCTTGTTTCAGTGCCTAACTGTAGGCATGGTGATAGACCTATTAGTTGTATAATTTCTGGGATGCAATTGTTCGAATGAGGGATCCATTCCTGTATAATTTTTTTTTTACAATAACACTAGGCTTCAACGAAAGCTATGGTTGATCCCCTTGAAGTTCTTGGAATTCTATGTCTAAGTATCATAGAGAATCAACTTTGTATCCATGGTAATATAAGTCATTGGCATGTTTTTGTATCTAATTTGAATGCATTTTAGGCCTAGCGGATGTATCCAAGGGTGCAAGCATATAGTCAGTTTACATTTGTGAATTTTTGGGAATGAACCAAACTTAAAATAATCTAGATATCTCATAGAGAAAGAAATTAAGTGTTAATATCCAGTTAGGGCCCCACTTAGGAAGAGTTCATTGTTGTATTGTTGGTATGTGAATCTAGGACCTAGGTGATCTGGGAGGTTGCATCTAGTGAAAAGTAGTGGCGGTATGGATATGAGTCAAGTCACATTTACATCTTTGTCGATATTACCAGGGTGTGGCCCATCCTGGTGGAATTTTCATGCTAGTACGGATTAGAATGGAGCCATATATCATAGAATGTGAAGTACATCTAAGGTGGGGTCATCATGGTGGTTTATTCACATGAGGACCAAATGTTCTTTGAATAGGTGGTAATTTGGAGGTATAAGGGTTTCATAGGATTGCCAATGTGCAAATTCCATGGACACCCATATTTCCCCATAACCAGATACAAATGAAAACACTACATTACATGAAAGGGTCTCCTCTTGGGACCCGTGACTTGGGTTGAGGTGGCATGTGCTAAAAA
The DNA here is from genome assembly GCA_034641835.2 of Pinus albicaulis. Taxonomy (NCBI): domain Eukaryota; kingdom Viridiplantae; phylum Streptophyta; class Pinopsida; order Pinales; family Pinaceae; genus Pinus; species Pinus albicaulis. The sequence continues at coordinate 660,901,611 of CM076583.1, read as the reverse complement.
TGCATAGCTATCTCTAGATGGACGTGATGAAGTTGATGCAAGTAATGTTGTGAAGCCATTTCAGTCTCAAGTGGGTGTCATGTGCAAGTATCTTAATAATGTGGGAAGTGTTAATTGCTCAAATATTTAAAAGGCCATAACTCCCAATTTAGGAGTCATATTGGGATGTAATTTATATTCCAAAAAATACCTTGACAACTCGAATGCAATTGTAGTGTTTTTTTTTTTTTTTTTTACGAAGTCTATAAAGAAGGATTTTTGTAACTCCATCCTCATAATGGGCCATGGAGGTAGAGTTAATTAAAATTAACACCTCACATGCTCAAGTATTCCAAGGAGCTAGGAGGGAGCATTATGGGGTGGTATCAAGGTGTGCACATTAAAGACTTGGATTGAATGGGCCTAGGATGATAAAATTAGAATTTATTTATGGAGTGTGACATTTAAAGGATGATTGTTTTCAGTGTGCTAATTATAGGATTTTGACAAGTGATTTTGTTCTATATTCATATCTGTGTTGATATTAGAATTATTAAGTGATAAAATGTTGGCATGACAGATTTTTAATATGCTATTTTGTTTTCTAACTTTTGGAGCGGGGTCCCTCAGGATGTAGTTTTGGGTTAATTTTGTCTATGTTTTGTTGTATGTGCTACACGTAAATAGTCAAAGGGGGAGGTCAAAGTCCCTTAATAATTGTAATGGGTTTAAAGGGAAATCCCATGAGTATCAAACCATGGTTTGAGAACATGGTATGTGCACGTCTATGATATTATAAATATGCAAGGATTGATTCGAGTAAGGATAATATTGCATATTAATATATTTTTAATGTTTTGATCTTAGTGTTACACCAATTTTTGGTCATCTAACCTGTTACTATTAGATGAACCAAAGTACATCAAGTAAGACCAATTTTACCCTACGTAAAATTGCTTTCACTATAAAAAATAACTTAGTAATCCATAACTTATTAAGTTGTTTATGGTCTAAACAGGAAACCCCATGAGGAATAATTGAATAAATCCTTATTTGTTTGATTTTCCTCAAGAAATAATTAGTTAAAAAACAGTTTGATTAATATTATTGGTCATATTTAACCCAAAAAATGAAAATTATTAGATAAATCATTATTTATCTTATTATTTTCTAGGAATAATTATTTAAAACATTATTTAAATAATATTCCTTGTTAAATTTGACTAAATCGTTTATAAATAATTGAATAAATCACTATTTATTTAATTATTACTAAAACACATTCTTAAAGTAATAAATAAATCATTTATTTATTTATTATTTACAAATAAAGGGATTTTACCAAATCCAAATTCTTTTTCCCTCCAACAAATATAATAAAATATTCCATAAAGTTGGATCTACATTTGGTTAATAATATTTTAACTATGCACCAATATCTAGACTAACTCAATATTTTTTTATAAATAGAAGGGGATTACCATTCACTTAGTACCTTTTTTTGCCTAAAGATCACTTTGGAACTATACTTTTGGTTTGACTTTGATCGTCCATCATTGTCATATTTTTCTATCTTTTTTCTTGTGAACTCCCTTTCAGTTCCATTTTTGTCTGGGTTTTCTACACCATCAACAGAGAGAGATATTAGATCTGAAGTGCTGAGGACATACAAGAACCCATGCCATTGAGGGGGACTGGTAACATATTTCTATGTTCCCTTCCCAGGCGTCATAAATACAAAAATTCTTTAAAAATATGCTTGTCTTATTTATTGGATGCATGGAGCAAATCTTTCTTTTTATTTTCTCTTTAATGTCTTTAACTCCATAGATCTAGATTTTGTAGCATTTATCTTGGTCAACTAACTGCATATATAAATAAATTGGCAGAAATATTTGATGTTAGGGTTGTTTGTTATGCACAGCTAAAGTGAGTTTTTTTCGTACGCTTGTGAATAGAATTCACAGAAACACTGAGTCTGGGTTTGTCTGGGTAGAAAAGCTCTTGTTGGCTATGTGCATGGAGTCCTAAGTCCTAAGCTTCGTGAAAAATCTATTGTTGTGTGAGTAGAAGGTAGATTGTACTGAGTTAAAATATTCCTTAATAAAGAAGACATTTTGGTGAACTTGGATTCTTATGTGATTTTCTTATCTGTTATTTGTTGTCAATGTGAATTTTTTATGTTATTGCGTATTTACTTATGCTAATGGTTAATTGCATCTATGCATGAAGCAGTCAATGTTAAATGAGTAGATATGAATGAATTACACTGTGCACAAAATATATTAAGTATTCAGTGGTAATCTACAGAAGGGTTATGTTAGGGCCCTATAAATTTTTATAGGGTCACTTGATTATAGCAGATTATTATTATATTTCATATGTTGTAAATAATATTCCATATTGTAAATTATTTCCAGAAAAGGAAAAAACCATAAGAAAAATAAAAAAATATGCTTGCAACTCAAAATGCAGCATTAGAGGATAATTAAGTATGTTTAGATTAAATTAATCAGATCATTTAAATGTGATTAAATAAATTGTAATAAGGATTTGGAACTATATTTTTATTTTATTATTAAGTTGAACGCAAAAAAAGGCACATCCCGACAAAATTGTTTTCTCACATACAGTTAAAGGGCTCACTGTTATCCACCAAACAATCCTCCCATTCTCCAAATCAGCAACGCACATCTGTTTTTGGCCCCCCATCTTCATCCTCACTTTACAGCCAAGGATGGGGGAGGGGGTTTGAAAAATATGTTTTTCCCCCATCTGGTCCCATGCTACATGTCACCTTCACCATATTTCGCACCCCCCCTTCCTCAAACCACTTACCATGCCCGACCCCCTCTGAAAACTCTCCTCCTCATCCCTTTCCCACTTACTGTTCGATTCTCGCACTTTCCTTCTGCACTCATGCATCAATTATTTATAACAACGATGTGTCTCCACATCACCCCCCACCTCCATGTCACCTCCCGCCTCCATATCATATGTTCATTTCATGGCTAGTTAAAACTATGTTTTTCCCTATACAAGACAGTAATTTTAAACATGGTTTAAAAAACACTAAGAATGAGTTTTAAAAAATTGAAAGAGGGTTTTGTGGATAACATCAACGTATACAAAAACCTCTCTCATTTTTCTAACAACTATTATTTTTTGGGATATTCAGAGAAATCTTTGCAGACATATTTTCCCATATTTTCCTGTTTTTAGCCAATATTTTCAAATACGAATTTGGCACAAGTGGAAATGAAATTTTCAAACACTGAAAGAGGTTTTCATTGATAAAATATGTAGGTACAAAAAAATATCTCCATTATTTCACATAAATTATGGTTTGGGAAATTTGAAAGAATATTTGAAGGCCCATTTTCCATAAATGTCCTACTTAGTCATATTTTTGAAGAGCATATTGTGGTCAATCAGTGATGAATATTGAGAAATGGGAGGAGCTTTACGTTCCTAATATTCCAAAATATAAAACACCATCTCACTATTTACACAGGTATTACAGAATGAGAGAAACATTCACATCTTCACAGCCTATTGTTCTGACTGTGCAAAGTCTTGTTTTAGACATCGTTTTGCACAGAATATTGTGAACGACTAGAGAAGAATTTTTGGAAACTGAGAGAGGTATATCTCATGAAAATATTAATCTACAATAACCTCTTTCACTTTATGCATATCTATCTCTGAAGGAGATATTAAAAGGGATAACTGGACCCTATTTTTCAGAAATTCGGGAGGAAAAATGTCAAACACAGTTAGTGACTTGGATGGCACCTCATTAAATTAGAGTTTCTATCAAATTCGAATTGCTCTTCTTTGTCACTAGAAATCCAAAAATATAGTGCCAAGTAGATTCGTTAGTTTTTAATTTCCTATGTTTCATTTCAGTTTGTGTAACATAGTTAGAGATATTTGTAATAAATCTTCATATTTTTTAAATATATGTTAGTTTAGAATTTGTATAAATACTTCACCATTTGAAGTAATAGATGTTGGAATTTGTAATGAGGAATAATACCATTCATTATAAAGTTGTTGACTAAGTTCAAGTGACCATTTTCAAGTAATAGAAGATGAGTTAATTCAGGATTCATGTGGTGGACAAAATGGTGTTGTTTTTCTTCTGTTAATGTGTTTATCCATTGTTTTTTCTTTCTCTAGAAACCTGGAAATCTTAATTGTATAATAGAAACCGTGATGAACAGGATATGCTAATTAGAAAACCTTATTATGGTTGTTTGCAATTTACATGCTTTCCATTGAAGTCAAATTGAAGAATACTTATTTTCTTTTCAAACTATACTAAATTCCATATTTCTTCCACTTCCATAATTATTTTAAAACCCTAAAAGATCCAAAGTAGTGCAACCTAACTTGCCTTGCTTCACTCAAGCTTGATACTTATACAAATTGATCACCACAAGCCTCTTTGACTCCATTTCCCAATGGCCTTCCCTTTCTATTCCAACCAAACCAATTAAGAAAACAAAATCTGAGCCCATTAACTAGCATAAAATTCACAAACAACAAATTTAAATTTACAGAGAGATCCCTCTTTGAAGCTGGAAGGGCTAGATCCCATCTTCCAAAGAGGTTTTGATGTTAACTCCGAGATTTTTTCTTCAGCCTTGATATTACAGAGTGATAACATAGTGGCAACCATACTGGGGAGAATTATTTTTTATCTTCCTCAGAAAAGTGTATAAGTTCCAGATCTGAGTATTGATGGTGGATAGTGATCAAACACAAGAAGGTCGAATTATTCACCTGACGACTCCATGTTCAAACTATGCATAGCTTCAAACATTTCAGGGTGACTCCACTATTAGTGAATATGTGTTTCACAACATTCATGGTGATTCCACTACACGTTGATCACATTTATTGCTAAACAAGATGAAAAGGTACATGGAAAATCCTCTATCTTATGAAGTTTTAAAATAATTCAGGGATGAGTTAGCAGAGTTTCAAATTGAGTAAAAATTTTTAACAGTCTTGTTTCGTTTTTTGAAATCGGTCAAATTTTCTTGTCAAAGTAAAATTTGTTTTCTTGAGTTAGTTGTTGAAACATTCAAGAAGGGTATTGAACTTTTGGATTTTCAGATTCAGTCATGTAATTTCCAAGATCCTAAAAAATTCTTGGAAAATCCTCCTTCTCCAAAGCAAGAGGAGATTGTATTTCCTTTTGGTGAGAATTATGTTTTCAAGTATAGGACTGAAACTGTAGAGTTAGAATTAGGGTTTAACCTTGATGAAATCATCCATGATCGATTGTTCATTGAATACCTGAAATCGAACATAATAAATCATGATTTTATTGATCCTATAGTAGACTACATGGAGGTTATTTTCAACTTAAGTGTTCAACCATATTTTCACTATAAGGACCAGATCCATAAATAGTTTCCATTACTTGTTACAGTTTTGATTTTGTGGATGAAAATTCAACTTCTCCTTTTGATTATGCTAACAAGTCGTCAAGTATTCCACTTGTTTCAGCAACTACTTGACAGGCTTCATTGAAATTTTTGTATTACCTGATTCAACATTATTTTCAGCAGTATAAGGTAGGTAGAAGTGTGAAAATAAGCTTAGTAATTTGATCAATTTTCCAAGAATTATTTCAAGTTTTAGTTTCATATTGCATTTCAGATTTCAGTTCAGTGTGTTTTAGATTTCAGTTTGCAGAAAGGTTTTGATTTCAGTTTGAGATTTTCAATCACAGATATTTTAGGATAGAGCATGTTGCAGGATTGGGATCATCCCAATGGATCAGGCTAATAGTCTGTGGTGTTCTTGGCATATTATATCGAGAGTGCCATCCTTAGCTAGAGCCTATGTTAGGGTCCTATAAATTTTTATAAGGTCAATTGATTATAGCAGATGATTATTATATTTCAAATGTTGTAAATAATATTCCATATTGTAAATGTTAAGTCCCTATATTAATAGTGTAGTCCCTTATTATATTAGTGTAGCCCCCCTTATTGTTATTGTTGTACCCCTATAATCCCCATATTGTTATTATTGTGCACTTACATTATTATTGTTAGGTCGGCTAGGATTACATTGTGGCCCCACTCGGATTATATTGTGGCCCCATGGACTCTTATATATAGAAGGAGGTTTTGGTCATTTGTATCATCCAAGAATTGTTCATTCATGTAATGTATTGGAGGTTTCCCCCTCGAAGTGGCTTATTTCTAAGGCGTTAAAATCTCTTTTCCTCTCTTTTTGGAGCTGGTTTCACAACATTTGGTATCAGAACTTTGAGATTCTAGGGTATCGCTACTCCAAACAGGTCATCGTAGTATTTTTGCTATAAATTTTTTCTACGAAGGTTCAGAAGCTAAAATTTGTGGAGTGAGAAGCCACAATTCTGATGAACATCATCACAAAATTTTAGATATTGGTTCATAATATTTTCTTAGATATGATCTGTGGAAGTTAGGGCTTTTTGAGGCTTCTGAATTTCATCCCAAAGAGGTGATCGTGGGAAAATATTAATAGCTCTCTCTCTGAGCATCAAATTGGAATGCTGTAAAAATTGGCCACAAGTACATGGACTGTCTTTTTTTTTCTATCAATTTCATAGCCAAAGGAGGAAACAATGACACATGGCAAGTCATACAAGTTTGCTCTACTGAACCAATACAAAATTGGGTCATTGTGGGAGATTGGACATAAATTTTCCTTGAAGAATCCAAATCAGATCAGACCTATGTCATTTGAAAGAAGTGTCAGAGGGTTCCTACAGGGTTGAATTTTATATATTGAGGATCCACAATTATAGTGATAATTTAGTTTCAATATCAAGCTCCTAAAAATCAAGAAAAAGGTGTGTATTTGGTTTTTAAAATTGCATAACGTTTCTTTAAAAAAGAAGTTTGAAGTGATTTGGAGGGAATATTTTAGAATTTTTATCATATTGGGTTCTATAATGCCTCCAAAAAATAATTCCATACCCATTAAGCCCTCAAAAATATATACTATGACGCATGAAGAGGAAGAATTGCAGTATGAGATATCAAAATTATAGTACCAAGTGCAACAAATTTCGATATTATGAAGAGCAACTGAAGATGACATAGATGGTTTAAAATCAGAAATGAAGGCTAATTTTGATGGTTTTAAGGATCAAATAATAGCTAATATGGATGTTAAATTAGTGGAAGATCACATCGAGCATCAACAACAAGTTCTCCAACTCTCAAAGAATAACCTAACTTTGGTGCAGAATCTAATGAAACAACAGGAAGATCAACATCACATCTAAATATTTTCTGAAGCAGTCGCAGAAACAAGAACTCGACAAGTACGATCAATTTCAGAGTATCTCAGCAAGTGGAAGAACTTTCTTGTAGAATATTCCACATGGGAGGATGAGAATTTTATATAGAAGCATCAAGAAATAATCAAGCGTTGAGGACAACACTTGTTTGAAGGAGAGGGGCATGTTAAGTCCCTATATTAATAGTGTAGCCCCTTATTATGTTAGTGTAGCCCCCCTTATTGTTATTTTTGTACGCTTGTAACCCCCATATTGTTATTATTGTGCCCTTACATTATTATTGTTAGGTTGGCTAGGATTACATTGTGGTCCCACTAGGATTATATTGTGGCCCCATGGACTCCTATATATAGTGTTAGGTCTCTATAATTTTAGAATATTGATAAGACTAAAGCTGCAGAGACAACATTTGAACCACTTTGGGATTCTAGGGACTAGCCCTTCTGAATCCAAAGGGGGATCTCTCTATCAGTGCAAATATTGATTTCTCTTTTAAGGTTTGAAATTGATATTAGGCTAGTTATGAAGAACAAGGTTTTGTTTGGTTTTTATTGGGCAAAGATATAATGAAGGTGAAGGAAGTGTAGATGAAGGGTGAAGGTGTATGAAAGTGAAAGAGTGATTCAGCTAACACGATAGGCAACAAGCAGCTTCAATCCATTGGGCTATGGAGTAATAATAGGATTTAATTGAAATAGCAAGGTTCAAGAGTGGTCCATGGGGCAAGTCATCTATGTCAAAGGATCTCTTTAAGTTGATTTTATGGAATGAAAACAATAAGAGATGGAGAACAAACAAATGAAGGAACAAAGAGCAGCCTAAGATCAAGTAAGTACTTTGAAACTATCCTACTTTTGGCATGCACTTAAGGAAAGACATAAAGTAATCTAAGATCAGGTAAGTACATTGAAACTAGCCTACTTTTGATGCACTTTCAATAGAAAACATTTAAAACACCTAAAATAGATTAAGATCAAGTAAGGAATTTCAACCTATCCTCTTTCAGCATAGTCAAAAATAAAACATTCAAGATAAACATAAAAAGCAATCTAAGATTAGGTAAGGACTTTGAACCTATCCTGCTTTCAACCTACTCTTAAAGGAAACTTTAAAACAACCTTTGGAGGAAAACTAGAAGACAGGGCAAACCATAAACTTTCCTAGTCCAACTCTACTTAGTAAGTAATGAAAATAACATTCAAGAACAATGTTTAAAGTTTAGACAGCAAGACATCAGAACACCAACATTCCTTAACTTCTTGGACTGTATTAAATCATTCTCAAATACAAAATTCGAAGAAAACATAAAGATAAAGGTTATCAGTGAGAGTAGGGTACTTTGTAAGAGTAAATCCTAGCTCTATATTTGCTGTTCTTTATTAGAGAAAGTGGAAAGAATGAAAACAAAAAGAAAATAACAATTTATAATAAGAAACACATCACTGTTGACATAGAACAGGATCCCATAAATCGGCTTGTACTTGATGTTCTAACTAGTTACAATCATTAAGTCCAGAGGTTCTCTACAGCTTCAAACTCCTCATCTCAACTTAGGTATCTTAAATTACAAACAGTGCTTACAACAGCTTCAGAAAAATATTTACAGGCAACAGATATGCAATGAAAAACCTTTATCTCATCTTCTACAGAAGTATTTCTAGAAGAAATGAGGAGGTGGGATGAGATAAAAGATCTCTAGGCTCAATTAATACAATTTAATGCTTCTCGGCCTTTGAGGGGCTCAATGGAGAAGTTTTCTGATATTTCTCGGTATTAATTGGTTTTTATTAAGTATTTAGCATCTTTGCAGAGTTTTTTGACTTTAGAACTCTTTCAGGCAGGATTTTCAATAACTCTGGTTTCTTTAAACAAAATATCACTGACTAAGGAAATAAATATGCCTTCTTAGATTTATTAAGGCCACAGGTGGAGCTTTGGTAGCTGGAGAGGATTCAATTAGCCCCTGATGTGGCAGTGGAGGCTTCTCGAATTGACAGATCTCCTTGCTTTTCCCTAAAACACTGTTAATTTGCTTTTGATCTATGTTTTAGGCCTGATTAGGCTTAATCTTTGTCTTCAGGTCTTCATACTGTCTTTAACTGTGTGGATTAGGCCTTTGATAGTCGAATTTATGCCTAAATCCCTCAAAACAGTGTTTATAACCTTTAATTTTTCATCTCTGCTATGATCCCATACTTTGACACTGATACTCTCTGTATAATTAAGGTTCACAGTGTTTTTGTTGTTTTTTGTAGGCGCGCAGAGGGTTTTATAATGTTATTAGTGCTCATGAGGCATGAATAAATCATGATGTAGACCCTGTAGATTGATCTTCTTCATGAATAGTGGCCTGAGGGATCGTCATACCCGACCATTCATTTCTTGTTAAAACAATGGAGAAACCTTTAAAACCCTGCAAAAAACAAGCGAAATTAAGAAAAACCAATGAAAAGATAGGTTTAGCACTGTTTGGAATATTTTGGATCAAGATTAGATCGTGGCTATTGGATGAGAGAAACCAATGGCTAAGATCATTCGATGGGGTCAAATGAGGAGGTGGTTGGGTAAACAGTGGGGAGATTAAGTCTGGGCCATTGATCTAGATTGATCAATAGCTGAGATCGATTGGGGAGTTTATAATGTAGAGGGGGTAATATTATAGCAGAAATGGAGGAAATTGCAAAAGAAATGGGAGAAAACCTTTATCGGAAGCGAAAAAGGGCTGGAATGAAGTTTGGATGCAGAATGAATAAAATCCATTGATCTATAATGATCAACGGTCGAGATTTGTTGAAAAGAGTGTTTGGGAGCTTAGACGGTGGGAAAATGAATGGGGGGAAGGATCTAATCAAGACCGTTGGATTAGATTGATGGACGGCCACGATTAAAAGGAGGAAACTCAATGCAATGGGAAAAGTGGTTTGGCGGAAAACCAGAGAGGTTTTCACGCAGCTATGAAGTGGTTTTGAAATTTCTCAAAAAAAACGCGATATGCTTCGTTGACTAACACGTGTCCCTTAGAAAACTAATTTTTTTCGTGCTTTTTCTGGGCGTTAAACCCCAGATGTAAAAAAAAATGTGAAACACGCTGCTGGCCGTCGAATGGAGGGGGGAAGATATGATGGTGCTGATCCCACATGATGGAGGGCAAGATGAACGGATGGAAAAAATGAGTGGGGTCAGTGGTAGTTTAGATCCTGACCGTCAGATCATGGGAATAGACGGTCGAGATCTATTGATGGGGGAGAAAGAGAAGGGCGGGGTTTAAAAACGGGAGCAACATGGACCGTCCGATATAAAAATATCAACGGTGGAGATTAAATCAGAGGTCAAGATGGAAAAACAGAGTGATAATGGAAGGTGCCGATGCGATTGAGCGCGGGCCGTAGCTATAAGAGAGATCAATGGTGGAGATTTGATCGCATCAAGAAAAAGGAAAGAGGCTGCAACACTAGGTCTTTTGTTTTTGTGATGCGTGATTAAGCACTAACCGTCAAAACGGTTTTAGAGATCAACGGTGGAGATTTAATCATGAAGGAAAAAAGTGGAATGAAGGGTTTGGAGAATGGAGCGATAGGGACCGTCGGATCTGGGCATGATGAATCAGATCAACGGTGGAGAAACAATCGAGGGATCACATCGGAGAAAAGGAAAGAACCAAGAAAAAAGGGTTATATGATTATTTGCGATGCGATTTTATTTGTGCGATTCGATAAGCCGATGATTGTTGATCGGTTTAGATCGATGTTTGATAATCATTTAAACTTTTAACTCTCGGGTTTTTTTGAAATACGAAGGAAAGTTGGGTTTTATGGAAATACAAAGGAAAATAAGGAAATGAGTGTTTACAATGGGGGTTTAGACCCTTTTCCCGGTTGTGGGGCTTAAGGTCTCATGAGGTGGGGGGTTATGGTAGTTAAGCTCTCGGGGGCTAAAAACCTTTATAAGGGAAAAGACTGTTTTTAGGCTTAAAAACAGAGTTTCTGAGGCAAATTGAGGGTTCCGATAGAGGAAAAAGGGATTTTTAGGACCAAATGGAAGGAGACAAAATGGTTTTAAAAGGTTCTTGAAGTGAATTTGAAGGTTAAATGAGGCTTATGGAGGAATTTTCTGAAAGAAAGAAGGGATAAAAATGGGGTTATTTATGGATGAAAGGAGGGATAAAATGAAGGGAAAAAATGGGTTTTTTCAGCAGTCTTCTTTAGGAAAATAGAAAAATTTTCTGAATTATGAGGGAAACAGCAGTGAAGATTAACTAAAAGATTAGTTATCTTCATAAGACTTTAAGAACTCACAATTTGGCCATGAAATTTTTTCTTCAAGTCTAAAAAAGATTTTAGCCACCATTTGATATGACAAATTTTATAGGTGGCTAACAGTGGCTCCAACTTGGGATGGCAACTCCTTGGAGGTGTCAAGAACCTCAGACAAGTCTTCTCTGGAAGCTAATCAATGCCTCATCCATTGGGATGCAATTTTCCTTCCTTGGATGATCTTCTTTTGCTCTGACAATGTTAGCAACCATTAAAAACAACGGAATTCTATCAAAACAACCTTTCTACCTACCTAATCCTAATGATATAACATTTTTTCTTCTTTCAGAGTGCATTTGGATTGGCAACTCTTTTTACAAAAAATTTATTCTTTTGAAAGCATAAAACTAGTATATTTCTACTCGTATTTCTCCATAAACTCAGATTAAACAATTGAGTTCATAAGCTTCTCTACTTAACTACTATCTGTCAGGATTAGACTGTCTGACAGATTTTTATTCATTAAATTCTAAAATAGAAAATTAAAAGTAGTCAAGCCAAGATTAAGGAATTTGACTTGATGCATTTCTATGGCATGAAAACAAGTTGCACATAGACTAAAATCTGCAGAAAATTAAAGCAAAATGGTGAAGGCTTAAGATCTGAAAACGAAAGAACATCCTTCTCTTTTCTTTAGCTCTGTTTTTTTTGGCTTGTTTGAGCTATTTTTCTCTTTGTTCTCTGGTTCAATTTTTGGGCATATTAGAACTAGTTCTTCAATATTTGGCTCAATATTTAAACAGATTAGAGCCATTCTTCTTTTGGAAACTCATAGGTTCAAATTTTGATCTTGTTTGAACACTTTTTCTTCTATCCTATTCTACCTAACTGATAAGCCAAGATTAAGCTGTTTGGAAAATCTAATTCACTAACCTATCAACAGTAAATTGAAAAATAATTAGTCATGTTTAGGCTATATGACTAACTAGGAGTGTGTTTCTTAGGAGTGGCATTTAAGCTTGCACACTTTCATATTTTGTTTCTCTTTTTTGGTATGGGGTTGTACCTTTCTTGTTTTTTTACAATCTGCTCTCTTTTCTCCTTCTATTTTCTTTGTATTTTTTCATTTTTCTAACGTTGAATGAAATTATGAGTATGATATTCATAATAAAAAAAAAAAGGCTTCCAAACTGATATGGTTAAAAGAAATAATGTTTGAGCATCCTGCCATTGACAGGACCCCCAAACAATTCAGCTCCATTCAATTCTTGCAAGAAATAAGCATTGTTACCAGCAGTAGAATGAATGAGATAAGGTCCAAGCCATAAATTATCAAATTTCCCATGCTTTACCTTATCTTCTCTCATTGAATCCAACTTTAAAACTTTGTCACCAATGCTGAAATCACTGGCTTTTGTCCTTCTATCAAACAACTTCTTGATGCTCTCTTGGTTTTGTAATGCTCTGTTGTAGACCTCCTCTCTGGTTTGTTGCAGATGTATAGTTTGATTAATTCTTCTGATCATGTCATTGTCTTCAAACTGTACTTCTTGGATCAGCTTCATGACTGTCACTCCTAGCCTGGTTGGAAAAATTGCATCTACTCCATAAACAAGCTGGTAGGGTGACATTTCAATTTATTTTTTAAGTGTTAATTTGTCAGCCCATAATGCATGTACTAGCTTTGTGTGCCAAGATTTCTTATTGTCCTCCAGCAACTTCTTGATTATGTTTACCAAAATCTTGTTTAAGGATTCTACCAGCCCATTCCCTTGAGGGTAATAAGCAGTAGAATGGCCCAATGTAATCTGATATTTGTGACAGAATTCAACCATCGTTTTGGATCCAAATGCAGCAGCATTGTCAGTAATAATATTTCTAGGATAGCCAAATCTATAGAGGATGTGATTTTCAAGGAATTTTATGATGACATAGTCATTGGCTTGTCTAGAAGGGATGGCTTCTATCCATTTGGTAAAGTAGTCCATTGCAGTGAGAATCCATATATGTTAGGTAGATGATGGTGGATGGATTTCCCCTATGAAGTCTAGACGCCACTATTGAAAAGGAGCTTCAACATTGATTAGATGCAAGGGTAAAATAAGCAATTTTATTTTGCCTTCAAAGAGTTTACATTTATGACAGGAAATAATCATTTTATGGACATATGGAAAGAGGGTGGGCCAAAAGTAACCAGCTCTAGGGATTTTATTGGCAGTTGTCTTCTAATAGAGGTGGCCTCCACATTCTCCTTCTTGGAACTCATGCTTGATCTTATCTGCATCATTCTTGGGAAAACATTTAAGCAATAATCCACTAGCATTTTTCCAATAAAGACATTTATCCAAAATGAAGTAATTTACATCTTTTAACTTTAAAAATCTTTCCTTTGTTTTAGAAAAACCAGGAGGTGTATTAAAATTGAGTAAAACATATAAAATATCAACATACCAGGAGGAATTCATAAAATGATCTTCAACAATGAGAGTTGAAAATTCCTCCTGTTCATCTAATGCATTTATCATGTTTATAACAAGAGCTTAAAAATTAGACTCAGCCATTAATCTTGCTAGTCCTTGGCCTTTTATGAGTTTAGTGGGCTTGATTTCTAAATCACATTCAAGTATTAGAACAATCCACTTTCCTCTTTTTCCATCTGGGTCCTGTGTTAAAATGTCCTTTACAACTGAATTGGGCACAAATGCAATGATTTGGGAGTGTAAATGTAAGCTCTGAAGTCTTTTAAGGCTTTGAATAAGGAAAAGTCTTGTTTTTCCATGATATTGTACTTCAGAGGTGCATCTCTCAATGCCTTACTAAAGAATGCAATTGACTGCTCTTGTCCCTTTATATTTTTCTACAATAGGAGAACAACCACTGTATGTTCTGATGCAAATGAAAAAATGAAAAAATCTTTTGAAAAATCAGGACTTATAAGAACTGGTGTTTTGGTTAATGCTTGTTTTACTAGTTCAAATGATTTATTTGCTTCTAAGGTCAATTTAACACCTTCTTCCTTTTTCAGCATGTTTGTTATGTTTCTAAGGAGTTCAACTAAGTTGGGTATAAACCTTCTCAAGAAATTAATCTTCTCAATGAAAGATTGAAGTTCCTTGATGTTTCTAGGATGATTGATTTGCAATATACCCTCAATCCTTTTTGGGTATATATTTATTCCCTCTTCTAATATGATGTGTCCAAGTAGTTTACCTTCTTGGATACCAAACATTGTTTTCTTTGGATTTAAAGATAACCCATATTTTCTGCATTTCTCAAAGACTTTTCTCAAGTGTTCTAGGTGTTCTTCATATGTTTTAGAAAAAACAGTGATATCATCAAGGTAAATAATGATGAAGAAGCCTAATTATTCTGAAAATGAAATATCCATGGCTCTCTAAAATGTAGCACCAGCATTCATTAAACGAAAAGGCATTTTAACATACATGAAAGTACCCCAAGGTGTAGTAAAGGTTGTTTTGAGTTTATCATCAAGATGTACTAATATCTGATTGTATCCCGAGAAGCCATCTAGCAAAGAAATTATTTTCGAACCAACTACCCTTTGTAAAATGTGATTCATCTTGGGTAATGGGTAGTTGTCCTTTAATGGGGCTTTGTTCAAATTCCTAAAGTCAATACAAAGTCTTATTTCTCTTGTTTTCTTCCTAACTGACACTAGATTAGACACCCACTCTGAATATCTAATAGAAACAATAATTCTAGCCTCATACATTTTCTAGATTTCTTTCTCAACCAAAGGTAACTGAACAGGGTTTATTCTGCACAATTTTTTTTAAAATTTTTTTTGGTTTTCTTTGAGAGGAATTTTATTCTGAATTATCTCTATGTCATAGGACTTTAGATCCTCATAACTCCATGCAAAAACATCAGAAAATTCCTTAAACAACTCAATGTACTTTAGTTTTATGTGAGCTGGTAAAGTTTTAGACAGTTTGATCATTTTTTATTTTAGTTCACTGCCTATATTACACTCTTCTATCTTAGTTTCAACAGGCTCCAACTTTGGTTTTTTGGCAACATCATTGAAATCAAACAACTCCTCTAATGGGACCAAAACTTTTGGCAAACTTTGAGTGTTAGATTATACTATTTCTAAGTCTTATTTTTGTAAATCTGCACTAATCTCTGTGTTATGTTCAAGTTTATTAGCTAACATATTTATAACAACAATTTTTGAAGAGTTTACTTCTTCTTCAAGTAGACTTTCCTTAGTAGGACAATCATCTTCATACTCTGAATTTGAACTTGGTAGCTCAAATTCATTTCTGGATTGTAGGAATTCTTCTATTTGTTTGTCTCCATCAAACACTTCCCAATAATTTTCATTATCAAGGACAACTAGTCTAAATCTGATTTGAGTTGTGCATTGTTTGGTTTCATAGGGAGTTAGGCATGTTCTAGCAGCAAAAGCTAAACCAATAGCTTGGATATTTTGGTTTCTTGGGACAAAGATAAGTTTGAATTCCTCAAATTTTTTCAATAAATCCATGACATCATTTCTATAGGCTCTATGTCTGGGATGTTTTGCAGTGTATTCCCCATTTACTTGCCTAATTATTAGTTTAGAATCACCATGAACCTTTATTCTTCTGGCCCCTAATTTCTTCAATAAGTGCGGGCCTAAAAGGAGGGTTTCATACTCAACTATGTTATTGGTGCATTGGAAGTTTAATTTTCACAAATGCCCTTAAGTATGATTTTTCATCATATTATGAAGCCACACTCCTACACTTGCATCATTCTTAGTGAAATATCCATCAAAGTTCATACTCCAAAGAGGACTAGTTTCAGATTCACTAGTTTGACTACTATCCCTTTCATCTAATGTGCTTTTGGATTGTTCTTGTAGATTAGCACTATATTGAATTTGTTTTATTTCCTCATGTTTTTCATTACGTTGAGGAATATTCTCTTGACTCTCAAGGTTGAAAAGCAATGGATGACTGATTTTCAGCTCTAGACCTATGATTTTCAGATTTGGAAAACTGTTTTGACACTTCTGTCTTGTCTTCCTCTTTTTCTATATCTGCCACTAATTCAGTTAAGGTTTCTTTCTCAGTGAATGTTTCATCATTGAAAAGGATAAATTAATCAAGACCTATATGTATAGAATAAAGAGGATATTGTTGTGGTCTCTCTTGGCTGGTAACCATGTATTTCATATGAGATTCCCTACAAAGTCTTCTAGTTTGATTAAAAATAGGGATGGTAGCATATGTCATATCCATTTGCATTGTTCCTTGTAACTTAGCTCCCCACGATCTTGATAAAAACATACCATAATTGGGGGGTACATTAGCCACTACAATATCCATTACTAAACACTTGGCTGGAATTTGTGCTAAGTTCACACAGAGGTCTTTGATCAAACCTAAGCATTTCACTCTTCTTGAGTCAAAGGAGTAAAGATCTTTGTATGGTCTAGTGATTTCAATGCCTAGGCTCTCCATTACATCTTTGGGCATTAAGTTATGAGAGGCCCCTGAATCATGCATAGCGTTGTGTAAATTTTTTTCATGAATCTTTAAACTAACATAAAAAGGAGGAACTGGTCCTTCTTGATATCTACCCTCAATATTAGGATCGAATATGAGCTCTGGTTGGTAATCATTAAGATTGACAGTGTCATTATTCTCTTCTATGTTAAAAGCCTTCAAAATTTGTGATCATATACATCTTGGGTGAATAATTCCGTGAGGGGAATAGGGATTTTGATCTTGGCAATTTCCTGTTCCAAACTGAAAGGCATCTGATTTTTTACAATGTTTGTTTCAACCTTATTAACCACCATTCTATCAGCAAAATCAGCTTGCTGATTTCATCTATTTACATTGGTCAAAATTGTTTTAACAGGAGCACTAGCTGAGGTGCTAATGCTGCTAAGGTCCGCACTCTGTTTTTCATTAATTTGAGTTCCCTTTTATTTTATTTTTATCATAATTTTCAGCCACTATTTTGTCTTTCTGTTTTGTAACTTTGGATTTATTAATAGAACTATTTTTTGCAGAATTTTCAGAGGTCTTAGTCTTGGGTGTTTCGTGATTGCTTTTACTCGTAAGTTAATATTCTCTTTGGGTTTCTATGATGAAATTTTCCAATTCCTGATAATAAAATTCACCTTCTTCTCTTTTATCATCATAGGGTGTGTATAGACCTTGTTTCCTATTGTAATGAACTTCAAAATCATCATTGTCTACTCCCAACATGTTTATATCATTTTCCTCTATTTTTTCTATTGTTTCTTCAACCTTACTCACATAATTTTGATGAAAAGGAGGTATAATTGCCTGATCAGGGTCTTTTGGTCTGTTTTGAGGCTGATTTCTCATGAAATTCTGATTTTAGTTTTGAGATTGGTTTCTGTTTTGAGGAGCTGATTGATTTTGACTAGCTTGTGCTCTCTCAAGTATGATCATATTTTTCATCATCTCCTCCATCATTATTTCCATCTTTGAGATAGATGTGGAAGGTGTAGATTCCTCTCTAAAGGACACTTTCTTCTCATTCCTCATTCTTGCTCTTCTCTCCATAAAATTAACTTCCACAGCAAGAGCTCCTTTTTTCATATCTTCAAGAGTCAAAGGATCTCTCTCTCTCAGCTAATAGGCCATTTTAGGATCAAATCCTTTAGGAAACTTGTTTAAAGCTAAGCCTTGTGGAGGTTTCAGATCTGGGGGAAGTGCATTATACACACTATTGAACCTAGTGCAATAAGCTTGAACACTTTCCCCAGTGTTTCTTTGGAGATTCTTGTAGTCCAAAAGTATTTGGAGAGGGTTTTTATTAACTTCCCATTTGTTTAAGAATAACTAATGGAAGGCTTGGAGATCATTAACACTATGAGGGGTTAAGCCTTTAAACCATTTTATTGCTTCTCCCCCTAAACTTTGAGCAAATAATCTAAGTTTGATAGTTTCATCATCAATCTCATTTCTGTCAAAGTAGTCATTCATCTTATCCACATGTTGTGAAGCAGCAATAGAACCACTAGCATCATATAATGGTATTTTGGACTGATAGTCCTGTGGTAGATTGACTAAAGGTAAAGGAAGGACTAGAGAGGCATACCATGTTGCCATGATAGGAGGTTGTGGAAAAAGTGGGGTGTTTACAAGTGGAGAATGTGAAATGAGAGGAGGTTGATGGAATGGGGTGGTTTGAATAGTGGGTGTATGGGTAACAGAAGTGGATGGACCAGCAAGAGATTGTTGAGCAGATCTAGGATGAGAGAAACCAAAATTAGGAATGAAATGCAAATCGGGTGGAGTAGTTTCTCTGCTACTAGGATGTTCACTTCTATCTTGGGATGAAAGTGAAGGCTCTAAATATATCTGATCTATATCATCAACTGACCTAGTTCTGAATGGGTTTCTTAAGTCAACTTGTGATTCTTGTAGAGCTGCAAGGTTTTCAGGAACATAATTAGCTCTATGGAGTGATCTGACAGTAGTTGAAGATTTTTCCTTATGAGACTCCCTAAGTATTATTTTAGGGTTATCAACCATCTCAAGAGGGTTTGGGTCAGGATAGGCTCTAGTATGAACTCTTCTAGAAGCCACTATGCTATGTTTTTTAGACCTAACTTACAAGAAAATTTTAACCAAATATGACAATCTTTAAGAGGCTAACTGATCTTTAAACAAGAAAAATTTAATCTTTAAAGTCTTCTCAACTGAGTTTAAATGATTTTATGATCATAATGGGTTTCCCAGTGGAGTCTTAAGGTCTGTTTTGAATTGTGGAGTCACCAGGTGGAAAATGTTTAGCTTTTGTGAAGGTAAAATGTTTTATGGTTCCACCACCATGTTTATTTGAATACCAATATAAAACAAAATTGGGCTTTCTGAGTATTTTCAGTCCTATGGTTTATAAGAGTGTCCAATATCTTTTTCAACACTTAGTTGCAGTGATGAGACAAAGAGAGTTTACTCTTATGGCTTCGCTAGCTGATTCCTTCAAAGTTTAATAAGCTCTATGAGAATCCTAAGGATTAATTATTTTGTCACTGATTCAAATAAGTCCTATCATGATAACCAACATGCTTGGTAGTGTTTGAAGAAAGCAAATTATACTGCAATGAACACTGAGTGTTTTGTTTTAAGGATTTTACTCAGAATTCCCCAGCGGAGTCGCCAGAAATGTTAGGTCTCTGTAATTTTAGCAGATTGGTAAGACTAAAGCCACAGAGACAACACTGAACCATTTTGGGATTCTAAGATCTAGCCCTCCTGAATCCAGAGAGGGATCTCTCTATAAGTGCAAAGATTGATTTATCTTTTAAGGTTTGAAATTGGTATTAGGCTAGTTATGAAGAGAAAGTTTTTTTGTTTTTGTTTTGGTTGGGAAAAGATATAATGAAGGTGAAGGAAGTCTAGATGAAGGGTGAAGGTGTATGAAATTGAAAGAGTGATTCATCTAACAAGATAGGCAAGAAGCAGCTTCAATCCATTGGGCTATGGAGTCATAATAGGATTTAATTGAAACAGCAAGGTTCAAGAGTGGTCCATGGGGCAAGTAATACTTGTCAAAGGATCTCTTTAAGTTGATTTTATGGAATGAAAACAATAAGAGATGGAGAAAAAACAAATGAAGGAACAAAGAGCAGCCTAAGATCAAGTAAGTACTTTGAAACTATCCTACTTTTGGCATGCACTTAAGGAAAGACATAAAAGTAATCTAAAATCAGGTAAGTACTTTGAAACTAGCCTGCTTTTGATGCATTTTCAATAGAAAACATTTAAAACACTTAAAATAGCTTAAGATAAAATAAGAAATTTGAACCTATCCTTCTTTCAACATATTCAAAAGGAAAACATTCAAGATAAACATAAAAAGTAGTCTAATACCAGGTCAGGACTTTGAACCTATCCTGCTTTCAACCTACTTTTAAGGGAAACTTTAAAAAAACCTTTGGAGGAAAACTAGAAGACAGGGCAAACCATAAAATTTCCTAGTCCAACTCTACTTAGTAAGTAATGAAAATAACATTCAAGAACAATGTTTAAAGTTAATTTAGACAGTAAGACGTGGGAACACCAACATTCCTTAACTGCTTGGACTGTATTAAATCATTCTCAAATACACAATTGGAAGAAAACATAAAGATAAATCTTATCAGTGAGAGTAGGGTACTTTGTAAGAGTAAATCCTAGCTCTATATTCGCTTTTCTTTATTATAGAAAGTGGATAGAATGGAAACAAAAAGAAAATAACAACTTACAATAAGAAACACATCATCGTTGACATAGACCATGATCCCATAAATCAACTTGTATTTGATGTTCAAACCAGTTACAATCATTAAGTCCAGTGGTTCTCTACAGCTTCAAACTTCTCATCTCAATTTAGGTATCTTCAATTACAAACAGTGCTTACAACAACTTCAGAAAACTATTTGCAAGCAACAGATATGCAGTGACCAACCTTTCTCTCATCTTCTACAGAAGTATTTAGAGAAGAAATGACGAGGTGGGATGAGAGAAAAGATCTCTAGGCTCAATTAATACATTTTAATGCTTCTTGGCCTTTGAGGGGCTCAATGGAGAAGTTTTCTAATATTTCTCAGTATTAATTGGTTTTCATTAAGTATTTATCAACTTAGTAGAGTTTGTTGAATTTAGAACTCTTTCATCTAGGTTTTGCAATAACTCTGGCTGCTTTAAACAAAATATCACTGACTAAGGCAATAACTCTACCTTCTTAGATTTATTAAGGCTGTAGGTGGAGCTTTGGTAGCTGGAGAGGATTCAATTAGCCCCTGATGTGGTAGTGGAGGCTTCTTGGACTGATAGATCTCCTTGTTTTTCCCTAAAACACTGTTAATTTACTTTTGATCTGTGTTTTAGGCCTGATTAGGCTTAATCTTTGTCTTCAGGTCTTCATACTATTTTTTACTGTGTGGATTAGGTCTTTGATAGTTGAATTTATGCCTAAATCCCTCAAAACTCTATTTATAACCTTTATTTTTTCACCTCTACTGTGATCCCATAATCTGACATTGATACTCTCTATATAATTAAGGTTCACTATGTTTTTGTTGTTTTTTGCAGGCGCGCAGAGGGTTTTATAATGTTATCATTTCTCATGAGGCATGGAAAAATCATGATGTAGACCCTGTTGATTGATCTTCTCCATGAATAGTGGCCTAAGGGATCATCATCCCCGATCATTCATTTCTTGTTAAAACAATGGAGAAACCTTTAAAACCCTAAAAAAAATAAGTGAAATTAAGAAAAACCCATGAAAAGATAGGTTTAGCACTATTTGGAAGATTTGGGATCAATATTAGATCGTGGTCGTTGGATGAGAAAAACTAACGGCCTAGATCATTCGATGGGGTCAAATGAGGATGCGGTTGGGTAAACGGTGGGGAGCTTAAGTCCAGGCCATTGATCTAGATTGATCAATAGCTAAGATTGATTGGGGAGTTTATAATGTAGAGGGGGTAATATTATAGCGGAAATGGAGGAAATTGCAAAAGAAATGGGAGAAAACCTTTATCGGAAGAAAAAAAGGGCCAGAATGAAGTTTGGATGCAGAATGAATAAGAGTTGTTAACCTAGAATGATCAAAGGTCGAGATTTCTTGAATGGAGTGTTTGGGAGCTTAGACGGTGGGCAAATGAATGGGGGGAAGAATCTAATCAGGACAGTTGGATGACAGTGATGGACAACCACGATTAAAAGGAGGAAACTCAATGCAATGGGAAAAGTGGTTTGGCGGAAAACCTGAGTGGTTTTCTCGCAGCTATGAAGTGGTTTTGAAATTTCTCAAAAAAATGCGATATGCTTCGCTGAATGACACGTATCCCTTAGAAAACCACTTTTTTCACGTTTTTTCCAGGCGTTAAACCCCGGATGAAAAAAAAAAATGTGAAACGCGCTACTGGCCATCAGATGGAGGGGTGCAGATCCAATGGTGCCGATTGCACGCGATGGAGGGCAAGATGCACGTGCGAAAAAAATGAGTGGGGTTAATGGCAATTTAGATCCTGGACGTCGGATCATGGGAATAGATGGTTGAGATCTATTGATGGGGGAGAAAGACAAGGGCGGGGTTTAAAAGCGGGAGCAACATTGACCGTCCGATCTAAAAAGATCAATGGCATAGACTAAATCGGATGTCAGGATGGAAAATCAGAGTGACAATGGAATGTACCGATGTGATTGAGCATGGGTTGTAGATCTAAGAGAGATCAATGGTGGAGATTTGATCGCATATGAAAAAAGGAAAGCGGCCACAACACCGGGTCTTTTGTTTTTGCGATGCGTGATTAAGCGCTGACCATCGGATCAGTTTTAGAGATCAATGTTGGAGATTTAATCATGAAGGAAAAAGGCAGAATGATGGGTTTGGAGAATGGAGTGATAGGGACCGTCGGATCTGGGTGTGATGGATCGGAGCAATGGCAGAGAAACGATTGCGGGATCTCATCGAAGAAAAGGAAAGAACCAAGAAAAAAGGGTTATATGATTATTTGCGATAAGATTTTATTTGTGCGATGGGATAAGCCAATGATCGTTGATCGGTTTAGATCGACGGTTGATATTCATTTAAACTTTGAACTGTTGGGTTTTTTTGAAATACGAAGGAAAGTTTGGTTTTACGGAAATACAAAGGAAAATAAGGAAATGAGGGTTTACAATGGGGGTTTAGACCCTTTAAGCGCCCGGTTCCGGGGCTTAAGGTCTCATGAGGCGGGGGGTTATGGTAGTTAAGCCATCGGGGGCTAAAAACCTTTATAAGGGAAAAAGACTATTTTTAGGCTTAAAAACAGAGTTTCTGAGGCAAATTGAGGGTTCCAGTAGAGGAAAAAGGGGTTTTTAAAACCAAATGGAAGGAGACCAAATGGTTTTAAAAGGTTCTTGGAGTGAATTTGAAGGTTAAATGAGGCTTATGAAGGAATTTTTTGAAATAAAGAAGGGATAAAAATGGGGTTTTTCAGCAGTCTTCTTAAGGCAAACAACAAATTTTTCCGATTTATGAGGGAAATAGTAGTGAAGATTAACTAAAAGATTAGTTATCTTCATAACACTTTAAGAAATCACAATTTGGCCATGAAATTGTTTCTTGAAGTCTAAAAAATATTTTAGCCACCATTTGATATGACAAATTTTATAGGTGACTAACATATAGAAGGAGGTTTTGGTCATTTGTATCATCCAAGAATTGTTAATTAATGTAATGTATTGGAGTTTGCCCCCTCGAAGTGGCTTATTTATAAGGCATTGATATCTCTTTTCTTCTCTTTTTGGAGCTGGTTTCACAACAGTAAATTATTTCCAAAAAAGGTCAAAACCTTAAGAAAAATAAAAAATATGCTTGGAACTAAAAATGCAACATTAGAGGATAATTAAGTATGTTTAGATTAAATTAATCACATCATTTAATTGTGATTAAATAAATTTTAATAAGGATTTTTACTATAGTTTTATTTTATTATAAAGTTGAAAGCGACAAAAGGCATAGCCTGAGAAAATTGTTTTGTCGCATATGGTTAAAGGGCCCATAGTTATTCGCCGAATAATCCTACTGATATCCAAATCAATGGCACACATCCATTTTCGGCCCCCCTCTCCATTCTCGCTTTACCACCGGGGGTATCCTAATAGATGGTTTTATCCTACCGGTTCCCATGCTATGTGGCACCTTCACTGCATTTCTCAACCCTCATTCCTCAAACCACTTACCTTGCACGACACCCTCTGAAAATCGCTCCTCCTCATCCCTTTCTCACATGATCCTACTCCCGCTTACCATTCCATTCCCACACTTTCCTTCCACATTCATACATCAATTATATCTACAAAATACATGCCTCCACATCATCCCCAACCTACATGTAACCTCATGCCTCCATGTCATATGTTCGGTTCATGGCCAGTTAAAACTATGTTTTTCTCGATACAACATGATAATTTTAAACATGGTTTAAAAAAAATAAGAACGAATTTAAATAAATTGAAAGATGTTTTTGTGGATAACATCCTCATATACAAAAATATCTCCCATTTTTCTAACATCTGTTATGGTTCGGGGGATTTAGAGAAATCTTTGCAAGCATATTTTCCAAAAATTTCCCGTTTTTAGTCATTATTGTCAAATATAGTTTTTGCATAGGTGGAAATGCATTTTAAAAAACAGAAAGATGTTTTTGTTGCTAACATCTGTAGGTGAAAAAATATCTCTCCATTTTTTCACAGACATTATGGTTTGGGAAATTTGAAAGAATATTTAAAGGCACATGTTCCAGAAATATCATATTCAACCATCTCTTTGCAGAGAATATTGTGGCCAATAACAGATGGCTCTTGAGAAAATAGAGGAGGTTTGTGTTCCTAAGATTCCAATATACAAAAACCTATCTCACATTTTACACAGGTATTACAGAATGAGAGGTACATTCACATATTTACAGCCTTTTTTTCTGATTGTGCAAAGTCTCATTTTAGACATCTTTTGGCAAAGAATATTGTGAACAACGGGAGAAGAATATTTGGAAATGGAGAGAGTTTTATCTCAAAAACATCTTCATATAAAATAACCTCTTTAACTTCTTACATATATATCTGAGATTGATATATACAATGGGATAACTGGACCCTATTTTCAAAAATTCGGGAGGAAAAATCTCAAAGACAGTTAATGACTTGGAGGCCACCTCATCAAATAAGAGTTGCTATAAAATTCAAATTTCTGTTCTTTGTCACTAGAAATACAAAAAATATAGTGCCAACTAGATTCATTATTTTTGAATGTCCTATGTTTCAGTTATATTTTTTAACACAGTTAGATATATTTGTAATAAATCTTGATATTTTTTCAAGATATTTAGTTTAGAATTTGTATAAATACTTCATCATTTAAAGTAATAGATGTTGGGATTTGTAATGAGGAAGACTACCATTCAATGTAAAGATGTTCACTGAGTTCAAGTGACCATTTGAAAGTAATACAATACCACTTGTTTCTGGATTCATGTTGTACAAAACGGTGATTTTTTTCTTGTATTAATGTGTTTATCCATTGTTTTTTCTTTCTGTGTAAATCTGAAAATATTAATTGTATAACAGAAAATGTGATGAAAAGGATATGTTAATTAGAAAAAATTATTCTGGTTGTTTGCAATTTACATTTTTTTCAATGAAGTGAGATTGAATAATACTTAATTTATTTTCAATATGTACTGAATTCCATATTTCTTCCACTTTCATAATTCATTTAAAACCCTAAATGATCCAAAGTAGTGCAACGTAGCTTGTCCTGTTTCACTCAAGCTTGATACTTCTACAAATTGATCCACCCAAGCCTCCTTGAATCCATTAGATAATGGCCTTCCCTTGTTGTTCCAACCAAAAAAAATCAAAAACCAAACTCTGAGCCCATTAACTAGTGTAAAATTCACTAAAAACAAAGTTAAATTTTACAGAGAGATCCCTCTCTGAAGTTGGAAGGGCTAGATCCCAGCTTCCAAAGTAGTTTTGATGTTACCTCCAAGGTTTTTTCTTCAGCCTTGAAATTACGGAGTGATAAAAATTTACATCTATTGATTGTGCATGTGTGAATCTATCATATTATATGCACTAATTCTGATCAAGGCCACCAAATAAGAAGCTTTTGCAGGGTGCCGAAACTTGGTTCCAATACCCGCCCATACTGCTTCGAGTGAGACTCTGATCTGTGCAAGAAGATCATTGCTAGAAGGGTCATTAATTGGAGGGTTTTTTTGGCTGTGCATTAAATCTGAACCTGGGTCATGACCCCTGAAGCCAAAAAATGGTTCTCACCACATCCATATGTTTACTTGATGTTGAGGCGTCTACTTCTGCGAAACCCTTTTTCGCTTCTACAAAGGTTTATTTTTTTTCACCGTAAGTTGAATCCTTCTTTATTATTAGGTTCTTTTCATATCTAGAGATCAGCATCTGGCTTCATCCCTTTGTCTCCACCAGTGGCTACACCACTCCTACTGATGATATTCACACTTGGTTCTTCTTCGCTCAGCTCAGCTCTTACCATATGAATGTTTTTAGTAGGAGTCTGCATTTTCTTTTCCTTGATATTTGCAATCAAAACATGGAAATATTCAATAAAATGATCAAATTTTCTATAATACCTGCAATATTGTTGTGCTAGGTTTGGAAAGTCACGTGCATAATGACCCTCATCTCCACAATTATAGCAGATGAGCTACCCCCTTCCTCGACCAACTCCTCCTCCTCTTCCTCATCCTCTAGTTTGGGATCAACCACGCCCAGATGGGGATGATGGTGAGGTTGGTTTGGCATGCATCCTATATACGTCAGCTCGGTCAATCATCAAATCAAAGTTGTGAAAATGTTGCTCGTCATGTCCTACCGATGAGAAAAATTTACAAAAAGGTTGCTTAAGCTCAGGGATATATTTACCAATCCTCGAACATAAAACTGTCATATTCATACCCATTGATTGAAAAATCATTCACCACATCGTGGGAGTTTCACTTGGTCTGGTCACACTCTTCAGTGCTCTTGGTCCTTCACGTTGCAGATAGTCATTAATTTATACAAGGCATTGATTCTTGTGATGCCGAAAAAATTTTCAGTGTATACACCATACACATGCGCATGGGAAATCAACAAAATATGATACCATTAGGAAGACCCTCACAGGTTGTAGTAGATATCAAAGGAGTAAAGGTGCTCGCAGAATTTGAAGTTATACAAATTGTGGATGATACTGACCCTTATCCTACGTTGTTGGGTTTATATTTGGATATTGATATGGGTGGTATCATCAATATTAAGTGTAGAAGTATGGTATTTGAGAATAATGGAACCAGTTTTGTGGTCCCCCTAAATCCTGCAAAAGGAGAAATATATACAGAGCTAGTGTGCATAGATGATGATGTCGATCATATCTATAAGCTGACTGCATGAGATGAATATTGGATCAATCGAACAACCAATGGAAGAATCATCTGTGAGAAGGATAGTTCCTGATTCTCAGATTAATATGAATAACTAGAGAAATGGTAGAACTCGCTGCATGAAGTATGTGCGTGGCACTGTAATCAGATGAAAAAATCTCTTCGGTGCATATCCTCAGAGGTACGAGAATTTCTTTATTATGATGGTTCAGCTAATGTTGACATGTTTTTAGGAGAAATTGAAAAATTTGTTCTAGAAGCACAAAGATTCCATGAAATTTATATAGCACTATTCTCAACCCCATCATGATGGTGGGAGACACACAAGAGAAACTTAGTTACTTGGGAAGAATGCACCCTCCTGATGCATTTGTGATTTGAGCATCCAGAAACCAGAATGGGAGAGACCTATTATGGAGAAGGTGATTTGCGCAAACATTTGTCTAAATTAAATAAAGCATGGGGTAGAGAGTTGAGGCCATAATGGGTGCATATATTCATCCACACTTTGTGGAAAGTGCCTACGTATCGGTACTTGGAAAGTTAGTTCTGAAGAGGAACCAATGAATCAACTACACTGACATAAATTTTTCTCCTGACCTTTGGTTTTGAAAGTGGGTTGTAATTCTTGGATGAGGAACTGCGGGATATTCAAGAGGTCATATTTCACACCAAAAAATCGAAGGTGGGGCTCACCTTGCTAGCATTGGATGCACAGATGAAGGACATCGTTAACTGTCGAAATTTTTTAGTTGAAGATAATGAGGAACATCTAAGGAACATTACGATCTTTGAATCTGAAGGAAAACTTGTCATTGTTGAACATATGATTGAGCCACTAGAAGTAATTAAGCCTCTGAATATTTGGAAATTTAAGATTGGCTCAGAGGAAAAACCAAAATTAGCAAAGATAGGGGTTACTGGGATGATGATATGGTGCGATGGGTCATCGAGCTTTTGACTGAATGTCAGGACATGTTTCCTACGAATTTTTTTGAGCTAAAGGGGATAATAGGATATCTAGGGGTGATGAATATTACCTTGAAACTGGATGTGCGACCTATGAAGCAGTGCCCATATAGGCTGAATCCCAAATATAAGAAGAAATTCAAAGAGGAATTGGACAAAATTTTTGTTTCAGGAAGCATAGAACCAGTGGAAAAATCTAATTGGGTGAGTCATATGGTGGTGCAGGAAAAGAAAAATAAGGGATGAATAAGAATTTGTGTGGATCTCTGCAAATTGAATGATGCTTGTGTACACGACCCATTCCCAACCCCATTTTCTAATGAAATCCTGGACAATATGTGAGGATAGGAGGCTTATTCAGTTACATATGGTTTATCAGGATACGACGAGATTAGAATCACACTCGAAGAAAAAAGAAAGACAACCTTTGCGATAGAATGGGGATCCTTTTAGTATACAGTCATGACATTCGGTCTGAAGAATGCGCCAACTATCTTATTGTGAGTGGTAGTAGCTGCATTCAAGGAATACACCCATAAGTTCTTAGAAGTATACTTTGATGACTCGATTATCTTTGTATTATTGAAGAAGCATGTGTTGAGTTTGTGCCTGATGTCGGATACTTGTCGGAAGTATCAAATATCACACAATCTAAAAAAGTGTATCTTTAATGCCCCATGTGGAATTTTTCTAAGTCATATTTTTTGTCAGCAAGGATTGATGGTGGATCTAACAAAAATCATTGTTATTTCTAACTTGGAAGTTCTTGCAGCTGTGAAACAACTGCGCTCAATTTTTTGGGAATTCAGGGTATTACTAGAAGTTCATTCAAGGCTATGCACTGATCACTGCGCCCATGGAGAAGTTGCTAAAGAAGGATTCCTCATTTTTTTGGAATGAGGACTGGCATAATAGATTTGAATTACTTAAGGAGAATATGGTCACTGCACCCATATTGGTCTTCCTAGACTGGATAAAGGTATTCCATGTACAAGTCGATGCCTCCCACATTGCGCTAGGAGCTATTTTAGTGCAACCAAGAGTCAGAGAGGTTGAAAACCCTATTTCATTTTCAAGTAGGAAATTATCAAGCGCAGAGGGTAACTATTCAACTATGGAAAGGGGAGGATTAGCTATGGTCTACATGCTGCAGCAATTCCACCACTATTTGTTGGGAGGCCACTTCAAGATGTTGACTACCCACTCTGCTCTGAAGTACTTGGTCAATAAGGCAGTGTTGGGGGGCAATGTCTACAGATGGTTGTGATTGTTTCAGGAGTATGAATTTGACGTAATTGTGAAACATGAAGACTCAATGCTGGGCTAGACCATATTTCATGCATTGAAAGCAGAGAAGAGTTGACTAGATTGGAAGATGGCTTACGAGATGCACAATTATTTGATATAAATGTAGTCAATGATAACTTTGGATATATTATTCATTTTCTGACCACTAGAAGTGCGCCCACGGGATACATGCTACAATAGAAGAAAGAGTTGGTCGCGCGCATAGTGGAATTTACTCTAATTGTTAGTCAACTGTACAAAATGGGAGTAGATGAAGTCCTATGGAGGTATGTGCTGGAATTCGAGACATGATATATTAGCTGACGCTCATGGAGGGGTTGCAGAAGGTCACTGTGCAGGGAAATAAACTGTGCAAAAGATCCTACGAGCTGGTTTATGGTGGCCCATGGTGCACAGTGATGCACATGCTTATTGTCGGGCTTTTGATGTATGCCAAAGGCTGGGAAAACTATCGCGCATGGATGGGATCTCATTACACCCACAAATGGCATTGTAATCTTTTAAAAAATGGGCCATTTATTTTGTTGAGCCTTATTGAGCCTCCAGGAAAGACAACAAGTGTGGATTACATAATCACTATGATAAATTATGTGACTAGATGGGCTGAGGTGAAGCCTATGAAGGATTCTACTACAGACACAACTGCACACTTCATTTTTTAGAACATCTTGACTCAGTTTGGGTGCCATAATATTTTGATGAGTAATCAAGGTACACACTTTGTGAATGAAAATATTGAGGCTCTGATGAAATAATTCGAAATTAATGATCAAAAGAGTACTCTGTATCACCCACACTCTAATGGTGTGGTGGAAGCGTTTAATAAGATTTTGGACATTGCGCTCACTAAGATCTAAAATGCGAATCAAAATGATTGGGATGTGCCCACATTTGTGGTTCTTTGGGCATACATAACCACAAGAAAGAAGTTGACAAGAAAGACATTGTTCATAATGGTGTATGGGGAAGAAATTGTTATGCCGATGGAGTATATTGTCCGAAGTTTGAACATTGCGGCATTCACTAATATGGCCGAGAAATATAACATGGAAGAAATATTGTCACAGTTGGTCATGCTAGAGGAAGATCAGTTCAGTGCAGGTTTCCATCAGCAGGTGCAAAAGGCATGCGAAAAGGCTCAGCATGACATGCACATTAGACATAAGTTATTTAGGAAAGATGATTTGGTTTTTTTGTATGATGACAGGTTTGCATGCCACCCAGGTTAGTTCAAAATCCATTGGATCGAACCATATATTGTCAAGGAAATCAAAGACGAAGGCACAACACGCCTTGCCACATTAAGCAGAGAAAACCTTCCTAGGTATGTCAATGGAAATCGATTGAAGCCATACAACAACAACCCTCTCCTTGCGTGCACCAAATGACTATATGGTCGAAAATATGGATCTGCGCAACAAGAATGGTAGATGCGCAAACAAGTGCAATGTGTGTGAAGTACACTACAAGGAAAAGACCCTCTATTGGAGGTTATAAAGGAGGTTTTTATTGTTATAAAATTGGCCAAAACTTTTAGAAAAACATTTTCTACAGCATCCATTTACGGGTACAAAGGTTTTGGTAGAGCTTTTAATGAAATTTCAACACAACTAAAAAAACTAGGGGACCGGATATTATTACGGATTTTTTTTCATCAGTGCACTACTAAGGTATCAACGCATTGGTGTGTGTCATCTACAAGGTGGCTTGGGGTGGTCGAAGGTGCATGCACCGAGCCATCAAGGTCTAAAACTACACGGGGCACAGTGTTGGTAATACAATGCACTGGGTCATTCTAATTGGTCTTAGGATTTGTGTGGTGCCCATAGGTCGTCTCAACGCATCGGTATGTAGACTTATAGAAATTCACTAGTGCGCAGTATCAGACAAATGCACATATTGTTCTAATTTGTATTGGTATTTATGCGGTGCCCATATGTCTTACAAATTCACTAGTGCATAGTATTTGACAAACACACCGATTGTTCTAATTTGTATTCGTATTTGTGTGGTGCCCATAGATCATACAAATGCACTGGTGCGTAGTCTCACATAAACACACCGGTGCACAGTATCACACAAACGCACCAAGATTTATAATTGGTATTGGTATTTTTGTGGTGCCCATAGCTCTTAAAAATGTAGCGGTTCGTAGTCTCACATAAACGCACCAGTGTGCAGTATCACACAAACACATAGAGATTTATAATTGGAATTTGGTATTTGTGTGGTGCCTATAGGTCGTAGAAACACACCGGTGTGGTTTATCATACAAACGCACTGGTTTCTAGTAACTGACACACATCGGTGTTCATTTTGTGTTTTTTAGAAACATCGACCTGTCACAGTGCAATTATTGTGATCTTTTTAAATTAATTATTCATCAAAAGCCAACACATCTTATAACAATATTCATATTAATTAAATTTTTATTAATACATTTGAATGTGATGTTTTGATTAATTTGTTATATCATATCATAACTATTGTGATTTTTTAAAATTCATTATTCATAAAAATATAACATGTATCTTATAATGGTATTCATATCAATTAAATTTTTATTAGTACATTTGAATGTGATTTTTCGATTAATTTTTTATATCATATCATCAAATTTCACATCTCTTCATTATAATTTTTAATCTTCCATAAATTTAATCAGTGGTGTTACATTTCACAACGAGAATGGAGAACACAATAAAATAAATTAAAACATATTTTATTATATATATATATATATATATGAATAAGACAGTCTTTGTCATACAAAATGGGACAGTTATTGGTATCCCTTTGTCTTTCAATTGGGAAACTATGTCCATTACATTAAACAAAATGTCTGATTTCACAGACAAATATTTCAAAAAATACAATGCCTTGCTTTGATATCCAAACATAGTGATCATCATTCTTCGCTTGAACCATTGTCACTGCTAGAGCTACTTCCATGACTTGGGTTATTTTAAAAAATATTTTTTTCACGGTGTTGATTGTTTTGTTCTTCTTCGCCTTCCATCTATAAATATAAAAATAAACTGTAATGAGTGTATATACATTAGTGAGAATAATGAAAGTTGCAATATTAAATAATATACATCAATGTAAATCGGAAATAAATGACGTACCATAACAACAATTGACTCATGAACTATACACATTCTTTCAAAACCATGTAGTATGCCATATTTCAAGATTTCATCTATTGGCACAGTTCCATACTTTGTTTCCTACATGTTTTATACCCCATAAAAAATCATATATTTAATATAAAATAGTTTTTTGTTCTATTAATTATAGACAGAGCTAAGTAAAACAAGCTCGATAGATGCTTACCAATTCCACAATTAATTTCTAATATGCCAACATATACTCACAACCCATATTTAACCCAATGTCAATCAATTCGTCTGATGGTTCTTCTTTGTATGTGAGCAACTGTTTGAAGACATTCAATGATGATTTTTGTAAAACAACTTAAAAAATACAAAAATGAAATCTAGTTAAGTTGTTATAAGGAAGTAAAAATTACCCACAAACTTAGATATCAACCCTTTTCTTCCTTTTTGGCCTATTTTATGTGCTAAATGGGTTCCATTTTCTTTTCTTTTTTGCAAGAAAATACTTGAAATTAATATTTAATGTTAAATTGTTTATTTATTGTACCTAGTGATCAAAAAATTGAATGATTACATATTACATTTGAAGCACGTTGTTGTTGACATGGCTCCTCCCGTGATGCAGTTTTGTCCATTTCTCTGACCATCTCCTTGTACACATTTTTGGACATTTCTACTGGCATATTTCTGATATCAGCTCGTTCATTTTTTGAGATTTTCATAATCTTCCTGAAAATGTATCATGACAATAAACTGTTTAATTTTTATATTGATATATGAAAAATAAATATAACAAAAGTGATATTTATAAATGATATGTATAAATAATTCTAGACAAACATTTAAGGGAATATTACTTTTTCATTAATTATTTTTTTGTTGTTGTGTGTTTTTGCTATTAAAATTCTGACATGTCACATTGACCAAATCTCTACAAAATCTTCCTGTAGTTTAGATAGAATTTGGTTCATGGAATCATTGGATTGATTTTTGTATTGTAAGTGGGACAAAAATTTATACATTTGTTCCACTAGATCCCAGTAATATTCCAAAAATTTAGCCTTCAGCTAAATGGAATATTATAGTTTTTTTTGTCATTAGGTAGGTGACTAAGTGGGTGGGGAGGCCCATAAGTCTCTTTAGCAGCAATAAAAACACTTCAAGTGTGAAAGGAGACCTTTTTCAGTAGCTAAATAAATCACTTCCAAGTGTGAACAGGGTTGGATCATGTTGATTCATTCAACTTTGACCAAGTCAACAACGCTGTTATGGAGGAGTGGAGATTAATTGGGGAGTAACAAAATTTTGTAGGGAGATGGATATCATGAAGGAAATGACCTAATTGAGTGGGTCCAAGGGAAAGCAAGCTCACATTATATTTAAGGAAGAGGATGGCAGCCATTTGGGATCATGTTTTAGATTATAATTTTGATATTGGTCTATTTAAACTTTTCATTCCTTTGTTGTTTAGCAGGGTTGTTGTGCTGTTTAGCATTGGGTGTTCCCAAGCGGGAATCCCACCTCTTTCCTTGAGAGGACTCTTGGAAGAGCATTTCATTCACTTCCACATTTAGGTTTCTATACCAAGCTATAGCTTTCTTCATCAGTGCAGTTTATGTAGCTTATTGTGTTGTGTTGCAGGGTGCAGCAGTGGAGAGAAATCTCAAATTTTTGAGCTTATTTTCCAGTGAGGGGAATAACCCTTCATCTATTGAGTTTATTAGGTGTTTTTGTAGCTGATAGATCATTCATTCAGTCCCATATCAATATTCATTCCCAAGGAGTGCGTAATTCAGGCAGCAGAAATGCAGTGGGCAACTTAAAAAAGGCCGAAAATCTAAACTTAAAATATCGCCAAACCATTTTTCGGTTTTTCTAGGTTTTTTTTAGTAGAGTTTGTGGTTGAAAGCACAGATAATTATGAGCACTCTAACAGCCTTCCACACATGGTTATTCATTATAATAACAACAATTTCCATTAGCAGTAGCAGTAGTAGCACACATTTCCAGTGCTTGGTTTCTTTGGTGTATTTTAGTTGTCTTGTGGCTTGAGTGCATTCATTTTGGAGAACTATGTAATTTCATTTGATGTTGATATATAATGAGATGGCTCGGCTATTTTCTACCCACGTTTATGATGTTTTTATGTATTCCAACATTTTTCCAGTTCTACATGTTTAATTATTATTTTACCGTAGTTGGAATTGTGCATATGTTCTATACTCCTGTCTTTTCCATCTTGGAATATTACAGTGGTATCAGAGCATAATCTTGGCTCAACTTATGGAATCTCAGCCAATATGCTATCAAGAAGACAAGAAGAAGAGAAGATGAATAGAAAAGACAAAAATAAGGCTCCATTCTTTGGAGGAAGGAAGGAAGAGAGGCTCTCAAAGCTTCTTTTTCAATCTATACAAAGCATTAAAGGAGATCTCAAGGAGATGAGGAAGGAGATGTATAGAGAATATCCAAGAGATTTTGAATCTAAAACAAACTCTAGATTTTCATATGATGAGTGTGAGCATGTAGCCACACATCATAATGCACAGTGCAGTCTTATGCCCAGATTTGGTATGGGGGAGATAGAAGAAGAAGGAATGCCTAAGAGGGAAACTCTTAGTCATTTACTGCAAGAATATGAATCTCAAACTGAGAAGTTTAGAGATCATATCACTTTTCTAGAGTTTTACAAGATCAAGGTGGAGAGAAGCAAGCAACATGACATGAGTATATTTTTCCTATCTACTTTTGATGGGTCACCAACATGTTCAGTTAGAGCTTGGTTTGAGGAGTTACACACCTATTTGCAGCAGCACCATGTTTCGGAAGATGAAGCCATCAAAGTTGTAGTGCTACATTTTGAAGGTAAGGCATATGCTTGGTGGATATTTGAGTCTTTTTCATTAAGAAATGAAAATATTTCTTATGAAAAGTTCACTAAGATATTAGTGGAAAGGTTTGATGGAAAATATTCTGAAACATCATTGGTGGAACCAAACAAACCAAAACAAACAAAACCTTTGCATATGATGGAGGAACCTATGAAATAAAATCCACTTCAGAAAACTGTTGAAGAGGCTCACATCCTGCATAATACCTTGCTAGAGGCAAGAACTCTGTCCCATGATCTTGAACAAGAGGGCATGAAGATCCTTTTTCCAATAGAGGATCTTCTTATTGAGAAGGTTTCTCCCATTCATATTGGAGAGGAAGAGAAGGATGGGGGAAACCACGTTGTCATATCTAGAGCACATATAGCACCTCATGAAGAGGTAGATGGAGCACTTGCTCCAAAAAAAGGGATTCTTGTGTCTTTGCTATTAATTGCCCAGGATATCATATGTGGAGATCAAGGCGCAATCAATGAACAAAATGATTGTGAAGCATTGCAAATGGAAGGAGAAGG
The DNA here is from genome assembly GCA_034641835.2 of Pinus albicaulis. Taxonomy (NCBI): domain Eukaryota; kingdom Viridiplantae; phylum Streptophyta; class Pinopsida; order Pinales; family Pinaceae; genus Pinus; species Pinus albicaulis. Next base: position 660,865,337 of record CM076583.1, on the reverse strand, counting down.
TAGGGAGGAAGGTTAGCATCACATGATGAGGAGCACACACCCCTATATATTTCAGAGGGTTAATGCAAATAAGAGGTAGACTGATTTGTGCTGTGAGTTCAGGGACAAAGTCATCCATCCATATGTACAGTCTACTTTTGACATTAACGTCTCATTACATGGAGGCATTCCACCGAGGAGACCACCAGATTAGGAGATGATGAGGAATGCTTCACCACTCGTAGATCCCAGAGGGGTGGATACTTTGGAGGGGTCTATTATAGTGCAGCGAGTTTTGGGTAGACTCAAGGAGGAGGAAGACATTCTCCCATTTTCAGCATTACTCACTCTCACTACACATATTGTGCTGACAAAATTTGTTGCAGTAATGGAGGATGGCACCTTCATGGTGCAAGGGAGCTGCTCCATGGATTTGGAGAAATAGAGGGAACTTCCTTTGAGGAAGAAATATTACATACATTGGAGTATATGGAGGCCACTCATGCTTACATTGGCCAAGATTGGGAGGTACTTTTTGGATAGTAGCTTCTCATGGGAGGCCCATTTCCAAAAATCGCCACTTCTATTTGAGCATGAGCAGCTGCATGATGGGCATGGAAACATTTTGGATGATTAATTTGGCATGAGGGATGTGAAAGGAGTAGACAACAACATGTGGGGAGCTTCACATTTTAGATCTTCAGCGCTATCTCTTAGGAGGATTGATCCATATTGGAGATATCAACTCTTAGTAGAGTACTCCAAGGATCTTGGTGCTTGCATGATTCTTGATGTCCTAGATGGAGATGATAGATATGTGGTGGATGATGTGGTCATATATTCTTATGGCAGAGTCTTCTTGACTAAAGCTTCTGAGATCAAGGAGAAGTTGTTACATGCAGCATATGAGGACTTCCTTTCTATGAACTTTGATGCATATCATTTTTTTATGGAGGAGTTCACTTGGGAGGGCATCAAACATGATATATTTTAGCATATGGAGAGATTCGTAGCCCAGATTTTGATGGATAGGTTGGCACAAACACTTCCCTACTCATTGAGAGTGAGGGAGAGTTTTCAGTTGAGACATTTTAGCTCAAGGACCAAATGACATGGTGAAGAAGGTACAATTTTGCATTATGATTTGTACTTCTTTACTTTATATGAGAAACATGGTGTACCAAGGAGGATTATCCCTTCTTGCATATTATATTATGATGTACTTGAGGCCAATTGTAGCATTGAGATTGGCTATCGTTTTGGTGGTTTGCATGGGAAGCCACATGATTCTTGGTGTGCACTATTGACACCACATTGTACCTTCATTATTCCATCTTATGGGATGATTGTGGAAAAAAAAAGTGGCTGGAAGAGAACTTGTTATTCTTTGTTTTGAGGCAGGCAAGGGATGCACTGTGCTAGTTCCATGTGTTGAACTATGATCCACTTTTTGGTTGTCATATGGAAACTTGTTTTCATTGGTTTTTGCTTCCATATATTTATGATATTCTTATGTTCACAGGGAGCTTTGTTTGGAGAGTGGGACAAGAGTTGGAGGTGCCCATTGGGAGTATGATTCTCCCTTCTTTACATGTTGTATGTTTCAGGAGAAACAATGGGAAAACCATGATTGACATACTACATCTCTTTTCTTCATGTGGGAGGAGTCATTTGGAGAACTTGAGTTCTTGGACAAGGCACTTCATGGCTGATTTGTTTGGTGGGGTAACTTGGGCCATTCTTGGAGACCATGTCATTTCAGCCCAAGATCAGAAAAAACCCCATACTTACCATAAATGGAGAGAGAAACAACTTGGATGGGAAAATCTAAACTCTGCATGCACCCTCAACACATTGCATAAACCAGAGGTTGATGATTTCTTTGATGAGCTACCTAGAATGGCTCATTTCTTTTGGATGATAGCATGGGTAGGGGAGACTCTCATTGGGGATGAGATTCCCTGTGTTCATCATCACTCCTACCTTGAGAAGGCCATGGGACAGCAAGAAGTTTTCCACTTACACCTTCCACCTTTTCATGATGTGAGCCATTTGGTTTTTCATACTTGGGAGAAAACATTGGAGGGCAGATTTATTGCAGATTATTTTGAGCAGTGATGGGGACTATTGATGAGGAGGCCAAAAGAGGAGGAGGGTAGGAATTTTTCTTTCCTTATACAGTTGCTTGGGGACAAGCAACATTTTGGAGGGGAGGACTGTAATATTCCAAAAATTTAGCCTTCATCTAAATGGAATATTATAGTTTGGTTTGTCATTAGGTAGGTGAATAAGTGGGTGGGGAGGCCCATAAGTCTCTTTAGCAGAAATAAGAAAAATTCATGTGTGAAAGGAGACATTTTTCAGCAGCTAAATAAATCACTTCCAAGTGTGAACAGGGTTGGATCATGTTGATTCAGTCAACTTTGACCAAGTCAACAGTGTTGTTATGGAGGAGTGGAGATTAATTGAGGAATAATGCAGTTTTGTAGGGAGATGGATTTCATGAAGGAAATTACCTAATTTAGTGGTTCCAAGGGCAAGAAAGCTCATATTCTATTTAAGGAAGAGGATGGTAGCCATTTGGGATCATGTTTTATATTATCATTTTGATATTGGTCTATTTAGACTTTTCATTCCTTTGTTGTTTAGCAGGGTTGTTGTGTTGTTTAGCACTGGGTGTTCCCGAGCAGGAATCCCACCTCTTTCCTTGAGAGGCCTCTTGGAATAACATTTCATTCACTTCCACATTCAGGTTTCTAGACTAAGCTACAACTTTCTTCATCAACGCAGTTTTTGTAGGTTATTGTGTTGTGTTGCAGGGTGCAGCAGTAGAGGAGAGAAATCTCCAATTTTTGAGCTTATTTTCCAGTGAGGGGACCAACCATTCATATATTGAGTTGTTTGGGTGTTGTTATAGCTGATAGATCATTCCTTCAACCCCATACTAGTATTAATTCACAAGGAGTGCGTAAGTCAGGCAGCAGAAATGCAGTGGGCAACTTAAAAAAGGCCGAAAATCCAAACTTAAAATCTGGTCAAACCATTTCTGGGTTGTTATGGGTTTTTTGAGTAGAGTCTGTGGTTGAAAGCATGGATCATTCTAAGCACTATAACATCCTTCTGCACATGTTTCTTCTTCATAATAACAGTAGTTTCAAGCAGCAGTAGCAGTGGCAGCACACATTTCCAGTGCTTGGTTTCTTTGGTGTATTTCAGCCATCTTGTGGCTTCAGTGCATTCATTTTGGAGCACTATGTAATTTCATTTGATGTTGATATATAATGAGATGGCTCAGCTATTTTTTTCCCACGTTTATGATGTTTTGATGTATTCCAGCATTTTTTCCAGTTCTACATGTTCAATTCTTATTTTACCGTAGTTGGAATTGTGCATATGTTCTATATTCATGTCTTTTCCATTTTGGAATATTAAAATCCCTTAAACTTTTGTAAAAGTGTTTCTCCATTTTGTTAACCTCCAACACCACTCCAGATGAGCTAAGGAGAAAATCATTTTCATTTGCATGTTCTATTTTTTTTCTTTTCTTAGAACAACATTCCTTTTCTGAGTTTTTGGTCCCTATATAACATTAAATAGATGTGAATTAATAGATTGTTTGACGCATGTTATTTAATAATTTTAAGTATATTATTAATGAAAATTAAAAAAAGAAACTCATATTGGATCGATAGCATTTTTTTCATTCACCTGATTCATCCTTTTGCAATTTTTCCATCAAGCTTTTATGCCCTTCTAGTCCTAGATCAGAAATAACCTTATCGAGCTTCGTCATTTTGTGGCTATGCATGATACACAAGAAGAAACACATATTAGTTAAACTTACATATAGTTCAAAAATAATATTTTTTGTAAATAATTTACAAAGAAAATGCCTTTTTCTCTTTTCTTGATGTGTTATCAGTAATTTTGTTACTTCATCTCTTGTCAGCCATTTCTTTATCAACATGAAATCTTTACCATATCATTCATTAATATATTTTATACATAATTTGTCAAATTTTCAGGTTAAAAAAAAATTCTCAAGAAACCGGTGCGCCATTCATGGTGTACACACTGACATCGGTATGTGGTGGTCTTATAAACGTACTGCCAAAACAGTGTAATACACCGTACGGTGCTCTATGTCAGCAAGGGGCACTAGTGCATTATATGTTAACCACTACACCAATTAACATAGAAAAAATAATAAAAATCGTCTAGTGTTAGTTTCTATAGCATAAACACCCCACGCAAACAAGGGACCACCATACAGTGCTCTCTGTAAGCTAGGAGACTCGGTGTGGTGTGTTATATGTTACATGGTGCACTGATTAACACAATAATTTTTTTTTGTGAAACAGGACATGCACGGTGTGCCATAATGAAATAGCACACCGGTGCCCTATTTTACATATGGCGCACTGATTAAAAAAAAATTGTTTTTAATTTTTTTATCACATAGTATTTGCATGGTGTGTTGGGATAATATAGCATACCGGTGTGCTAGGTTACGTCGAGCGCACCGATAAAAAAAAAAATTGTTTTTTTTTCAAATTCACGTAAGGGCCGATATGGATTGGGATCCAAATATGCAAGTTGTCTCGTCGATTGGATGTCATAGGCCTATATATAGAAATACAAACCCTATAAATCTAAAATGAAAAGCCCTAATTCTAAAATCATAGAAACAGGGAGAAGAAAGGGTAGAAACAAAAAGAACAAAGGGTTTAGGGTAAAAATGGAATTTTTTTCTTTTTTTCTTTTTTTTTTCTGAGAATGAAAAACAAATTGAATTTTTTTTCTTACTACGTAAAAGAAACTGCAGAAAAAGTAAAAAAAATAATAAAATTTAATCACGAGATCATTTGAAATTCTATGCTACAGGGTTTGATTCAGTAGAGGTTTGGAATTCTGATTGTCTGAATACTTCTGTTCGAATGTATTTCACTGCTCCATAGTGCTATTATGCTCTCTTTCTCTAGGTATGCCTCTTGCAAATCTCTAGCTGATTTTTTTTGCAAAAATAGTGAAATAATGAAAAGTTTTTAGTATTTAAATAATTGTTTTATGAAATTAGATTTTCGAAACTTTTTCCTACCCATTTTTCAATTTACCGCTTTTTTTTCCCTTAAATAAAAGAGAGTTTCGCTTTTTTTATTTGCGGTTATTCGTCACTGGTGCGTCACTTAATAAACCACACCGGTGCATCCATTGATAGCACGACACCAGTGTGCAGTAACTAAAATGCACCGGTGTGGTTATATGTACATTAGCACCCATAACAAGGAGTCCATTTTGAAGGCACTGAAATTACTTTTAGGTGTGTACAATAAAAATTATTGTTGATTTTTCTCAAATGCAGGGAGAAAATATCATAATTATATCGAGTAGAAAATTCTTCAAAATCTAATGGATTCCATAATATTTCTCAAAGTCCATCGCGGACTTCTCGCTATCCATCTCAAGACATAATATTTACTTCAGATTTTATTTATATTTTCATTATCTAATTGAATTTATGTTTTTTATCCATGTCAATTATGCATATCTTAATTAAATTTATAATGTATAAAAATTTCCAGGTTCATGCAGATTCAGAATCTAGTTGAGATGCACAAAATATTGAGACAGCTCCAAAACGTCAGAAGCTCTTATCAGGAGTAGCATACCGTAATGTGCATTTGGTAGATGAAAATGTGCAACTGCTTCACCCTACCAATTGTAACAATATTGCATTTTCTAGCCACAATCCTCTAACAATGATGGTAATAAGTATAATTGTTTGGTATATTGATTAATGTGATTATTTCAATGTCAAACCAATTAATCATGCAATATTTTCAACGTGCTTACTAATTGATACATATAATTTTTATTAATCATGTTCAAATATTTTTCTTTTAAATTATTATGATTCTAGTGATGATGAGTGACCTACCTACCATCTTTCGTTGCACCCCACAACAATGTCAAATAGAGAGAAGACTAAATTAAGAGAAAAAATCGGAGAGGAACGATACCAGGAATGGTTGAATCAACCATTGATTCAATTCCCGCTACGTCCAGATTCACCAATTATGAATGACTACAACAATATTAGTTCTTCACAAGTTGGCAATGAAGGCAATCGAATAGAGGTTAGTATGGATGATTAATTAAGGGATATGATTGCCATGGAGACAATGTTATTAAATGCATTCCAAAATGATGATAATCTAGGGGATGATGCTCATATTGCTGAAACTTTTTCGAAAGCCTTAAATTTGCTTCCACCACCCCTCTCTTTAGACCTGGTGGTCAGTCAAAGTCTACCTAGTTGGGGAAAATGATGTTACTATACAACTTGAAAGAAAATTTTGGCTTGTCAAATGCATGTTTCTCGGAAATTTTGAGGTAATTTACCATAAAGTCCTCCCTTATATAAATTTGAGAAATATAATTAGTACATAATTAACGTTACAAATGGTAAATTTTATGAACGTTAATAATTATATTGGAATTAATGTACTTTTATTAATATATTTTTCCAAGATCAGCAACTATGGGTTATTCAAAAATAAGGTTCTTCCAAGTGATAATGTCTTGCCCAGTAGCTGCGAAGAGGCAAAGAAATTGTTGAAAATGTTGGGTGTTGAGTAAATATCATATCATGCATGTCCAAATGATTGTATTCTATATAGAGGAGAATATGAAGACAAAGATATATGTCCGAAATGTGGGCATGATAGGTATTATAAATAAAAACATAAGGTTAAATCATGTACTAGTCCTCCTTTTAAGATATTGAGGCATATGCCTATAATCCCAAGGATTCAAATGCTCTTTCGTTGAAAAGAATTAGCTATGTTGCAGGGATGGCATGCCTCGAACTAAAGTGAGTTGGGACTTATGTGAATCCCAACTAATTCAATAGCCATGAAGCATATAGAGGATACATGGCTTGAAAAAATCAAGGTTGAAGTACGAAGTCTATGACTCAGCATAGCCATGGATGGCGTCAACCCATATTCCCTCCAGAACACCAACTATTCTATTTGACCTGTAGTAGTGATAAATAAAAATATCCCCCATGGTTGTACGTGAAGAATGAACATCTTATGTTGGCTCTCATAGTCCCTGGTAGAATACAAGTGAAGAATATGGATGTCTATTTACAACCACTGGTAGATGAATTGAAGGAATTATGGGATGGGATAAATGTATATGATGTATCAAGACCCATCACGAAAGAGATGAGTTTTACATTGTATGGCATATGTGCTTACATGACACATGATTATCCAGGCTTAGGAGTTTTCTCTGGTAAATTACATGTTTAATTTATTGATTTTCTTATATACATAAAAATATTATTTCTCATATTAGTTATTTAATTCGTTGTAAATTTTTTTATCTTCATGATATTCTTTAATGTGCCATGCATATTAATTGTATACAATAATCTCGCAGGTCTTTAACAAAAGGGTATTTTGGATGTAAATTTTGTGGATCTTCTCTGAAATCTATATGGTCCAAGGACCTACAAAAGCCAATTTATGATTCCTCCAGGGTATTCCTCCTAGAATAACACCCTTATAGAAGAGCAGCATCCACTTTCAATTGTAAACGAGAGAGAACCCAAAGGCCTCCAATAACAACACCAGTTGAATGGATTATATCATATGAGAGAGACAAGGAGAAGGAGTTCATAGAAATTTTTGATTCAAATGGGGAACCTATGTTCTATGATCTAGAATTCTTCGACATCTATGTTGAAAAATTTCCCATTGGGATGAAAAGTAAATCTATCTTTTATAACCTCCCATATTGGGATCATCTCAAGATTACCCACTTATTAGATCCCATGCATATATTTAAAAATGTTTCATATTCTTTATGGAGGAAAACATCATTGAAAGAAAGTGACACAATGGTTGTTAGGAAAGATATTATTACTTCAAAAACTAAAAAGAAACATTGGCCAAGATGATTAGAAATTACAGGATCAGAGATAGGCATTGGTCCCTCTAATTCATGGTATTTATAAGAAGGTGATGTCTGATGGATTTAAAAAAAAGGTGATATCTCTTTGGCAAAGGAAGTTATAATGGGTGTGAGGGTGCAATATTCATATGGGTCTTCACTATGATGCTGCTTCACCGTGGATGACCATTTGTCAGGGTTGAAATTGCATGACCATTTGAATCTTCTAAGAGTACGTATAATTTCAAAAGCATGATTTTATTATTTGTTATATTAATAAATTTTATCCCATGCACGGATCATAAAACATAACTAATTTTGTATATTATTTCACGTGTTTATAACTTTGCAATGTCATTATCCTTTGTTCATGCATGGGTGTGTGAAACATGAATACCCTCAAGACCTAGGACATTCCATATCTAAATTATCTACATTTTTACGTTGGATCACATCAAAGGAGATTCATGTGGCTAGCATTCCATGGTGGCGTCAAGAGATAGTTGATATTGTTTGTATGTTTGAGAAGGAACTTCCGATGAGTTTCATGGAATTTCCGGTTCATCTTCGAATCCACCTAGTAGATGAGGTTGAATTAGTTGGGGTGGTTTCTTGTCATTGGATGTTATTCTTAGAGAGGTACATGAAGAAATTGAAAGGTTTTGTTCGACAAAGGGAAAAACCCGAGGGGTCTATGGCAGAGGGGTACATATCATATGATTCTTTCTATTATGCCAGTGAGTACATCAAGTAGATCGACAATAGGCTAGGTGCGGTGATTTGGGACGATGAAAGAGATGAAGACAAAAGAGAAGGGGAGTTGCTCCAAACTAGTGGAAAAAAGAGCTTGATAAAGAGTAAGCAACTTATAAATTTTCCAATTTACACAAAGTAAATATTCATGTTGAACTTCGATATAATGTATGTGTTGATATCTATGTACTATATAATGTCGGTTTGATTTCATCAGCGAATGTAGAAATTGAAGCAATCAATAAATTTGTTATTTACAATTTTGAAATGACACAACCGTGGGTCGCATTGTATGAACACAAGAGGATGAAATGGGATAGTGAGAGAAAATAATTCAGACAGTTGAATGATAGAAGTGTGCCTTAGCCCGATCATTTAAAATAAAATATGCCAAAAATATGCCCCAACGATTGGGTTGCTGACCATGTTAGAGAGAAATACGATGCAACCGGTCGTTACCCGCATGTTGAAGAGGATGCGCTAAACGTAGGGATTGGGTGCAGAAACTCAGTAATAATCTATTTAATTTATATGTACATTTGAAACATAATAATGCACCTTTGAAATTTAATTACATCTATATTTCATATTTTAACTGTTGGGTTATTGTAAGACACATGACACTATGATTTATTTAACTTTTTTATAATAGGTGCATTTGTTCCCATCTATGTGGGCATACAGACACCATTTTCACACGAAAAATGCCAATGCTAGAAACATCACACAAGACTGTGGAGTAGAAGTCGAGTTCGATCAATCTAGTCAATCTAGCCACCATGATCAAAACCTAGTACAAGGGATGTTAGGTTACATCGGATAGATACAAGAGATCATTGAAGTGGATTTCTCTTCTTTCCAATGTGTTATTTTTAGGTGCAAGTGATGGAACACCTTTGATTGGAATAATGTAAAGGAAGATCGCGATAGTAGGCTGATATGTATCAACTCTAGAAAGATGTACGATGAAGCTAAGGAGCCCTATTTTTTCCTCAAACACTGAAATCAGGTATTTTTTAACCCAGATGTGTTGGATACGGATTGGTGGTTCGTATTGAGACATGACCCTAGATCAAAACATATTTTTGAGAACAATAGTGTTATCATGCCATGTGAGTTGGAAGATAATGACAGTGATCATCAGAACCGAGAGTGGTATGGTAAATGTGTTATTTCATCAATATTTATACTTTTTAAGATCGGTTCTTCGAAACATTATAATATGTATTTTGAATTAATTGGTAATTTGCATTGTGTTAATGTTAAAATCAATATTTCACTTGATAATTTGCAATTATGTTGATCTCAAAAACAATGGCATACTATATAAAGTTATTTTTTTTGTATGTAAGATCATAATAAAATAATGATAATTCTAAAGTACATGAATTTATTTGCATTATTTTCTAAACTTTATTATGTTACAAAAATTCATATTATTCTAGATTTATTATTTTACAATTATTTAAAATTTGACAAATTTACAAATTTAAAATTTGTAATAAAATCATTTCACATTAATACAATAAAATTTCACATTAATACAATTAAAATTTTACAAATATTTTACATAAAATTACAATTAAAATTAGAATTAGAATTACAATTACAATTTTACAATTTCACATACAATTAGAATTAGAATTTTAGAATTTTACATACAATTACAATTAAAATCACAATTTTACAATTACAATCATTTCAAAGTAATACAATTAAAATTTTACAAACATTTTACATAGAATTAAAATTACAATTACAATTTACAATTTCACATACAATTACAATTACATACAATTACAATTACAATTACAATTTTAGAATTTTACATATATACAATTATAATTTTACAAATTTAAAATTTACAATTACAATTACAATTTTACAATTTTACATATATATACCATTACATTTACAATTTGATAATTTTACATACAATTACAATTTTAGAATTTTACATACAATTAGAATATTAAATATTAAATATTAATGATCATTTAATATTTAATTAATTAATAAACATCATGATCATGATAACCATCATATAAACATCATGATGATCACCAACATGTAAATTAAGTAGAACTGCAACATGATATATATATATATATATATATAATGTCAAAAATATACAATTGTAACATAAATGTCATATATCAGCTGGTGGTACATCATCAATAGCAGTACTAGTCGAAGCATTCTTGGTCAATGGTGTAGCCTCAACAAGCTTAGATATATGTTGATCATCACGTGCCTGCTCATCTGGTATTGGTGCCTCATGATGATTAGGATCAACTGTTGGCTACTCATCGTGATGACTCGACATGGTCGATGGTTTAGCCTGCTCATGATCATGAGTACTGCTAGATGCTGCAGGCTACTGACTTGATGTGGTCGATGGTCCAGTCTTCTCTCCATGATGAATGTTGGTTGATGCTGGTAGAGGCTGCTCATCTGGTGCGATGCGAGGTGAACGATGATCACTCCCCTAATCTTGATTGCTAGATGATGCATCGCTTCTCACATATTGTCAATCACATGATGAGTCTCGGCCATGCCTATAACGTGCAAGGGCCCTCCTCAACTGCGTGACTAAGGTCATAGCTCCTACGACATGCCATATCAGGAAGTACATGTCATGCAGCATGCATCTCCACATATGTACCAGCCTACCATCGACATGTATGCCTCTTATAGTAGCGAGCCCATCTCCATCCTCAATATGCTATTAAGCCTACCGCACCTAGCAAAAGGAGGTATTTCCGCACCAACAGGAGCAGGTATATTTGCATCAGCCTCATTATCCTCGACATCTAGCATATCCTAATCATCATCAGGATCCACGCCTAGATCATTTGGTGGTGCTAGCATTTCCTCGCCCTCAAAATACCCAATGTATGAAAAATATATAAAATTACACAACAATAATTAGACAATTTCATTACACAATTTAATAAAAAAAGTTAAAGAACATGTTAGAACATTTAAATAAAACAATAATATTACCACTATAATTCTGTGGCTCATCATTTGTGAAGAGGATGTTGGCACACCAAGCCCAATCCAAACCAGCATAAGGACAGGGGACCATAATGAAGGGATGCTTATCAACATTGGCTAGCAACTTTAGTGCATCATCCAATATCCTCGCGGAAAACTCAGTCTCGCCCCTCTTGGGCATCATTTGTCCCCACATGTGCATCCATGCATCCAACATCGACCTACGAGGTTTCCGAACAAAATTAAGCCTCATCTTTGGAATCCTGTCAAAAAATAAACAAAATATCTCTGATGAAAAAGGGAAGTTGACCCTCCCTTGTGCATGAGCATGACATCTATCTAAGGTTGCACAAAACTTCCACAAAAAAATTGTAGACCACCTGACAAGTCATGGCTCCTTTACTAAAGAATCAACATAATATAGAAGAGGGAAACTAATGTGTTGCCTGTCACTAGTGTTGTGTGAAATGGTTGAAATTAGAAGTTAGAGGCACCTCACCTCCTCACTACCAAATGTACCAATACGTAACTGACCTCTCGAGATGTGAAATATGAAGGAGACATTATATCCTCGCTAATGTATCTTTGGGAGTACACCAACTGACTCCATAATTCATAGCCAACTGGAACCTCTAGGAATAAGGGAAAATCCACCCCTCTCCTCAATAGCCTTGTAATGAAATAGATTTCCTCCTTAGTGGGCACGTACCACTGGTTAGAACCAACCCAAAAATCCTGTAGGTGGGCATTCCACCTGCGGATAAGATGTCGCAAAAAAAAACCATGGCCCTTTAGGGAAGTAGCCTCGTCATAGAACTTGAGGAGGCCTACCTACCTTAGGAGCCCCTGGGTAGCTGCTATAATAGGGTGAGGATATGCATCTATCTCCCTATCTCATGCCACCCATAGGTGAACCATGTTATATTAGTTCGTCTATTGTTGTTGTTGTTCCCTCTCTTCCCTCCTTTCACATTTCTGAATAATTTTCATAGTAAATAATTTTTTTTTATTAAACGAGATATGTATTTAGGAATACAAATATATAATTTTTTTTGAAAAAAAAAACAGTTGGTGCACCACAAAAAACAGGCTTGCACCAGTCACAGTGCATCTTTGTTTGTCGTGCACCGGCGGCGGTTCACCAGAAAATTTGCAGCGCACCATAGGCAGTGCACCTAAAAACTTTCAATGCACCATCATCCTGGCATTCTTCAAAAGTCAATGGTGCAGTGGTATAACAGACCACACTATTGACTATGGAACATTTTCGGGAGGGCAGTGCGTTGACCAAACTATAAGCCCTATGGCGTATAGTTTGGTCAATGCATCGACAACCTTACATCATTACATAGTCAACGGTTCGGTCTTCTACCAGGCCACACCGTTTACCATGTCGAAATGTTGGAATGCAGTGCACTAACAAAATTACCCACCCCGAGGCAGATATTTGTGTCAATCACCGGATTTCCGCTATTCCGCAGGGTCAACTATGCAGCTAGGTAACCGACCGCACTACACATTTTTTTAATTTTAAAATATCATGGTGCATCTTTCAGTACTACCCTGGAATTGGTGGAGATACCATTATCACCGGTTATGGTGGGGCCTGTAAATTTACAAGCAGCACTGTAAACCGGTGCGAGCCGAACGGCTCGAGCACACCGGGAAGGAATTATTATTTTTTTAATAGTTAATTTTAAGCTAATTTAGAATTATAATATGCTAAAAGTCTTAATTATGGAAAAAAAAGAAAAATACCTGTACATTTGGCTGTCGAGGAGGCATATTGGCTATAGAATTTTCAAAAATAAATTTTCCCATTGTTTTACAAAATTCAAAATGGAGATTGGTGGGCAATCAACAGTAGAAATGCATGCAATCGGTGCAATGGGAGCACCGATGTTAGGGCGACTCAGACAAGGATAAGTTTCACCGGTGATTGAGAACTCTGGAGCACTGAAAAGTAAAAAATGCAATTTTTTTACCATAATTTTTTTTATTTAACCCTATTCCGGTGCACGGGGTTTTATAGGCACATCGGCGTGGTTTCTTAATACTGCACTGGGCGGTTTTAGTTTTGGTGCAGGGTTTTAGGATGCACCGGTGTAGAATCTTTGTAAACCATTGGTGCGCTACAATAATAAGATGCACCGGGAAGGTTTGTACAGAGCGCACGGTGTCCGTTGTGCCAATGTTTTTTGTGCACTGGTGCTTTCTCTTGTTGAAAACACTGGTGCAGTTTAGGATGATAAGTGCACCAGACAAAAAACATCCACAAAAACCTCCACTCACCAACATCCTCTAGTAACCTCCGCTACAAATGGATGTCTAGGGTATTTTTATAAGGGGTTCCATCCACATAATCAATACCACCACCTGCTATTCCTGAATTGACAATCAAGGAACGGAAGGGAGTTGTTCATAAATCAACATTTAATCCTTGAGCCAGAGCTGCTCAAAATTATAATATAGTTGAATATTTGGCTCAATCCCCTTCAACTATGTCAGCGCTTGAGGTACTAAAAATTTTTCCCTCCGAAAAACATGCTTTGTTGTTAGCAATTGGTGGAATTGATCTGATGGATTCTAATCTCGTAGTATTTAATCATACATGCTATGTGCCCCAAATACCAACAGAATTGGTATTCTCCATCCAAGTAAATGTTCTCAATCACCTTGTTCATCGTACTATTATTGATGAGGGAGCATCTACATGCATTAAGTCTCTAAACTATTGGAAGTCACTTGGCTTTCTGTGTTTATCTCAATCGCCAATGATGTTGAAAGATTTCGATGCACGCACATATAATCTTTGTGGTATTATCAATAACCTACATGTTGAATTAGGGGGGGAAAATGAATGTTGAAGTTGAGGTTGTTGACGGTGTTGTCACTCCTAGAGACAACCTTGAGTTTTATAAAGACCAATGCCTAGGACATATTAATTTAGCAAGGAGCATAAAGTTCAACTTATAAAGGTTGGAAAAAAATGGGCTCTCATGCTATCATATATTAAGTGGAAAGGTTTTATTAAAGTGGAACCAAGACTTTCAAAACTTAAACACAGCAAAAGTAATATTGTAATAACAAAATGTGACCTTTGATATTTGAACGTATCAGACAATTTTAAGACTGCATGTTGAAAAGGGGGCTGAATTCTAAAATGATCCATAGAGGTTAATAAAAAGAGGGCGACGGCTGGTGAGAAAGTGTAATGGACACTACATGTAACAAAAGTTCAATCTAGAAACCAGTGTTCACAAATACTAGGCCTATGTGATAATAGGAATCCATACATGAGAACATATTTAAAGATAGAATTCCATTGCTGCTAACATCAAAAGAACTTTGGCGAAGTGGAAGATGAAGTAGAATATCTTGCCTGAGCCATATTTAAAGCACTAGACAGGAGTGAATATGGATATCAATAAACGATAAAGTCACATTCAAGCCTATGAGCACTCGCATTCCAGAACACAGATATAAGAAATATGGAAATGAATGAAATGAACCTTTGCATTACCAAAACGTAGGAGAGAGTTACAACCTGTGGAATACTCTCATCATAATCCCCAATATCATCAGAACTCCTTATCACTAAGTTCCAATGAGATCTTCAACATTTATATCAAAATATAAACAAAAATACATACAGAGTTCTCTCTTAGTCAGTTCTTTTGAAAATATGGAACCTTTTCTATGTCTCTGTTTACTACTTTTATAGAATTCTCTATTAACATTTGCGGGAAGATATTTTGGGAAAATATCTTCTCTGCATGCTAGTGAGAAATTTCAAGTCCTAATCAAAACAAAAAAATTCATGATGAGGTAGAACACTTCTCATCATTTACAATCAGGCTCATGGCCATTTCAAAACAAAATATCAAAACAGTTCTAACAGAAAGTAAATGCAAGATTGAAATGTGAATCTCACTCAGAACTTGAAAGTAAAAGTAAAAGTAAAAACTAAAGGCCATGAGGGCCGAATCATGAATTAACATCTTCAATGGTAAGAAAGGGTTGAGGCAGTGGCTGAAGCAGGAAGTGCGACAGTTGCAGAAGAGCTAGCTAACATAATAGCGTAATTGGTACACCTCTGCCAGGTGTCAACTGCAGGTTCAGGCATGGCGATGAAAACTTATGCTTTGATGTAAACCTCGGTAAGTTCATCGTAGCTTTCGTGAGTAGGAATTTTATGTTTCACTTGGTGCAGAGGTGAAAAATCTTTGCCGAGAACTGAAACTATGGTTTCATCTCTCAGTCAAGCAGATTTTTCACAAGGTATATTGGTCCGGTTCATTTCTTCTTTTAGTTGGAACTCATATGCTGATAGCGGCTGTAGGAATGCGTTAGAAGCCTCCCAGCGTGATGGGAGTCCTGCAAGTATAATATCTTCCCAATCTACCTCAAACTGTTCCAAACTAGCCGCCACATTTTCGAAGACATTCAAAGCCATACTTCATGTGGACTCTTTATCTATCACCTTCTGACACTCCGAAGCTTCCTTGAACCTATCCCCGATGCCTCGCTTGACCACCTCTTCCAGAATTAGCTCTTTTAGAAAGGAAATATACCTCTTTGTGCTTTGGACTCTGTTGGAGGCATCAGTACCTCCTTCGTGAAGCGTTCTTCTAAAAAGGAACACAATGTTCCTCATTTCCTCGATGATATTCAAGAAAGCCCAGCGCTTCTTCACCTCTGTGATAATCTCCATCCAAATCAAACGCCTAGCATCTAGGAGGGTGATATTTCCCTTCATTCAATTAGTGAGCTCTCAGGTAGTTTTTTCTAGTTGTGCTTTTTCCTGTTTCCCCTCCTCTATCTCTTTCTGCAGAGTGGTAACCCTTTTGGAGTTCTCAGCGAGGAGGGCTTCGAGCTCACTGATCCTCTGGTGTACTGTTGAGACCTATTTTTCGTCTACTTAAAGTGTGGCCAGTGTAGTAGTCAGCTGCTCAGAGAGTGAGCTAGTCCCTTCTGGAGCCGGTGGAGCGCACACATGAGTATCCCAGTTTATCTGCAATTCATTCATCCTTCCTTGTAAAGCAGCCATCTCCTCTAAAATCTTATTCTTCTCCTCCCTTTCCTTCGCAAGATAATCAGCCAGGCTTGCCTTATCTTTCTCTGCTTGGACTAACTCAACAGTTTGCACATGATGAGAGCCAGGTATATTTACTTTGTGTTTCAGGACTGCAACCTGCTTTTTCAATTTAGCGATAAGATGACTTTGGGGGTCTGATTTGCCTTTTTCTTTCCCTTTTATTATCTCCTGGAGACTGTGCAGGTCATTTTTGAGTGCATGAGAGTTAATATTTTCTCTTCTGAAATTTTCCAGCACTTGGTTATGTTTACTTTGCAATTTTCTCAGAGTAAGAGAGAGTCGTATTACCTCATATTTTAGCATATCGCCAAAACACTAGAACAAATCGCATTTGTCAATTGGAAAAACTTGCGACATGTATATTGCTATCTACAAGGCTCTATAGCTGGTGGTACCAGCCTCTGGGTTCAAGATAGCTTATGTCATAGCCATTACCAGTTGCTCTGTATCCAAGTCTATCACAGATGAAAATCTGGTATGGTACTTGTCGACATATCCCTCTAGCTCGGACCAATGTTTTTCTTTGATTGCCCTATTCCTTATCCTGCTCTCGCTTTCTCCTCGAGAGATGCTCGCTAAGATGGCTTGTGAGACTTCTGAGAAGTTTGAAGAGGTTGTGCTATCACATATCACCATGATACCTACTTTTCTCCTGTCTGATTTCCCATAAAGTATTTCATTTTGGAGTAGTTGTTCGTCTCCCACGCCCTCTGCTCCGCTGGTCCCAGTTCTCTGTCTTTTGAAAGGGGGAAAACGTTCTCTTGATACACCAACCTCCTCCACCTATTTCTTATCTGCTTCTCTGGTTGAATTAGTATCTACCTTTTCCCCCTTCACAGATGAATCAGTCTCCATTTGCGAAAGCAAAGGCCAGGTTTCAAGATTAGCTCGCCATTCGATGAAGGGCCTTGTTCCATGGTTGTAAGGGGTTGATTTAATCTTCTTCCTTCTGTTATAAATGAGTCCTTTCGGGTCATAGGTCCAAACTTTACCTTGCCTCAAATCTATGCCTTGAAGTAGCTTTTCAACCATGGGAAGGGCGTGTCTTGAATTAACAACAAAAGGGTCAATGGTTGTGGGAAGCTTGAGAATAAACCCCTTTTTTGCAGGGAGGAAGTGAAGTTGGTCAACCTTTAGGGTCTGCCAGAGGTATTCTAAAGCATAAATCCTCCAGGCGGGAAAAACTGGCAGTTGGTAGGGAGAAACTTCAGCCCCATAAATCCTTATTTCAGTATAATGATAAAAAAGATACGAATTTCCAGTGCTCTCGGCTTCACTGTACTGCAACCATTTCCTCAGTTCAGGAAAAATCCTAGGCAGAGGAGAATCATGGATGATAGTATAAGCTATGGGAATGAAATCATTTAGGAAACTTGAGTAACCCACCCCATTTGCCAACTGATGCGTTGCGGGACTCCAATTAAAAACTAGTCTTGGCTGAGATTTTGTCCTATAAACCTTATATAAACCCAAACACTCAAATTTATCAACATGTTGGAAGAGGAAAAGATAAAATACCATTGAAAAGAAACGAAAATGACCCGTGTCTGAGAGCTCCTGGAACTGAGTTTGAATGACAAAGGCTAGAAAGCCAGGGATATCTAAAACGACTCCGGGTTGAGACATTAACCACAGAAAGGATATGCATTCTTTTGAGACTCGCCCAAACCCTTGCACACCTAGGAGACCTGCAATAAGAGCGAGGGTAGGTTGAAGGTCTTCTTTGAATAAACTTAGGGGCACTGAATCTACAGTGGGGAGAGTTGTGAAATTGGAGTGGGTAATATCAGTGATGAAATCGCTCTGTTGCCTCCATGGATGTTTTGAAAACTAATGAGGCAGTGTTATTTCATTAAAACTGGCATAGTTCGAACTGGAAGGATAGCAAAGGGTTTTTCTGATGATTTCGGGGGAGATGGTGAATATTTTGTTCCCCTGAGAGGATAGAAACATGCCCCAATTTTCATCATAAGAATCCCAGAGTAAAAAAATGAATTCAAAAACTGGGTAGACAGGGGGAGTAATTTGATGATATAGACCAGAAAAAATGACTTGAAACCTATCTCTATTTTCCACATGCTTCCTGAACAACTTAGGCTTGAATCTGCTAACGAAGAATGGGTATTGCGGGTCTTTGATGTTGGCTTACAAATCTGTAAAAGGTTCAGGTCCAGGGACAACCCTGGACTCACAGGCTTGGGGAGTTTTAGGCTCTGATTTCTTGGTTGTGACTTTACCCATTACCATCATAAAAATTTAAAAACAAAAGGAAACTAGATGGAATGTGTAGTGCTCAACTTAGTGTTCCTAAATTGAGGTCATAAATTGTCAACCAGGGCTAGTAAACTGCTGAAGTGAGGTGCACTATATGTGCCTCGGTATCTGTTTCTCACTACGTTGTATTTAGTGTTTTTCTAATGTTTTTGGTTTTATGGTTTTATGTCAAAAAGGAAAAGAACTAAATGTTGGTAAAGAAATAAATCACAACATGAACTCAATAACTCACAACATAAACTCATCCAATTCATTCATTTGAAATATGTTGGAATAGCTTGAGGAAAGGACAAGTTTAGTGAAAATGAGGTTCTCCTAAGTAAACAATCATCTTACAATATTACAAAGAATCTCATCCATGGCTAGAAGTTTATTGGAACACAATTGAAAAATTTTATTTGTAACACAATAATATTCCCACTCTACATTAACTTATAATGCTAAGATTAATTCATTCTGCAACTCAAATTGTCACTACTAAGCCTCATACGAAAGTTAGAGATTTTCTATAATAGTTTTGGGAAAAGGCTTATTTGTGAAATTGCAAAAGACTGCAGAACAATCAAGGCCTTAAACTAATATCACTAATTCCTATCCATATGATGATGTATTAATAGAAAGTCAGAACAAGATTAGTTTGTAAATAATGAAGGCCGTGAAATCTAATGTTGACAGTTAATACTACTTAAAGAACAATGGATAACACTGAACTAGAATGCAATTGATCAAACTTGAAACACAGTGACCACAACTAAACTAAAATGCCATTAACCTAACTTGAAATACAGTGAACTGGAACTGAACTAGAATGCTACTAATCTAACTTGAAATGCAGTGAATTAAAACTGAACTAGAGTGCCATTATCAAACTTGAAATGCAGTGAATTAAAACTGAACTAAAGTGCCATTATCAAACTTGAAATATAGTGACAGAATTAAACTAGAATGACATCTACCTCCGGAGTGCTATGACTAGACTAAAGATGCAACTAGTCACTGAAATTTTTCAGCTCTGTCTCATTTGGAATTAGTGGTATTTTGGAATAGTTTGTAGAACAGGACTGGCTGCAACATGTTATGTAAATGAGCATGAAAGCATAAAATTCAACAAAACACAACAAAGCTCTAAAACACCACAGCTATGTCTCATCCGAAGTTAGTGATATTTTGGAAGAGTTTATAAGATCATGACTAGCTGTAACAACTGATGTAATTGAGCATAAAAACAAAATGCAACTAACTCCTAAAATACTACAGTTATACTGCATCCAATATTAGTGATATTTTGGAATAATTTGTGAAAACAAGACTAAACTGTAGTATCCAATGCAAGTGAACATAAAACGCAAAGTTCAGGAAATTGATTAAACTAAGAATGAAACGAGGCTAATGTACTTATCTAAACCATATGAACAAAGCTTCTCAGGTAGCAGGGGCCCTCTACCACCGGATTAGCACGCAAATCTACTCAAGATTGACTCAGCTCTTGCAATAAAGTGATGCTTCTTTCATTAAAAGAGAAATTCTTCAAAACAGAGTATTTACGGTCTTCTGAGATCTAGCAATAAAACATAAATCTAGCTAACAGTTTCTCGGTCTCCCGAGTCATACTTATAATGAAATTACATAACTACTCTTGAGAAAAACAGGGATAAGTGTCTTTCCCACTTCTAATCAAATTAAAACTCTTATTAACAGTCTTGTGCTTTACTGCGGACATCTGTAGAGTCCATGTTTTGATAGGAAACTTCTTCTCTTCTACCTGCATAACTGCTTGGAGACTTTAACTCAGACTTTGTGGGGAGCAAGAGATGATGGGGAAGTGTTGCGGATTTCACGCATATGCCTTTTTCTTTGCAGTGACACCTGGAACCTACGTAAACATGAGGATAGCTGCAGAACAGACGACTGGCTATGGAATGCCTGTATTCTGTAGCCGGGTCTTAGTCAAAAATTACTACAACAACAAAATCATGAAAACATAGCAAGTTAGTCATTATATAAATTCTTAAAGAAATTTTAGTTAATCCTATTGATCATTTAAGCCTATAATTGATGAGGGACAAAGAAAATGAAGTGGAATGTGGTGAAAGAGAAGAACGTCTTTGGGGCTCAACATACCCCCACTGCAAGGTTTTTGCATATCCTCATGCAACTACTCCATGTACTCTGAGACCTCTGCTAGGACATCCAACGCTCTTCTTCTACTTTGCCTGACATTCAATGGTCTTCTAGGCTTCCTTATGACTAACTTGAATCTTAAATTTGTAAGTGCCCTGATTAACTTTTTGTTTTTCTTCTTGAATTTTTCACTGGCCTTGTACAATTTCTCCATTTGTAAAGACAGAGTTGAATTCATATCACTTTTTAGTTTCACCTGCTCCCTCAAAATGTCATTCTCATTCTTTATATGCCTATTGATTACTTCTAACTCATAATTATCTCTTCTTAGCCCATCAATTTCAGATTTTGGTGGGCTAGGAGTTCTGTCTCTACTTTCTGAAGCTCTCCTCTCTAATGAATCAATATAATTGTAAATTTGTTGTTGTGCTGGGTCAATTTCTAGAGTTTCTTCATCGTCAATGTTTATGATCCCTATTTTTCTAACCTCTATTTTCTTTAGTATACCTCTAATTCTATGGCTCCATCTTGGTTGAGATGGCCCTTCTCCTATGTCTTTGGCATATTTTCTTATTATTCTCTCCTTCTTAAGATGCTTCTTTATTTGAGCCAATTTCTCATAAATCATCTCTTCACTGTCCTCTTGAATTGATTTACCAGTTTCAACTTCAATAGCTTTGGAAATTTCCCTTCTCCTGCTTCTTCTTGTAGGTTTGCTTTCAGGTGGAGATTCTTTGGGTTCCTCACTAGAAACTCTTCCCAATTATCTCCCATTTTCCTCAAATGATGTTCAATTAAGATTTTGACTAAACCATGGTGATATAAAGTTGTTTCTAGAAATTGAACCCTTTTTTGAACATTTGAGGCCATTCTTTTCAGACTATGAAGTAGGAAAAAGGGAAAATTAATTTCTTCATCAAAGAAATGCATCATTAACTGAATATGATAGACATAGAAAGTACCAAATCTGCCTTCACAAGTTATAATTTTTTGTAAAATGAGCAACATGTTCCTCCACTTATTCTTTAGTGCCAAGCTAGGAATACCCTTTTTAAAAATGGAAACATCCATACCTGGAGTTTTAAGCATTTTCCTCCATGTTTCATTATGAAATTCCCTATTTTTTAACCACCTTTCTCCTTTCCTGGGTAATTTCGTTGCCTCTGCAATGAAAGCCTCTATAACAGTGAATTTAATGTCTCCTATCTCGACCTCTGCTCCATTGAAGGACCTTGCAAATGTTTTAGTCACCTCTTTGTGAAAACCACTAAATTTCTCCAAAAATTGCAACCAACCAGCCCGCTGTAGCATTTCTCTGATTTGTGGATAACCTTCTAAGTAATTGGCCCCAACTGGTTCGGTCCTCACTATGAGACCCATAGCTTCTCTTTTCAACCTTCAAATTACTACTCCTCTGTTCACGGTGAGAATGGTTGTTAAAGAGTTGTTTTTTCCCCACAGATGCTTCCTCTGTTTTTACAGACCGGAATGTCTAAGAATTGGCTACGGAAATAAATGATATGGAGTGGTTATGAAATGAGTATAATGCAGTGAGGTGATTCATATGAGTTGAAAGCTAACATGAAATAAAATACCGCAGAGATATTTCATGAGAAATTCAAAAATCATCATTAAATACTTCGACCTAATGACGTGACTGATCAAATCACTTCATTACTTTAACTGTTAAGTTTTTAATGATGATCGGATATGGCAAGATGGAAGGGTTTTTGTCCAAAGTTTTTATGATGGATTTAATAGGCATGATCAACACGAATAACCAAAATTACTTTTTTTTTTAATCATACATGACTTAACCATACTAAAATTTTCATGATCTGTCACTATAATAATTTCATAACTTTTACCTTTGCCTTCCCTTTGATTCTTTTGTGGTTTTGATATGCCTTGTCCTCCTTTGAAAATATTTGATCTTCAGTCGTCATAACTTTTTTTAATTTTTCTTGTTGTCTTGGATATGGAGGATCAATTTGTTGTTCAATCAAGTGATTACTGGATAGTGCCTTCAGGATATCTGGCTGCAGAATGTCTGTCTGGCTGCAGAATGTATGCCTAGCTACAGAATGTTTGACTGATTGCAGAATGTACTTGTAGAAGCCTTGAAATGGAATGGTTTGAAGCATGAATGGAATGTTGGAATGTTGTATGAAATGAGTTAAAAATGGATAATTAAATATTGTGCAATGGAGTATGGGTGAAGTGAATAATGGAATGAAACATATCAAAATTATGAAGTGGAGTGAAAAAGTGACCTGCAGCTTCTGATCTATATTATTCAATTGCAGAAAGAAATCAATCTTAAAACTCTGAGATGGAAATGAGGTGGACCATGGAATGAAATGAATGAAGTATGGATGAATGAAATTAAATGGAGTATGGATGAATGGAGTGAAATGGATCATAAGTGGGATGTGAATCACTTATGATTTTATGATAGCCGCTTGCGGAGAAAAGAAAAAAAACTTGAAAAGCTAAAGTGTCGGAAAGATCCTGATTTTCACTCTATCTTTTCTATATAAACATGCTAATCAGAGATTAGTTTTCATGTTTATACTTTATTTTTATTTATTTTTTTATTTTTTTTATTTTTATTTTTTTTCAAATATCTGACTTCAGAAAATTCAATCAGGTTGATGAAGAAGAAAAATTCTTCTTCATTAACTTCATGTCACTGTTTTCCTGGAATCTCTTGAAAAATTCTTCTCTTGAAAGTGGCTTGTGATACAGCTTCAATCTATGACCATTTACAAGAAAAGTGACCTTCTCTTCATCTATTGTCATGATTTTTATTGCTCCATTATCAAAAATTCTTATAATTTTGTATCGCCCAAGCCAATGTGTTTGGAATTTACCTTGAAATTTGAATCAAACAAGAGAGCCCAGTCACCTTCTTTGAACTTCTTTTCCTTGAGGTACTCGTCATGCCATCTAGTCCTTTGCTGTTGGACTATAATTGTTTTCTGAACTGCATCTTGTCTGATCTCATCCAATTCATTAATCTGCTCCAATCTGTGCTTTTGTGCCTCTGTTAGATCAAGTCCTAGCTAAACTACCAATTTGAAAGTTTGAATCTGGAACTCTATGGGAAACAAAACTTGCTTTCCATAAACAAGTTCATAAGGAGTATGGCATGTTGTGCTTCTCCATGTAGTTCTATAGGCCCACAAGGCTTTAGGAAGCCTATCTTCCCAATCTCTTCTATGCAAATGAACAGTCTTCGTTAGGATCCCTTCAATGACCTTATTAGTAGATTCCACTTGACCATTTGCTTGTGGATGATGGGGAGTAGATTTTCTATGTCTGATTTTGTACCTCTCCATAATTTTCTCCACTAGCCTTGATGTGAATTGAGCTCCTTGATCTGTAACAATTTCCCTTGGGACACCAAAACGAGTAAAAATATCCTCAAAAATAAAATTAACTACAGATGCTTTAGTAGCAGAAAGTAATGGCTTGGCCTCTACCCATTTAGTAACATAATCAGTGCAAAATAATATATATTTCTTTTGTCTTGATGGAGGACTAATAGGTCCTACAAAATCCAAAGACCATTTTTCAAAAGGTTCAATATGTACCTAAGGCTGCAATGGCATCTCACCTGAAGGAGAAGGTTTCCCTACCCTTTGGAAACTGTCACACCTTCTGACATACTCTTTAGCATATTTAAAAAGTGATCGCCAATACTATCCTAAATGAAGGATATTATAAGCTCTTCTTTTATCAGAAAAGTGTCTGCCACAAGGTTCATCATGACATGCTTTGAGGATCTCAGGCATCTCATCTTCTCGAACACATCTCCTAATGATAAAATATGGACCTGTTTTCTATAACTCATTAGAAACCCATGAATATTTTTCACTGTCATAAATGATATTTCTTTTGTTTCTTGCATTCATTATTGAAGGAAATTTCCCTGAAACTAAATAATTAGCAATGTCATCAAACCAAGGAGTTTGAGTAGAAATTGCAAAACGATATTCACCAGGGAATCGATCTTCAACTGGAGTATTGTCTTTGATGTTTTGGAGTCTAGATAGGAAATCATCTACTGTGTTTTGTTTTCCAGGCCTATCTAGAATGGTAATGTTGAATTCTTGTAAAATCAATAACCATCTTATGACTCTGCCATTAGTAATTGATTTGTTCATTAGATATCTAATTGCAGAGTGATCTGTGTGAAAAAAAGTTTCATAGCTTGTTATATAGTGTCTGAATTTGTTTATGGCATGAACAACAACTAAAAACTCTTTTTCAGTTACAATATAGTTTAACTCTGAAGGATTCAAATTTTTACTGGTATAGTAGATGGCATAAGGAATCATGTCTTTTTGTCCCAATACTACTCCTAGAGTTGTGTCTAAGGCATCTGTTGAAATATTAAAAGGTAAATTCCAGTTAGGTCCCCTTAAAATAGGTGCTTCAGAGATTTTTTTTTTCAGGGTCTCAAAGGATAACTGGAAATCAGGATTCCACTTGAATTCACAGTCTTTGGTAAGTAATTTGAAAAGTGGAGATGCTATCTTGGTGAAGTTTTCTATAAACCTTCGATAATATCCTATAAATCGAAGAAAACTCCTAACATATTTTTGACAACTTGGAATAGATAAGTTAGAGATGACTTCAACTTTTGACTCATCAAATCTAATCCCATTCCCTGAAATGTGATGTCCCAAAACAATTCCTTCAGTAAACATCATAAAACACTTTTCATGACTTAGTGAAAGATTTGCTTCTTTACATATTTTTAAGAATTTTTCCAAGTTTGCTAAGGATTCTTCAAATGTATTTCCATAAATTGTGAAATCATCCATATATACCTCTACACAATCATGTATTAGATCTGAAAAAATTCCTAGTACTGCCCTTTGAAATGTTGCGGGTGCATTGCATAGTCCAAATGGCAATACTTGGTAAGCATAGGTACCCCAAGGACAAGTAAATGTGGTTTTGTCTTGATCTTCCAGTGCTACTTGGATTTGATTATAACCACTAAACCCATCTAAAAATGAGAAGTAATTTTTGCCAGCTAATGTATCTAACACCTGATCTATGAAAGGTAAGGGAAAATGATCTTTAAGAGTAGCTTTTTTTAATTACCGGTAGTCAATACATACCCTCCATTTACCATTTTTCTTTGGAACAATTACCAAAGGAGAAACCCACTGACTATCTGAAATGGGATAGATAAAGTTGACATTTGATAATTTCTGCAATTCTTCTTTAACAATTTCCCTAAGATTTGGATTCATCCTTCTCTGAGGTTGCCTGATTGGTTTACAATTTTCCTCTATGTAGATGTGATGAGTGCAAGTCTTGGGGCTTATCCCTTTCATATCAGTGTACTCCCATGCATATGCAGAATAATGTCTCTGTAATATTTTGACTAGCTCTTCTTGTTGAGATTTCTCTAGGTTCTTGTTTATGTTTAAAGTTTTGCCTGGAAATATCTCAATTGTAGAGTTGCCAAATTTATCCATGGAATAGAAAGACATCTGCCTTGATGAAAAAAATCAATGTTGGATTCTTCTTGAAATTTTTCATGTTTATATTCCGAAGAGGATTCAAAGTTTTCCAAGGTATTCAGAATCTGACTATCTTCACTAATTTCTGAAATTGTGAAGAGAGGTTGTAAGTCTTCTTCATCCTCTATCCATTGAGTATCATCTAATTCTGTAATTGTTCTTGCTGGAGGAGACAAGGTAAATTTATTGGTTGAACTACCATCAGAGATGTACATATCACCAGATCTACAGCTAATTAAAGCATCAGATGTAGCTAACCAAGGTCTTCCTAATATAATAGGGTGTCCTCCTAGATTATTCTTAGGAGTTAGGATCATAAAATCCACAGGATACTCCCAAGAGTCTAGGGACACTGGAATATCTTCTATTACCCCATCAGGTTTGATCATAGATCTGTCTGCTAATTGTAATAATGTGGGTGTAAAAAGAAGATTTGGAAGTTTCAGTTTATCCATGATTTGTCTACTCATGATATTGATTGCTGCTCCTAAATCAATGAGTGTGTTTTGGATTTCAATTCCATTGATGTGAATTTTGACAACTGGATTTCCTGGGTCTAGATACTTTGGAATAGTAATCGTACCCATCATGATATCTGTTATTTTTCCTGTCAGTTGAATTTTCTTTGTCTCTCTTATTCTTTTTCTTGTTTTCTTCATGCTCAACTCCTTTACTGTCTTTGCTAAGATTGGAATTTCCTTGATGGCTTGCAATAATGGAATCTTAATACAAACATTTCTCAGCTCATCTGGGAAATCATAATTAGGTACCATAATTTGTTTTTCTACACCCCTATCAATTTTCAATCTTTCTGGGAAGGGAGGTGTAGAAGTGGATGTTGATGGATGCTCTAATATAGGAGTTGAAATTATTGGTTCTTTTTGTTTTTATTTTTCAGTGTTTGAGTCTTGGAAAGTTGTGTTCTCTCCAAAACGTTTATCTACCTATAGAGAATCTTCCTCAGAATTGTCTTGCTCTTGTACGATTACAGAAGGTTTCCTCTTTTCAAGTATTCTTCCAGACCTAAGTTGAACATCACTAAGGTCTAAAGGAGTGATCAAATAAGTTGGAAACTGTTGGCCTTCTATCATGTATGTGTTCTGAGGATTTTTATTGTTGGGGTTTGTTATGGGTTGGGCAGGAAACTGATTTGTTTTCTGAGGAAATGGTAATGGAAGTGGTTGATTTTGATGTTGTGAATTTTGAGGATTGTGTTGAAGATTTTGTTGAGGAGGGAAATGTGGATATGGTGGATAGGATGGTGGATATTGATAATACTGAGAGTATCTTCCATAGGGATTTTGTGCTCCTTGCGCCCAAGTTTGTGATTTATTTTGAAACTGGGGCCAAGGTTGCTGCCAAGGATTCCAATTTGGTGGGGGTTGATTATACATCTGATCATGAAATCTAGGTCCTTGCTAAGGCCTCTTGGAAACAAAATTGAGATATTCTGTGGAACTTGTAGGAGTATCTTCTTGAAACACAACTTTAAGACTAGGAAGTGAAGGACAGCTCTTGGTCACGTTTTTTCTGAACAAATTACACAAGTCTCCACAACTTTGGCATCCAAAGGGCACTCTCTCAAGGCATGTTTCTTTCTACATTTGGGACAAAATATTGCTAAGGCATCAGATTCATCTTTTTTCTTGTTTTGTAACTTAAGGGTGTCTATTTTTTCACTAAGACTCTCCAAGATATCAGATTTGAATTCATCAAGAATATGTCCTATTTCTGCTCTACTTACTGTCCCAGAAGCAGACTTACTTGCCCTTGCAAGAGTAGGGTCTCTTGGTCCTTATACAGTTTTAGATTTCCCTCTTGAAAGGTTGATACATAATTTAGCTATTTCAGGTAATGTGAGTTGAGATATATCCCCTTTTCCCATCATATTAAGGATATCTAACCATTCATCCCTAATTGTCTTCAACAAGAGAGCTTTCAAAGTGTTTTGGTCTAGGTTTTCCATTTTTTCTCTTTTGATGTTGTAGTTAAATCTCTCCAACAAATCTTTTAGATTTTCATATTATTTTTGTAGCGTTTTAAACACTTCCTCCTTATGGTTGGCTGGCATACAGTAGTCCAAATACCTCTCTAGAAATTCTTTTTTCATGTCTTCCCATGCCCTAATAGAACTGTTGATCAAACTCATAAACCACTTCGTTGCTTCTCCTTTCAATGTTGAAGGAAATAATTTAAGTTTTTGAGCATCTTGTAAGTAGTCATAGGTTCTACATAGGACTTCAAATTCAAATAGGAAGGTTTCAGGATCTTTATTTTTAAGTCCATAAAATTTTGGAAGGACAGAGGGTGAAATGTTTTTCATAGTTGTATTGGTTTCTTCATCTACTATAGGAAACCCAAAAGAGCTTCCCATTTCTCTCCTACCTCTTCCTCTACCTCATTCTCCTTCTGCACCTCTAACTCCTTCTCCTCTACCTCTACCTCTACCCCCTCCAAATAGTGGTGTGTTCTCCATTAAAAACTCCTCCTCCCCCTTCTTCTGCCATAGTTGATTCTTCTATAGAAGTTGAAAAGTTTATGTCCCTAGCAGGGGTTCCTGAATATTCTTCTAAGACAGGCTCAGTGGGTAAATTAGAAGGTCTTTGTAATCGAATATCTGATCTTAAGTTCTCTAGAATTCTAGGATCAGTAAAGGATGGAATGTGGGTTTGAGTTGGAGGTGTGCTGGCTCTAGATCTTCGTGAAACAAGTGGTGTTCTAAGAATCAAGCTTCTGCTTCTTATGAATCTACCCCTTGACTCTCTTTCTCTACGCATATCATTGTTTTTGGGTGGTAAGAAACAAGGCTACCTAGTTACACTTCCCCGGCATCAGTGCCAAAATGTAGTGCTCAACTTAGTGTTCCTAAATTGAGGTCATAAATTGTCAACCACGGCTAGTAAACTGCTGAAGTGAGGTGCACTATATGTGCCTAGGTATCTGTTTCTCACTACGTTGTATTTAGTGTTTTTCTAATGTTTTTGGTTTTATGGTTTTATGTCAAAAAGGAAAATAACTAAATGTTGGTAAAGAGAAGTGGATAGTTACACTAAAACAAAGAAAAACCTATTCTAAACTGTGTAAGGCACTAAGGAGAAGAAAATGAAAAGCTTGATAATGACTCATGGTAAAGAAATAAATCACAACATGAACTCAATAACTCACATCATAAACTCATCCAATTCATTCATTATAAATATGTTGGAATAGCTTGAGGAAAGGACAAGTTTAGTGCAAATGAGGTTCTCCTAAGTAAACAATCATCTTACAATATTACAAAGAATCTCATCCATGGCTAGAATTTTATTGGAACACAATCGAAAAATATTATTTGTAACAAAATAAGATTCCCACTCTACATTAACTTATAATGCTAAGATTAATTCATTCTGCAGCTCAACTTGTCACTACTAAGCCTCATCCGAAAGTTAGAGATTTTCTATAATAGTTTTGGGAAAAGGCTTATTTGTGAAATTGCAAAAGACTGCAGAATAATCAAGGCCTTAAACTAATATCACTAATTCATGTCCATATGATGATGTATTAATAGAAAGTCAGAACAAGATTAGTTTGTAAATAATGAAGGTCATGAAATCTAATGTTGACAGTTAATACTACTTAAATAATAATGGATAACACTGAACTAGAATGCAATTGATAAAACTTGAAACACAGTGACCACAACTAAGCTAAAATGCCATTAACCTAACTTGAAATACAGTGAATTGGAACTGAACTAGAATGCCACTAATCTAAATTGAAATACATTGAATTAAAACTGAACTAGAGTGCCATTATCAAACTTGAAATATAGTGACAGAATTAAACTAGAATGACATCTACCTCTGGAGTGTTACAACTAAACTAAAGATGCAACTAATTACTGGAATGTTTCAGCTCTGTCTCATTTGAAATTAGTGGTATTTTGGAATAGTTTGTAGAACAGGACTGGCTGCAACATGTTATGTAAATGAGCATGAAAGCATAAAATTCAACAAAACACAACAAATCTCTAAAACACCACAGTTATGTCTCATCCGAAGTTAGTGATATTTTGGAAGAGTTTATAAGATCATGACTAGCTGTAACAACTGATGTAATTGAGCATAAAAAAAATGCAACTAACTCCTAAAATACTACAGTTATACCTCATCCAATATTAGTGATATTTTGGAATAATTTGTGAAAATAAGACTAAACTGTAGTATCCAATGCAAGTGAACATAAAATGCACAGTTTACTAAATTGATTAAACTAAGAATGAAATGAGGCTAATGTACTTATCTAAACCATATGAAAAAATCTTCGCAGGTAGCAGGGGCCCTCTACCACCGAATTAGCACGCAAATCTACTCAAGATTGACTCAGCTCTTGCAATAAAGTGATGCTTCTTTCATTAAAAGAGAAATTCTTCAAAAAAGAGTATTTACGGTCTTCTGAGATCTAGCAATAAAACATAAATCTAGCTAACAGTTTCTCGGTCTCCCGAGTCATACTTATAATGAAATTACATAACTACTCTTGAGAAAAATAGGGATAAGTGTCTTTGCCACTTCTAATCAAATTAAAACTCTTATTAACAGTCTTGTGCTTTACTACGGACATCTGTAGAGTCCATGTTTTGATAGGAAACTTCTTCTCTTCTACCTGCATAACTGCTTGGAGACTTTAACTCAGACTTCGTGGGGAGCAAGAGATGATGGGGAAGTGTTGTGGATTTCACCCATATGCCTTTTTCTTTGCAGTGACACATGGAACCTACGTAAACATGAGGATAGCTGTAGAACAAACGACTGGCTATGGAATGCCTGTATTCTGTAGCTGAGTCTTAGTAAAAAATTACTACAACAACAAAATCATGAAAACATAGCAAGTTAGTCATTATATAAATTCTTAAAGCAATTTTAATTAATCCTATTGATAATTTAAGCCTGTAATTGATGAGGGACAAAGAAAATGAAGTGGAATGTGGTGAAAGAGAAGAACGTCTTTGGGGCTCAACAGAATGAAAGGGATGGAATACCTGCGAAGTAGGAAAAATGCTTGGGAAAATGACTCAAGGGTACTGACAATGACTGGGCTGACCTGGTACTAGGCGCTCACTTTCGCTTATACAGTAATCGTAAACCGAGAGTATTTTACCACAATAAAACACAGAACATAGTTATATAGGCCCAAGGTAGCTTGGAAAACGATGGCGTGGGAAATGAGTAGGGCTAACGTCATAAGGACGCTGACTGTGAGACACACGACATAAAGGGATTGGGTATTAGACTTTAGTAAGGTGAATACTGTGTGTTGTGTTAAATGCCGGTATTGGCCTCGGTACCGGGTGTCCTAGGACTTACCTTACCTTTAGATCGTGGTGATAGCTGTACATTAGAACCCAGCCCACGAAGGACGCAAGATAATCTCCGTAACATCTTCTAAACCCATGGTCGTTTTCTCCACAGAGCACTCAACTCTTGGCGTCAGTATTGACATGTCATCAAAATTCCGGTGGGGGGGGGGCAGGCTTCCTCCTTCCCCCTACCATTTGTGACCCCTCAGAATGATTTATGTGTTTCTTTGTTATGTGTGCATGCCGAATACGAGTGGGTCCCGCCTTACATCCATTTTCTTTGTGCCTTTTAAACTTTCGCTATTTTGGTTAAGGCCTTTGACATACTCCCACTTTATTATAAAGTGTGCTTGCCCTCTTTTCATATATGACTCATTTTAATTTTATTTCTCCTTCACAATCTTTAAAACCTCAGCCATTTAAATGTTGTCGAGTAATATGCCCTTATGATATTTCTCAAGATATTAAAGGGTGAATCATATAATCAACATTGGCTCCACCTGGGGATGGCATGTTCATCCTCAAACGTGTCGAGAACTTCGCAGACCACCTGTTAACCCTTTTTGTGTAGACACGACTCCTCAACACCTTTCCTTTTTCTTCATGATTCTTCACAACAAACATCACTACAAATAAAAATAAAAGTGGCTAACTAATGTACAGTATAATACATCAGGCCCTCTCGGCCTAAATCAAAACTGGAAGAATGGTTTTAGGAATTGACCATTTACAAGGGTGTCAAGAAAGTCACCCTGCAAATTCTCCAGCTTGAAGGTGTTATTTCCTCCTTGTTCAACAATTTTGAAGGGACCGAACCATAACAGATCAAATTTACCATGCTTCCCCCTCTCTACTCTTCGTATATCCCATCTGAGTAATAAATCCCCGACCTGCATCTTTTTCTCTTCGGCATGTTGATCAAACAGGTGCTTCATTTTCTCCTGATATTTGGTCATCTTCTGATTCACCTGATTTCACGTTTCCTCCAGTTCTACCAGCTGGTTCATTCTCCCGGTAATATCATTTGGCTCCTCTTGGCACTCCTGCATGAATCTAGCCATTGGTAAAGCCAATTTTATGGGAAAAAATACTGCTCTCTTGTATACCAACTCATATGGAGATTTCCCCGTTGATCTCTTGCTGGTGATCCTGTTTGCCCATAAAGCGAACTTTAGCTGAGAATCCCAATTTTTCTGATTTTCATTAATGGATTTCTTCAGTGCTCTCACCAAAGTCTTATTTGAAGACTCTGCTAAACCATTCCCCTATGGGTAGTAGGTAGTGGAATGTCCCAACACAATGTTATATTGCTGACAGAAGCTAACTAACTTAGCAGACTTAAAGGCCTGGGCATTGTCAGTAACAATATTGGCAGGGAAACCAAACCTCGAGATGATATTCTCTTCCAGAAACTCTATCACTACTGAGTCTTTTGCATTCCATGCTAGTACTGCTTCCACCCATTTAGTGAAATAGTCTGTAGCTGTTGGGAAAAATACTGAGAGGGGGGGTGAATTAGTATTTAGGTCATAGTCACATATTTTTACTTTTTCTTACTTCAAAACCCATACACTGATTTTCTGAACCCAACTAGCGTATACACGCGAATATACTTCATAAAACTTGCGTATGAACAGAGATCTAGTTATGCAGATAAATCTTAACTTAGTTCTTTGCAGCATTCATTCATCTGATGTTTAGTTAATAGTAAGTATGTGCAGTAATAACATAATAGATCATCACACATAAGCATCACACATGAACACCAGGATTTTAGGTGGAAACCCAAGTCGGGAGAAAACCACCGCTGTCGGTGCTCAACCTTCAATATTTTATTATAAAGAAAACATCTTACAAATTATGTACTGGCGTAGACTCATACCAGTACGCAGGCACCCACCTGCGCTCGTTTACTAGCCTCTCCTGGAAGGGAGCTACGACCCCCTGACTAAAGGCTACAACCCTCAGCACCTCTGTGGACCACGTTTCATTAATTTTCATACTGGATCCAACCCATTCAATTGAGCTCAAGGAACTTTCATCAAACCAACAACTTGTTCTATAGCAGCATAGTCAATATTCGAACAACCCAGATCATCATTGATAGATAGCAGTAAAATAGCAGAACATATCCGACATTTCATACCACAAACTTCATCAAGCCCTAGCTTTAATACGCGCTTTCCTGTCACTGATCCTGCGTATATATGCGCTTCCATGCATATCAACTCACGTATACATCTTCACATACTTCAGAACTGGTTTCACATTACATACGCGCTTTCGCTGAATTAAACCTGTGTATATACGTGCTTCCTCTGCCTTCACTTCAGACAGATGTTTGCCAGATCACAGATCTAATCACTCCATAAACAGATCTAGAAAATACATATACATTTCAGATCTATAGATCCTTCTTCATCATTTTCTTCATAGGTGCATCATAGATTCAGATCTATCATCAAACTGTTACCCATTCCATTCAGAAATTCTTCAAAGTGAAGTATTCATTAAGACCCAGACACTTGCACCCCTTGCACAATAATTTCCTTCTCCTTATATAGATTTAGCCTTTATCAATACCATGAGCCAAAAACCACTCAACCGCTAATGGTATTCCTTTAGTTTATCCCCGGGGCTCTTCGATTTCTTTTTAATTTATTTTATTCAAACAAGGAGATTCAAATTATCTATGTGCGCCCAGCCTTTAACCCAAAGTTTAACCCTTTGGATTTTATAAAAAATATCCAACGCTTTCCATACGCAAGTGTCTTGTTGATGTGGTGAGTTCCACAAGCGGAACAGCCATACATCTCAATCGTTTTTGTATTAATAATCATGCCAATCCAATTTGAAAACCCTAACCTCCGTTCTTCCATGCACGAATCATCCCATTCAGGCCCTTCAATAATATTCAATATTTTATCTTTGCCATATAATATTATAACTGTAACCCCAATGGTTATTTTAAAACTTTACACTGTCCCCCTAACATTTCTTTTATTCAAATTTCATTCTTTGACCCCGGGCCCACATCGCAGTTGGCCATTTACGATGTGCGATATGCGATGGCGCGATCAAAGAAAAGTGCGCAAAGTTGACATTTGAGATTTTCGATGGGATCGCATCGCAAATTGGCGATCAAACATATGGCGGAACACTTGAATGTGAGATACTGCGATCTTGAGATGGCGCGATGATCGCATATCGCAAACAACAAAACTTGCAATGGCAGAAATAACAAATATGCGATATTGTGATATTGCGATATTGCGATGGTGTGATGATCGCATATCGCAAATAATCCATATCAACAAGACATTTAAACTTCAAAACTTGCGATCTTGCAATTTGCGCTAAAGTGGTGCGGACCACTTGTCCTCCCTTTTTAGAAACTTTAAGTCTTTCTGCTGTTTTAATCAATTTCCTTCATACTTGGTTGTTGAAGGCTTTGAAAGCTCGAAATGACTATCTTTAAATAAACTCTTCTCCTCCGTAGTCAGGAACTACGAATGTCTTCATTCCTTCTGCAAAAATACTTCACCCATAACAAAAAAATTCTCCTCTGCAATACTTAGCTACGGCCCATGACAATTCATTCATCCTTACATTTCTCCCATCCTTCTTGAATGTGTGTTTTTGTTTACCAAAACTCTACTGTGCCTTTGATCTCTTTTCTCCCACTCTGTCTCTGCTTCTTCTGTTCTTCTCTATTGATCATTGTTTTCTACAACTTTGTTGTTCTTCTTTGTTGCCCATGCCTTTGCCATTTTCTTTGCCATATCCTTTGCCATCAATGACAATATTCCAACAATCTCCCCCTTTGGTATTGATGGCAATACTCTTCCTTTGATGACCTGATAGACACCCTTTGTTGCGTTTCCTCCCCCTTTGACATCAATGGCAAAGAGTTTGATCAAGAACCATTGAACCGACAGTCCCATGCTCCCCCTGAGTTCATGCTGAATTTTCAAGCATATTATTCAATGAAGTACATGACTCTATGACCTTTCCTATCACCAAGGACTTATACTTACATCAAGGATCCAACCAAGTGGATTTACATATATGACTCAGCTACCCAACCAAGTGGGTTTACAAATTTTAACAACCTCTAGTTACAAGAATGAATATAACAATTTACATCATAGGTCTCATCATGACCCTTTTCATCAAAATACAGAAATTACTTATACAATCAAGACCAAAGAATCTCAAGAATGAGATCAGGCCACAGAAAATAATTAGAATGCCAAGAATGCATCCTTTCCTTATGACCAAAGCTCCCCTTTAGCTTGTGCATCCTTGGTTAATCTTTGTGCCTTTTCATTATCGTCTGTGTCTCTTCATCAATCAGTCGTCGTCCGATGGCTTCTTTCTAGATCGATGGCGCAAAAGCAATTTCGCTGGTTGTCCTGGGTCGATTGTTAACGTGCGAAGGACTATCGTTACCGTGCGCTTGGCGGTTTTGCAGGGACACGTGTCAAAACCTCTATGGATTTGCTACCAATCCACGAAATACCACGTATCAACGAAAAGGTGGTGCGAAGAAACCCACGGTTTCGCTCCAACCCGCCATCACTGTTCCTCTTGGTCACGGTTCCATTCACGTGTATATATATGTGAATTCTTCCCTTTAAGTGTAATTAACCAACTGCTCCATATCTAAAGATAAACTTTGATTTAAGTATTCTTCCTCTAGTTATATATATATATATATATATATATATATATATATATATATATATATATAATGTGTCCTATATATATAGAGCGCGTCTGAGGCACACTGTATCGTCAACCTGATATCGTATACAACATCACGAATCTATCCATTCTTACCACTGCATCTTTAGACCTTCCATACTCTCAGTCACCGAGGTTCATATCATATATTCAACGACTATATATATAACTCCACTGTCGATCGTATTAACATTGATTCTTCGAACAACTTACAGAACCAGAGCATCATTAATCCCATCCATTATGCAAATTCACTTTTATGAGCCGTGACTGAAGTATATACAGTAGTTAACACAGGGATGGAGTACATAACTATAGAGTCAAACATTCTCGCGCATGCATAGGGACAGAGTATCACCAGAACTCAATCATACACAGGATTTATAATCTCTTTGTCCCTGTTTCTTTGACAGATACTGCAGTTCTGTAGCTCAAACTGTAGATGCATTCTTTTGTTTCATCTGTTGCCTCTACTACCTCTCTGTCTCTTCTGCCTTATGGATAGTTTAGGTGCTACTCCTGTCTTTTCCATATGTTTTTATTTTGAAGAAAAAAGACCTCAAGAGAGAGGTCATATTTTAGAACCATCATAATGCCAATAATGCATTGCTCCCAGCAAGGCTAATGCTCCCCCTGAACTTATTCCACCTACACTCGTCTTCTTTACATCAGATGCACTGTTAGAAATAAACACAACTCGAATTATCTACCATGGGAATCATCATACATTTCTCCCCCTGTGATGATACATTACTAATCTCTATAATGTATCTCACATCATTCCTGCAGTCATTATGAGAAGTAAGCTTTAGAAGCAGATGACTGTAGTAAGGTCAATATTCCCTACGTTTCTGACCGGTCCTCCTTCTTTTTCCAAATTTTCTTGAACTTTATAATTGTGTGCTGGAAGTTATCCAATTTCTCATATCTATTCATCTTGCATTCCTTTTCCACATGTCCATATTTGTTACAAGCATAGCATCTCATGTGACCAGAGAAGTAAGCATAAGGGTCATAGTGTGTTTCTCTATTCTTCCTTCTATTGCAATCAGCTGCTTTATGACCATACTTGTTGCATGAAAAACAATATCCCTTGAAGCAACCAAAGTACCTTTCTGAATAGGATCTATTTGATTGTGACTGAAATGATTTTCTCCTGCAATTTGCTGCAACATGCCCATAATTATGACATTTAAAGCATTCAACATTATTGAATAATTTCCGTTGAGAATTCATGATTGTTGGTTGACCTTTTGTTTCTTTCAACACTTCAGGTTTTTCTTTGACATCCTTTGAATCTTTAGCACTTCCTTGTGAACTATATTCTCCTTTGACCGTTTCATGAAAACCCAGACCAAGTTTAATAGTAGGAGATATTTGATTACTAAGAATATTGTCCAGAATCTTAGTACTATTTTGAAACCTCAAGAATTTATCCTTTTCTTCTAATTTACTTTTGAGAATGTTTACCTCAACCTCCAATTTTTGGCATTGCAGCTTCATGCTTTCTTCTTTCCTTCTTCTGTCTTCTACTTGATCATTTAGATTTAGGATCTCTTCTTTCAACCCATTTTTTTGTTCTTCAAAATTTTTTAAGAGTTCTTCATTCTTTTTATTCGATGCTTCGAGATCTACTTTCAGAGAGATGAATTCTGCTTCAAGTTCTTCATTTTTCTTATTTGATATTTCTGGATCTTCTTTGAGAGAGATGATTTCAGCTTCAAGTCTTGCATTCTTCTTATTTGATTTATCGAGATCTGCATTTAGATCATTGATTTCTACTTCAAGTCTTTTATTTCAATTGCTTGCATAGTTGTAAAACCTTTGATACTTGTCTACCTGTCCATTCAGTATTTCTATATGTCCTTTCATTTGAGAGATCATCTCTTTGTAGATAGATTCGTGTTTATTTGATGATCTTTGTAGTTCTTAAACTTTAATCTTGAGAGCTTCTTCTAGATCCATAGCATTCCTTTCACTATATTCACTCTTACATGCACAAGAAGATGAATCACAAGAACAACAATCAGTACCTGTTTTATCTTCCTCATTTTCTGCTGCACATGTTTTCTGAGATATCTCCTTTTGAGTAGCCTTCTTCTTTTGCTTCTTTGCCATGAGTACTAGCAGATCATGGTCAGGATCTTCTTCATCCTCATTTGACAGTTCATCATTATCTTCATTTGCATAATATCTCTTTCCCTTTTCAAATTGTTTCCCTGGTTGGAGTCTCCTTACAAAATTTGCTTCTTCTTCTTCTGATATATAACTTGATTCCATTACAACTTCCTTTTCTTTTCCTTTTGCACATGCCTTAAAAGCAACTTATTTGATTTGGGAGGGACCTCCTTGTCTCATTTCATAAGTAGTCAGAATACCATGTAGTTGAACAATAGTAAGAGTTTGCAGATCTTGCCTTTCTTCAATAGCTGGCACTTTTGACTCAAACTTTGAATTTAAAGATCTTAAGACTTTTTCCACGAGAGTAGTATCGGTTATGGTTTCACCCAAACTTCTCATACGATTTACAATATCATCTAGACGTAAAAAGAAACTGGCAATACTCTCATCACTATGCATCCTTAAATTTTCATATTCAATTCAGAGAGTTTGGAGTTTTGCACTTTTTACCTTTGTATCTCCTTCATAGCTCGGAATGATTTTGTCCCATATTTTTTTTGCTGAATTTAGCTGCATCACTTTAGCAAATTCTAGTTCAGACATGCTTCCTAATAAGACATTGACGGCTTTGGCATTGATTTCATATTTCTTCCTTTCTGCTGCATCAGTAGGAATACTTGCCGGATACTGATAACCTCCTTCCACGATTGCCCATACATCTGCACCAAGACTTTGCAGATATGCTTTTGTTCGTATCTTCCAGAATAACAGATTATTTCCATTGAATAGAGGTGGCCTTATAGATATTACCCCTTCATGACTTTCCATTTCGACGGATCTCCTTCAAGCGATCAAGCTTCTGCAGAAGGACCTGCTCTGATTCCAATTGTTGGGAAAAATACTGAGAGGGGGGGTGAATCAGTATTTAGGTCATACTCACATATTTTTACTTTTTCTTACTTCAAAACCCATACACTGATTTGCTGAACCCAACTAGCGTATACACGCGGATATACTTCATAAAACTTGCGTATGAACAGAGATCTAGTTATGCAGATAATTCTTAACTTAGTTCTTTGCAGCATTCATTCATCTGATTTTTAGTTAATAGTAAGTATGTGCAGTAATAATAGAGTAGATCATCACACATAAGCATCACACATGAACACCAGGATTTTAGGTGGAAACCCAAGTCGAGAGAAAACCACCGCTGCCGTTGCTCAGCCTTCAATATTTTATTATAAAGAAAACATCTTACAACTTATGTACTAGCGCAGACTCATACCAGTACACAGGCACCCACCTGCGCTCGTTTACCAACCTCTACTGGAAGGGAGCTACGACCCCTTGACTGAAGGCTACAACCCTCAGCACCTCTGTGGACCACGTTTCATTAATTTTCATACTGGATCCAACCCATTCAATTGAACTCAAGGAACTTTCATCAAACCAACAACTTGCTCTATAGCAGCATAGTCAATATTCGAACAACCCAGATCATCATTGACAGATAGCAGTAAAATAGTAGAACATATCAGACATTTCATACCACAAACTTCATCAAGCCCTAGTTTTAATACACGCTTTCCTTTCACTGATCCTGCGTATATATGCGCTTCCATGCATATCAACTCCCGTATAAATCTTCACATACTTCAGAACTGGTTTCACATTACATACGCGCTTTCGCTGAATTAAACCTGTATATATACGTGCTTCCTCTGCCTTCACTTTAGACAGATGTTCGCTAGATCACAGATCTAATCACTCCATAAACAGATCTAGAAAATACATATACATTTCAGATCTAGAGATCCTTCTTCATCATTTTCTTCATAGGTGCATCACAGATTCAGATCTATCATCAAACGGTTACCCATTCCATTCAGAAATGCTTCAAAGTGAAGTATTCATTAAGACCCAGACACTTGCACCCCTTGCACAATAATTTCCTTCTCCTTATATAGATTTAGCCTTTATCAATACCATGAGCCAAAAACCACTCAACCGCTAATGGTATTCCTTTAGTGTATCCCCGGGCCTCTTCGATTTCTTCTTAATTTATTTTATTCAAACAAGGAGATTCAAATTATCTATGTGCACCCAGCCTTTAACCCAAAGTTTAACCCTTTGGATTTTATAAACAATATCCAACGCTTTCCATACGCAAGTGTCTTGTTGATGTGGTGAGTTCCACAAGTAGAACAGCCATACATCTCAATCGTTTTTTTATTAATAATCGTG
Source organism: Pinus albicaulis (assembly GCA_034641835.2). NCBI lineage: Eukaryota > Viridiplantae > Streptophyta > Pinopsida > Pinales > Pinaceae > Pinus > Pinus albicaulis. The sequence continues at coordinate 660,824,155 of CM076583.1, read as the reverse complement.
CCAATCCAATTTGAAAACCCTAACCTCTGTTCTTCCATGCACGAATCATCCCATTCGGGCCCTTCAATAATATTCAATATTTTATCTCCGCCATATAATATTATAACTATAACCCCAATGGTTATTTTAAAACTTTACACTGTCCCCGTAACATTTCTTTTATTCAAATTTCATTCTTTGACCCCGGGCCCACATCGCAGTTGGCCATTTGCGATGTGCGATATGCGATGGCGCGATCAAACAAAAGTGCACAAAGTTTACATTTGCGATGGGATCGCATCACAAATTGGCGATCAAACATATGGCGGAACACTTGAATGTGCAATACTGCGATCTTGCGATGGTGCGATGATCACATATCGCAAACAACAGAACTTGCGACGGCATAAATAACAAATATGCGATATTGCGATATTGCGATGGCGTGATGATCACATATCACAAATAATCCATATCAAAAAGACATTTAAACTTCAAAACTTTCGATCTTGCGATTTGCGCTAAAGTGGTGCGGACCACTTGTCCTCCCTTTTCAGAAACTTTAAGTCTTTCCGTTGTTTTAATCAATTTCCTTCATACTTGGTTGTTGAAGGCTTTGAAAGCTCGAAATGACTATCTTTAAATAAAATCTTCTCCTCCGTAGTCTGGAACTACGAATGTCTTCATTCCTTCTGCAAAAAATACTTCGCCCATAACAAAAAAATTCTCCTCTGCAATACTTAGCTGCAGCCCATGACAATTCATTCATCCTTACATTTCTCCCATCCTTCTTGAATGCGTGTTGTTGTTTACCAAAACTCTGATGTGCCTTTGATCTCTTTTCTCCCACTCTGTCTCTGCTTCTTCTGTTCTTCTCTGTTGATCGTTGTTTTCTACAACTTTGTTGTTCTTCTTTGTTGCCCATGCCTTTGCCATTTTCTTTGCCATATCCTTTGCCATCAATGACAATATTCCAACAGTAGCTATTAATATCCATTTACGCTAGCCACATGATGCAGGATGAATTTCACCAATAAAATCAATTCCCCATTGCTGGAAAGGTTCATCTATGTGTACAGGGATCATGGGCAAGGGTGAAAAATGCTTCCTCTCTGTGAAATTTTAACACTTCTCGTAGGCTCTAACCCTAGCAAAAACATCTCCAAAGAGCTTAGGCTAGAAGAAACCAACTTTCAAGATCTTATGGGCAGTGGCCCTCCAGCTGTAGTGACCTCCACAGATGCCTTCATGAAACTCTGCCATTATTTCCTCCACTTCATTCTCTGTAAGGCACAGAAGCAGGATGCCTGAGGGTCTCTCCAATATAGATGACCATTAGCAACCATGAATTTCTGTGACCTCAGCCTTAGTGTCTTTTATTTGGCTTTGTCATAGCTAGGGGGGCATCTGAGAGTCAAAATATATTCTATGACTTCCTTGTACTACGGGCTGAGGAGGTACTTCATATGAGTTTTCTGTGTAGCCGTCTCTATCCCACATTGTTTTTTAGTTTCTTCAGACTCCTCATTTTCTTTTATATAAATATTGATCCCCATAGCCTAACAATTTGATTCAGAATGGATTTTAGCTAATCCCTATCCTTTAATACTCTTGGTGGGGCGTATTTCTAGTTCATATTCTTGTATCTTTGCAATCCATTTTCCCCTTTTCCCCTCACTTTCTCCTTGGATCAGGATATCCTTTACGGCTGCTATAAGCACAAATGCAGTGATGGAGGACTACAAAACATACATCTGAAATGCCTTGAGGGACTTTACCAAGGCATAAGATTTTTTCTCCAAGATTTTGTATTTGAGCTTAGCATCGCGCAGCACTTGGATGAAGAAGGCAATAGGTTGTTCGTACCCCTCCTCATTCTTTTGTAATAACACTCCTGCAATAGTGTGAGGCGATGCGAATGAAAAAATCATGAAAGGCTTAACATAATCTGGTCCAGCCAATACTGGAGCTTCAGCAAAAGCATTTCTAATCCTGTTAAAGGCCTCTCGTGACTCAAGAGACCATTTTACCTCGTTATTTTACCAAGCCTCTTTCTTATTTCTGGGGAAAGATATGTCATTTATAACCTCTACCCTTTTAGGATCAATGTTCACCCCATCCTTTGTCACAATGTGTCCCAACAACTTACCTTCTTCTAATGAAAACAATGATTTTTGAGGGTTTAGAGAGAGACCATACCTTTGGCACTTCTCAAAGGTCCCGCATAGGTGTTCAATATGCTCTACATCATCCTTTGAGAACACAGTGATATCATTGAGGTAAACCACTACAAATTTATCTTGCTCCCCAACAAAAGCAATATCCATTTCCCTCTGGAAAGTGGCCCCTGCATTGATCAGTCCAAAGGGCATTCGAACATACATAAATTTCCCCCAGGGAGTGGTGAAGGAAGTTTTATTTTGATCTTCTAGAAGCAAAACCACCTGATTGTATCCAGAAAAACCATCCATCATAGACATCTGTGAAGCTCCCACTACCTTCTGCAATATATGATCCATTTTTGGCAGTGGGTAGTTATCCTTTAGAGATGCTCTGTTTAGATTCTGGAAGTCGACACAGAGTCTTATCTCCCCATTCTTCTTTCGGACTGGTACCAGGTTGGCTACCCACTCAGAGTATATCAATGGTACGATGACCTTGGCCTTCAATAGCTTCTTGGTCTCTTTCTCTGTGGAGGGAAGTAGCAGAGGGTTAATCTGTCTAAGCTTTTGTTTATGAGGATTTTCGTCTCCTTTTAGAGGAATCTTATGTTGAATGATGCTGATATAAAAAGTTTTCAAGTCTTTATAAGACCATGCAAAAGCATCTTTGTATGTCTGGAATAATTTTTTATATTTTTCTTTATATTCTTTAGGGACCTTTTAGACAACTTCACAATTTTTGGATTAGCTTTGTTGCCGAGATTCAGGTCTTCCACCTGATTTTCTTCTACTACTTTTCTTGGATGTAACGGGACATGATTCTTGTCGAAAAATCTCTCCAAAGGGACCAATCCTTTGGGTATAACATTTCCTTTAAGTTGCAGCACTTTATGAGCAGCCATGCTTTCTTCCCATTTGTTTTGACAAAGGTCTTCAGTCTCTTCTTCACAAAAATATATATCCATGTTGGAGAATTCTCCAACAGTTTCCATGAATCTTCTTACTTGATCCTCATCCTCAAACACCTGCTAGTGCTTGACATTGTCGAGGATTGAAGGTTGATAACGAACTTCGATCTCGTATCTTAAAAGAGGATTCTGGGGTGGATGGAAGGTATTGGCAGCTACAGCAAGAGAATATTCCATTCTGTTATGTTCTCTTGGCATAAACTAAATTTTGAATTCCAGGAAAAAATTTTCTACCAGGTCCCATACTTCGTTTCTATAGGCCCTCAGCTGCGGGTGTTTAATTTGGCACTGATTTTTCACTTGCCTTACTACTAGTTCTGAATCTCCCAGAACTTTTAGACTCTGGATGTTCATGCTTTTGGTTATTTTCAACCCCAAGAGAAGTGATTCATATTCAGCTATGTTTTTTGTAGCTTCATACTCTAATTTGAAAGATAATGGAACCCATTGGCTTGTAGGAGAAATCAGTAGCACCCCAGCTCCATTCCCTTCTCTAGAATTGACTCCATCAAAGTGTAGCGTCCAAACTCTGGCTTCTTGCTTTTTTGAGGATTGTTCAGTCTTAATCTAACAGAATGATGGCTCTTGTGAATATTCTTGGTCTTCCTCCAATATTAGACATGAGAACTCCCCTTATTTACTATATACTAGTGAATTAACATAGTTATCAACCTTAGTAACCATCTTTACGAATCTCATTTCCCGATACAGCCTCCTTTCTTGCCCTCCAAATATAGGGATAGTAGCATAAGTCAAATCCAGTTTGATTGACCCTCTAATTTTGGTTCCCCAAGACCTTGACAACAACATCCAAAAACGAGCTGGGATATCAGCCACCACTATATTCATCACCACACTCTTGGCTAGGATTTGGGCTAAATTGACTACCAAGTCCTTGATCATCCCAAGACACTTGACCCTTTTGGAATCAAAAGAATAAAGGTCTTTATATGGATGAGTGATTTGCATTCCAAGTTTCTCCATTACTGACAAGGGCAAGAGATTATGGGACGCTCTCGAATCCAACATATAATTATGCAATAACAACTCATGGATCACTAATTACACATATAAAGGAGGGGTCGAGGCATCTAATTCTTCAACATGGGGGCCAAACACGACCATGGGCCTTTCTTCCTAGAGGTTGAGACTATTTGGGATGGGGGTTGCTTTGAGGGAAGCATAAAAGAGGAAACCTGAGACTGATAGGATGGTTTCTTCAATAGTTCAGTCAGTGGGACTGGGATCTTGACTTTCTCAAGTTCTTTTTTCAGATTAAAGATTGAGGAAGAATTCTCTATTATATTTTATTTTGACTCTTTGTTTTCAACTAAAGGCTTGACTTCTTTCACTACAAGCTTGGTATTTGGAGTAGTGGCCAACTTTGAAGAGGAAGAAGTTTGGTCATTAGAAAGTAAAGGCTCGTTTAGAGGCCTCTTACCGTTATCTACAACCTTTTGCACCGTTGTCTCCTTCTGTACATCTTCTTCATCTTGAGTCCTCTCTTCCTCCTGTTCTTGTGTATGAGTTCTTTTTCTGGAAGACCTGAGATCATATTTCTTATGGAACTGTGCTTGGATGAAGTCAATAAACTCCTTGCAGTAATCGTCGATCTCTAGATCCTTAGTGTCTGTAGCATTTTCTTCTTCTTCTTGTAATGAAATCCCCATTCAAATACCTTCTTGCAAAGGACACTTGACTTTGTTAGTATTCGAATAAGCAAGATATGGATCATCTTGTTTATCTGGGATGTCTTCAGTAGGACCATCCATTTGACCTTCCAGGTATAGTGGGTGTGGTACCTGATCTTGCTACTCCTTCCGCTCTCTTTGTTGTTGTTGGAGATTTAAATCCCCTTTACGGACAGAGGTGATCTCTACTAGCCCAGATCGGGTCTAGCAACAACCGAGTCACGCTAAGCCGCAGGTTCCTAGTTACAAAAGACCAAGATGTGACAAGAGGCCTACCTTAAGTCCCACGCTGCTGTTGTTTACAAAAAATATGGCGTTTCCATCCTTCAGTTTGGTATATCACAATCCTCTGGCTTTACACGTTCGAACACCTACACGTGCACGAAGAAACAACAACACACAACGTAAAACCTAAAACATGTAACCATATATTAGTCAGAGAAGATATAATTCATAACATAAGACATGAACATATGAATGGAACCATAATGAAAGTCATTTATCATTAATAAAAACGAAAGAATGATACAACCTGAGATCTAATGCTGGATCTTCCTTCGGCGGGTTGACAGCGGAGCACGTCTCAATGAAGCTTGTCGGGAATGGGACAAATCTCTCTCTCTTTGGCTTGGCTCTCAGAGGCTGTCTGGTGATAGTCTCCTTGCTACTAATTCAGATGTTAGTTCTATGACCATTAAGGCTAGCTTGCAAAGAGAAAATGGCAAGTTTATATAGATGGTGGAAGGGGATTTGGGATCCCTACAATGGTGGGATTGGCCCTATCCTCAAGGAAGCTTCCATGATAGGTGGAAAACCACTTCCCCTACATGGAGATCTAGAGCGAAACCTCCCAAATCGTTTTAGAGATTCATTCAGGAGTTGGTTGGAATCAAAATTCTGCCATTTATTTTTAAAAAACAATTCCTTATTAAGCTTGGCACAAGTAATACACTGGGACATAGAGCCAGTTGGCACGCCCTATTTGGTGGATTTCCCCCATTGGAACGAGGGTTGAACTAAATGGTCACGCCAAGGCCAAAAGGTCTATTTTTAGGGTTTTTCAAAGGAAACTATCTTCAGAGGAATGATTTTCCTTGTCAAGGGGCATGCCATGAAAGTGGTTTTAGGCCATGTCACTGCTCATAGGTCACAGAAAAGGCCCTCCAATGTGCGGGACAGGGAATTGCAGGGATGGTGAAAAATTACTGTGTAACATATGCCCCCAAAAGCATGAGGCTCGAGAGAGAGAGAGAGAGGGGTGAAATGCTTTATGAGAACGTGCCTAACTGAAAACACTGCCGTTGGAAAACCTACGTAGACAATTACAACTGATATCTCAAATACATGATATGTGGTATGGGTGCAGCCATCCATAACAGAGTATACAATAATCAGGATCCAAGGTATGGATGCAGCCATACAGAAAGGATCAATAAGAAGACTCAGGTATGGTCGCAGCCATCCAATCAATGAGTCATGTAACCAATCATGATAATCCACAAAATCTACAGCCTAGATTCCATCAGAAAAAACTGAGGGTCTTGCGCTCCATTTCAACCTGAATAGAGTACAATTTCTAGCATGTGGATAAGTGAGCTGAAGTCAAACATGCAAGAACATCGTCTGATTACCAGCCCATGATGAAAGCTATTAACAGACGCGAGAGGTACCGCCAATAATGACAATGGCCCTCAAGGTACTATAGGTACAATCCACAGAATGTGAACAGTGATCTGGCATCGAACACCCACAGAATCATCTAATCGAAGGTCAATGATGAAAACCTTGCATCGAATGCGAAGAACCTACCATTGAGGCATGTAGGTTCCAAGGTACTGGAAGGGAGTCTCTAGATCAGCTTCCTGGATAATGAGTTGAAGTCGACAGGAAGTGACCTTGATCGAAGGTGGGCCATAGTGTTTCCCACATCATCAACGCAAGACAGAGGAACATAATGTTTGTGAATCAGGATCAGATGAGAATCAGAGGAAGGTTGAAACTGCAGAGGTCAACTTCTCTTGAAGATATTAGCAGCACGACACTAGATCTGGCAGTATTTGACATCAAAAGTTCTGAGGTCATGATTATGAGGAAAAGAGGAGATGAGAGGTCAAAAGGGATTACCCAAACCCATGGAGACAAGTGGAAAATGAAATGAGATGTCCCCAACCTGACACGAATGCAAACAAGTGCCATGTTCAAGAGTGACATACTGCTGACATGAAGATGATAATGGTACCATTTTTTCCCCACCATTTCTGGCGAGTACCCCAATTATTTTTGAAAAAAATCTTGAAGGGGATAACATATGCTTGTGATATAAGTTTGTCCTTCGAAAAAATCCAACCTAGTAGATTTAATGAGCCCTAGGAAGGAGAAACTCGAGTATCTTCATTATGACAGAATCTGATGTCATCAGGGTTTAATGAGTCTGAAAAAGGAAGAACTCGACATATTTTCATGTTTAGAGAGTTTGAAAAGACAGTAGAAAAGTAAACTCCAACAGTCCCTTTTCGTAGATAGTTGCTTAGATCCAAAAAGGTAGAAAACTGTCTGAGAAAGCCTCCTAGTCGCGATAGGCTAGGGTGTTCCTTTTTCGTAAACAATCTATCCCAGCCCCAAAAAGGGGTAAACATATATTGGGTAGATGTCTTTTTGTAGCAAATTTAACGAGATCAAAACGACAAGCAACTCGACAATCTTTTCATGTTTAGAGAGTTAAAAAAGAGCTGAAAGATAACTCCAGAAATGACTTTTTCGTGTTTTTATCGAGTCCGAAAACGTATAAAATACAACTCGTATCATCGTCCAAGCTGCGTAAAAACCTGTTGCTGGACATGAAAGTGAGCGTAAAATCCATTTTTCGACGAAATATTATAAAATATTGGAAAAATGACCTTCAAAACCTAAATTTGACTTTGAAAAGTTATAAATATGCCAAAAATAGTAAAAGCATATTCACTTTTACTTTTTACCTCTTGTGAGAGCAACAGTGAGCTTTTGCTGTGCAAACTTGCGGCGGCGATTGTGGTTAATCTAGTACGTCATTCCGGTTATTGTTCATTCCAAGTAAGATGAACTCTCCATAGCTTTGTTTTAATTCATTTTTTTTTTATATTTCCATTGTGTTTTTGGATCCCTGAGGGGACCTTTGCAAATTTAGGGCTCGGCCAATTAGCGCGGGTATCGGGCACGAACCCGTGCCAATTGGGTCCTTTTAGTAAAGGGGTCATGCCAGTTGACGCGAATATTAGCAAAACAGTCGCACCAATGGCACAACTCAAATTTCTGCTTGAATTTAACAAAATGTGAACCAATCAGCTCAATTTCTGAGTGTTCTAGACATCTAATGAGGTGTTTATGACCATTTTGGTGCAGATACATGTCCACAATGGTGATCGAGTGGAAAGAAAGGGAGAATGGTGAAGAAGATGAATTGGCCATGGAGAATGAAGCGTGCATGAACGCTCTCCGAAACTGCTATCTAAAAACGTTCTTCTTAACACCATGTTTGAGAGCACAACATAAGTTACTGTCGTATTTAATCAGCATTTGGGACGAGAACGAAGAAAAATTCATGCTTCGAGACCAAGTGTTGGGAATTGAAGTATCCGATGTCTATTTCATAACTGGATTGTCCTGCAGAGGTCCAGTTCCAATCTTGACATGGACTAGGCCATCTGGTGAGAAAATGGCAATGGTGATGGAAAGAGTGTGCCCAGGGGCACATACAGGATCAGGCAGTGGGAAGGTTGATATCCACACGGTCCCCAATCTGGCACTTTGAGTGGTGCTCCACACCATTACGTGGGCTGCAGGGTCACAGGCACCGCATGAGGAAACTAAAGCACAACTCCTCTTAGCATTTGTATGCATGAACCTAACACTATTTGATTGGGCCACTGTCGTAACAATGAACATCAAACGACAGCTGATGAAGTGAAAGAAGACCAAACTGAAATAGTTCGGGTACGGTTCCATCCTGGTACCATTCATCCTTGAAAAACTACCAATTTTCCAAGGCCAGGGGGCAATAGTCGTCGAGCCATCACTGAGGGAGCCAAGGATGGCTCAACGGGCAGCACTCATGCCTAGATCAGGAGGGGGCCAACATATGTCATGGAGGCCTAAGATTTTTTCTTGGCTATGGAAACAAATAATTGTCATTGAGGACTAGCCCTATGCTGGTACCGACTTCACGGGAGACCCAGATATTCCACTCCCGAAGGGGGATGACTGGGATGAGGAGCTGGGTAAGACTCTTTTTTATTTTGTGTATTTTTTTTTTTTTGTGATACATGCCTATTCTAACAAATAATCCTATATGTATGTAGACATTGGCCTAGAGAGGCCCGTCGAGATGTCACCGATCGCATGGAGGACCCCTCTCGCACACGATCCTCAAGCTAATGGTGGCGAGGGGAATGAGCTAGTGCAGAACTTGGAGGGAATCAACTGAGGGATCCTAGATTACGCTTGGCTAGCAGACATCCCAATGTCTTATTAGAGGCACACTATAGGGGTGCTTAGTCGCCTTCACCATTTACTGAGGTGACTGGTGTGGGCAGTGACATGCTACCATGAGCACCATGCTGATTAGTTATCTAGGGCTTTTCATTTGCACATTTTTTAGAGACATGTTGTCTCCGGCTATTATTAAAACAGACATGTATCTTTTTTGAATTTTATGTGATGTACACAAACTGCAAACATTCGACATATATATATATATATCTATTTCTGGATGGATTTTTTTACATATGATGATGTTTTTACAAGTTGCGTAAATGTCTATCTAAAACCATATTAGCTATTGCATCTGTTAACACATTCATGTGTCTGGGTATATGTTGATATGTAATGTAATCAAAATTTCTTTCCATTAAATGAACACGTAGATACATTCGTAAAATGTACGGGTTTTGAACTGAATAATAATCATTAAGTTGTAACACTACAAGCTGTGAGTCTAGATATACAAGTAATGCACAAATACTGAGGTTAACAGCCTCATTCAACAATTCCAAGACGACACTATACTCTGCGACATTATTTGTGGTAGGCCCTAGACAAACACCTTGTAAATTGACTAACTCACTAGCAGGATCATAGATTACCCAGGCTGCTGAGGGCAGATTCTTGGTACTGCGGGAGGCACCATCTGCGAAACCGACAAAAGGAGTAATAGACATCTGCACAATCAGGAAGACCCAATCAACAGAAATATTCTTACAAAGAACACCACTCCACACATGCACAAAAAATGAAATCACTCACTTATGTACACACACACCACGCAAGAATATCTCAAGCTTAGTACTTCTTGAGGTACAACCCATTTCTAAGTTGCGCCAGAGGAATACCTTCATAGTCGATTAGCTCATAGGCCCCATTTTTTAATACTCGCTTAACTATATAGGGCCCATGCCACATGGGATGGAATTTTCCTGCTCCAATTTTATCATGTGCTTGGTCATATAGGAGGATGAGGTCCCCTTCAATGAAAGAACATGGAGAAACCAATTGATTGAAATGGGCTTTGACCCTCTTTTTATGTGCCTCAATAACCAAGGCAGCCAAGAAGCGAGTTTCATCCAATCGTTCCAAATACAGGAGAAATTCTTCCTCTAGAGAAGTGTCAGGAAGTATTTCCATAGCCAACTTCAAAGAAGGAATTTCAAATTCAACCGAGAGAGTTGCTTCTAGACCATACACCAACTGGAAAGGTATGAATCCAGTTGCACTCTTTACAGATGTTCGATAGGCCTAGAGAGCTGAGAACAATTGGAGATGTCAATTGGATTTGTGGATACCAATTTTTCGTTGAAGCATCGTGACCAATACCTTGTTCACGGTCTCAACCTGACCATTTTCCTCGGGGTAGTATGGCATTGAGCTATCATGATGCAAGCCCAAATTTGATGTCAGCTCAGCCATCATGTAATCCTAAAAATAAGTGCCATCATCGGTGACAATGGCTTGAGGAACTCTGAAACGCGTAATAACATGGTTGAAAATGAATTGAGCGGCTCTCTTACCGTCGGTAGCTAGTGTAGGCATCGTTTCGGCCCACTTAGTGAAGTAGTCCATGACAACGATTATATAAGAATTCCCCCCGGCCGAGTGAGGGTTCCATGTCATAACATTCATGCCCCATTTAGCAAAAGGGCCTACGGTAATGACAGGATGCAAGGTTAGGGGTGGCGCACGCATCTTGTGTTGAAAGACCTGGCACGCATGACATTTTTGAACTGCAACAATGCAGTCCTTGAATATAGACGGGCAGAAGTAATCCGCACATGAAACCTTCTGGGCGGTGGCATATCCAGACATATGACTGCCATAGGCACCACTCTAACAGTCGTTCAAGACTTTCTCGGCCTCTTCCAGGTTCAAGCACTGGCGGAGCACAAAATCAACTCTGACACGATACAAGGTATCTCCTACAATGCAGTATGGTTGAGATTGATGCCGAACGTGACGTCAAGCATCTTTTGTCAACTCAGACCAGAACATGGATGTTTGAAGATACACGATAATTTCACTGTACCATGGATCACAAGTGCTAATAATAAAGAGTGTTTCATCTAGGATATGATCCTTGGATTGGGATGGAACATAATCTGTCAAGAGAGAGAAAATAAGATAAAAAAAAACAAATGATTTCATTGATTTAGTAGTGGTGAACTATAAATCGAACTCCTGAAGGATGAAAATCCATTTGGAGTACTTGCCCCCCATCAATTTTCGATATAGGATGTATGTCATGGGTTTGCAATCAGAAACCACGGTTACCATACGCAACATGATGTAATGGTGGAATCGCTGAACAACATGAATGGCAGTGCTATAGGGTAAAATGCTTAAGTTGTTGGTTATTGAATATCCCTCTCAGGGCTTTCCGGTGCCTGAGGCAGACAGTAAGATTAGCTGTATAGTTCACAAAGATGGAACATACATGTTCACATTAACTTTAAAAAACTTGATGGAATAAGATGGAATATTACCTCTTTAATGATATTGAAGTCTTTTGGAGAGCGCTAGGCAGCGAATCAGGAGTTCTCCTTCACTAGCTCCAAATATTGACCCTGCAATCAATCAAAGCACCAGTGTAATCTCTATCGCAACATACATTTCCTATCAATTAATCCAATATGTAATAAAAATTTAAACTATGCACATCTAAGCCATTCATCTCATGCTATATAAGTGACTGAATAATAATGACAATATCAACGCATATAATGGAAAAAACAGATACAGTTCTGTTGATTTATAAAAAGGAGGATTACAACCGTTAGTTGTACCAAGCCCTCCTCAGCCTTCCAATCTCTCTATCTCTCAATGTGGTGATATCTTGGTCAACAAGTTCTCAATGAACCTATTTGACTCTTGACCTTCACACTGCAACAATAATGCTTTACTTCAAAAGTATTCAAAACATTGACAATTCTTCGACCTTGAACCAAGAGCCTTCAGCTCCATTTTATAGGAGATGGAGAGAGCAATCATTGCCCTTCTCTTTCCACCAGTTCTGAATATAAAAAACAAAGATGTTTCCTAAACTCCCATGCTTTTTCCTTCTTTGAGAGTTCAATTGTTTTTGGCAAGGCCCAATAAGAGATTAGTGCTTTGTAGTTTCCTTTTTGTACTGACTCTCTTGTGAGAAAAAGCTAGAAATTCAAATCATTCTTCATGGGTTTTTCCCATTCCAAACTCAAAACACGGGTAACACTGCCCTCTAGTGTAAACATAGTGTTGTCCTAGCCACTAACGGAGCCTGTTCATTGATCAGGTGCGCTATAAAGCTCTTGTGCTGTTATAGTGGGGCGTTACCTTGGCAGAAGTAGGTTTAGTTTAGGTCTTTGTATTCCTTCCATATTTATCTTCTCCTCTGAGCTGATGAGGAGGTATTTTTACCTGTAAAAGATGCCCCCTAAAGTGTGAGGTCAGAGACAAGGACGATGGCCGAAATACTTTATAATGTGTGTAGTAGAGATAAAGAGATTGAAAGACTGAGGAAAACTTGAAACAACAACATATGTCAGAAAATATAGTATCTGCCTTGAGTCGGGCATTCCCATGCCCAGTAGCTTAAACAACATGATTTATCTAGAATAGAGATATGAATAATATTTCCATTGATGAGCACAATGTGGAAGTGTTTGTCATAACAGGATCAGGCTGAAGAAGTTGTCTCCATAAACAATATCGCAACTTGGGGAAGGGAACATAGCTTTAATGATGTAACCTTTGCCCCAAGGTCTTGACCGCCACTTCACTTAAACTGCATATTTCTCAACATGCACTACAAGAAAAAAGGACATTGGTGAGGGGCAAAAAATGTCACCATAAGCTCATTGGTGAGGGTCAAAAGGGCCTTCGTCACCAAAAATTGAACGTCGCCAAAGGTGGTGTCGCTGAAAGTATAGGCATTGTGGTGACATTCAAGGTCCGTCACCAATAATGATTTATAATGATGGATAGTGACCGTCACCATTTCATATGAGCAATGGTGAAGGAAAATAGCCTTTGTCACCAAAAAATTGAACGTCACCAAAGGTGGCGTCACCAAAAGTATGTGTTGTGGTGACATTCAAGGTTTGTCACGAATATTGATTATAATGACAGATAGTGACTGTCACTATTTCATATGAACAACAATGATTTTTTTGTGATGGACCTTTCATGGCCGTCACTATTGGTGCATATATATGGTGACGCTCATTGACTGTCACCATTTCATATCTGGTGAGGGTCAAAAAATGTCATGATAAACTCATTGGTGATATCAAGATCTGTCATGAACAATGAATATAATGAAAAACAATGACCCTCACCATTTCATATCAACAACAATGATTTATGGTGATGGACCTTTCATGGTCATCACTATTGATGTGTATATGTGGTGGCGTTCATTGACCGTCACCATTTCATATTTTGGTGAGGGTCGAAAAATGTCACCATAAACTCATTGGTGATGGTCAAAAGAGCATCCGTCACCAAAAATTGATCGTTGTTATTCCCTATGAATATCAGGGCATGATGGAATCGAACCACCAACCTCTTTCTTGTAAAGAAAGTGCTCTTCCATTGAGCTGGCACCCTGTAAATATTAGACTTTAAACTATCAATTACCCCTAAAGGTGCAAAGATACACCAAAGGAATAAAATATCTAGGAAGATCAAAAGTTTCTAGAAACAACATGTTCAATATACATAATAAAAAGAAAATAACTCAATTGATTAATTTCCTCTATGATACCTATTATTTACCAAAAATATTCATGATTAAATACTTAATATTTAACAAAAATACTAATGATTAACTACGTTTCTAATTTCAGGAAGGAACATGATTTCCCTATTACAATTTTGTTGTCCTGTCATGTCATGATATAATACGAAGAATGGTTAAATACATACTAATAGGTATTTAATCCAAGGAGTGTTTAAAAACATGTAAATTTTAGAAATGAACATTTTCATGTTACAATACAATTTTAAAATGGCCAAAGGCCATAATTAAACTTCTACGAAATAACCATTTATGACAACAAGATAATGAGAATCTCATGCAACAACCACTAAAATCATCTTGATTTCCACTTATATTACAATGAAATATTTTGTGTTCTGGTTTACAATTAAATGCTTGTGCCCAAGGAGAGTAGATAAAGTGGAGATCAATATAAGATGCTAACATAGATGATGATGACAATGGTATCGATTTGTGCTTTTCTCGTGGTGTTTAATAGAGAGCAAAGTCTATGTCTTAGCCAGCCCACCACAATTATTAACTTGGAGGGTAGATTTATCAAAAACACAACAAAAAAATGGTCCACGATTGGGTAGATAGTTGCACCCTTTAACCATTGGATTGTCGTGGGGAATGATGCCCAAAGAGTTATAGAGGCAAGCTTCTATTTTGGGTATTAGTATTAGGTCAGATTCAAAAGGTTATACATGAAAAAACCTAAACAAACTTAGAAACTACAAAGTGGAAGTAAATATGGAGGCCATGTAAAGAAGAAAATTCCAAATCCAAATACAATTACCATCATGCATATACAATTCAAATTGTGGGTTCCACGTACTAGTGAAGAGACTATTTTTCATCTTTGGAAATTGCCTTGGCCTTCTGCTCAGTATTGGATTCCTGTAGAAAATGTACTAATCTCTTCATTGTTTGCTAGTTGATGGGCAAGGTGCTTATGCAAAGGAGTCCTACTTTCAGAACCATGGTCATTTCCTCGTTGAAGCAATCCACAAACTCAAGATACAACACTTCAAGAAATCCATTATTTTTCTCTATTTTATTGCACACCCACTTCACAAGACCTTCATCCTCTCCAATTTTTTGATCTATTGGTTGTCTTCCCGTCACGAGCTCCAAGATCACCACTCCAAAACTATAGATGTCACTTTTTTCATTCGTTTATCTGTAGAAGTTATGTCTTCCTAAAATCCTTGCAATGGGGACTTTTTGTGTAGTGTCTCCTTCAAGTTCACTCAAAAAAAGAACACTAACAAACTCCACCATGTTGATAATGGTAATCTAGGAATGGAAGGAACACAATTAATGTCAACCACAAATATTGAATTGTTGAAATGTACAGGATCTAACTAATGGAACTCCTAACATCTATTGACTTTGATGAAGTAAGTTTACATCACTAAGGAAATTAGATAAAGAAATGATTTGGTTACAAAGGTTTATGGGTGAATTGGGTAAGAAGCATGATATGGGCACATTATATAGTGATAGCCAAAGTGCTATTCATCTTGTAAAGAACTCATCATTTCATTCCAGGACTAAACACATACATCTCAAGTACCATTTCATACGATCAGTATTAGAAGATGGAGAGTTGAAGCTGGAAAAGATACACACTAGCCAGAATCCTGCAGATATGCTAACAAAAGTTGTAACCAGGGAGAAACTGAGAATATGCTCTGTTTCAATTGGTCTTCAAGGATGACGATGAAGATGAGGAACAGCCGGTCCCAAAGAGGAGTCATTATGCAACGAAATGAAGCAGCCCGATGGGTTACACACAATGATCTCAAGTGGGAGTTTGTTGAGGTGAACACAGTCTTGTTTAATTTGTATCCATGACACCGGACCCATATACCTTGAAAGGGAGGCAAACGTTTTATGTAATTAATCTCTCTAAGTAGGGGTCCGGCGACGCCCCCGAAGCTAAAAACAGATGTAAAATTGCTTTGTAAAGTATAGTAATTTCTAGTCAATCTGGGCCGTTCATTAGGCAAATGATCTGACGGTAGAAGTTATGTTTAGATTAGGGTTTTTTTCCCTAGAAGGCAAACCCCTTGTATATATGAGGGCATTGTATTGCGACTATATGTATTATGTATTCTTGGAGGCGAAAACGAGAGAGAGCGCGAGAGAGAACGAGAGGATGTGTACAACGGAATCTCTTGTGGGTTTTGTCTCTTCATTTTGTGGATAATAGAAAGGAAGGACTAGATGTTCTGAGACGAACATAACTGTTGGGTGAACCACGGTGGTGAACCACGTATACTCATGTCTCTCTGGTTTTATGTGTTTTTGTGTGCTTGTATTTTCCGCATATTTTATGTGTTGCATTTCTCTGTAATATTTAATTTTCTAACACAATAAAATTTGGAGTGATATTTATAGTGAAATAGGGTATGAACCTCTGTTAAGGTTGGCCACACTATATTGAAATTTGAAGTCCATAATGTGCACTGATTAGTGTATGTAGGCTATGACAACAACCTTGCCACATCCCAACTAATCATTATCTCATGGAAATACTGGAACAGATGGCAAAATATGAAAGGTAAAGCACTAGAGAAGTATTCAAAGAAAATGATGAAAAGAGTATCTAGAAAGAACTGAGAACCATCTAAAGCAAACCACACATTTATCATCGTGACTAATACACTTGAAAAAAAAATATTAGAATAAATTATGAACTATTCCACCAAAAAATAGTGAATTTTTCCACTAAATACAGCTTCAAATTAATCACTAGCATGGTGTTAAATTTGTTAGAGGTAACAGATAGAAGATTGAAGTTTAAAAGACAATACACTCTGATTAATTAGGGATTACCATGGCATTAGAGGGTACATGCCAAATTACATTATCATCTCCAAATGCACCCCTACGTAGTATGTCAAAATATGAAAGGTAAAGCACTAGAGAAGTATTCAAAGAAAATGATGAAAAGTGTATCTAGAAAGAACTGAGAACCCTCTAAAGAAAACCACACATTTATAATCGTGACTAATACACTTGCAAAAAAAATATCAGAATAAATTATGAAGCATTCCACCAAAAAACAATGAATTTTTCCACTAAATACAGTTTCAAATTAATCACTAGCATGGTGCTAACTTTGTTAGAGGTAACAGATAGAAGATTTAAGTTTAAAAGACAATACACTTTGATGAATTAGGGATTACTGTGGCATCAGAGGGCACATGCCAAATTACATTATCATTTCCAAATGCACCCCTACGTGGTGTCCAACTGACACTTTGTGACTTGAACCTTTAAAATGCTTGCTCAGCCACTTCATCATTCAAGATTTATTGTGTGAGTATGATGGGACAATGTGACTTGCATGTCCCAAATAACATGAGCCAAAAAGTACAAGGTTCAAAGTTAAAATATTTGCGTCAAGGACAAGGAGATATCATATACAACTTTCTGAGTTGAGGTTATCACTAGAGAACATAGTCTTGAGTCTTAAACCAATACTTAATTAGGGACTTATGGAAATAAATGGGTACAAAATGTGAATTCATCCCTCATGAGTCATGGCACGCACACAACTCCTAAGGATTTATGTTGTGTAACCAGCTCAAAAATAGAAGAAAAGAGATATCAACGCCTTAGAAATAAGCCACTTCGAGGGGGCAACCTCCAATACATTACAGAAATGAACAATTATTGGATGATACAAATGAAAAAAACCTCCTTCTATATAGAGGAGTCCATGGGGCCACAATACAGTCCTAGTGGGCCACAATGTAATCCTAGCCGACCTAACATTAATAATTTAAGGGCACAATAATAATAAAATGGGGGTTACAAGGGTACAATAATAACAATAAGGGGGTTACACTAACAACAATAAGGGACTATACTAGTAATATAGGGACCTAACATGCCCCTCTCCTTCAAAAAAGTGTTTTCCTCAACACTTGAGTAGCTTTGGGTGCTTCTGTATAAAATTCTCATCCTCCCATGTAGAATCTTCAGTGGGTAAGTTCTTCCACTTGATGAGATACTCTGAAATTGATCGATTTCGTAGTTGTCAAGTTCTTGTTTCCGTGACCGCTTCAGGTTCCAATATGATTTTTCCTTCCTCATAAAGTTTTGGTAATATTGTTTGAACTAGAATATTTTCACCGATAACTTTCTTTAAGCATGAAACATGGAAAATTGGATGTACTCGCGAAGAAGCAAGAAGCTCCAATTTGTATGCCATAGTACCAATCTTTTGCAACACATTGTAAGGACCATAGTACTTTGGCGATAATTTATTATCCTTCTTTGCTTGCTTGAGGGACATTTTTTTGTATGGTTGTAGCCGTAAAAATACCCAATATCCTACATCAAAACTTTTCTCGCTGCGATGTTGATCTGCCTGTTGTTTCATTCGATTTTGTGCCAAATTCAGGTTATCCTTTAAGAGTTGGAGAACTTCTTGCTGATGCTCGATGTGATCTTCCACTGCTTGAACCTTCGAATTTTCCCTTAAAGATGATGTGATGGATGGTGGATGATATCCATAAAGTGCCATAAATGGGGTCATTTTCGCTGCAGTATGGAAGGAAGTGTTATACCACCATTCAACGAGAGGTAACCACTTGACCCATTGTGTTTGTTTATCAGATACAAAACAACGAAGATATCCTTCCAAAAATTTATTTACTATCTCAGTTTGACCATCGGATTGAGGATTATAAGATGAGCTATGAGCTAATTGAGTACCCAAACAAGAAAATAACTCCGTCCAAAAATTTCCAGTAAAAATGGGATCTCTGTCGCTCACAATAACCCTTGGGTTTCCATGTAGCTTTTGAATTGTGTCCATAAATGTAGTAGCAACTGTACTTGCTTTAAATGGATGAGATAATGCACAAAGTGTGCATACTTGGTAAGTCTATCAACTACTACCATGATGACACTCTTTCCTTCAGACTTAGGTAAACCTGTGATAAAATCCATTGAAATCTCCTCCCAACGTTGACTTGGAATGGATAAAGGTTGTAGAAGTCCTGGGGTCTTAATTGTCTCAACTTTATTCTGCTGGCAAACCAAACATTCCGCCACAAACTTTTGAATATCAGATTTAAGGACATCCCAAAAAAATTCTTTCTTCACCCTGTGGTAAGTTTTTAAAAATCCTGAGTGTCCTCCTAAAGGAGAAGTGTGCAATTCCAGAAGAATCTTTTGTTTTAGTTGGGAATTCTTACAAAGATATAAGTGATTTTTGTACCATAAGGAATCATTTTTCCAACTAAATGTATCAGATGTACTAGGATCTTGCTGCAACTTTTGAATGAGTGTCCACACTTCTTCGTCCTTCTTCCATTCATCTCTTGCTTAGGTTATCCAATCTGGTTGGATAATAGAAATGGCACAAAGCAATGCTTCCACCTCTTCATTCTTTCTTGAGAGTGCATCTGCAACCACATTAAGCTTTCCTTTTTTGTAGATTATTTCAAAGTCATAACCCAACATCTTTGTGACCCATTTTTGCTGCTCTTCTGACGATAGTCTTTGTTCCAAAAAGTTTTTAAGACTATCATGATCAGTTTTTACCTTGAAGTGTCTTCCCATTAGGTAAGTTCGCCATTTCTTTAGTGCATGCAATAT
Organism: Pinus albicaulis; assembly: GCA_034641835.2. NCBI lineage: Eukaryota > Viridiplantae > Streptophyta > Pinopsida > Pinales > Pinaceae > Pinus > Pinus albicaulis. Next base: position 660,804,471 of record CM076583.1, on the reverse strand, counting down.
TGCTAACATTTCTTTCTCATAAATAGGTTTCTGTAAATACTTTCCTTTGATTGGACAACTTTCAAAAGAAATGGGTCTTCCTTCCTACATTAAAACCGCACCAATTCCATTTCCTGAGGCATCACATTCCACAATAAAGGTTTTTGTGAATTCTGGCGTAGCTAAGACCGGTGCTAGGCACATTTCCTCTTTAAGTCGTTCAAATGCCTTAGTTGCTTCAGGAGTCCATTAAAATGCATCTTTCTTCAATAATGTTGTTAGAGGTGTTTCTATTCTCCCATAATTCTTAACAAACTTGCGATAATACCCTGTTAACCCAAGAAATCCTCGCAACTGCTTTATGGTTGTGGGGACTTTCCATTCCTTAATGGCTTTAATTTTGTTAGGGTCTACCTTAACACCCTTGTGAGATAAAATATGACCCAGATATTCCACCTCTTGTACTCCAAAGAAACATTTGGATGTTTTTGCATATAATTGTTTCTCCTGCAATAGTTTGAGCACCCTGTAAACATGTTGAACATGATCCTTCCAAGACCTGCTGTAGATTAGTATATCATCAAAAAATACTAGCACAAATTTTCTAAGGAAGGGTTTGAAAATGGAATTCATCAACCCTTGAAATGTAGAAGGTGCATTTGTAAGGCCAAAAGGCATGACCAAAAATTCATAATGACCCTCATGAGTTCGAAATGCTTTTTTTGGAATATCTTCAGTCTTCATTCTAATTTGATGATATCCTGAACAAAGATCCAACTTGGTAAAATAAATTGCTCCATGTAATTCATCCAATAATTCATCAATCACAGGAATGGGAAATTTGTCTTTAATGGTGAGCTTATTGAGCTCCCTATAATCTCGACACATTCGCCATGATCCATCCTTCTTGTGTACCAATACTACAGGAGCAGAGAAATAACTTTGACTAGGTTGAATTATACCCGCCTCTAACATTTTTGCAATCATACGTTCAATTTCGCTCTTTTGGAAGTAAGGATATCTATAAGGCCTGACGTTTGGAGGAACACTTCCTGGAATAAAATGAATAGCATGATCCTGATCACGAATAGGTGGGAGTCCTTTTGGAATTTCAAACACCTTGGAATGATTGTCCAAGACTTTTTTGAGATCTGCAGAAATAGATGATTTTGATGTCGGAACTTCTAGTGAGCATAATTGTGCAGTTATGCCTCGTTGTTCTTTCTTTAGAAGATTTGTCATGACATTAGAGCTTATTATCCTTCCCGACTTCCCTTCAATACCATGTAATTTGACTTCCTTTCCTTCTGAAAAAAATTTCAAGAAAAGTTCTTGAAAATTAAAAGCTACCGTCCCCAAAGATTGTAACCATTGTACTCCTAGTACAACATCAGCACCTCCCATAGGAATGGAGAGCATTGGAGTAGTCAATAGATATTCCCCCATGGTTAGCTTGATATTATGGCATTTTCCATAGAAATTTATAGTTCCTCCATTTGCAACCATCACTTGACATTCTGGTGCTGGGTATAGGAAACAATTTAATTCCTTGGCTACCTTACAATGAATACAATTATGGGTGCTACCTGAATCAATCAACACTATTACCTTTTTCTTCTTGATCTATCCTGCTATCTTGAGAGTTTGAGGAGTGGTAATTCCTACCAGTGCATTACATGATATGGTCGGATTCATTTCTTCCTCTTCTAGGGCCGGTTCCTAGTGTATATCCTCTTCTTGTTCATTTTCTTCTTCTTCTTCACAATCTATGTAAAATAATTTATTTTCAGCACACTTATGACCTTTAGTGTATTTGCTATCACAAATGTAGCAAAGCCCTTTTGCTCTTTTTTCTTCCAATTGTTGTGGTGTCAACCTTGTAGGTTGTGGAAATCTAGGCGTAGCAACACTTCCTTCTTTATAGAATTGAGTGGTAGCCTTCCTTGTCACCATAATTTTACATTCAACTTTTCTTGCCAACCTAAATGCCTTCTCCAATGAATCAGGCTCCAAAACACGAACTTCATGTTGGATGTTATCCTGCCCATGAAGAGATCAATCCTGTGTTCCTCTGGAATATCAGTTACCCTTATATTCAATTTTTGGAAGTCCTCAATGTGCTGCCCCACTAAACCCTTTTGTTTGAGTTTTATCAATTGGCTAAAGAAGGTGTTGCTCTTTGTATCCTCATAATGTGCTATCATTTCCTCCGTAAAAATTGACCAAGTGACAATTTTTTTACGGGAGCAAAGCCATCGATACCATACAAATGTATTTTGTTCTAAATGTAAAGTTGCAATGCGTACCTTTTGTGTGTTTTGCACGTTATGGATATCAAAATATTGCTCCATCTGTAGTATCCATGTTACAGGATCCTTTCCATCAAACTTCCTCATATCCATCTTTGGAATATGGTGGTTCTTCCCGCCAACATTAGAGTTTATGAAATCACAATTAACATTTATTTTGTTCTCATCATGAGGTTCTTCTACTGTCTTTTCACCATTAGGAAGCCTTTCTTGTATCAACTTTGTCAAACCTTCCATGTCTTCTTTTAGAAAATTCTTCATGTTTTCCATTTTCTCATCGATCTTAGCTTCCATGTCATCCATCTTAGATTCCATGCTAGCCTCCATGCCATCCATCTTAGCTTCCATGCCTTTCTTCAAAACTTCCATTTCATTTTTTGTTGCTCTTTGCGAGAGTGAAATTTGTTGCACTTGCTCTTGTAATTTTGATAGATCATGTTGCAATTCTTCATCTTCATGAGTCATAGTAGATCTTTCCAAAGGCTTAATGGGTGTTGAATTATTTTTTGGGGCCATTTTATAATCCAATACTGATATCTATTCTACAATATGCCCATGCAATCAATTCAACTTGATTCTTCAAACAAGACTTATGCAATTCAAAAAAAAAATACACACCTTTTACTTGCTTTTGAGGAGCTCGATATTGAAATTGTATTATCTCTGTGATTGCGGCTCTTCTATATCTGAAATTTAGCACTGAAGTAGCCCTCTGAATTATATTTTGAATGCCACAGGTATGACCTGATTTGGATTCTCCAAGACAAAGTTGTGTCCAATCTCCCACAATGACCTAATTATGGACTGATTCAGTAGAGCGAAATTTTACAACTTTCCACGTGTCACTGTTTTTTCCTTTGTCTCTGAAATTTATATCCAAGAAACTAAAGTCTGTGTACTTGCGACCACTTTTTATGGCACTCCAATCCAATGCCCAGAGAGAGAGTTATTGAAATTTTCCCACGATCACCTCTTTGAGATGAAATTCAGGAGCTTGAAAAAGCACTACCTTCCACAGATCATATCTCCAAAAATATTGCGAACCAATATCTGAAATTGTTTGACAACTTTCGTCAAGATTTCAGCTTTTCACCATACGAATTTCAGATTCTGAACCTTCGTAGAAAAAACGTTATAGCGCAAATTCCACGATGAGCTGTTTAGGAGCCTGAAAAAATACCTAACTTCCATAGATCATATCTCCAAAAATGTTGTCAACCAAGCTCTGAAATTTTTAGAAAATCTTCCTCAGGATTTTGGCTTCGCACCCTAAAAATTTCAGCTTCTGAAACTTCGTAGAAAAAAAGTTATAGCGAAAATTCCACGATGACCTGTTTGGAGCAGCGAAACCCTAGAATCCAAAGCTCTGATACCAAATGTTGTGTAACCAGCTCCAAAAATAGAAGAAAAAAGATATCAACGCCTTATAAATAAGCCACTTCGAGGGGGAAACCTCCAATACATTACATAAATGAACAATTCTTGGATGATACAAATGAACAAAACCTCCTTCTATATATAGGAGTCCATGGGGCCACAATATAATCCTAGTGAGCCACAATGTAATCCTAGCCGACCTAACAATAATAATTTAAGGGCACAATAATAACAAAATGGGGGTTACAAGGGTACAATAATAACAATCAGGGGGTTACACTAACAAAAATAAGGGACTATACTAGTAATATAGGGACCTAACACTTTACAACAACTGCAGCTACACCCGTCACACTACCTTTTTAGCATGAATTGTCCACACCTGAGGATTTGCAAGTTTCAACCACTGCAGATGCACCCATCACATCACCTTTTTAAGTTGAATTGTCCACATGTCCTAACCCACAGAAGATGTAGTTGAATAGTTTGTTGTGCTGAATTCCATAGCTTTTACCCACAACTGACCATAAGTCCTTGCATGTGATTAGTGCACCAGACATGTATCATGGGAGCCACAAAACCTGCAAAAAAAATTATCCATAAGTCTAGAATGGGGAGGATGTAATTGGAAATAACAAAGCTGAGAAAAATTCTCCCTTGCAATGAAATTCCAAATGCAACTCCTCATGAATAGAGAGCCATTCTTATCATAATATTCTAAGAGAAACATGTTTTAAAGCTAAATGTATGCAATTCATCAACCGCCCTGCCATCCTACTGTGTCATATCACCTTGAGCACCCTCCAACACCTTCCCCACTAGATTGGAATTAAGACAAATGTAATCTCTTGGAATTAAGGCATTATCTAAAGCCCTGCCTTTCGTGATTAATCAAAAAATAGGTTCCAACACCACTGTTTGGTTCCATTTTTGTCTCTCCACTTGAAACCTACCTTTTTTTATTAGTTTATTAGAGAAAGGATGCATAAGAAGGCTTGACCAACATGAATCCCTTGGTAGAAAAGGCCAAATAACTAAATAAGTTTTCTCAAAAATGTAAAAACAACATCCAGATATGGGAAGAATACACCAATGCCCAATAGGCTTGGGACTAGAAGCTAGTAGCAAGGAGTTTCACACCTTTGGTCAAGATTCCATTCTCATAGGCTTCACCCATGGGGGATAGGAAGGGATTGAACTTATGGCATTAGGAGGTGATGAACCATGTGCATATTTTGCAAACCCAAACCTACCCTCATTCTCCTTGAGGAAAACACTATCGACCAAGTTCCATTCACATAGCCTTTACCCAGCACGTGGAGGTAGTCATTGAACTTACGCCATCAGGAAGTGATTACAGTTGTGTACATGTTATGGACCCAAGGCCACCCTGTGTTCTCCTTGAGGCCTACCAAAGTATGTTTGTCAAGTGGGTTGTGATCAAGTGGTAAATCAAATGTGGTATCATCATGGAGACTCAAGTGTAATCTCCCCTCAAGAACATGATGTCGTGATTTAATGCTATCAATTTGTGTTATCGTCTGATATCTCATCAATAACTAAGCCTAGGCAGTTGGTCCTAGGCAATTTCCTGCATAATTTTGATGAAATAGATACACCTTGGTCATGGCATTTAGGCCAAAAGTAGGCCCACTTTGTTAAAAAAGGCTTATTTACTAACCAGAATAAAAGGGGATGAATATGTCAAGGAATAAATGAATAGGAGAAGGGATAATAACATACGAAGAAGGTTCAAATTTGACACATATTGCAAAGTATATTTGTTAGGCCTAAAATTATTCAATCCATGCATAGAATGGTATACCAAATAAAGCATTGGAATATAATGCACATCATACCATGTTTAAACCTAGGCAAGTGCAAAATCCTTCCTGTTATTCTCTAATCAAGAGATTCCACGTCTTAAAGAGCTCCCCATTGATTTGTCAGATAATGTTATTCTAATGGGAGTGGATGTGAAGAAACTGCCTTGAAAAGCATTCTAATGAGAAGACATACACGTGGCACAACAAACCCTAGAATTTGGTAAAATGGGCACATTTCATGGGAACATTTTGGCTAGGAGGATGACAAAAGGCATCACGCAGAAGCTCTCTCCATTGTCAAGGCATGGATGGATTAATGGGAAATTCCCATGAGCCTAGTTGAAGATCTATTGGAGAAAGAAAGTTCAAGGATTTCTTTTGTAATATCAGGTTCATCATTGCATCCATATTGTTGTTTGTCTATTGCTGGAAATTCATTAAAATTTTCCCACAAAATTAGGCTTCATATTAGGGAAAAGTCTGTCATTTGAAGAAGGGCTTTGGTTGAGGTGTTCCTATCAATATCCCTTGCCGATTACTATTAAGTTAGACAAATTACTGTTGTCATTTCATTTCATGGTAGGACACATTTGCAATTTCTAGTACAATCACCCCTTTTGTTGCCATGAATGTGTATTAAGGAGCACCTTTGTAAGGGCCCTCTATGTAATTTCTGCAATCTGGAAAAAAATTCATAGGTTGAGTTTTTGGCATGTTGTAACAACACTATCGTTCCATCCACATTCACAATTTCAAACCATTTGAAGGTTTCCGCTTGACTCCATTTGCCCTAATTGTATAGGCACTAATCCCCACTAATTCCAGTGGGGATTACAAAAGGCATCACACAGAAGCTCTCTCCATTGTAAAGGCATGGACGGATTAATGGGAAATTCCCCTGTGAGCCTAGTTGAAGATCTACTGAAGAAAGAAAGTTCAAGGATTTCTTTTGTATTATCAGGTTCATCATTGCATCCATATTGTTGTTTGTCTATTGCTGGAAATTCATTAAAATTTTCCCACAAAATTAGGCTTCATATTAGGAAAAAGTCTGTCATTTGAAGAAGGGATTTAGTTGAGGTGTTCCTATCAATTTCCCTTTCCGATTACTATTAAGTTAGAAAAATTACTTCTATCATTTCAGTTCATGGTATGACACATTTGCAGTTTCTAGTACAATCACCCCTTTTGTTGCCATGAGGGTGTATTAAGGAGCACCTTTGTAAGGGCTCTCTATGTAATTTCTGCAATCTGGAAAAAAAATTCATAGGTTGAGTTTTTGGCATGTTGTAACAACACTATCGTGCCATCCACATTGACAATTTCAAACCCTCTGAAGGTTACCTCTTGACTCCATTTTCCCTAAATGGATAGGAAATAATCCCCACTAATCCTAGTCTTACATCACAATCTATGTCTAAAACTATCTCATATTTTAATTAAGGAACCTCCCCTTGTTCCAGGCAATAGACAGTTGAACGCAAGAGAGGGCAATATTGTGGTGGCAACAAACAAACCCTCTTAGTTCCCCTAAAGGTTGTACATGTGTTTTAAGGTTTTACCACTTAAAGTGCAGGTTTGTGAGGTAACAAGAATCATCAATGTATGTTATAATTTTTATAAATGTCAATGTTGGGCATTGACTTAGTTAGAAACAAGAAACAAGCAATCATTATGTTAGATAGAAAAAGAGCTCGGGATAGTAGCTGTGGATTCACCCCTTCAATATTTTAAAATATTAGAGTTTGTGCTTTGTTTTTGGTTTACAGTTTCATCATTACCGTAGATCCATTTTAACAATCTGTGATACCAGTGGTTTAATGGGGTAAATTCAAAGAAAACAGATGACCACACTGCATGGATGCGATCTTTCAAATCATATGACATCATCTTGAAAAGCAGAGGCAAAATAAGGATGGGTATGAGAAATGTCTTCTTTGTAATAAAATGGGTGAGACAGAATGATGGCCCACAAAAGTAAAAAACTTAAAATACTTGCAGGATGCTCTGCTTACACTCATGGAGATACACATTTCTTTTTAGAGGGATCACTACAATGTGGTCCTTCAAGGGGAAATGACAGTTTGTAAGGAAAGGGACTACATTACAAGGGGTTCCAGGGTGAATTCTCAACTATAGTGGATTTTTGAAGGGGATGAAGGATCCAAATTCCAAAGTCTACTTTGACTACTTGAAAAGAAAAGTGACAGTTTCAAGATTCTTCATTTTCATTAGCAGGATGGATCTCTTGGAGAGGATCAAACAAAGGTCAAAGGCATGTTCCAATTGCATTTTCAAAATATTTTCTCTTAATTATTTTACGGATCATGTGGTGGATGTCAGGAATGCTCATTGTAGAGTCATTCCATGCAATATTTCTATATATTGGTGTAGTGATTGAGTCAAATTGGATAGTGACTTCTCCAAAGAGAAGGGCTTTTTTAGCTCTTAGTTCTATGAAGAATATCAAGTCATCGGAAATGGATGGCCTTTGTTGTGATTTTTTCATCAGGAATGGATGGCCTTCGTTCTGATTTCTACAAGGCCATGTTGAACACAATACAAGATTATTTCTATGTTGGGAAAAATACTGAGAGGGGGGGGGTGAATCGATGTTCACTATATTCAAAAGGCTTTTACTTTCATTCCTTAAAACCCATACGCTACTTTCCTTGATAAGCTAGCGTATATACGCGGATACCCTTTATTAAACTCGCGTATACACAGAGAACTAATTATGTCATTAATTCTTCACTTAAACCATTCCATCATTTATTCATCAGATATTCAATAAACAGTAAACATGTGCAGTAAGAACAGACTAAACCATCACACAAGGCATCACACATGAACACCGGGATTTTTAGGTGGAAACCCAAGTCGGGAGAAAACCACCGCTGCAGTTGCTCAGCCTTCAATATTTTATTATAGAGAAAACATCTTACAACATATGTGCTGGTGCAGAATCTACCAACACGCAGGCACCCACCTGCGCTCGTTTACCAGCCTCTCCTGGAAGGGAGCTCCAACCCCCTGACTCGTTTACTAGCCTCTCCTGGAAGGGAGCTACGACCCCCCGATCTCGTTTACCAGCCTCACCTGGAAGGGAGCTACAACCCCCTGACTGAAGGCTACAACCCTCAGCACCACCTTGGACCACGTTTCATCAATTTTCACACTGGATCCAATAACTTCAATAGAACACCACTTGCAGGCCTCATTTCATCATATTTTCAAACTGGACCCTTTCCATACATTTAAGCACAAACATACATCACCAACAGATACTTATCAACACAGATCACATAGCAGAAACACAACAGAACAGATTAGATACTTCATACCCCTTGCTTCAGCAAACCCTAGTTTGCATACGCGCTTTCCCTTCACTGATGTCGCGTATATACGCGCTTCTGTCCACACAAACCAGCGTATACCTCTGTATGTATTTCATTGCGCATACGCGCTTTATCTTCACTGAAGCTGCGTATATACGCGCTTCCTCCGCGGCGAAGTAGCGTATAGATCTTCAATCATTATAGAGCAGCATACTTCTTCAGATCAGATATTCAGTTCAGATTTACCCTTTCACTTCAGACAGATGTTCGCCTAGATGTTCGCCTCATCACAGATCTAGGCCTTCCATAAGCAGATCTATTAGATACAAGTGCATTTCAAATCTAGATCCCCTTCTTCATCATTGGTACATCATACATTCAGATTTATCTTCAAGTGTAACCCTTTCCATTCAGATCTACTTCAGAGAGAAGTATTCATTCAAGCTCAGACATCTCGCACCCACACTCATGTTTTGCACAATGAATTTCTTCTCCTTATATAGGTTTATCCTTTTTCAATACCATGAGCCCCTTTTTCAATACCATGGGCCAAAACAATACCATGAGCCCAAAACTACCTGGACGGGGTCAATTAGGCGGATCATTACCCAATACAATGGGTCAATACCATGGTGGTTACCCCTGGTTTTGCACTTTTGAGCGCTTTTACCCATACGCTACTTGGAACGTTATTTTCCGCGTGCATACGCGACTTCCCTTAGACAGATCCGCGTATACATAGAGACATACTCTTTTCATCATACTTTGAGCACATTCTGAATTCCTTTCTTCATTGCCTTTTGTACACACTGTAGATACATCATATTTTCTTCATCAGGAACATATTCTCTCAAGCACAACTTCATCAAGTAAGTTGTCATCATCTTCATCAAGAGGGTTGCCTTTCAGGGACAACACTTAGCATCATATTGTCAACAAACATTATATCACATCAGATTTACATCATTTACTAATTCCATCAAGTCAAGCATAACTTCATCAGGTGGATTGCCATCAAGGACAACACATGTCAACAGTCGCATGTCTTCATCTTCATTCGGTGGGTTGCCATCAAGGACAACACTCTGCATCATATTTCCAACAATCTCCCCCTTTGGACTTGATGGCAACCATGATGGTGTTTGGTTACCACAACAGATAGATGTATTAAGAATACAATGACACCATGTCATTCTCCCTATTTGCCATGTCACTCTCTCCATTTTTGGCATCATTCAAACACCATGTCACTCTCCCCCTTTGACATCAAGGGAAAAGGGCACATCATTATCTTCATTCAAACACCATGTCACTCTCCCCCTTTGACATCAAGGGAAACGGGCGGATCAAAACCAACACACTCTCCCCCTTTGACATCAAGGGCAACGGGCGGATCAAAACCAACACACTCACCCCCTTTTCTCCTCATGTAGAAGAAGCGTTCTACAGATCTGATGTATACTGAAGTGACCAAGCTCCCCCTGAGTTCATGCTGAATCTCCAAACATATTTTCAATGAATTACATGACTCTATGAAGTTCCTATGACCAATGACTCATATTAAATATCCAACCAAGTGGATTTACATATAAGACTCAAGTACCCAACCAAGTGGGTTTACACATTTCAATTCAGCTACCCAACCAAGTGGGTTTACAAAAATTGACTCAGCTACCCAACCAAGTGGGTTTAAAAATTTGACAAGTTCATACATGACTGAATATTACAGATTTTACATCATGGGTCTCAACATGACCTTTTCATCAAAAATACAAATATGTCTTTTCATGACCAACACCAAGAAGACCTCAAGAGAGATCATATAACAGAATCATCATAATGCCAACAATGCATTATACTCAGCAAATGCTAATGCTTCCCCTGAATCTGTGCATCCATGCATCCTTTTCATATGACTAAGGCTCCCCCTTAGTTTGTGAATCCTGAAAACTTCCACCAACAAATCATCAAGGCATCTTCATCAAAACATTAGAAACAGAATTATGAGAACTGGAACACCACCAGAGATACCAAACAGTATCAGAGATACCAAACAGCACTGCAGCTGTGCTGAAAAGAGCTGAACCAACCAAAAATTATCAGCAACCAAACATATGCGGTTTTCTGTGCAGGAACTAGCGTATATACGCGACTGTGTTTCAGGAAACCCGCGTATCCCAAAACATCTTCTAATTTTCAACCAGATCTGATTCTCTGTGAGGAAAAGAAAGTGTTCAGCTTCTTTTATTTGAATGCTTCCCTGGACTACAGATAGATAGAACGATGTAGTTGTGTCTTCAAGTCGCATCAGTACAATAGTAACCAAGCCTTCAGATTCTTTGCAGCATCAATACAATCTTTCCAAGAGAGATTGTCATATCAGAACAACATCTTCACATAAGTGTCAAGAAATCATCCATGTGGTCCAACATCACCATGATCTTTAAGATTTAACATGAAGTAACATATGTAGGCAAAAGATCTCAACCATAGTAACAAGCTCTGCATGAACTATTCTTATCTCTGAATCATAAGACTTCCAATTTCATCCAACAGATAAGCTTCAGCAAGTAGTAAACACAGCTCATTCAACGTCTCATCATCATAAACCATGTACCAAGCCATCATCATTTGAGCATGAGTATCACAATAACCAAAGAATAAGCAGTCATATTGCCAACAATACAATCATTAGTATTCAACCTGCTACTCCCCCTGGACCTCTGCTCCATATCTTCAGCTATCAAATAAATTTTCTCATCATCAATGCATACATGGCTGTGTCAGCTGTAACTCGCGTGTATACGTGACTTTGTTTCATAGAACCCGCATATGGAAAGTGAAACATAGAAAATTTTCATCTTCCTTCATTTCCTCCTGAGCTTGTACCTCCTGTACCTGTCCTTTCCACACCAGAAGCGCTGTCAGAAGTAAACATAACCAGAATAATCAAATCAACCATGAGAGTCATCAAGCATTGCTCCCCCTGTGACGATACATTACTAAATCTTATAATGTATCCCACATCATTCCTGCAGTCAATCAGAGAAGTAAGCTTCAGAAGCGGATGACTGCAGTAGGGTCAGAATTCCCTACGTTTCTGATCGGTCCTCCATCCTTTTCCAGATTTGTTTGGACTTTCTATTTGTGTGCTGAAAATTGTCCACTTTCTCAGATCTGTTCAACCTGCATTCCTTTTCTACATGTCCATACTTGTTACAAGAATAACATCTCATGTGTCCAGAGAAATAAGCATAAGAATCATAATGAGTATTTCTAATCTTTCTCCTTTTGCAATCAACTGCTTTATGTCCATACTTGTTACATGAAAAAAAATATCCCTTGAAGAAACCAAAGAACCTTTCATTGTAGGATCTGTTAGTTTGAGGCTGAAATGATCTGCTTCTGCAATTTGCTGCAACATGCCCATAATTATGACATTTAAAACATTCAATGTTCTTGAGTGAATTCCTTTGAGAATTCATGATTGTTGGTTGATCTTTTGTTTCTTTTAATACTTCAGGTTTTGCTTTGACATCCTTTGAATTTCTAGCACTTCCTTGTGAGCTAGATTCTCCTTTGACAGTTTCATGAAAACCAAGACCAAGTTTGATAGCAGGAGACCTTTGATTACTCAGAATATTGTCCAAAATATTAGTACTATCATGAAACCTCAAAAGTTTAACCTTTTCTTCTAAGTTACCTTTGAGAATGTTTACCTCAACCTCCAAGGCTTGACATTGCTTTGTCATGCTTTCTTCTTTTCTTCTTCCATCTTCAACTTGATCCTTCAGATTTAGGATCTCTTCTTTCAGCCAATTTTCGTTTTCTTCACATGTTTGTTCCAGCTCTTTATTCTTCTTATTTGATTTTTCCAGATCTTCTTTGAGCGAGATAATTTATGCTTCAAGGCCTTCCTTTTCAAAGGATTGTAGAGGTTCCTCATTTTCCTTACTTGATGCTTCTAGCTCTGCTTGCAGAAAGATGATAGCAGCTTCAAGTCCTTCATTCTTCTTGCTTGATTTTTCAAGATCTGCTTCTAGATCTTTAATTTGATTGGATGCATAAGTATGAAACCTTTGATACTTGTCCACCTGTCCATTCAACATTTCTATTTGATCTTTCATTTGTGAGATCATCTCTTTGTAGATAGTTTCTTGCTTATTGTATGAACTTTGTAGTTCTTCAACTTTAATCTTGAGAGCTTCTTCTAGATCCACAACTTTACTTTCACTATCTTTACTATTGTTTGCACAAAGAAGAGTATTGCAAGTGGCCTTCTCCTTTTTCTTCTTTTCCATGAGAGCTTGTAGATCTTCGTCAGAATCTGTTTCATCTTCTTCAATTTTTGCTATACATGATTTCTGAGGTATCTCCTTTCCTTGAGTAACCTTCTTCTTTTGCTTCTTAGCCATGAGCACTTTCAGATCTTGGTCAGAATCTTCTTCATCTTCATTGGACACTTCATCATCATCTTCTTTTGCATAATAACTCTTTCTCTTTTCAAATTGTTTCCCTTTACCATGTTTTTCTCTATAAGGACATTTAGCAGCATAGTGACCAACCTTTCCACACTCAAAACATTTGAATGGAAGCTTACCTTTGAATCTTCCAGTACCTAGTTGGAGCTTTCTTACGAAATTCGCTTCTTCTTCATCGGATATATAGCTGGATTCTTTGAAGACTTCCTTTTCCTTTCCTTTTGTAGATGCCTTAAAAGCAGTTTCTCTTATTTGAGAAGGACCTCCTTGTCTCATTTCAAAAGCAGTCAGAGTACCATGTAATTGAACAATAGTAAGGGTTTGCAGATCTTGCCTTTCTTCAATAGCTGAAACTTTAGAGTCAAATTTTGAAGTCAATGATCTTGAGACCTTTTCCACCAGAGTAGTATCAGTTATGGTTTCTCCCAAATTTCTCATTCAATTTACAATATCATCCAGACGAAGAAAGAAACTGGCAACACTCTCATCACTATGCATCTTCAAATTTTCATATTCAATTCTAAGAGTTTGGAGTTTTGCACTTTTTACCTTTGTGTATCCTTCATAGCTTAGAATGATTTTGTCCCATATTTCTTTTGCTGAATGTAGCTGCATCACTTTAGCAAATTCTGATTCAGACATGCTTCCCAATAAGACATTCATTGCTTTGGCATTGATTTCATACTTCTTTCTTTCAGCTGCATCAGTAGGAATATTTGTCGGGTATTGATAACCTTCTTGCACGATTGCCCATACATCTGCACCAAGACTTTGCAGATATGCTTTTGTTCGTACCTTCCAGAATATCAGATTGCTTCCATTGAATAGAGGTGGCTTTATAGACATTACTCCTTCTTGACTTCCCATTGCTACGGATCTCCTTCAAGCGATCAAGCTTCTGCAGAAGGACCACGCTCTGATACCAATTGTTGGGAAAAATACTGAGAGGGGGGGGGTGAATCAGTATTTACTGCATAATCAAATATTTTTACTTTTTCATTCCTTAAAACCCATACGCTACTTTCCTTCAGTAAACTAGCGTATATACGCGGATCCCCTTTATGAAACTAGTGTATACACATAGATCTAGATCTGTCATTAAATCTTCACTTATATTATTCCATCATTCATTCATCAGATGTTCAATAAACAGTAAACATGTGCAGTAACAACATAATAAACCATCACACAAAGCATCACACATGAACACCAGGATTTTTAGGTAGAAACCCAAATCGGGAGAAAACCACCGCTGCAGTTGCTCAGCCTTCAATATTTTATTATAGAGAAAACATCTTATAACATATGTGCTGGCGCAGACTTGACCAGCACGCAGGCACCCACCTGCGCTCGTTTACCAGCCTCTCCTGGAAGGGAGCTACGACCCCCTGACTCGTTTACCAGCCTCTCCTGGAAGGGAGCTACGACCCCCCGATCTCGTTTACCAGCCTCACCTGGAAGGGAGCTACAACCCCATGACTGAAGGCTACAACCTTCAGCACCACCTTGGACCACGTTTCATCAATTTTCACACTGGATCCAACAACTTCAATAGAACACCACTTGCAGGCCACATTTCATCATATTTTCATATTGGACCCTTTCCATACTTTTTAAGCACAAACATACATCACCAACAGATACATATCAACACAGATCAGATAGCAGAAACACAGCAGAACAGATCAGATATTTCATACCCCTTGCTTCAGCAAACCCTAGTTTGCATACGCGCTTTTACTTCACCGATGTCGCGTATATACGCGCTTCCGTCCACACAAACCAGCGTATACCTCAGTGTATATTTTATTGCGCATACGCGCTTTCTCTTCGCTGAAGCCGCGTATATACGCGCTTCCTCCGCGGTTAAGTAGCGTATAGATCTTCAATCATTATGGAGCGTATACTTCTTCGGATCATATATTCGGTTAGTTACCTTTCACTTCGGACGAGATGTTCGCTGGATGTTCGCCTCATCACGGATCTAGGCCTTCCATAGCGGTCTAGTAGATACAAGTGCATTTCGGATCTAGATCCCCTTCTTCATCATTGGTGCATCATACATTGATTTATCTTCAAGTGTAACCCTTTCCATTCAGATCTACTTCAGAGAGAAGTATTCATTCAAGCTCAGACCTCTTTCACCCACACTCATGTTTTGCACAATGAATTTCTTCTCCTTATATAGGTTTATCCTTTTTCAATACCATGAGCCCCTTTTTCAATACCATGGGCCAAAGCAATACCATGAGCCCAAAACTACCTGGACGGGGTCAAATAGGCGGATCATTACCCAATACCATGGGTCAATACCATGGTGGTTACCCTTGGTTTTGCACTTTTTGAGCGCTTTAGCCCATACGCGACTTGGCACGTTCTTTTCCGCGTGCATACGCGACTTCCCCTAGGCCAATCCGCGTATACCTAGAGACATACTCTTTTTCATCATAGAATCTAGCACATGCTGAAATCCTTTCTTTATTTCCTTCTGTACTCACTGTAGATACATCATATTTCCTTCATCAAGAACATATTCTATCAAGCACAACTTCATCAAGTAAGTTTTCATCATCTTTATCAGATGGGTTGCCTTTCAAGGACAACACTCAGCATCATATTGTCAACAAACATTATATCACACCAGATTTACATCATTTACTAAGTCCATCAAGTCAAGCATAACTTCATCAGGTGGATTGCCATCAAGGACAACACATGTCAACAGTCGCATGTCTTCATCTTCATTCAGTGGGTTGCCATCAAGGACAACATCCTGCATCATATTTCCAACATTCTATTATTTGACAACTGAAAATTTCTCTTCTAAAAGGCTATCTAAATCTCTCAATCAAGGCCTTAGTAAAAACATTACTAAGAATGTAGCTAGGGGCACTATTGGAGGTTGGAGCCTCATTACTTTCCTTGGTGTCTCGTACAAGATCATGGCTAGCTAAAGCAATGGCTCTCAATTGCATTGAAGGTATTTCAACGAGAGCAGATAGGTTTTGTACAAGGTCCAATTATTATAGACACGTAATCTAAACTCAAGAGGCCTCGGAATGGGCTTGAGACAGTGGCCACCAGCCTTGTTTTCTGCAGATTGGAGCTTCATCACAGACATGTTAATTTTTCTTGTACTACCATCGAACCCCGCACTATTCTTTCCAAACCATATTGCCCTTTGGCCTTGTTGTTACTTGCTTTATCTACAATGTCCAGTCCTTTAGACCTTACATGAATGACATTAATTCCACCAAATAGGTTGTGAGCACTTCCCAATATTTCCTACATAGATTTTAGATTGGCCATTTAAACATTAAACCTGACATACTATTCGTCACAAAGAAGATGATTAAAGGTTTGGAGGATACCTGATAAACACCTGCAAGGAACAATCCCATGTAGTACGGTTCTCCTTCACACAAATGGTGCACAGAGAGCACACTTTCAACCTTCCCACTAGGTCCAATAAAGTTTTCTATTTTTCCATCACTGTCACATGTTAAATCAACCAAGGTTGCCTGTGTATTTGGCTTCTCATGCAACCGATGCAAGGGAATTATAGGGAAAACTTGATTTATGGTCCATGAATCAGGTATGGAACGGAAAATAGATAAGTTGATATGATATGTCGCTGCTAAGTATTTCTTAAACTTATCTACTTCATCTGGTAACTCAGAGTCTCTACAAAATTTTAAGACACTAAATGGAATAGCATCATAGACATCTTCAACTTGTTCCCTATGCTCAAGGCTTAGGAAACCAAACTTAAATAAGCTATGGGCTTATTTTTTTAACCAATTTGCATCATAGTAAGTTTCCTATACATTTTGTTGGCAGATAGTTTTCTTGATATCATATAAAGTTGACAATAGATATTCACTAGGATTGCAATATTTTCGAAGCTTTGTGTTTGTATGATATAGAAAAACTGAACCTGCATGCACTTCACTTGAATGTAGATCCTCTTGAATATTTGTACCTGAAGTTTGGACCATGATGTGTGGCCATGGTGAACAAACTACTCTCTAATGCATCAACATTTCTCCTTGTTAGTAACTCATTATCCCCTTAAATTTTGCTAAATCAATCTATTTGTCAAGGGTACCCCTTTTCCCCAGATTTGTATATTTGACAATGGATGCCTTGGCTCACCTATTTGAAGTTTCTGGAATTCATTGGCAAGTGAAGGACATCTTACATCGTGATGGGTCAGACATGGTCAACAATCATTTTGCTAATGGATCCTTTATTTCTACGAGTGTTAAGCAGAGCTTGGTTGATGGTGCTCATACTGGTTTGCACATCTTTGGATCTACATTAGATGTTGTGGTTAGTGACCACAAGACAATTTTTTTGTTGTTAGAGTTAGACTTTTAGCCTACTAGATTCCCACAGCTCGGACTTATGTTTGACCAAGGGTAATTGTGAGGTATCTAGGCATTGCATTTGAAATTTTGAAGTGGGGCTTTCACTAGTGGCTATCCAAGATTGGTGTACCGTGTCTTCAAAAATTTTAGAGAAAGCATTGATTTTGGCATCATAAGGAGCTCTCATTAGATGGGAAGTTGACAAGGGGGTTGGATAGATCCTCTATGCCTCACACATTTATTATGTATCTTGTTGGTTGCCTAGTAAGACTCAATTTCAGCATCTAGAGTAGATCATGCAATCATACCTGTGGTCAATGTATGGTGGGAAGGAAAATATTCCACAAGGATAGGGGGGCTTATCCCTCACCCAATGTGTTGAAAAATAACATTGCAACATCGAGGCTATTTTGCAGGGATGCAGGGTGGATCTTTGGTCAGTCCTTGTAGTAGTATCAACCACAAAGGCCTTAACCTTTTTTTCTTTAGCAGAATCTATTAACTCCAACTCTCAATGCAATATGGGGTGTCAGTTGATATAGAAGACAGGTGAGAACACAAATTACACTATTTCTAATTTGTTTGGAAAGATAATCAAGACCAGTATTTAGTTCTCCTTCAATGTCGCGCTCACTAGTGTGTTGCCTTGTTTGGAAATTGTACCTATCTGGTCCACTCTTCCTTCACTGGGATTTGGCAGTGATTGAGAGTCTCTGATCTATTTTCCCTAGGAATATTAAGTGTAAGTTAGCAAAAATTTAGTTATCTGTCTACTTTTTGTTCCATTTATTTGTTTAATTTTTGTTCCATGTGGTGTAATGAGGTACATGAATAGCTATTAATTGTGGGTGAATTATTGATAAGAGATGCTCAATATTTATATTTGGTAACCTATACAAACTTCATTTATTCTTTTCTAGTCATTATCAAAATGGAACCCCCAAAGGGAGGACAATTTAAGTCAAATTTTGATAGGGCTACAAAAAGAGATCCCAGAAGAGCAGTTAGTGGAAGGGTAATAACAAGCAGCAATGGGGAGATGATTGCAGTCTATATGGAAAAAATAGGAATCAACATCAACAATCAAGCAGGAATGAGAGATCTTATAGAGGAGTTAAATTTTTCCTAGGCCTAGCCTAGAAAGAGTGGCAATGGAATGGAGTGGAATTCTCAGATTATAATCAATTTTGTGATGACAGAGTGGATTTCTTCTCGAATTTGGAAGTTTGAACCCCCAATGTCAATCGATTAAAAGGAGGTTTCAGCAGAAAGGTTAGAAATAGAATTCATTATGCTACAAGAGCAGCCAACAAGGTTGCTGATTGGCTTTCTAACATGCCATTGAGTGGCAAGTATATGACATCAATATTTTCAAAACCTAAGGTTCAAAGGAAGAATAAAGAATTATTGAAATTAATATCAAGTCAAAATGCTGAGATTTAGAAAAAACACTAGGCCTTGGGGAGCTGACATAGATGTCCCTATTTTTTCAATTAGAAAGATTAAGGCAGGATACCTTAAGCTGCAGGACATCAAATTTATGGACTGATTTGCAAATCCCTCCATAATTTGCAACAATGGTGGCAGCCATTACTGAGTAGTATAAATCATAGTTTAATTCTTATGAAGTTTCTGTTTTTTTCACACCTTGAGAAGAACCGGGCTTGTTAATTCTCTTTCTCTCTACATTATCTCAGTCTCTATTAGCCATTAGCAATCAGAAGAAGGCTAGAAAGGAGAGGAGAAAAACCCAAATGCTCCCTCAAGGAACTGTGAGGGAAGAGGGTCTTGCCTGTCAATTGCATAATTAAAAATGATGGGAATCCTCTAAGGAGACAGTCCAGATTGACAAGAAATATGTTCATAGGAAGGAAGAGTCCTCCATGTGGAATGATACTAAGCAACCCTTTGGGAAGTGAAAATTTTCCTTGAACATGTGCTCCTCAAACAATAAATTCACGCATCACTTGTTAGTGTGGGTGAGAGATTTCAATGACTGGAGGATAATTCTCTGTTTTTTAAGTTGGAGATGAGAGAAATCATCAGGGAGGAAATGGAAAAAGATATGGCATAGTTTGTTGAGTGTGGAAGCATGAGGAAGACAAGAGGGCTGCTGATATTGAGTTAAGGATAGAACATTGTTGCAAGCTTGAATGTATTTTCCAGCTTTCCCAGTTCAATGCAAGACTAAGTCCAAAGTCAAGGAGATTAGATTGTACACTGATGGTTCAAAGAGAACAAGCAACTAAGTTGATGCCAACAAGGTGATACTTAGCCACTGGGAGAGGTGCTTGGAGCAGCTGCCTCAATAATTTTGCCAGTGATAAGCTCAAACAACAATGATGACAACCCAAACCAAAAAAACAAGGAAATCCATAAAATGTACAAGAAATCCCCATTATGCTTATTAGTTGTTAAAGGAGGGACAAACAGTCTTTGTATTGTTACAGCTCTTAATAATGCTGAAAAAAAATTGATGCAAACATCAGAAATACTTTGAAATCCTCTTGTGCATGTAGCTGATAAATGTTTCTAGAAGCAAGAATGCGAATGGAAAAAAATTAGGAACTGGGAAGCGAGAATCCAAAAAAAAAAAAAAAATTGAAAACATGAAAGATAAAGAAGATATAAAATAGTATAAATGCAAATATATTTCAATATTTTACTTCTTAAACAATAAAGCATTAGAAATTACATCATGATTCACGGTTCATATGAAAAGGATGAATAACTTTTTTTTCAAAGAAAACCTCCCAAGATCCCCCCACCCCCCCTTCCCCCAAATATCCAAATGGAGAGCAAGATAGTCACCAACCACAACAACAGCTGGAAACCCTGACAGACTTGATTGATTTGAACCTATGACGTATGCTATCCCCATCAACAACATGCCTTTGGAAGAACGTTCAACTAATTGAGCCAACCCTTGGGCCTACATAACTATTATTTATTAGCCAAATTTTGGAATTTAAAATATGACTACATACCAAATTGTGGGGGCTGCAAAAATTGAGTTATGAAGATCAACTCAAAGCATTAGTGCAACTGCTCCAAAATCTCATCATCCTTGTAAACAACCAAATACCACCATGGAGAGCAGGACAACCACCAGCCATAACAGCAGCTAGAAACCTTGACAGACTCGACTGGATTTGAACCTGTGACCTATGCCATCCCCATCAACAACATGCTTTTGGAATATGGTTCAACTAATTGAGCCAACCCTTGGGCCTACATAACTATTATTTATTAGCGAAATTTTTGAATTTACAATATGACTACACATCAAATTGTGGAAGCTACAAAAATTGAGTTATGAAGATCAACTCAAAGCATTAGTGCAACTGCTCCACAATCTCATCACCCTTGTAAACAACCAAAGACCACCCTGTGTTCATCATCCAACTTCTTGTTTACTCTGCAAGCCAGAGCCTACATCATAGTGGACAACAGAGTGCCTGAAGAATGGATGGATGAATTAGCTAAAAGGGTTTTTATTCCATTATTTGGCATTCGTATGCACATCCTAATTTATACATTTTTTCAATGAACTTTCAACTTATGTACTCTTTTGTTTATTACCTCATTTTACTCTGACATAGGGAAATGCATTTTTAACTTTGATATGTTCACTACAATAATTCTTGGTAGGGTCCATTATTTGTTGATATAAAAAAAAAAAAAATTGTAAACAATTCTCGGATGATGTTTTTAAAAGATATGCCGGACAAATTTCGCTAGGCCAGGGAAATGCTACTTCTTTTATCTTTTTTCCCATCCCTGATACCCTCCCTTCATACTTGACTGTCGGCATCTTCAAATTTATCTCAGTTACCAAGATAACAGACATTACTTTGACAATTCAATTGGTTATATTTCCTTCTCCATAGAAAGCTCTACTAGTGATGTTCAAAATACATCATTCTGAGTGAGACAGAAATGGAGATGGATAGATTAAAGAAAAGTGAACCTCGATCCTTGAAATAAACATTATGGTAATTAAACAATATATACTTAACAGGGAAGAAAAAGTAATAGATAAAGATAAGATAATTTTATTAATGTCCAACGAATGACCACAAAAAGGTCAATGGGACTGCTGGTCACAATGATTACAACATACTAGCTGGTGGACCAAACGATCCCATTTCTTTATAAGAGCAGGAAAAGAAAAAATACAAAGAATATGAAAGAAAAAATCTTAATGACTGAAACATCTTGACAATGAGTTGTGGTGAAGAAGTCTTGGAGGGGAAGGAGGAGCCTCCTCAGTGGGGGGAGACTCCTTCTCCTAGCATCCGAGGCCGTTAGAAGAGGAGCTGAACTACCACCATTGCCGTCAGGAGGATTTGGGGCGCCCCTTGGAGGTGGGGGGCTGCTTGGTTCTAGATCACTAATGGGGTCTAGTGGGATGAGATTCCCGGATCCGCACTGACCTGGAGTCATGGTCTAAGGATTGATCAGTGGTTCTCTTGGTGCCCTGTGATGCCGGGAGTGCTCTAAAGAAGTCAATGATCCTCTGTGTGGTGGCCGAGGCGGACGGGGGCTGGAGTAGATTCAAACGGTGTCTAAAGGTCTCCTGGAGGTAAATTGCCAAGCATCTCTGGTTGGTGTATCTAAGGAAGCTGGATGATAAGCAATAAAACCACCCATGGATCCCATAGTAGATGGGGCATGTAAGGATGAAGTGTGACTCAGTGTCCACCTCCTGTAAGTGAAAAATTTGACATATCCTCTCCATCCTGTCAATATGGTGGTTTGTTTCCACCTGAAGCTTGTGCGATCCAACTCTAAGCTGCCCAAGGGGGATCCTGATGGCATGCATCCAATGCTGGAGGGTATAAGGGGGTCAAGTGATGATTCCATCTCTAATCTCCAGGAAGTGCTCAGCATAGAAGGCCATCTTTAGGCGCAGACCGCCTGGAGGATTGACCCATTTACTCCCTTAGTTAAATAAGGGACTAAGCCAGGAAGAATAAAAACCTATATAAGACCAAGAGTGAAGGATAGTAGATATGAAAAAGAGACCCCTACCTATGAAGTACACAGCTCACCAAAGAGATAAGATTGATAAGGAAGCCTAGAAAACTGGAAAAAACCAAAATCTAGATAATTAATAATGTACAAACACAATAATTGACCAAACAACACAGAATTCCACTTGAAATCCAAAAAATGGGCACTCCATGTAACATGCTTCTATATGTCCCATAATAATATCTACTTTGATATTTGATAATAAAAACCACATCATAATATCTTTCAAGATTCGTTAGTAGATGTTGTATAACAATATCCTTCTAGATGTGTTAGTCATTCAAGTCTCCATTAAGAAAAACCTAGGAAAAGGAAATATTGTAGGGAAGCACTCCCCTTGCTCAACTTTTAAGCAAGTATCTACAATAGTGCACTCCAAAATACTCATGATCGAGTGTTTTCAAGAAAGGTTAGTTGGGAGAGGGAGCAAAAACAGGGAGTGGGAGCGAGAGCAGGAGCACCATTTTCAAAAGCTCCCAGTCCAGGAGTGTTTCGGGTAGCATTTTTTTAATATATATATATATATATATATATATATATATATATATATATTATATTTTGATGCATATATGTCAATAAAAGCATGTAGAATGATGAATTAAACATAAAAAAAAATAGATTGAACCAGAGGTATCTTTATCGTTACCTCTAGATTTGTATAGGGATCTTTGTCATTAATATCACACTTAAGCATTGGCTCTGGGAGCGCACTCCGAGAGCAGGTTCGAGGGAGCGCACTCAAGGAGCCAGTTCGATAGGGGGGAGGTGCTCCCCTGCAACCTTGTTTTCAAGAGCACACTCACAATCTGCATATTTATGTTGTCTAGAGAATGTTGAACACTCCCCAAAGAGTAGGGCTAGTCCCAAAACAATTGGAAAAGCTATTTTTACATTTTTTAAAACAACTTGGGACCTACGAGAAGGCCCCAATAGGCCTCATGCACTCAATGAAGGGGGTTTAGAGCTTTATAAATGCCTAATTCCTCTTCATTTCTCCTTGCATTTTTCTTTCCAAAAAATAAAGGTTTTCATTGTTAAAGGTCAACAATTTTGGTAGAATATCTACCATTCAAACCCAAGAACTAAGCCAACGGAAGTCCCTCATGGGAAAATTTCTTGTTGTAATTACTATAATTAAACAATTAAAAAAATGCAGTTAACTACCTCTTGAGTGGGTTTAGTAGCCTCTAGAAGCTTCTCCTTTAGCATAGAGGCCTAATCCTGCTTGTCCGAGTCCATGTCATTTCTTCAGGATCCAATTTATTTGCTTTGGGACCCTTGGGAGCATGGGTCCAAGAAAATCCGAGGCAATTTTGCATTATGATTCAGTATGTGTGGTTCGATGCTACCACAGCAAGAGCTTGCAGTACACCATAGAGTCTCATAAATCTCAGCAAAGGTCTCATTATTGTGTTAATAAGATTAATACTCTATGCTACATTGTTTATCAGTGCCAGGTGCTATATCATAATGTATAACCTTGACACTTCTACGTACTGTGCTCACTAATGTTATGATGCTAAGATGCTCGAAGCTACTTGGTGTTGAAAAGTGTAACTAGGATCGGTCTTCATATTGACTACGTAATTATGTATTTATGTAAAGAAGAAGAGAAAGATAATAAAATGTATTTTTGTTGTACATGCTTCATGGGTTTCATGAGAAATATTTCATTATAGGTCAATAGACTTCTTCTTGATGTCTATTAGGATTCATCTTCTAGTTATAAATGTAATTAAGGGTCATAAATATGAAGAGTCTAGTCATCAAAATGCTCCAAGACCTTTTCATGTTCACCTGCATTAAACGCTGGAATAATTGCACTATATGTCGACCTATATACACAGTGATCTAGTCAGCCTCCAATCACCTTGAAGGGTCGGCCTAAAAACAGTGACATGATGCCTATATATACAGTCAACTTTGTGGTCATTTGAACCAAGGAATTGCGTATCTCTAGACAGGAAACAATGCAGATTCCAGGAAGCATAAAAGTGTGGATTTCACGAAGGAGAAAAGTGCAGGCTAAAGGAAAGAATTGCGGACATTCCTGTGATAGTTACCTCATAATAAATTCTGCGTTAAAATACAAATTGAAGTAGTAAGTGCGGATTTGTTCTATGTAGCATTCTGGAGCAGTGAACGTGGATTAGTATGAAGAAGCTATGGTCAAGTGAAGTGCGGTCAAACTTGTAATGAATTCACTAATAGTAGAAGTTATGTGTTCTATGTATTGTAATGACTGTAAGCATTCAAATTTTAGGTTATGCAAAGGGTTAAGCTCAACGATCTGTTGTGATGATAAGTTTAAGGGCTAGTATAAGTATGGGAAAAGGAGGAAGGTAAATCTATTAATAGATTTACCTTCCTACTCTCAGAAAGGTTACACATCTCCAAATGCGTGACAAGTGAACAATGAGACTTCAAATTATTTGGTCTCCTATATTTTAATAAGCAATAAGAAGTGTCTGAAGATGAACTTAGAAACCGAGTTCTCTAAGGTTGATGCAAATCAGTGCAGGCTGTTGAAGAAAAGAAGGATCAGTATTGAAAGAAGACTTGGAAGCAGTGACAATGTCTTGGAAGCATTAATAGGTCAAGGGTCAGTGTCTTGGTCATGGTACTTGTCATCTTGAAAGTCTATAAGAAGAATTTCTCATGGGTTTTCCTCTCCAAGAGGGAGAGGTTTTTCCCTGGCTCGAAGAGCCTAACTTTGTGTCTTTTGTATTTTGGTAATTGACTTGATGAAAGACTAAATAAGCTAAAGAAGAGAAGACATAAGTAACTCAAATAAGCTCACAAGTAATTATCAAGAAGAGAAATTGAATTAATCACCAAGCCCCTAAATTCTCAACACTTGGTGCTACTTGGTGTTGTAGTGATAACATGAAGTTCAGTGATGAATCACTATGTTTGGATGTTGCTATAGGGATTATGATTTGAAGATCAAAGGATCAGGGAAGACGACCATGTCTTGGTCTTGGAGTGGCGAAATAGGTCAAGGGCCTTGGTCTTGGTATTTGTCAATTGGAATCTCTATGAGAAGAATTTGTGCGGCTTTTCCTCTCAAAGAGTGAGAGGTTTTGGCCCTAGTTCATAGCCTACATGTTGTGTCTCTTTTCTATTTATGTTTATGCATTGGTTACTGTTTGATGAAGAAAGAACACTAATAATATAACAAGAAAAATATCTTAATCTAAAGAAGTTAAAAGGAATTCACAAACAATCACTAATGAAGAGAAATCTCTTAACACTAAATCCCCTAGATTTCTCAACATTGTAGTGGTCAAGGGCCTTATTTTAAAAGGATTGGTGTAGGCCCGCCCTTTCTCCAGTAATAATGAGTGGCAGATAGTTTTGGAGAGTTGTATGAAGTCGAATCCACCTTCCCCCCTAGTTGTAATCAGGGATTCATTTCTTTTGTTTTTCTGAGTTCTTGTGAGACCCCTCTCAGGGGGTTACTATGTTTGCAAGTGCGAGCTGCGAATCTGGTCTCCTCCCTTGCAGCCAAGATTCAAGAATGAACCGAGATACCCTCTGCCTTATGAATCTCCTTTATGAGGGCCAACAACTTTAGGATACAAATATACTAAGTGAGCATGACATAGTAAACAACACGGTAATAAATCTAGTTTCTAGATTGTGAGGCAAAGCTCAAGGAAAGGGTGGCTCCTCTTCCTCTCAGCCCAAATATTTTAAAAGAAACCTTAAAGCTAGGGATTTTGAACCAGCCTCCTAAGGAGCTCTTAGTGCTAGCCTTTCTTGTGGATCAAATCGAGAAAATCCCATCCATTGGTGTGCCAAAAAATTAATCTGACTCTCTCAGTGTTGACTACATGGAGCATGCTCTAATTTGTCGATTTAATGGATTTTGGATTTCAGCATATGTACTTCGAGATTGGGTGGCTAAGACCTGTTCTAAGCACAATTATCTGTTCTTATCCTTAGAGGGATACTTTATAGTATATTTCAAGAACCAGAGGGATCTACAGGGGGTCCTTGAGCTTGGAGCATGGTTTTGGGTTGATTAGGGCTCTCCATTCAAACATGGTATGTAGATTTTAACCCCTAATAATGCCAGATTTGGCCATTATTATTTGCGTTCAACTCCCTAATTTACCTCTTAGCTTAACGCACCATGATATTTTAGCCAATATTGGTAATGGCCTAGGCCAATTCATTAATATCAACATGCACAAGCTAGCGAAGGGTATTGTAACCTTTGCACAGATATGCATGGAAGTTGATTTCAACAAGGGATTACCTGATAAAATCCTCCTGAATTGGAGGGGAGCTATTTACTCATAAGAACTAGATTATGAGAACACAACATTCTGTTACAAGTCTACCAATATCCAGGTCACCTCCAGAATGTATGCCCTTCTTCTCAAGGGTCCTCTCCACCTCACCAAGAATTTATTGCTAGTGTTCAATGAAAAAGAAAAAAAATGTAGAACAATAACACTTCACCCTTTCCTTCTTTTGGTCATACAAATAGTCTATTTAGACACACATTTCTTTGAGAAATATAAAACCTATACCAAATTTTCTATAGATCCATTGGAACAAACCGTTGTTTCATTCACTCCTTCGTATGCCTAAAATGTTTATGTTATGTATTTAACAAAAAATCAAGTAGTAGGTCTGAAAAGTCTCTGACTTATCCTTCCAATTTAATAAATTTCTTGAATTTCTTTCTCCTTTGAATTTTTGATTGTTATATTTGAATTTGGAACAATCTTTCCAAGTTTTACAATCACTGGATTGTTCAGTTTGAGTTTTCTATACTTCAAGTTTCTTCAACTAGATTTGTGATGTTGTTTGTTTCTCGAACATATGCTTTTATTTTGAATTAGAATTTTCTAATACTTTTAGGATAACAGTAACTTTCATAGCTAGGTTAAGTGTTGCCTTGAAAAAATGGGCATCTTTGTAGACTAAATTTTCAATGTGGAAGATCTATTTAGGAGGGTGTTTCTCCATCATTTTTTTCTGAAATATTCCTTTACCTAATAACATGGAATTTTTAAAATGTTCTTCAACTTTTCACCATTACACTTATAACAAATTGTATTATATAAGAGTTGCAGTCTAAACTTGTCTTTTCTTGAACATACATTGTAATTGTAGCAAAGAACAGATAAACATGAAACTCTAATATGTTGGGAAGAAAGTCGGTTCATGCTTCTAAGAAGACTCAGAGAACATTGTGGCAGAGAACTAACTGTTATTCAAGAAGCTCTAGAATTTGCTAGTGACAAAGATGAGGAAAAGGATATACATTAAAACCATTGTGCTTTCCAAAAATATTCAACCAGAGAAGCAAATAAAACAGTCCACTGTAATTAAAATGACAAAACCGATGAAAATAGTAAAAATTAAAAACAAATGCTAGAATGGCCTTAATTATTTTCTTAATTGCAGTATCCAATTATTGAATAATTCAAAGTTGAAGCATAGAATGGCCAGTGTAGTAGTATCCAAGGTTGCACTAATAGCTTTGAGAATTCTCATAGTGCTTCAATTACAGCATAAAACACTATGATCCCTAAAAGCCTAAAGGAAGTGGTAGCAACAAAAGTTTAAGGGTTGGAAAGAACACTAGACATTTAAAAAGGCAAGAAGGGCATACCAACATTGAAGATCATTTTCCAAAACATTCGATAGGTGAAACGACAAAGCTTCTTGGACAATAAAATTTCAAAAATTTATATGTGTTAATTGGTAGCAGCTGGCATGCATTACAGGTCCTCTTATTTGTTGTGACTAATCAATCAATAAATGCAATCACGGCCTTAGTACATGTAAAGGGGTTCTGTATTCTAAATTTGTTATCCTTGTTACTTGGTAGAATGGATTTCATTCACATTGTAGGTGGGAGCCTTTTGAAGGAAAGGGAGATTCATATTTAGTGTGGTTTCTATTTTTTTAAACACAAAAGTTTTGCAGAATTCCAGCATAGATTGTGAAATGTGTGGTATATGAATTAAGTATATAGTGCTTCTTAATAGGGAAAATTTCTAAGATATTGTAGTGTGGTATTTGGAGAGGCCTCATACAGTTTGTCGAAGGAGGTTTCCAATGAATATGGTCTTTTACTGACTGATTGACTACTCGTGTACATCCAAAAGTTTTGTAGAATCACTCTAGGCTTGATTTTCTCTTTTACTCATTGAGTGATTACCCCTTTACATCCCAAAGGCTTGTGAAATTGCTTCAGGTTTTTGGAATTGGGCCTCGCAATTTCTGAGAAAGAGTAAAATGATTGTAGAGTATTGTCTTATCTCACTCTTTGCAGAATTTCTAAAAAAAAATGAAGTAATTTCTACTTATGAATCATACTTTTTAAAAATAAATTCTACTTATTTTCATAATTTAAGAGGTTTCACTGGTCTAGAAATAGAGAATAAATAAATGAAATAGAAGCTTACTAATGGTGACATTTTCGTGGGGGTCTCTGAAGCATCTTTTCTATTCCCTTGAGGCTAAGTGAGGTGCAGAGGATTCTCACAGCAACTCTATTGGTCGCAATGCTGGCCTTCATCTAAACCTCTCATTTAGGTCTTCTATTCTTGATCCTTTATTATGAAAAATGGCCTCCCCAACTCATCAGAAGCCAACATCATCCCTACAAATAGTAAAAAAATGCAGAACAGAGATTAAGCCAAAACATAAAAGCATGGATGCAAAAAAAATAGTAGAACTAGATACCTCAGGTGTGTGTACTCTTCACTCTCATAGTTTAGGTTGTCATAAGTAAAATATGTGTTTTGTCTTAAGATGTGAACATTTCATTTTAGGAAGTGTGATAATGTGGTTTTAGCAAGGCATTAAAAGATGGAATGAGCATGCACATTTGGTATGCTAGTGTTGTGTTCTTCTTGAGGCATGAGTGCACATCTAAGAAGACTCTAACAAGGGTTGAAGAGGTGGAATACTTAGAAAATTTTTGGGGGGTTGTAGTCTCACTTAGAGGTGTAGAAAAGAAAGTTAAGCACCATGAGAAGTTTTGAAGCAAACTTAAGATATTTGACAAGTTGCTCGAAGGCAACTTAGCAATGGTATTAATTGAACATTCTTTGATAAAAATTGATACCCTCTCCTTGGCACTACCACTTTGCAAGAAAAAGAAGAAATGTGATATATGTGTGGAACCCACTAAAGAAGTTGGCAAGGTTGTTGCAACATATATAGGTGGTTTTTTCATGTTGCAAAAGGAGTTATTGGAACTTAGAAGGTGACCATTGGAGTAGATCTTTCATGGAGTGTCAAGGAGGTGCAAGGGTGTAGGCCACATCCTATGGGTATCTTGTACTTTTGGTGTGCATTAGCGATGTTAGTGCATTGTGTTTGATGAGCACTAGCTATATTATGTTTCATGAAGGAAAAAACCCACAAGTTTGAGATGTCTTAACCATTTGGCATTGTAAGATGTGTTATGCCCTAGTTTTGAGGAGATAATTAGAACCCTCTCAGAGTATGATGGGTTGTACCATGGACTTTGGTCCACTTGCATGGGTTGAGGTGTAAAGGTGCCCCGTGAGTTGAGGAAAATGATTTCAATGCTTACCTATATAAAGTTTTTATGATATAATATTAATGATTTTTTTTGGAGAATGGAAGAGGAAGATAAGAAAGGAGAGGCACTAAGGTTTATTGTAAATCAATCAAAAGGAAGGAAAAATGTCTCCTATTGGAGATATTTTTCAAGTTGCCTCTTCAATAATATTAAATTTCATTGGAGCTATGAAGTTAGCCTCAAAAACATTGATTGGGTACTCGAGAAATCCAAGACCTGACATATCCAAGCTAGTCCATTAGATAGATTCGTCTTGGGCAAAGGTTGCAAATTCTAAGGTGAAAATCTCCCATTTTTAATGTGGGTTTTAAACCTTCCATTTTAAAATGCTAAAAGCAAGGTCATGATCTTGAAAGGAGGTCCTTAATTTTACCAAAACTCAATGCCAATGTTTAATCCATGGTGTAATTCTTTCTATTTGGGTTTTGCATTGAACATTGAGATCTATCTTTGGGTCTAGCTATTAGTTTATCGTTTCATTTATGTGTTGAGAAGGTCTTAAGGGTTGTAGGGGATGCGATGGTTATTTTCCAATACCCATCCCTTGAAACCTTATAAAGAGATAGTGTGCCCCATTTTGTTGTCGTAATATTTCAACCATGAGCTCTTCTTATGAGTATGCCCTTGAATGGAGGGTATGTAAAGGAAGTAGAAAAAAACAAAATTTCATGTTGAGTTGAAGGAGGGGTATATATTGTAGGTGTCTCTAGAGGTATTGACAAAGGTGAAGGATAAAGGAGTTTACCTCTTATTGAAATGCCTTCCATTCCACCATTCGAGTTGTTAAAGGGCACTGACTTTAAGGGTCATAGGTGAGTTCACATGAAGATCTTAAAAATAACAAGGTAGGTGTGATTTAGCATAGGATTTATTCCTCAACAGTTTACTTTTAGGGTGATATTTCCTAGTAAAAATACCCATGTATTGAAAAAAAGAGAATACCCTCAAAGAATTAAAAAAATCCGAACAACAGGACTAAACTTTAGTATCTGCCTATCAAAATTTCATATTTGTACGAGCAAAAATTGAAGGATGTAAATTCAAGAGTGCAAACACAACATGTACAGTGGATTAAAAAAATATATATATTAGGCCCACTCTACACAAATATGAAATCTGAGAATTCAAGATAAAAGAGCAAGCTCCAAAAACAATTTCATAGAAGTCTTTATTACTCAAATAGAAGAATGTCACAACAAGTTGTCATCTCAAAAAAGCTTCTACTACAACCTACAAGCTAACAGTACTCACTCTTATTATCTATTTCTACAAATGTCTAAATATTGTGCCCATCCTTTTCATTTATAAGTTAAGAGAAGGTGCTGTTAGAAAATAGGCTAATGATAGCGTTAGTGGTGCATCCCCCTTGAGCATGAGAAACTCCCTCATAAATTTGCCATGCATGCAAGGATTTTATTTTAGAGTAGTGCATTATCATAGTAGATATAACTCCTCTCCTGAAGGTGCCTCATTCCATAAGTGTGCACCCATGAATGCACCTGAGATGATGGTGTTAATCTCCTCAACTAGTGTGCCATACTTGGTGGGTGTGACCCAATAACTAATTCATCTATCCTCAGAGGTGTCGTTATAAGCTTCTAGATATATTTAAGAATCTTTCTGACTGGTGTACCACAATCTAACTTTTCAATCCTGGTGCTGCTCAACTTCTCAAGGCTAAGGTGAGACCAACTCAGACCAACTAGGTAATCTAACACTCTTGAGAATTTTTTTTTCCAATAACCCAAGATTCTCCCCCAACTTGTCAAACTTCCCCTTTGTTAGGAGCTTTGTCAAACTATTAACCATATGCAACTTTTTCAGAATGTGTTCCAACACTACCAACTCCCTAATGAACTTGGAATCTTAGGAAATTGTATTGAATATCCATGTGTTTGAAATGATCATGACACATTGGATTTTCATAGAGCTTGATGTAACTTTGATTCTCACAAGAGACAATATTGGGCTTCAACAACTGATTGGTTGACTCTACAATCAAGTTGCAAATCTATATAGCTTCATAATAAGTATATGAAACTTCCATATACTTTGCTTCAGTGGAACTGAATGCAATTGTTGCTTACTTCTTTTTTATTTACTAAAAAATATTTATAAAATGATAATAATGATGTTTAAAATGAGCCTTATGATGGTCTACTTATACACATTTATTGTTCACAAGGTGTAGGGGTATGTTTATAACATCACTACCCTTGAAATATTTGTCTTGAAAGCACATTAATTAGAATTTTCTTTATTTAAGCACATTTTTGTGGTGGAATGAAGTTTATCAGATATCTATTTATACTTTGTAGAGGTTTGACTTTGTTTTTCATTTGAGTGTTGGTGAGGTTTCTTTGTATTTTTTGCATCATAGTCTAAAGTATTTTGACCTGATTGTTTAACATGAAAGATTTATGCTTATTGGAAATATATCTGAAATACCTGCATGATCAAGAAATTGTTATGGTTAATTAAATTACTAATTAGGTACTACAGAAAGAGGATGATGCTGAGAGGGATTTCTTGGGTGACTCTGGGAGCAACCCAGAGGTGGTCAGAAAAATATCTTCTAAGTTACAAATATGAAGAGAAAAAACTGGTGATGTATATGTGGTTTCTCAACCTGGGCTGTATGGAAAATCTTGGAAAAGAGTGTTTACCTTTCCGTGTGTTCAGGAAAGTAGGTTTCCTAGTCACAGAATAAGATCACTACATGTAGGTGATGGTTTTGTAGTAATTTCTCAGCCTTATCTTCATAATGGCTAACAGAGAGGATCAGGTTTGAATATAGGATATAATTTGATGAATTTGGAGATTTAGAGTTAAATGAAAAAATTGTGGTGATGTTTGTATGGGTGCTAATTTGTAGGGTTTTCCATTTTTATAATTTTATTTGTTGTGCTTTCTACCACGCTACCTAGTTGCTTTCCTGTTGCTCTAGAATTTTAACTTTTTCGTTGTCTATATCTCTATTGTTTCTTTCCCTGTTTGAAATGTCATCCTTATTTGGTAGGTGTTTTCTTCAATATAGTGTTAATATTTTTCCATCACACAACTTCTATGGGGTTTGTCTACGCAAATAGCTTGTAAGGCCCATTCATCAGGGTATTTAATGAAATGAAATGATTATCGATGATCACCAACTAATGGTACCTGCAGAGATTTACTCTAACAGTTCTATAGTATTCTTGTGCCAAAAATTATACAACATTTTAATCTCATCAACTAGTCTCCTCTATTCTCTTAGCTGATGCTATAAGCACTTATTGTTGTTTTCAAAGCTTTTACTCTCTAGTCCCATTGAGCTATTTCAGTTATTTGTGGACATTGATCTATTTTCATTTCATTTCTTCAATTTTTCTAACTGTTATGCGTTACCTTTGGCCAGTGCCTTCTTTCTTACCTATGCTTTTTCTGCTTAAGAGTTCCAGCCAGCTAGAGTAGCAAGGGCAACATGAGCCATGCAGTCTAGCTAGAGCCCAGCAGGGGCAGCGCAGAGGCAGCAAGGGCCACGCAGGGCTGACGCAAGCCTAGTCAGGGTAGCGCAGGGGCAGTGTAAGCCCTTCAGGTGTGACGCAGGCCCTTACTGAGAAGCGGAGGAGCTGATGCAAGCCAGTAAGTTTGACGTAGAGGGATTCAGAGTAGCGTATTACTGCCATTTTTATTTCTCTGTTGGGTGAACCAGTTTTGGTTCTCGAGATTATTGTACTTAGAAACTGCATAATAATGAAAACCCTACAGAGCTAGCTACACTGATTTTCCTGCATTGGGATTTTTCCAGGGACAGTTGTCCAAAAAATCCATGTGTCACTTTTTCTATGAGCATGTTATTCAGTGTTTGATCTATATGTGTAGGTTTCTAGTTGTATTTACTATTTACTTTGCTAATTTATTGAATATTCTAGAAACTAACTTGTAACTTAATTCAAGTAGGAGAAGTAAATCAAGATACTGTAGTAGGATTTCTTAGATTAAGAAATTTTCACATTCCCTAGGTCTAGCCCCATTAGGTCAACTAGGGCAAAAATTTCCCAAGAATCTAGCTAGAGGAAAAATTCTATCTCCTAGAGGCAGTTGTGTTGCTGGGTGCCCTCATTCTCCTCTGAACTTGGGCCAATTCTGATGGTGGAATCTCCATATACCTCAAGCCCTAGCTCTAGGATCAAGTTTTTCCAAGGTGTTCCCAAGGATAGAACCTAGTAGGATCAATTTGACCTATCAAAGTAAAAACTCTTGTTTGATCCTTTCCCATCACCTTGTCTAGGATAGGAACATCATTTCTTGCTAAATTTCATCCCCGAACCTGGGCTGGGTCCACTTGGCCCCATGTAGTCCCATTTGGTGTCAAAGGCCTTTCATCAAGGACCATTTGGGAATCCAAGTTCCCAAAGGATTTTAGGGATTGAGAAATTCATTCATAAGTCTTATTCTTCTCCCTCAACCCTTCAATCCCCCTCCTCTCTCCCTAGAAGATAAATTCCCTTGCTTAAAAGGAAAACAAGTCCCACTCTTTATTTTATCTTAGGGAAATGGTTTCAAGGGTCACTTCCCACCTATTCATTGACCTATACTCTAAAAGTGACTTTCTAAACTACCGAGACTCCACCCATCGGTGAAATTCCGTGAAGCGTAAGGAGCCTTAGCTGTGGTGACAATGGGATAAGCCTCCATCGTTTCCTTTGTCCTAGCAGTTTCCCTCTTAGGAACCCATTTTAGGTCCACTACTAGTTTGAGTGGTAAAAAGTTGTTCACAATTCCATTTGTGAACAACTCTTTGGTATTCCCACTTTTTCCATACTATAGCTCCAAGATGAGAAGTCTAGGGCTATGGAGGCTACCCTTCTTCTCACTGAATCAATCCTCTACAATATAGTGAACTAGGGCTAGTTGGTTGGCCCACTTGACTGTTACTTTAGTCCTTCAAAGTCTGCACATCCTTAGGCCCTATACACTTGCCCTTCTACCAATTTTGTTGTCCTTCACTAGAACAAGAGTCAGGGCTCTTCTTTAACAGTAACCTAACGACCCTCCAACTGACTACCATCAATATGCCCAACCACAATCAATTCTTTTTACGGATCTAGGGCCCACAATATTGTATTCATCTAGGGCTCTTCAAATCTTCCACCTAACAATGGTTTGAGTCCTCTCAAGATCATTGTTCTTGTGTATCGAAAATTTGATCTTTGTTGTCCAATCTATGAACAAATATGAAGTACTCCTCTTATCATACTTCTAAAAATCTATAGATGACTAAAATAGGGTCACAAATCAACCACTAATAGTACATTTACTATTTTTTTATAGGTTTATTAAGATATTTGTCTAAAACTCTATGGAAAGTCCACAAAAATCAACTCCTTTGCATGTCAATCCATTCTTCATATGGCACATTTCTTCTGCATGATCAATATTCTGCTCAGGTTCCACCCTCCTTTGTATCTATTGTCTCCACACATACTGAATCTGCAAACCATCTTCCAAATATGTGGTATTTATTGCAGAAATAAACCTCACTCTAAGGGTCACAACCCGTATTCTTCTACGCAAATTTGTCACAGTCTTAAGGGCATACCTTATGAACTAAACATGCTAGGAAACTGTCCTAACTAGGGCATTATACTTATGTACTTCTAATTGTTGTAGACAAACCCTATCCACACATAAAAAAACATGACTCTTTCCTCCATAAGGGACTCGACCTATCTCATATGGATCCATAGATTCTGGGCATTTCTTTGACTAAATCTTGACATGAACTTCAGATCTCAATTTCAACCCTCAAACTAGGGTTAACTCAGTCAATATTATGCTTGCGTCAACTTTTGTTATGACTCTAAATTATAGTGCAAGCCATCCTCCATTTATTTTGGTATTTATCACAAACCTTGCGGCCTACTAACCACCACAAGTCAAGATGGTATCAACCCTCTCATCTATTTCATGTAGAAAATCTAACCAATGGGATTCAATCTAATATTGTAATGTAATAAAACAAGGAATTGAATCCTTATAAAAAACTGAATCAGTATAATGAATTTGTCATCAGAGTCTTCTAAATATTGCTAGCTACTGCACCTATCTAGTACTAGATTCTCTATGCTGCTGCTAACATCTGCATCTGTGCCCTTTGAACTATTGCTAACTCTGATTTGTGCTCTAGTATTTGACATATGTCACTCTAATTTTTGTCTCGCTGACATCTGACTACATCAATCTAACTGACCCTTCCTACTACTGTTGTACTATGGGCTCCTCGTAGCCAAATTCAATCCATGAGACACGGCACCTCAATGGACCTTGCCCAAATTTCTTATCTTGGAATTATGTCTAAACATCGCCCCACCTTACACCTTGAGGTATGGTTTCTCCCTCTTCCCATCTGGCTCAAAATTTCCCCCTCATGGAGGTCTCTTCTTGAGTGGATGCTTCCACTCGGTCTCCTCTCTGCTTCTCCAATTATGGCAGCTACTCCAAAACCTTCTGAGACTGCTTCTCATGAGGATGCATGTTGAGAGGTAATTTATGCTCCCTCTAAACCACCAAGTCTCTAAATTCTGCCTTTATCCTCAAAGCTTTGCATGCATCTGGTACCTCAAGTGCATATAGGTTCTTGACTCGCACACAGTGTAATTGTCTCGACATTACAAAAAGTTTCTAAAAAAGAGTTGATTTTAAATCGATGATATCTCCCTCATCCGAGCTTCGATTCGACCGATTTGTTTTTTCCATTTACTAGGTAGATTTTCGCAAGGAATCCAAATATTCTATTTATTTTTGAAAAATTCACACCAAAATCTTCAGATATTCTTTGCAAACTTGCCGCCCAAAAAATTCCTTCTTTGATACCATGTAGAAAATCTAATCAACGAGATTCATTCTAATATTGTAATCTACTAGAACAAGATACTGAATCCTTCCTACAATTTATGGAAACAAAACATGATCGCACAATCACATATAAATAAGAGAAATAAATTATCAATCGCACAGCAACATAATGTATTTGGGGAAATAAACTGCTCAAAACCCCTCTATATCTATTGTGTATTAAGTCAAGGAATCATGAAACAATACAATGCTTAATCTCTCATGATATTCTCCAACATTTTGTCAATTGTCTCTCCTTGATCTAGGAAAACTCAGTCTAGTACTTAGCCAATTCTCATCCTTACTTCAGCCTACCTTGATCATGTAATTCCTAGGGTGCTCTTGTGGTAAGGTAGTGCTGTGGTTTGAGAATCAATGTGGCATTCCAATGACTTTATAATTTTGCATGGAAATTTTCTCTAGATCACAACTAATAGTTATGTTCCCTTTAACCTTTGTCTCAACTGGGTATTCCTCGAAACTGACATGCATGCAAATATTAATAGTGAATTATCAGTTATCTGATTGATCACTCATTGTGAATTAAATCTAATTTAATTCTGGATCTCAGTTGAACCAATGGCTGATTTCAGCTCATTTAGTGAGTTGTTTACTTTTGCTACTAAGTATGACTCCTTTGGACCCCAAAAATATTAGAATCCTCAGTGCCCTCATCTTGACCCTCAGCTCAATTTCTTCTTGAGGCTAACTCGTTGTCATGATTATTACATGGCTACTGAAATTTGTTATGATGTGATACAATTTATTGTCCAATTTATTTAAGGGAAAAATAAATTAGACACCCCACATTCCTCACTTCTGGTGCATCAAAATTCCTCACCAGTGTGGGTGCATTTTTTTTTGTCCTTTCTGGTTTCCAATCTCACTGTTTCTTGTTGCAAATTTCAACATTTCAGAATTTGATAAGGCCTTCACACAAAGACACCATTGAGAAATGCATGCTGGTCTCATGAGAAACTATCTCAAACAGTCTAAAGAGAAACGCAATATGCATCTGCTTTCTAACATAGTGATCATGAGGTGTCTGTATCTTTTGAAATTAACCCTCACATGATCTTGCTGTTGGGATGATCTGTGTACTCTGCTTAACAGCCCTTTACTAAACCACAAATACTATTTGCACAGGATTATCTCTGCCCCTTGATGTGCCAGATAGTGGGAATACATGTCAAACATGCTAATATGTGCCAAGTGATAAGGCATGCCAAGATGTGCAAGGGTGTGTCAATGCGTGTCAGGGACTGTCAAGACAACAAAATGGCGAAAAAAGTTAAACTACAAGGAAATGAACACATAAAAGGGTTAATAAGTCATCAATTTACCTTTTCCAAGAGGGGCATGCTAGGCACACCAACACTAGGTGGAAATAGGTGCCAAGTGCAAAATCTTACTGAATTCAAAGTGCCAAGTATTCCTTTGTTTCTTCTCTTCTAATTTCCAACAATTGATCATGAAAAATAAATTTAATATTAAACCATGCCAAATCATACCAAGGCATCTCAACGTATTCCATGCATGCTAAAAATTTCCAACCGCCAACACGTGCCAAGCACCAATATGTGTCAGGGACTAATGTTATGCATGTTATGAAGTGGAAGGGAATGTTGAAGGGTGTTAAGGTGTGCTAGAGAGTGATAATGCATGTTGATGAGTGTTAAGGAGTACTAGGAAAAAATTCATGGAAGTTAATGAATATGAGGAACGTGTACTGCTAGAGACTAGTGTTAATGAGTGTTAGTTGTCATGCCAAGGAGGGAGTGACAGGGCATGCTAAGCATTGGTAAGGCATGCTAGGGAATATCAAGGCATGTCAAGAATTCCCAAATTCTGCTTGGGAGTTCCAGGGTGTGCTAATTATATCATGTGCCAATTAATAGTGCCAAGATATGCCAATACATGCTAGGTGCTAAGCATGTGGCGCAGGGTACCAGGGTATGTTAATATGTGTCAAGGCAACAAAAGGAAGAACCAATAAGAGGGTTAATAAGTCAGGACTTTATATTTTTGAAAAGGGGCATGCTAGGCACACTAATAATAGGTCCCAATACATGCCAAGTGGCATTGTGTGCCAAGTGCTAATGTATGTCAATGCATTTGACCAAGGTGTTCCAGGGCATGCTAGGGACTATATGCAGCATGCCAACACATGCTAGGAGAGTTCCATGTTGTGCTAGCGCATGCCACCATGTTCTTCAGCGTTAGTGTCATCATAAGATGTTCTAAGTACAAAGATGTTCCAAGACATGTGGGGTGCTAAGAAATGTTAGTGTGTGCCAAAGCATTAATTTAGGGTGTGCCGAGATTGTTGAGGATTGTTAGGTCTTTATTATTAATAAAATTGTCAGAGCTTGATTATGTATTAAATAATATATTTCCTACACACAGTAGTGGAACTTTATCTAAAGGGTATTTTCTAGATAGTAAAATTAATAGATATGAATCATGTGTTGACTCATAGGAAATCTCTATTAGACTAGTCATTACTTGAGGGAAATGATACACACTAATTACTTCTTAAAAAATTGACTAACCCTAACCACTATGGCCTTGGACATATTATAAAAAATACTCCACAATAATGGTATTAAATCATTATTTTTTGACAAAAAATATATTAACAAGCACATAGTGTCATCAAAAACTCATTGGAATGATCAATGATGACGGAAACTTTTTGACCATCACCAAAAGTAACAAAAAGAGTATTGGTGAGGGTCTTTAAAAGTTCGTTACTAGAAGTGTCACCAAAGAGAGAATTAGTGATGGGCCTTTAACAACCCTCACCAAAAGTGTCATTGAAAATGTCTTTGGTGATGAACCATAAAGGACCATCACTATATACACTCACAGTGATGGTATTTTAATGATCAATGATGACAGACATTTTTTGACCGTCACTAAAAATAACAAGAAGAGCATTGGTGAGGGTCATTAAAAGTTCGTCAGTAGAAGTGTCATAAAAAAGAGAATTAGTGATGGTCCTTTAACGACCCTCACAAAAAGTGTCATTGAAAATTTCTTTGGTGACAGACCATAAAGGACCGTCACTATATACACTTACAGTGACGGTTTTTTAAGGACTGTCACCATATGTGACATTGGTGACGGACCTTAAAGGTCTGTCACAAGCATGACCCTCACCAATGTGCTTTTTTCCTGTAGTGATGTGAATGAAGGAGCTATCTTCGAACATGTGAGAAATCATTTTATTACCAGTCGATAATGAGAACTATTAACAGATGTGAAGGTGGCCACCGATAATGATGATGGTCTCTAAGATGCACAATACAATCTAGCGAGTGTGAATAAAAAGAGTTGAAGTCGAACACTCATAGAATCATTCGATCAGGAGCCAATGATGAAGACTCCTAATAAAACACAAGACTACCTACCACTGATGTCTACAAGTATCCAGGTACTGATGGGTTTCTGGATCAACTTCCTAGATAAGATGTTGAAGTCGATAGGAAGAGATCTGTTGAAAGGTAGGCACTGAGGCATCCTACATCAATCAACACGAAATGGAAACCAAATGATTTTTTTTGTGATGAATATAATGAAGAGGAAATGGGGATGTCTGACGACAAATAAGTTTTGGCATAATGAGCAATTTGGTTGATAAGAGGAGTAGTAGATAGCGAGATCTGCTTGAATAATAGAAGGCACTGTAACAAGGTACTAGGCAACTGAAGCTTACTGAACACCAAAGAGTGTGTTAGATTTTACCGGTGTTAGGACACTGGGAGATGAAGGCTAATACTCATAGATGGTAGGGTTCAGCTAACTGTGAAAGAGTTTTCTGGGAAGTGCCATGTTCAACATTTTTGCTCCCAAATTGACCTTTCTGAAATGTAACTGAGGTAGTATCCATTTTGTCCAAATTTTTCCGAGTCTGATTAAGTTTAACAAGTCCATATCAGTAAACTCGGTGAATTTTTCATATTTAAAGAGTCTGAAAAATATCATAAAAGACAACTTCGTGCCCCTTCTGATTAGGTTTAACGAGTCCAAACGAGTAAACTCGGTGAATTTTTCATGTTTAGAGAGTCTGAAAAATGTCGTAAAAGACAACTCCATTGGGGTACCTTTGTCATGTCTTGATAACCAGACATGATGAAGGGAGAATAGTAAGCCCGAAACAGTTCATTTTCCATGAGTTAGTCCATGGAAGTCGGAAAAGTGAGAAATCTATGTTCGATGGACGTCTAACTCATTTTGTTATGAGTACGAGGAGATGGAGTAAAATCAGTACTCTTTGTGAAATTTTAATGAGTCCAGCAAAGAAAAACTCGGTGCTCTCTGTGAAATTTTAATGAGTCACATGGAGAAAACTCGGTTAATTTTTCGATTTAAAGAGCTTTGAAAAAGAGGGAAAAAAATGGCTCCTTACTCTCGGTCGTGGTAGTTTAGTGAGTTCGACAAAGTCAACTCGGGGTTTTCTCAGTTTTATGAGCAAGAAAAAGGTCCCTAAAAAGAAAGCTCAGTGCTTCTTCATATCAGTTTTAATGAGTATGAAGAAGAGAACTCGATGTTTTTCGGATTAACGAGCAAGAAAAATACCATAAAAAAATGCTCGAAATCAACTTCGTATAAGTTTAATGAGTCCGAAGAAGGGAACTCGAGGTTTTTCGTATTAAAAAGCAAGAAAAATAATGTAAAAATAATGCTTGATAAAAAGGGTCAAAACATGTGTATGTCTACATATGAATCTTGATCACTCATCATAACATTAGTAATAAATATCAATAGTTACGACACATATGCAGCAAGAATTCACGACTTTTTGTCGACTAGCTAAGAGAGTCATGCCCCAGAAGTGGCTATAAGAAGGTCAGAAGACTTTCATTTTCACTGTTTTGATTGTTGTGAAGGAGCTCTGGGGTGAGAAAGGGTGAAAACTTCAGCTGATGATTGCGGTCAATCCGGGAAACGATTTTCCTTCCTGTGAGATCCAGGTAAGAGCTAGAACCTTGTGCTATCATTTAATTGTATTTTTATGAAGTTTTGCTAGTTCAAAATGTGAAATTTGGCAGGCCCTAAAAAATATTAGCGGCTAATGCAGGCCAATAGTGATGGAGCCGCGTTAAGCGCACTTCCCACGAGGGGAGAGCACGTTAGCGCACTCTATTTTGCATTATGGCTAGCATTAGGTGCAACACATTTTTTAGGAACTCAATTATAAGCATTTTGAAGTGGTCTAGTCAATTTCTAATCGGTAGAAAATGTTACATTTGCAGGTATTTAGTTGTTAATCATGAGTATCTGGCATGAGAGAGAACATGAATAGGAATAAAGGGAAATGATTACTGATGCTTCAAGCTTGATGGCTCTCCGCAGATGCGGTTTGCTAAAATATGGACGTTTAGAACTGATGAGGGGTCAAGAGGACCTCCTGAGGTGGTTGATTCAGCAATAGGACGAACAACACCATGTCTTTCGGATTGGGGGCAGTGAGATCTCAATTGAGAAAGATGATGTATAGTTTTTTAACGGCCTGTCATGTTGTAGACCAAGGCCCAATTTGACGGGGTCTAGAGCAGATTCACATTCCACTGCTGATCTCATTCTTGCTCATTGTATATGCAACAAAGAGGCTGTGAGCAACTGGGTACATATTTCACGAGTAGCTTTGAGACCAATGAGGTCTATATTATGGATGATTGTTCGCTTGGCAGGTGCCAAGAGTCAGCATGTGGCTACCAAGGCCCATATGCTACTAGCCTTGGATTGTATTCAGCCTCAGGTGTTTGACTGGTGTGATGGAGTTGTCTGTCAGGTCCGAGCAGAGCTCACAGCATGCAAGACCTGTACCCAGAGAGAGTTTGGGTACGGTACATTGATCGTTTCTTTCCTACTGAAGCGGGTACCATTGATGAGGCCCAGGATCATTACAGCGCAATTGGGCCCACGCGAACTGAGTCAGGCTCGATGGGCAGCTTTGCTTCTGTGGACTGGAGAGGGTCCCGTCCACCACTGTTTTGATGATGGATTTTTTGATTGGCTAAACTCCCAGATTGTTATCATTGAGGATTATCCCTATGCAGGGATGAACTTCACAGGTGATCCAGAGTTAGTGCTGCCCCCTGGCACCCAGTGGGGACTCGATGGTAAGAAGGAAATGATCAATGTACTCTAGGAAGTACTTAATTTTTTGTCTTTTGAATGTTTATGCAATTTTTTTTTGTTGAATTTAGGGTGAATGTTATGTTTTTACATGAAGCTTTGTTTTGTTGACATAGATGTGGCACCTGTTTGCCTAGTTGAGGCCCCTCGCTTGCATGGTGAGGACTACAGCTACCCAGGGCTGGCGCACCAGTTGAGGATGTGGAAGCCACCGAGGATGATGATGCCCAAATTTTACATGAACTCTCCAGAAACTTGGAGGGTTTGGGTATGGGTATACCACCCCTCCCTATGCGGGAGGTTCCAGTTCATTTGTAGCGGCATACCGTAGGTATGCCGGAGATATACCTGGTGCCTCTGAGGAGGATAGCTAGAGCAGTTGTATGTTATCATGATCATCAGGCCTACCTGGCTGAGCGGATGTATAAGTGTCAGAGCGTGGCTTAGTATAGCCAAATTTTTGTAAAACACCCAAGTTTTGGAAGAGTTTTTGATGTAACTATTTGTACTAGACACGACATATATATATATATATATATATATATATATATATATATATATATATATATATATATATATGTAGTTTTTATAATTTTTGGTGATTTTGTGTGTTCTGATTTTTTATGTATTTTCAATGGGATAAAAATATATATACTCATGAGTAAATATTTTATAGAAAATGTGACAAATGCCAATCTAACACATAGTTTGCCAAAGAATAGGCTAATGCATTCAATTCTCTAGGAACGTGCTCAAATGTGATTGTTTGAAATTGACGTTATAAAAGTCTCACCCTTAAAAAATAACGTAACAAGACTAGATGACAGACATGGTAATGTTTGTTTAACTGCATAATGATGAGTTGGGAATCTAACCTGACCACTAAATTGGAAGTGTCACGAGACACTGCCTCCGTGAGGAGTTGGATCACTTACATGTACTCGGCAAAATTATTGGTGGCACTACCTAGGAATATTCCCCCAGAACCAAGAAGGTCCGACTCAGGAGTGTAGAGAACCCAAGTAGATGAAGCAATGTGTCTAGTGTGACAACTAGCA
Source organism: Pinus albicaulis (assembly GCA_034641835.2). Classification (NCBI taxonomy): domain Eukaryota; kingdom Viridiplantae; phylum Streptophyta; class Pinopsida; order Pinales; family Pinaceae; genus Pinus; species Pinus albicaulis. Next base: position 660,760,097 of record CM076583.1, on the reverse strand, counting down.
CCATCTGCATATACGACGTATGATAAGGAGGATGACGGAATCTGTGTGAAAGAAAAATATTTTACATGAGAAAAACACCTCAAAAACCAAAAAATATCCAGAGACATCAAAACAATAGGAAAAACCTTTATACATAAATTTACAAATCATACGCCTAGTGTGAAAATAGGAAAAATACTTATTTAGATAGAGCCTGTTGCGAGGCTCCGCGAGTGGAATTCCATTACATACCTAAATTTTGTAAGCCCCTTTTCAGAGGACTTTAGTGACGATGTGAGGACCAAGCTATAATGGTTAGAGCATTCCTGCCCTGAAGAGGTCATGTTTCTGATCATAGAGTAGAACAAGATCACCCTCTTGGAAAGAACAAGGCTTGACAGATTTTTCATATTGATCTTTGACTCGACCTTGGTGAGCTTCAAGTGCTAGTGTAGCATCTCGACAAGTTTCGTCCAAATGATCGAGCGAGAGCAAGTGCTCTTCTGTGGAGGTGGTGCCAGGCAGGAGTTCTACAGCGAGTTTGAGTGGTGGAATTTTGCACTCGATTGGAAGTATTGCCTCTAGGCCGAATGCAAGTTGAAATGGCATGAAGCCTGTGGCAGTTTTGACTGATGTTCGGTATGCCCATAACGTGGAATACAATGTTCGATGCCATGTTGTTTTATAGTTTCCGACCAGTCGACGAATCATGGTTTTGAGGACGCCATTTACGGCTTCAACTTGACCATTAGCTTGAGGATAATAAGATGAAGATGGATCTTGACGAAAACCTAGCATGGATGTTAATTCAGTCATCATATGATTCTGAAAGTGGTATCCATGATCTGTGACAATAGATAGGGGTACACCGAACCGACATATTACCTGATTGAATAGGAAGAGAGCGGCAGTTTTTCCATTAGCCTTAAAAGTGGGAATGGCTTCTGCCCGTTTCATAAAATAGTCAATCACAACCATGATGTAGTTGTGTTCATTTTCTAAAGTGGGATTGCAAGTGACGAAGTCAATTCCCCATTTAGCGAAAGGACCAATGGAGATAACCGAATGAAGGGCGACAGGATGAGCACAAATTTTCTTTGTGAAAATTTGACATGGATGGCACTTCTACACTGTGGCAATGCAGTCTTTAAACAAAGTGGGCCAATAGTAACCTACGCGCAGGATTTTTTGGGCAGTAGCTATGCCCGAAAGATGACTGTCGCATGCCCCTACATGGTAGTGATTCAAAACGCGTTCTGCCTCATTTAAAGTGAGACAACGCCAGAGAATAGTATCGATACCACAGTGATATAATGTATCATTTAGCACGAGGTAGTACTTTGCCTGGTGGTGGATACGACGATAGTCGTCGGACGTGAGAGTTGGGTGGAAGTGTTGGGTTTGTAGGTAGACAAAAATGTCTCCATACCATGGGTCCGAAGAATCGACCAAGTATTGTTACACTGAAAATTGTCACCACTGTATGAGCTCATTATCACTCATACTTCTCCCTTTGCAAGTCTAAACATATTAGTTCCTCATGTCAAGCCTTGAAAATCAGAAAAAGTTCCTAAAAGTCTCCTAAACTTTGTTGTCGCGCTTTCTAGCTATCTTGCCTGCAGTCCCACACCCAATGTTCAACTTTCCTGCGTTCCTGAATGCACTTTATTTTTGTTATAGGTGCGGACCCCTGTAAGATTAAAAAGGCACAAGTAAATCCCAAAAAGCTCAATAAAAGTGAATTCTGGAAGCTTCTAGAACGGATTTTGCGGTGGCAGAACTGCTCTTGTGAGGTGTATGAACCCCTTACCTTATGGAGCTAACCCCTTGATGTGAGGAGCTTATCCCTTTGAAGGAGGATTCTATCCCTTCATACTTGGAACAGAAAACCTCCTCTTTTCCACTATAAAAAGACGCATTGGGTAGCCTCAAAGGGAGTTCAAGCTTAAGAATATTTTGAGGTTAAGTGCTGTTGAGATGTAGACTCAGTTAACTAAGACTTTTTGAGGAGAGATTACATACCTCTACTTGTCTTGGTTGGAGGAGTGCAGAACTTGTCAAAATAAAGGAGACTCTTGCTTCGGACGTCGGAAAGTCCTGTGCAACATCAAGGCTCAGGTTGTAAAGATTTTCTACTTTTGAAATTAATACAAATATACTCGTTTTTCTCAATAAGATTTCAATCAATGGTTTATTTCATAGATTCCTTGATCACTATGATAATCATGGTTTATGATGATTTCTATATAGGTGCTATGTAATATTTTTCTTGTTTGTGACTGCAGGTTTACGAGGAAAACTCCTTCAAGCGCGCGAGGGATAACGACGACTTCAAACAAGCACTGAACAGACGGTAAGTCCTTAACACCTCTATAGAGTTTTTCATAGATCATGTATGCTTAGAGAAAGATTAGTCTATTTGGCTGTTTGTTTCTAGATACTTTTAGTACTAGGGAGATCGGTCTTGTCCGCAAGACGGATTAATCCATACAACAAATTGGCGACTCCACTAGGGAAAGAACTTGTTGTTTTTGGTTCTCTTTTATTTTTATTTGAGGAAACGTTTTTGTTGGTTTTTGATTGATTGACATCTGCCTGGGTAGCTTAGGTTTTCTCTGTTTTTGAAAATTTTGAAATCCTTTAATTTTTTCTCTAGTTTTTCCTGGGACCGCACTTTGCCTTGTTTTCATAGTGCGGGCAGTTTCGCACTTTTCCTGTGTAAACAGTGCGGGACCGCACGTGTGATATCTTGGAGCCTGCGAACCCTGTCAAATTTTTGAAAAACTTCAAATTTATTTCTATATTTTATCTTGATTTTGATTGTCAGTTTTGTTTTCTGCCTAGATTGATGATTTTTTTTGTCAAAAGCTTTCTGTTAATAAATCTCAGCAGTATTGGTGTTTTGATGATTTTCTAGAAGTTTTGCGTTTTGGATTGCTTTTCACTTGGTCTTTGTAGTGATTTGAAGCATTTGACACTTTAAAGTACCTCATATTACCTTGGTCATTTTGGTATTTTGCTGAATCTGACCTGATTTTGAAATCATTCTTTATTGAGAAATAGAGTTACTTGTTTCTTTGCAAATCTTCGAAAAGAAACTTTGTTATTGGTTTTTGAATTTCATTTTTTATAAAAACATAATTGAGTGTTTTTTATCTGTTGGTTATTCTGGATGAATAGATCCTTAGTTTGCTGAACAACTAAGTCAAAAAATTCTTCAAAAAAAATCTTAAAGATTTTATTCATTTAGATTATTAAAGTTTGTAGTTTCGAGTGCTATTAAACTTTGTAGATCTCAAAATTAGTTTGTAGTTTTGAGTGCTTTTAAAAATTTTATCTTTCTTTTGAAGGAAAATTGCTTTGTAGCTTCGAGTTTTTGGAAAGTGAAAGGATTTTTATTGTGAGCTTTGATAATTTGTGGGAAAAGAAAAAAAATAGTTTCTTTCAATTGTTCTTTATGTTTAAAGAAGGAATTGTTTATTAAAAGAATTGCATTCTCTAACTTTTCCTTAATTAGAATTTCATTGAAAGAAAACAATTTGATCATCATTTTTAGGTGCATTTTTAGTGTCTTTTGGAAATCGAGTCTTCACACCATCAAAGTTTCATTTCCGCACCCATTGACCTAAGAAACAGATCTTAAAAGTAACGCTTAATTAAAATTCATTTAGAAATATTTTTGTTTTCTAGGGCTCGTATCACCAACATAGCTTAGGCTAGTATCTTGGAGTAGGGAGTAATTAACTCTCCAAGGTAGTAAAAACAAACAAGTAGAAAAATCTTGCGGTAGGAGATAAATCCAATTGTAATTTGTATAATCTGGGAAGCTTCTCTTAAAGAAGTCAATCACGAGGTCATGTCTGAACCTTTGAAACAATCAATTCTGTTTCATTGGGGAAGATAGAAGATTTTGCACGTATTACAAACAGTAAACCTCGGATTAACCATTGTCGAGGAGCCTGGGGTCACTTGTCGGTAAACCTCGGATTAACCATGTCGAGGAGCCTTCAAGGGGATTGAGCTTGCTACTCTGCCCTTGTGCGTGAAATCGGATCGTAGACTATTCCCCCAGTTATATTTGTTAATGTTGGTAACCTTAGTGTCCATTATCTTAAGATTATTTCCTAAGGTGACAGTGAAGGAAAGATCTCACTGTACCTGGAGCAGATGTCGACTAGACTCACTTAGACTCTCTAGGGGGTTCTCTTCACACGAGATGGTTTTGTGAGGAAACTTATGCCAGTCTGTTTCATTAAGCAGGTTGTCGGGGTAACTGTTCCAACTTCCCTTTCTGTGTTAAATTTCTACTAAGTTGGATTTCATCACCAACTAGTGTTTTTAGTACGGAAAGTTACTGTTTGTGTGTGGTTTGAACTCTTAGATTTTTAAGCGTGTGATTCAGATGTTTGTTTCTTTAGAGACTGTAGGTGTTTTCATTGAAATTTTCTTTGTTTGCGTGTGATTAGTTAATCTTTAATCGTGGCGGAATTGCCGAGACAATCCTGGAGACTACAAGGGAAACCCGTTGAATATTCACCAAGTCAGCTTGAAGGGCTTCGTGCTCTGGTATCATCCAGTAGTGGTAGGATTCGATCAACAGAAATTGGAAGTTCCTCTATAGTTTTCCATCCTGATCATCAAATACCTACAAAAGAATACATTCAAGAACCGATTTCAGTTTCTGAAGTTACTGGTAGTGTTCCTGCTTCCAGTGAACTGGCTGACGAACCTGAAATCTCTGAACCTGAAACTGAACCTTCTGTTTTAGAAACATCCTCGGGATTTATTTCACCAACTTCTAGTGATCTTGGTTCACGTAGGGTAAGAAATATTGTCACTGAAAATCTTCCAGCTAGTCTTATTTACATTGAAGAAATTACTAATCTAGACGAAGATATATCTCTTCCCGACTCCCCTCAATCTTAAATCTTAGGAAGCGTGAATCTATTTTCTACAACCCTATTCGAACTAGTGCTTGGTATCTATCTTTAACAAATTTTTTAGAGAATCCGGGTCTTGCTTTTTCTCCACCTCGAGTTCCATTTCATCTGACACTGAGGTTACTATCCGCCATCCATTATGGCTGGAGAGTCATCCATGTTTTCCCAGACACCGGAATCATTTTTACATGGTGGTCCTTCTATTCCTTCAGGATATTAGGCTTTGTCTGGTACTTTCTCCAGAGCAGCTCCTTAACCAATCGAACAAGTGTTGTCATCTGGTAATAGTGGTGTTAAAACTGAAACGTTGAACGCAGCACACATTTATATGATGTCTGGTAATGTTCTGAATCCTCAACCTCAAGGCAGTCAGTTACCGCCTGGGGGGCCAACACAGGGAAATTCGTTACCGCTTGGGGGGCAACCTTCAGGTAGTCAGTTGCCGCCTGGGGGGCAACCTTCAGGAAGTCAGTTACCGCCTGGAGGGAAACCTCAAGGTAGCTTTTTCCCAGGACAAATTGTGGAATCATATTACTTTGGGGGACAACCCCAAGGGCAATACACACCTCAAGGGTATCAACCTTCAGGACAGTATATGCCCCAAGGTAAACCCCAAACTCAATATGCTCCTCAGGGTCCTTATCAACCCCAGCTTCAGTACGTGCCTCAGGGTTATCAACCTCAAGGTCAGTACCCAATTCAAGGTTTCTAACAGCCTTCTGGTCAGCCATCCATTCAAGGAGCCGGAAATGTACCACTTACTTATCAACCCTACGTTCAACTAGGTTATGGTCCTTACGTTCAGCCTTCTGTGTGGAAATACCCTGGAATGAATATGGTGTGGGATCCGTCCCAATATCAACAGCCTATGCAACCTAATGTGAAGTTTCCTTATCAACCTGGACAACCTTTAATTTCTAGTCCAATTCAGCAACCTGTCCAGCCTACTATTCAAACTCCTGCACCTGGTCCTGTTCAGCAGGCTGGTCCTAGTTCGCCTAAGACTTTGCCTCAAACTGCTGCAACAACTTCTACGTCTGTTCAACCTGTAACACCTACTTCTGGAGTATTTGTAACCCCGAGTTCGTCTATCCCTACATCTGTGCGAATCCCTCAAGTCTCTGTACCCCAGTCAGGATCTTCAGTTCAGACTTTGGTTCAGATGCCTACGGGACAAGCTGGTACAAGTACAGTTGTCACAAGTCAACCACAATTCATGTATCAACTGTACTAGGGAAAGCTGCAATTCGGTCCCTATACACAAAATCCAAACTATCAGTATCAACCGTACCCTGGCCATACTTATCAACAGCCTCAACAACCCCAGTTCGGTACGATTAATCCTGGCTTTCCAGGAGGTTATACAATTCCTAATGCTAATCTGATTCCTAGTTATACTGGGTATCCACCTCCTGAAACTGCTTTGGCTACTCAAGGTTTTCGTGACCCTAACCGTCAGTTACCATTTATCGCAACTTTGGATTTACCTGATTTGACGTGCCTTACAAATGATCCGATTTTCTATTATCAGTACTGGCCGCCAATGCCGCATAAGTTGCCCAGTGATATACCAAAATTTGAAGGTAATTCAAGAGAGGATCCATCAAATCACGTCATGACTTATCACCTTTGGTGTGTGTCTAATTCAATCATTGATGATTCGATTCGCTTACGTCTTTTCCAAAGAACTCTTATTGGTCTTGCAGCCAAATGGTACATTGAGTTACCACGAGGCTCGTTTCATAACTTCAGTCAGTTAGCAACTGCCTTCTTGACTCATTTTCAGTTGCCGGTTAGATACGACAATGGCATGGAATTATTAACTTCGCTGAAACAATCCACGTCTACGTATATTTCTGATCATATTCATGAATGGTGACGTAGGAGACGTTTGGTGAAATTTTATATTCCGGATCAAATTTTGGCAGAATGGTTTGTTAAATCATTGTTACCCAAGATTACTGAAGATGTATCTAAGGCTAGTGTTGTTACTGAAGAGAAATTAATTGCTCAAGCTTAGTACCTTGACCTCATTTATACGCAGTCGGGTACTTTACATGAAAAAATCCCAGACCTTCCCAAACAAGGTCAAATAGCTGCTGCTCCTTCAAGGTCTCATGCCACTAACGGTATGATTGGTACGGTCAATAATAAAAGTAAGAATAAATATTCAAAGAATTCTTCTCCAATTATAATTTTACCTGATTCCCCGAAAGGAGAATCTTCCCCTGAAGTTTTTGCCGATATTCATGTTGTGGAGAAATCTACAGCTAAATCTAAAAATGGTAATAAAAAGAAAGGGAAGAAAAACAAAAATAATTCGAAAGAAAAAACTGATAAAAATGAATCCAATGACGAAAAATGTAAACCACGTTATCCTTGTTACATTTGTGACGAAGATCATTTTACTAAGGAATGCCCACATCGAGCCAAGGTTGCGAAATTCATCAAAGGTTTACAACCTACTGTCTTGAGAGATCCCTTTCTGACTTAAGATAGTAAGATGGTTGGTTCTACCTCGACTGCTTTAGAAGAGCCCATTTTGATGATGTCTCATGTAAGGATTGCAACGCGATCGCAAGATTATGGTACTAAGAATCCTGTTGATGATAAAGAAGCAGAATATTCTAATGCGAATACATCAACTACACCTCCTCATGTTTCTGGTCTGCTACAAATCGAGAAACCAAATCCAGACTTAATAATCAAACCGCCTGCTAAAGGTGTTCTTCGTAAATCAGCTTTCAATCCACATGCGAGAGCTGCTTAGAATTACAACATTGTTGAAGACTTAGCTATTTATCCTTCACCGATGTCGGCTTTGGAAGTGCTGCAATCATGCCCAGCACAGCATAAATTGCTTTTGTCCGCGATAGGAGATGTTGATATTCAGGATTTTAATCTTAGAATCTTCGATCTAGAAAATAGTACACCTCGCCTACCTCACCAAATGGCTTTCCAGATACCAGTGTTAGTCAAAAACAGACCAATCTATCGGACTGTGATTGATGAGGGAGCTTCAACGTGTATTATGTCGATTCAGTGTTGGAAATCACTTGGTTCTCCTACACTGAACCAATATCCGACGATTCTTAAGGCTTTTGATGGTCAAGGTTTCCACCCTTTTGGTATTTTGCAGGATTTACCCATAGGGGTTGAAGGTAAAATTGTAAATCTAGATGTGGAAGTGGTTGATGCCCCTCTTGATTACAACCTTCTTCTGGGTCGTAGTTGGTCTTACGCTATGACTGCTGTTGTCTCTTCGATCTTCTGACTCATAAAATTTCCATATCAAGGAAGGATCATTACAATAGATCAGTTAACTTATTTTTCTTCCAACCCAGCCTCTACAGAAAAAATCCAACATGTTGGTAAAGCAACTATCCTGTACAAGGATGTTGGAGTAGGTTTGATTAACGATTCTAGTTTGTTAGGAACTTTTTCCATTCCTCCTCCTAACGTATCGCCTTCTGTTGCAACTATTCATATGATTTCGTCAGACTCTCTTATGTTTGATGATCCTTGGATCGTACCTTCCGAATCTGAGTTAGATTCAATTGATGGCATGATGCCTTTGAGTCCATTTGAACTTGCATATCAGGCTGTATAGTCATTTTTCAACCCTTCGTCAACCGAAATTGATCCAGTGAATGGGATCCATGAGGAATCACTTTCTATATCTAGTTCAGCTACAACTACATTTCCTGAACTTGTTCATACTGATGAGCAGATTCGTGAATTATTATCTGTTGACGATTTACCATGGGAAGATCTACATCACCGATCTTCATTTTTACCTGAACTAGATCATTTTGAAAATGATTTCGCTTCAATATTTACTGCTGAATATGTCAAGGAACCGCAGAATCCATTGAAAAATCTTGATTCCCAGTTCAATTTGGAAAATATTTCTCGAACGATTCCCATTAACATTTCAGTAAAACTTGGAATAATTGAAAAAATTCATATAGGTGCTTCTTGTACTGAAGAAGAAATTCAAACTTATAAAGCCCTATTTCAAGAATTTCATGATGTGTTTGCCTGGTCCTATGAAGAAATGCCAGGAATTGATCCGTCAATTGTCGTACATGAAATCAAGACTTACCCAGATGAAAAGCCTGTTCGTTAACTTCTACGTCAAATGCATCCTAGAAAAGGTGCTGCTATCAAAGCAGAGGTTGAAAAATTACTTCGTGCAGGTTTTATTTATCTGATTCCCTTAACATATTGGGTATCGAATATTGTTCCTGTGACTAAAAAACAAGGAACGATACGAGTATGTATCGATTATAGGGATATTAATCGAGCTTCTCCTAAAGAAAATTATCCAACTCCCTATATCGATCAAATAATCGATGATTGTGCCGGTAGTGAAATGTTTTCCTTTATGGACGGCTTTTCAGGGTATAATCAAATAAACATAATCCTTGCTGATCAGCCAAAAACAAATTTTATTTGTCTATGGGGGACATTCGCTTACTGCAAACTACCCTTTGGATTAAAGAATGCTGGAGCAACTTTTCAACGGGCAATGTCTTATGTGTTTCATGACATTAAGCACATTTTGCAACCATATCTCGATGATTTACCTGCTCATTCATCATGCAGGGCTGACCATCTTACACATTTACGTGCTATCTTTATGAGATGTCGACATTATCGAATTTGGATAAATCCACACAAATGTGTTTTTTGGGTTGAGTCGGGTCGTTTACTGGGATTTGTTGTCTCGAAATCAAGTATTCGCATCGATCCGTCGAAGGTCGAAGCTATTGTCAAGTTACCTCCTCCTTTGACTTTATGCCAACTCCAAAGTTTGCAGGGGAAAGGAAACTTTTTACGTCGATTTATTCCTAACTACGTCAAGCTTACAAAAGGTTTTACCCGGTTGTTAAAACAGAACATTCCATTCTTTTGGGATGGGATCGCTAATCGATCTTTTGATGCACTTAAACACACGTTGACCCATGCACCGTTATTGCATTCTCCCAACTACAACCAGGATTAAATTTTATATCTCACCGCTTCTCATTCCACTATTGGGATGGTGTTAGTTCAGGAAGATGAATCTCATACTGAACATGTGTTTTACTATCTTAGTCGAAATCTGCATCCGACTGAGATTAAGTACACACATGTGGAGAAATCGGCTTTGGCAACTATTCAAGTTGTCCAACGATTTAGACATTACATATTGTTACGCAAAACTACGGTAATTTCTGATTGCAACCCTATGATGTACATTTTGACCAAACGGTTGCTAGGGGGCAAGTACTCCAAATGGATAGTCATCTTGCAGGAATTCGACTTGGAATTTGAAAAATCCAAGGCGAAGAAATCCTTGGTCTTTGCAGAACTAATGTGTGATTTTCCCTCTACTGATACTGAAACTGTGGCAGAGCAGCCCATTGCAGACAAATCTATGTTTCTTATTAGTACTCTTGATCCATGGTATGGAGATATTATTGTTTATCTCCAAACCCAATATTTTCTGCCTAAAGTCTCGTGATCTCAGCGAAGGAAGATATGTTTCCAATCCCAATAGTATAATATTATTGGTGACACAACTTATCATCATGGAGCGGATTCTATTTTCCAACGCTGTCTTATTCATGAAGAAGCTGAAAAGGTTTTAAATGAATGCCATTCTAGAGCATGTGGCGGTCATATGTCTGGGTATGCCACAGCCCAAAAGATATTGCACGCTGGTTATTTCTAGTCGTCCTTATTCAAATATTGTATTTACGTAGTCCGGAAATGCCAAAATTGTCAACTTTTTTATCGTAAGATGCACGCGCCACCCACTCCTCTTCATCCCATAATTGCTGTTGGTCCTTTCGAAAAATGGGGTATCGATTTTATTACATGTAACCCTCACTCGGCCGGGGGGCATGCATACATTATCTTAGCGGTAGATTATTTTACTAAGTGGGCCGAGGTGATGCCTACATTTTCGGCTGACAGCAAGACTGCTGCAACTTTCGTATTTAGTCACATAATTGCTAGGTTCGGTGTTCGTCAAGCCATTATTACTGATCATGGAAGCCATTTTCAGAATGTCATGATGACTGAACTGACAGAACAGCTTGGCCTACGCCACGATAGTTCCACTCCATATTATCCGCAAGCCAATGGTCTGGTCGAAGCCATAAATAAAGTTTTAGTCACCATGATTAGACGAATTATTGGTATTCACAAGACAAATCGGCATTCCATGTTATTTTCAGCACTTTGGGCATATCGAACCTCAGTGAAAATATCAACTGGTTTCACTCCCTTTCAACTCGTTTATGGTTTGGAAGCTGTGTTGCTGATTGAATGCGAAATTCCATCTTTAAAATTAGCCATAGAGTTACTCCCAGCTATGTCTGAAGAGGAGAAATGTTTTTTGTACTTGGCTCAATTGGATGAAAATCGGAGAAACGCTGCAATAGCAAACGAGGCTCATGTCAAAAGAGTAAAAGGTCAGTATGATAGAAGTGTTACCCCTTGAAATTTTTCAGAAGGAGACCTAGTCTTAGTTTATGATCAAGCCAACGATAAGCTAGGAGCTGGAAAATTCCTGCCCATGTGGCATGGTCCTTTCATTGTTAAGCGAAAGCTAGCAAAAGGGGCCTATGAGCTGATATATTTTGATGGTATCCCTTTGGATAAGCCCATAAATGGGTTATATCTGAAGCGATATTATGCTTAAACTTGGTATGGAGATTTTTTATTTTTTAGGTTAGATTTCTTTACTGCTGGTGTGTCTTAGATTAGAAAGGTGTGCCTAGTTTAGAAGTGTGTTTTTATCACTATTTCTGCTTATCTGAGTTTTACTCTTGATATTGCAGATGTCGACGTCTCTTCAAACCTACATTGGTTTTGCTGATGGTGCTTGTCGTAGTACACGGAACATTTCTTCTGCAGCTTGGGTTATCTATTCACCCTCTGACGAGTTAGTTTCCATGCATGGGGTAAGCCTTGGTCAAACAACGAATAACATTGCCGAGTATAGTGTAGTGATTGAGTTATTATCTGAGTCCATATAATTTGGGATTCGGAGTTTGATTGTGAGGTTGGATTCTGAACTTGTTGTATTACAGCTTAACAGGGTTTATGCCATTAGAAATCTAGTGTTGTTACGGTTATTTTTAAGAGTTCGTCTCTTGGAACGTGAATTTGACTACATTGAATATCAACATATTCCAAGACATTTGAATACATTAGCAGACGCAGTGGGTTCTAGTATGATAAATCGACATTTGCAGTGATCAAAACAGTAAAACAAATAACATCCATAACATGTATATAGATAGCTGGTAAATAGTGATATATCATAGGATAGAAGTGTTTTAAAAAAATATACATCGTCTTCGATCATAGGTTGGAAACACCTTATGATCGGCAAATGATAACACAAAAAGTCAAAAATATGAGTCTACAACACGGTCATACCATCACTGATAGTGATCACGATAAGAAAACACTGCTCGAGCCACCCTGCACAGGAACCTCCTAAAAGGTCTTGGAACACCAATCGCGTATCTCTACAATCTGAGTGGAATTTCATCTATGTCTGTCTCCAGAATATCTAGAGTCAAACGCTCTAGATGATGCTCTAAATCAGTCAAGATTTCTGCTGATTGGCCTGCTAGAGCTGGTGCGGCTGCAACTGGTTGTCTTCTTTCATAAGGTTGGAGATGGGCTGGTCGCCATGGGCCCACATCTATATTAAAAAACTTTTAGTTATTATTTGACAAGACGATCAAAAATTATTTTTTTTTCAACTTAGAAACTGTTGAAGAAAGATTTTTTACTTGAGTCATCCCACTGTTCCCCTGCTGGGAGAGTCATCTCTCAGTCGCCGCGGAAATCTATCCCGGCGTATGGAAAGTCCTCTATGAAAAAAAGTTGGCGATCCAGCCAACGAAAATATGAAGAATGAAATCGAACAGTCTCAGCACCCTCAATACCGTGACGGGCCATCAGTGCGGACCAACGAACCATCCTTGGTTCTCTAAGTCGACCAGCATCAACAGGGATACTCTGTGGAGCTAGCATCAGAATCCTCTCTAGATCAAAGGAGATGATAATAGATCCATATCCAAAGTTATTCAGTTTCCCATTTTTTTCTCTAATTAGTTGGCCTTTTATATTAGCCAACATAGCGTCACACCAGTTGAAAATAGTGCCATGAAAACAGTCCACAGCAATGCGCATCTGAGAACCAGTACCTACATGAAATGATGCACACCCGCACAACCTGGTAACAGTAAATGCAATAACTTTCAGCTCTGGACGGATGATGCTTTTTATGTCAATCCATCTGTCCCTGGGGTCTGCTTCATCATTACAGAATTCTTGCCGAAGACTAGCGACAGTCTGGCCACCTGGCCTAATCCCAAACAAGGAGAGTTGTTCGCCCCTCTTGGACAAACCAGTCAGAAAATAAATTTCCTCCAACTCGATTTCGAGTCAGTGGCCGCCAATAATGAAACACTGGTCCTGCACGTTCCACCTGTTTACCAGCCATGTCAGGAGCTTTACCTGTGCTCTCATGCCTTGGATGGCCCAGAATTTATATATACCGCACGCTCTTAATGCTTGCATTGTGGGAAAATGGAGCATTGCGACATCATCCATGTCCTCGTGTTCACGTTCTCTCCAAATCAACATCTTGTTAATCCTACAATACATAAAAAGATAGATCAGAACAATCTAATGTGAAAAATTTTGGGCGGTAAAAGAGAAATTTGAGTTTTAAATTTAAATACGCGGGGACCGCACTTAACCTTTGTAAACAGTGCGTAGGAATTCATGCGTTCTGTAAAGAAAGTGCAGACCCACAACTTTTTTCCTTGTAGGAAAAATTCGGGGTCCGCAGGTACCATGTGTGTCACCTGCGGACCCCCGCGGGCGATTTTCGAACCATATTTTTCCCTTAAAAATAAAATTTAAAGCCTAAAAACGAATTGTAATCTGATGAAATGCAAGATTAAGAGGTCATGGATTACCTGGGGCTGACGGTTCTCTATTCCAATGGATGGATTTTCCAGAATCTTCACTGGAACTTTTTTACCCAAAAGCTTCTACTTTTCACTCTGAACTTGAACGGTAAAAATGAAGTTGAAAAAGTCCTTTTTATAAGTTTTTTCAAATAGATGAATTTTTAACTTATTTATTTTTCACTTTAAAAAGGGTATTTTTGAAGCATTTTTACTCATCTTAAGCAGGTATGTGTAATGTTTCAAGTTTTTGTGCAGAAATTGGATTTTTCAGGAGAATTGATCGTTTTTCAACAAAGAGCACACTTTTATCACTTTTTTGGACTCTTTCAAAAATTTACGAAAAAGAAAAAAATTGGAGTCCTCTTTTAAGCCCTTTTCAGACTCTCTAAACATGAAAATATTTCCGAGTACTTGATTGTTCGAACTCGTTAAAGTAAATGAATAATCGTCCCTTCAGTATAAGTTTACCCCTTTTATGGACTGAAATGGAATATTTACGAAAAAGGCATACGTTGACTAATTATGGTCAATAGAGTTCTCTCCCGCATTATTTTATCCTTTTTTCAGGCCTGAGAGACTAAATTTACGAAAAAGTACACCCACATAGTTTTCTTAAGCTTTTCTTTTGACTCCCTAAAATTGAAAAACACCGAGTTTCTCCTATACTGGACTCGTTAAAATTTAACAGTAAAGGACCTGTTTAATTTTCAATAGGAACGAACCACTCCTTCTTAGGGTTTGAATTTTAAACTAAGTTGGACTCATCCGAAGGATGAGCTTATAAAAAAGAAAATTTTATCCTCCTCAAGCTTGTCAAAAATAAAGAGGTACTTGCTAGAAATGGTGGGGGAAAAGAGAGGAAAATGGGCGTGTTTGTTGTATTTTGATTCTTCGAAAATTTAGTCAACCACTCTTGAACACAACACTTTCATTCACCTAGGTTGGGAAATCCTTTGCCTAACAGTTAATCAAACCTCATTGAAAGTTTTCATCTGGTTTCTGGGTATTAGCTTTGGGTCAATTGTTGCCAAGCCATCTGCAGTGTCGTTATGTGTTCAAGAGGACAATTCAAATAAACCATTCATCTGCAAAATATCTGCCATCCATTTTACCATCCCTGAGTCAGTCCTTGCCAACATATTTTCAAAACTTGATATGTGATTTCGGGTTGTAGGCTTTCTTACGATGGATTGCTTTCTATCGATGACAACTTATTATCTGGGAAATTGATCTAGAAATCGTCAGTACCTTGAAATCTGCATGCCTTAATGGCAGGTTTCTCACTTTTGACGATGGGTTACATCATCGACCTTCGATCGAATGATTCCGTGAAATGTTTGACTTCATCTCATTCATTCACATTTCATGGATTGTACTGGGTACTTTGAGAGACATTGACATTACTGGTGGATACTCTCACACTTGTTAACAGTTTACATCATTGACTGGTAATCAAGTGGTTTCTACCATGTTCGACTTCGACACATTTATTCACATGGATAGAATCGTACTAGTTTGAGATGTGGAAATCAAGACCCTGGATCTAGTTTCTACCATCCAGGCTGCGAGGAATTTTTTTATCATTTACAGTGGACTATTTATACATAGATGGCTGCATCCATACTATACTCACACATGTCTATACTGTAATGTACTCAAAATCATTCCTGTATCAGAACAGTTAAATCAGTTTTTAGTTTAATCTGAGTATGGGAATGCCTACCTCAGTGATGATATGTATACATATATATTTTGCATTGCATGTTTTTACAGGTGTTGACTGGGGTGTCCACAGGATGATCCTTGAGATGATAAAGTACTGCACTCTTCATATATGACAGACTTCAGCATCATCTATTCCAGACTTTGCACTTTAGGGGGAAATCTGTTACACTGAAAATTGTCACCACTGTATGAGCTCATTATCACTCATACTTCTCCCTTTGCAAGTCTAAACATATTATTTCCTCATGTCAAGACTTGAAAATCAGAAAAAGTTCCTAAAAGTCTCCTAAACTTTGGTGTCGCACTTTCTGGCTATCTTGCCTGCGGTCCCGCACCCAATGTTCAGCTTTCCTGCATTCCTGAATGCACTTTATCTTTGTTATAGGTGCAGACCCCTATAAGATTAAAAAGGCGCAAGTAAATCCCAAAAAGCTCAATAAAAGTGAATTCTGGAAGCTTCTAGAATGGATTTTGCGGTGGCAGAACCGCTCTTATGAGGTGCATGAATCCCTTACCTTATGGAGCTAACCCCTTGATGTGAGGAGCTTATCCCTTTGAAGGAGGATTCTATCCCTTCATACTTGGAATAGAAAACCTCCTCTTTTCCACTATAAAAGAGGCACTGGGTAGCCTCAAAGGGAGTTCAAGCTTAAGAATATTTTGAGGTTAAGTGCTGTTGAGATGTAGACTCAGTTAACTAAGACTTTTTTAGGAGAGATTACATACCTCTACTTGTCTTGGTTGGACAAGTGCAGAACTTATCAAAATAAAGGAGACTCCTGCTTCGAACCCCGGAAAGTCCTGTGCAACATCAAGGCTTAGGTTGTAAAGATTTTCTACTTTTGAAATTAATACAAATATACTCGTTTTTCTCAATAAGCTTTCAATCAATGGTTTATTTCATAGATTCCTTGATCACTATGATAAGCATGGTTTATGATGATTTCTATATAGGTGCTATGTAATATTTTTCTTGTTTGTGACTGCAGGTTTACGAGGAAAACTCCTTCAAGCGTGCGAGGGATAACGACGACTTCAAACAAGCACTGAACAGATGGTAAGTCCTTAACACCTCTATAGAGTTTTTCATAGATCATATATGCTTAGAGAAAGATTAGTCTATTTGGCTGTTTGTTGCTAGATACTTTTATTACTAGGGAGATTGGTGTTGTCCAAAAGACGGATTAATCCATACAACAAGTATACAGATTCATCAGGAAATGGATCATAAGCTACTTCTTCGGGGTCGTTTCTGGGAAGGTCCAATAATAATTCGATGAAGAGGAGGGATTTAGCTATGTTCGAAAGATGACCGCCGCATGCCCCTACATGGCAGTCATTCAAAATGTGTTCCACTTCATTGAAAGTGAGACAACGCTGGAGAATAGTATCGATACCATGGCGATATAATGTATCATTTAGCACGAGGTAGTGCTTTTCCTGGTGGCGGATACGACGACAGTCATCGGACGTGAGAGTTGGGCAGAAGCATTGGGTTTGTAAGTAGACCAAAATGTCTCCAGACCATGGGTCTGAAGAATCGACCAAGTATACAGATTCATCAAGAAATGGATCATGAGCTACTTCTCCGGGGTCAATTCTGGGAAGGTCTGATAATAATTTTGTGAAGACGAGGGATTTCTTTGCTTTGGCAGCTGTGAAGACCAAATCAAATTGTTGAATGATTATGATCCATTTGGAATATTTTCCTCCAATAATTTTTCAAGACAGGATGTGTCACATGGGGTTCTCCAAAGCAATAACCATAGTCTGTCGCAACAATATATAGTGTCGAAGTCGGGTGATGACAAAAAATACCACTAGAGAAAGTTTCTGCACATGTGAATAACGTAGTTCATGTATGATTAGACCTTTGGACAAATAGTATATCATATGTTCACCGTCGTCACTGTGAACTTGAACCAAAACCATTCCAAATGAGGATGGTGAGGCTGCCAGGTAGAGGAGAAAGTCGCGTGAATAGTCAGGGGCACTAAGGAGTGGAGCTGAAACAAGTGCTTGTTTTAAAGCGTCAAATGACTATTGAGCTTGGTCAACCCACAAGTATAGTGTTCCCTTCTTCAATAATCTCATAAATCCTTTCGTCATCTCAGCATAGTTAATGATGAATTGACGTAAAAAGTTTGCCTTCCCTTGCAAACATTAGAGTTGAAGGATGGATTGTGGTGCTGGAAATTCAACAATCACCTTAACCTTATCGAGATCAACCCTAACCCCATTCTTGGAGACAATGAAACCTAACAGACGCCCATACTCAACCATAAATACACACTTATGAGGATTCAGATGTATATTGTAGAATCTACACCTAGAAAAAATTTCCTTCAGATGAGCAAGGTGATCAAGTCGTTTCTTGGAATGGGTTGGAAGGTCATCCAAGTAAGCCTATACAATATGTCAAATGTCGTGAAAAGCGTAGTCCATAGCCTGATGAAAATTTTCTCCAGCATTATTTAGACCGAATGGGAGTTTGCGATACGCAAATTTGTCCCAAGGACAGATGAAGGCAGTTTTATGTTGGTCTTCTTTTTTAATTGCAATTTGGTTATAGCTCGAGAATCCATCCATGAAGGAAAAATATTCGCATCCAGCACAATCGTCAAGAATATGATCTATGAATGGCATAGGATAATTTTCTTTGGGAAAAGTGGCGTTTAGATTGTGATAGTCAACACAAACTCGAATGGTGCCTTGTTTTTTATCAAGAGGAACCGTATTGGAAACCCATTCCGTCAAAGGAATGGGATAGATGAAACCAACGGTTAAAAAATTTTCTACCTCAATTTTGATGGTGGCTGCTTTGCGTGGGTGGACAGGTCTGAGTCACTGCCAAATTGGTTTGGCATTTTCATAAATCTTGATTTTGTGCTTGACTATAGAGGGATCTATGCCGGGCATTTCATCATGAGACTAAGCAAACACATCGTGGAATTCCTTGAAAAGGGATGTGAAGCATGAAATTTCCTCAAGATTGCAATCGGCTCCAATCTGAATATTTTCCATGATACCCATTTTAACCAAGATATCAATGAGCATTGTCTTAGAAATATTACCCATGTTCCCTTTTGAATTGATAGTTTGAATAGTCTTGTAAGAAAAGGGAACCATCTCAGGAAGGTCAAAGGATGGGATTTCATCTTTTATCATGTCCGAGTCTATCATCGAAGCACGATGGTGAAAATCTCCACAGGGTAGTTCTTCTAGAGACATGATCTCTTAAATAGCTTCGTCTGTAGGCAAGACTTCATTGAGAAGATCCTTAGAGAGAACTATGATGGGTGGGATTTTTGTACCTTTGGTTGAAACCATAGCAGTGGAGGGTTCAGATATAATTTGGATGGCTTGGTAGGCCAACTCGGTTGGTGAGAGAGGCATCTGATCTCTGTAGGAATCAATGTCTGAAGGTGCCGAGAGGATCCATGGGTCAATAGAGCCATCAAAAGTGGTGGATATCATTGCAACTGTATTTTGGATCTCTGGCGGCGAGAGAGGAAAAAAACCCAGTAGGGAAGATGCCTTCAGAAGACCGGTACCAGTACTAACATAAGAGTCAGGAAAGACTCCTATTAGGGGTACAGTGCTACTTGGTAACATGGAATAATCAGGGGTGCAGAAAGATAACTGATCCACTGTGACTATTTTCCCATCCAATGTAAATAGGATGAGTCAAAAGACCAAGGAAACAATGGTGGTCATCGCATAAGACCAACTGCGACCAAGCAATAGATTATAGTCGAGATGGCAATTTATGACTTCAACGTCCATGGTTACTGTTTTCCCACTCAGAGTGATGGGAAAGCTAGCAAGGTATCCTTTTGGGAGGAATATGTGGCCATCAAAATCTTTGAGGGAATTTGATGGCTGTGTTAAGATAGGAGAACCTAAATTGAGCCAGCAAGCTTGTGACATAACATAGGTAAAAGCACCTTCATCTATGACAGTGAAATGGATTGGTCTCCCTTTCGACACAACTTGCACTTGGAATGCAAGTTGGTGCGAGAGGTGTGTCTAAGATTTTTCCATATCAAAGATAGCTAGCATGGAATCCTGGGGATCTATTCCACCAATGGCTGAAAGAAAGGCTTTCCTTTGTGCTGGACAAGTTTTCAATACTTCAAGAGCAGAAATAATTGATGGTGCCTACGCAAAATCTTCTAAAATGTTGTATTTTTGGGCTGCACGTGCAGAGGTTATATGAGTCGTGCGTCGAAGTGTCCCTTTGGGGGGATGAATTACAGGGTCAGCAGTAGGGTGTTTGATATGTAAATCATTGGTCGACGGTGGATTTGAACTAGTGCCGGGTTCTTGAGCATCTATGGTAGGATTTCCATAAAGCTTGGCTTGTGTTTGAAGTTCAACACTCTAAATGCCATAAATGGCAGATGATCCTTCACCGGAAGGATGTGAACCACCATTGCCCCGTTACTGGGGTTGGAGCGGGTTGTTAGCCATGTGTTGGTGTTGATGTTGTTGATTAGGGAAAGGATTATGAATAACGACAGGTGTTCGCCCATAATTCTTGTTTGTGATAAAATTGGTGCATTCCTACAGCTAAGGACATTTTTATGTCAAGTGTTCCTCCGCACAGGTCTTGCAAGGAAATTTCATGGGTTTATCCTTCCATTTGTCATTTTTGGCAGCATTTTTCTGATTAGGATTATTCTGATTGTCTGACTGCTCTTCCAAAGAATATGTATTTTTCTTGTTCTTCTTATTCTTTCCACCAATTTTTTGTCAAGCTTGCACAGAATTTACCTCAGCGGAAGGAAGAGTAGTCATTTGGTTAGGGGCGGTGGTAGCCAAGGATGGCTGGGAGGTTAGCCCCCAAGACTGTTTTGTGGTTACACCAGAGATTGTGCCAATGAGACCCTCAGCGTGAGCTCCGGTTTTCTGAGTAGCTGGAGGATTTGGGTTACCAGGGGCATTAGGGAGTAAATCATATAATGTGCCAGATTCTGAATAGATTAAATCCAAATGTTGTGCACGACGAATGCATTGATATTCTATAACCGCACCGGAAAGGCCAATGTCTTTAGAGATGTGGGGTAAGAGAGACTTACAAAACCAATTAGCTAAGAGATGATTCGGGATTGGCGCTTTGACTAGCCTCCTCCTACGTCTCCATTCATGGATGTGATCGGAGATGTTGGTGGTGGTGTCTTGGCGTAGAAAGGTTAACAGTTCTGTTCCAGTTTCAAATCTGATTAGTAATTGGAAATTCTTTAGAAACTCCATTGGTAAAGTGCAAAAAGTGTTTATGGCGGCGCGTGGCAATACAATATACCACTTGGCGGAATTCCCTTTAAGGGTGCAGGGAAACAGTTGAAGCTAGACACTATCATCCACCATGGAATTAGATATAGACCATAAATGAAAGGCGGTGATGTGTGCCGCTGGGTCTTCCCCTTGTTTCCCATCAAACTTTGGGATGTCAGAAGGAATATTGTGTGGTACTGGAGGCCAGAGTGGGTTGTGATTAATGGGGTCATTAGTCATTTTATAGATATCGGGAATGTCTAGAGCTTCTAAAAATGGAAATTGTGTGTTTTCCCCCGAATCTAACCAAGGAAGTATTGGTTGACTATGTGGACAATAGGGTCCACCCATTAATGTGTTACCAGTAGGATAAGTAGGACTTTGATAAAATTTTCCTATAGGAGGAGGGGTAGGGATATATGGTTGTTGTCCATATGGCATATTGTATTGCAGGGCGAACGGTTGGTTACCCCCAGTGTAAAAGTGCCCTCCCATTCTAGATGGAGGTTGGGGTGGATTAGTCCACATAGATGTAATAGAGATTCCTAGAAGCATGATACTACTTGCATATTTTGGCAACGACATAGACCCTACACCTATATTTAAACCACTTAAGGGAACAGTGTTAACAATAGGTTTTCCAGTTTGTCCTAACGATTGCAGGGGTAGTGAAATGTTCCCTGTTATTTGTGTGCTGGTGACACTGCCCCCTGGTATGGTGGCCAAGGGCTTTGAACTTAGAAAAGGGTTCCAACCGAAAGGGTTGCTAAAAGGAACCAATGTAGTCACACTTGTGGGAGGAGCAACCGTAGGTCCCAACGTGGTCATGGTAGGAGTACATCCCGAAGGACTCAGTGAGTTACTTACAGTTTTGATGACTGTAGGGTTGGGATTAAGTATATGTTGATTACTGGGGTTACCAAGTAATGGCATAGAACTAACAACCGGTGGGGAGGATGGCGGCGAACCTGGGATGGTTTTCATTGGCATCGACCCTATGGATGCCGGTTAAGAAATGGATGTTTGTGCAGCTGAAGACATGTCAGTGTGTGGTGGAATCTGAACTATCACAAGCCCCAACGGATTAGTGAGTGGAGGATTGTAATGAGGTATGACCCCTTCCATGAAAGGGTCCTCCGAAAATTCTATATGATATGAGGCTATGTGAAAATCAGGGTTTGTCAATAGAGACTACTCTTTCGCATAAGGCACGGGTTTACCAAGGTTCAGTTCTTCCTCAAGAGTCATAGGAGGTAGACCTTGTTGTCGTCGAGACAGACGGCGTGGGTCAGATGATGCCACGGTGACCTGTTTAGTTTTAAAAAAAATTAATAAATTATGATGTATTATAAAGTCTCAATGATAGTAACCACACACCTAAAAAAGAAAAAATAAAAAAGGATTCTCTAAAATCAATCAGCAAGCAGCCAGAATAGGGTGCCCTGTCTAAGTACTACCATTTTCTGGTGATGAAATCCAGTATCACAATAGTATACAGAGAGGGTTAGTATAAAGTAAAATTACGGTCACTCTAGAGCTTCGCCCGAACCTCAGACGATAGGTGTAAGCACTCTCGTGAAGACGAGTACCCTCCTAAAGGCTGAAGACAGAGTGGGTCCATCTGTTTTAGGTACCAGGATAGCCCGTTCTAGTCACTTTGCATAAGTCCCTAAAAATTATGGCCACTAAATATACCTCAAATCACAGACATCATCAGGGTGGTCCACAGTCAGGGACATCATGCTATATCGGCAGCATACCTAGATCCCAGATCTACTTTTGACATCTCTGAAGGGAACCCCAATATATAGCACATCCACCGGACGTAGTCGAAGGCAGGCTACCTTCTTGTGCACCCAAGTGTTGTCTCGCGCTGAGCTCTGGTAAAGGAATGGTCCCAATAATATGAGTGTAGTAGGATTTCGCTCGTTAATGACTCTAGTATCAATTTTTGAGATATTGGGTGATTTTCTCACTTTTCCTAACCCAATATCCTAGCCTGAACTACTGTTGGTGTGAGATCAAAAAGAGTAATGTGATTGATTTTATTATCTCTTGATTCTTAGTGTACTTGATTATTATTCTTGTGGAGGGGGAGTGGATGTATGAAATGTAATGAGACTCTGACTCAAGAAACCATGCAAAAATATGCTCTAAATATTCAATTCGATGAAGAGTATTTCTACAAGGAGAGGTTTCTTTTCAACATCCATGCACTAACATTCAAATAGCACAGTTCAACTTTAAAAATTCATACTTTGATCCAGGTGGATATTGGTGGCCACCCGCCTATTCCACTTGGGCCCCCACCATTGTCTCTTTCAGTTTTTCAGGTTTGGCATAACTTACTATTTTTAGCAGTTTTTCGGGTCCTGAACTTCCGGAGCCGTTTTGAGGCCCTAAACGACGTTTTTTGGGTATTAAATTTGATCAAAATCGTCACAAAAGTTGTAGTCCTCGGATAGAGCTTTCTAATGATGTATCATGTGCATCAAACGGAGATAGTATGCCAAAGTTACGTCCCTAGGAAGTTGGAACACCAATTTACCCAAACGGGGCCCATAGTTTTGGCGCTTCATCTCCTAGGGTTAGGTTTTTGGGATGTTGAGGGTTCTCCATTGTTTCTCAATAATAAATAGGCCCTCGAGCCTCATTGTAACTCAGTTCAGAGGCTTGTAGCCACCACATCTCTTCTCAGAGATAGCTACCAGTGCCCTAGCTAGTTTTATTTCCATTGCCTGTAAGCAAATTTCAGTTCTTTGATATTAATGAAATGAAGTGTTATTTCCGCTGCATCTCTGTATTTATGGTTATGTGTTTATTCTATTGTGTTCCTGCATAAATCTGGATCAGTGGTATCAGAGCGGTCTGCTTTTTCTCGATCCTTCTTTGCATGTCCCCAACGAGGTCGGGGTATAAGGAGCTAGGGCTTGATCTGGTGGAACCTTTGCAAGATCAGCCTTGCAAACCTCGACGGACGCCCATGGGGGACAAAAAGAAAGATGAGGGAGCAGGAGATCCTATCAAAATATTGCTCGAGGAGGCCCTCGAAAGACAAAGGAACGCGATGATGGATAACTTTGCTCAGATCGTTCAACGGCTACCCACCGGCGGCGCATCTGCATCCAGCAGCCACTCTGGAGGCGCGACTCCTTTTAAGGTACAAGTAAATTTTGACATTCCCATATTTGAGGGTCAAATAGACGCACATGCCGTAGATAGATGGTTGAATCTGTTAGAAGGATATTTCTCGGTTCATGACTTTTCAGACCGGGAGAAGATTATTTTTTCACTCCTCAAAGCTACCCCCCATGTTAAGGACTGGTGGGAAACCTACTGTGAGAACAAGGACCAGACAGAACCCTCTCTGTTCTCGGCCATACCAACTTGGAATTCTTTCCGAGACATCGTCAAGGAACAATACTATCCCGTGGGGAGCTATGAGGACAAGTACATACAATGGACCACGCTGCGCACAAAGTTGGGTATCAAAGATTCTGAGAAACATTTGGTGCTAAAGTATCGCAGCTGTCTGCACAGATACATTAAGGAGGAAATGGAGTTCCTCGACATCTCCTCGCTTGGTACGGCATACCGGTATGCTGCCAAGATTGAGCAGAAATTCAAACAGAAGAAGCGAGACTTTGGATCTACGAATCAAAAGCAAGGAAAAGGTGCTTCCAAACCGCAAAACAAAGGACAGAGCATGGCGGCTAAAGACAACCCATCAAAGCCACAAGACAAGAACAACACCGTAAAGCCAAAGAAGGACACAGGAAAGTGGTGTGAGTTCCATAAGAGCTCCACTCACAACACAAGTGAGTGTCAGGCCAATCATTCGCTAGTGGCCGAGATGAGGGCTTCTGAGTCAGATGCATGCTCCGACTCCGAATCAGAACCTGAAAAGGGGAATGAAAAAGGGAAATAGATTATTGATGCGGAGCCCAATGCCACTATTGCCACTACAAAGATCTAGAAGGAGGAACTGGAAGATCCAGAGGAGGAGGAACGTCTCTTCCACTCCCAGATGTGGGTAAAGGGCTCCCCTGTACAGTTCATTGTCGACAATGGGAGCCAAAAGAACCTCATTTCAGCAGACGTCGTGAAGCGGTTGGGCTTGCCGACTACAGCTCACCCACATCCATACACCATCGGGTGGCTTCACCAAGGACGAGATCTCCGCGTCAGCCAGCAGTGCCGCCTTCCCTATAGCATCAAGCCCTTCACGGATGAGGTATTATGTGACGTTGCTCCTATTGATGTTTCGGATGTATTATTAGGACAACCATACTTGTGGAAGCGTCATGCTGTGTATGAGTCTCGACCTCGTGCTGTTATTATTACTTTGGGAAATAAGTTGTACAGGATACCAGAGGTACCACCTCCCACGACTATCTCTTTGGTTACTGCAAAACAATGTAGTAAGCTCATTTCCCAAACCAGGAAATTCGTTTTCCTGATGATCCGCCCCCAGGGCAAGAAGAAGACTATGGCCACGACCTCCAGACAGGGCCCCTCTGCACGACAACAAAAAATGGATAAGGTCGTGGAGGAGTACGGGGACATCTTCACCTCACCCACAGGGGTTCCTCTGCACTGCCAGGTCAAGCACCCGATTGATCTGACCCCAGGTGCGCCGCTACCCAATGGACCGATCTATCGACGCTCTGTTCTGGAAAATGATGAAATCAAGAGGCAGATTCAGGAGCTGTTGCAAAAAGGTCACATCAGACCAAGTTCATCGCCCTGTGGGAGCCCGATCGTGTTGGTATAGAAGAAGGATGGGACGTGGAGACTCTGTATTGACTATCGGGCGCTGAACAAGATCACTGTCCGGAATAGGTACCCAATCCCATGGATTGATGACCTTCTGGACCAACTCTAACGTGCAAAATATTTCAGTAAGATCGACCTGAAGTCTGGGTATCACCAGGTACCAATTGAACCCTCTGATGTGTGGAAGACTACCTTCAAAGCTAAGGAAGGCCTTTTTGAATGGCTGGTCATGCCTTTCGGGTTGACGAATGCTCCCGCAACCTTCATGATGATGATGGAGGACATCTTGTGGCCATTCACCAACTCATTCGTAGTGGTGTACTTGGATGACATTCTGATCTTCAGCAAGACTTGGGAAGAGCACCTTCATCACATCCGAAAAGTCCTCCAAACACTGCGGCAACACAAGTTGTGTGCCAATTTGGAGAAGTGCATGTTTGGCATGACCCAGGTTCAATATCTGGGATACATTATTGATGAAAAGGGGGTGCATGTGGATCCAGCCAAGATCCAAGTCATTCGGGATTGGCCAGCCCCGACTACTACAACAGAGCTTCGCAGCTTTCTGGGTCTTGCTAATTTCTACCGTAGATTCGTGTTGGGATTCTCTCATATCACTTGGCCCTTGAGTCAAGTCACCAAAGGAGGAGCGAGAGCAAAATTATTTTGGTCAGAACCTCAACAGAAGGTGTTCAAAGAATTGAAAAATCGCCTCTGTTCTGCCCCAGTGCTCACCTTACCAGACTTGCAGCAGCCGTTTGAGATCGAGACAGATGCCTCTGACTATGCTATTGGGGCAGTTCTTACTCAACAGGGACATCCAGTGGCATATCACAGTGAGACATTGTCTGAGACAGTTCGCAAGTATCCCACTTATGACAAAGAAATGTATTCCATTGTGCAAGCCTGTCGACAATGGAAGCATTACATTTTGGGGAAGGAAACAATCATCCACACAGACCACCGGCCCCTGCAGTTCATACAGACACAAGGGAAGCTGCAGAATGATCGCCATCAGAAGTGGTCCACATATCTGCAACAGTTTCATTTGAACATCAAGTACAAGAAGGGTAGCACCAATAATGTTGCAGACTGCCTCAGCCGACCACCGATCGTGGCGCTCACCACCGTGCTCAACTCTTGTGGGCACGAGACTTCTGATTGGCCGCTTCTCTATGAGAGTGACCTAGAATTTGGCCACACTTACAAGGCACTCTTGGGAGGCACACAAGTTCCAAATTTTCACCTCCAAGATGCACTTTTATGTCACCTGGGACACCTTTGTGTTCCTTCAAGCGAGCGTGCCAAGATGATATGGGAAGCACACTACAGTCGAGTCGCTGGGCATTTCAGGGTCGAGAAAACAGTAGCAATACTACAGAAGTATTTCTATTGGCCGAACCTTCGAAAGGACGTCGAGAAGCACATCAGATCCTGCACTGCTTGTGCCATTGCCAAACCGACCATCAAGAAGCAAGGCCTATATACTCCACTACCTACCCCTAGTCGACCGTGGGAATCCATCTCCATGGATTACATGTCGGGCCTGCCTTCTACTAAGAATGGAAATGACCGTGTTTTCGTGGTCGTTGACAGATTCTCGAAGATGGCCATCATGGCGGCCTGTAAGAAGAATATCACAGCAGAAGCCACTGCTAAACTCTTCTTTGAACGAGTGTGGGTGCACTTTGGGATCCCACAGTCTATCATATCAGATCGAGATAGCAGGTTCCTCAGCACATTTTGGTCCAGCCTCCGGTCAATGTTGGACACAAAGCTCACCAAGTCCACAGCTTTCCATCCCCAAACAGATGGCCAGACAGAGGTCGTCAACAGAATGATTGTACACATTCTGCGCATGTACAACTCAAAGCATCCATGCACATGGGACGAGAGCCTCCCCTATGTACAACACAGTTATAACCGGGCTCTCCACAGTTCAATTGGCCATAGCCCCTTTCAGGTGGGCTTGGGATTCCAACCACTATGTCCCATTGACATAGCCATGCCGTTTGCAGCTGCTCAAGCCGATTCAGCTCATGTCCAGTCTGAAGTTGACAAAGCAAGTAGCTTCATCGAGCGTATTCAACACATCCGCCAACAGGTTCATGATATATTGGACAGAGCCAATGCGAAGTACAAGCAGCGCCATGATCAACACCGGGTGCCACACCACTTCCAGGTTGGCGACAAAGTATGGCTACATTTGCAGAAGGAGCGCCTCACTGGACCTCACCGCAAGCTTCGCCCGCTCCGATACGGGCCGTACACCATCACCAAGGCTGTAGGTAACAATGCCTTCGAGCTTAGTATTCCACCATTCCTTGGTCTGCACCCAGTCTTCAATGTGGATCGCCTTTGTCCTTACTTTCCACCTCTACTGGACACCTCGGACATTGCAGAACAACTCACACCAACAGAGTTAAACCCAGACTGCATGGAACAGGCCACCACAGATTGTATCATGGACACGCAAATCAAGAACACTCGTCAACAACAGATCCAACTGTATCGGGTTGTCAAAGCTGGCCAACTCCTGCACCAAGGAAAGTGGTTCACCAGGGACCAAGTTCAGCAGAAATTTCCTCATCTCGTGGAGGAACTTAACGCAATGGGGACCATTGCTTCCTAAGGGGGGAGGAATGATCCAGGTGGATATTGGTGGCCACCCACCTATTCCACTTGGCCCCCCACCATTGTCTCTTTCAGTTTTTCAGTTTCGGCATAACTTACTATTTTTAGCAGTTTTTCGGGTCCTGAACTTCCGGAGCCGTTTTGAGGCCCTAAACGATGTTTTTTGGGTATTAAATTTGTTACGATTTTGATCATCAAAATCATCACAAAAGTTGTAGTCCCTCGGATAGAGCTTTCTAATGATATATCATGTGCGTCAAACGGAGATAGTATGCAAAGTTACGTCCCTGGGAAGTTGAAACACCAATTTACCCAAACGGGGCCCATAGTTTTGGCGCTTCATCTCCTAGGGTTAGGTTTTTGGGATGTTGAGGGTTCTCCATTGTTTCTCAATAATAAATAGGCCCTCGAGCCTCATTGTAACTCAGTTCAGAGGCCTGTGGCCACCACATCTCTTCTCAGAGATAGCTACCAGTGCCCTAGCTAGTTTTATTTCCATTGTCTGTAAGCAAATTTCAGTTCTTTGATATTAATGAAATGAAGTGTTATTTCCACTGCATCTCTGTATTTGTGGTTATGTGTTTATTCTGTTGCGTTCCTGTATAAATCCGGATCATACTTCTATCTACCTCATCTTAACAGTATTTGAATTGAAATTTTCAGAATTAATTCAGCTAGATGCAGAAAAACTTAAAAAAAAAAATCTTCTCTAAAAAGTAAATGCTTTTGACACTAACTTTTCAAACAAGAGAAAAAAAATAGAAATTCCAGCTTAGTAAACAAGCACAGGGATTCAGTCAAGGGGAGATACTGATGGCCAAAAAAATCTGCAACCAAAACACAATCACAGAGGTGAACAACAACTTTTGGGAGTAATGCACTGTCTCTGAGTAAAGACAACGTTAATCCAGAGACTAATGCACTATATTTAAGAAGAGCTTGCATTATAATGCACTGGAACACCAACATAGGTAGCGTTAGCTAGGGTAAAGTTCTTCAGATGATCAAACAGAAACATGATTGAACTCTGTGAGATTTTCAAATGTCTACTGGGCATAAATATTGGTCAGAAGGGGCTGTGAACATAGGAAAGAAGAAAGGGGAAAAGAGATAGTTCGGAAACTATGGGGAAATCCCCGGCGGAGTCGCCATTTTTGATATAGGGTAAAATTCTTGGGTTTTTGGTTATTTAATATCCCTCTTAGGGCTTTCTGGTGCCCAAGGAAGATAGTAACATTAGCTGTATAGTTCACAAAGATGACACATACATGTTCATATTAACTTAAAACAACTTGATGGAATAAGATGGAAGATTACCTCTTTAATGATCTTGAAGTCTTTTGGAGAGCGCTAGGCAGCGAAGCAGGAGTTCTCCTTCACTAGCTCCAAATCTCGACCCTGCAATCAATCAAAGCAACCATGTAATCTCTATCGCAACATGCATTTCCTATCAATTAAGCTAGTATGTAATAAACATTTAAACTATGCACATCTAAGCCATTCATCTCATGATATATAAGTGATTTAATAAAAATGATAATATCAATGCATAGAATGGACAAAACAAATACATTTCTATTGATTTATAAAAAGGAGGATTACAACCGTCGGTTGTACCAAGCCCTCCTTAGCCTTCCAATCTCTCTATCTCTCAATATGGTAATGTCTTGGTCAACAAGTTATCAATGAACCTATTTGAATCTTGACCTTCACACTAAAAAAATAATTCTCTACTTTACAAGTATTCAAAACTTTGAGAATCCTTCGACCTTGAACCAAGAGCCTTAAGCTCCATTTTATAGGAGATGGAGAGAGCAATCATTGCCCTTCTCTTTCCGTCAGTTCTGAATAGAAAAAACATGTTTCCTCAACTTCCATGCTTTTGCCTTCTTTGAGAGTTCAGTTTCTTTTGGCAAGGCCCAATAAGAGATTGGTGCTTTGCAGTTTCCTTTTTGTACTGACTCTCTTGTGAGAAAAAGCGGGAAATTAAATCATTCTCCGCGGGTTTTTCCCGTTTCAAACTCAAAACATGGTTAACACTTCTCTCTAGTGTAAACAGAGTGTTCACCTAGCCACTAACGCAGCCTATTCATTGATCAGGTGCATTATAATGCTCTTGTGCTATTATAGTGGGGCATTACCTTGGCAGAGGTAGGTTTAGTTTAGGTCTTTGTATTCCTTCCATATTTATCTTCTCCTCTGAGCCGATGATGAGGTATTTTGACCTGTAACATGCAGCGAGCGCCAACTTATCGACGTGGGCATGGCGCATTTCCATATCGAGAAAATTATGAG
This sequence comes from Pinus albicaulis, assembly GCA_034641835.2. Classification (NCBI taxonomy): domain Eukaryota; kingdom Viridiplantae; phylum Streptophyta; class Pinopsida; order Pinales; family Pinaceae; genus Pinus; species Pinus albicaulis. The sequence continues at coordinate 660,729,481 of CM076583.1, read as the reverse complement.
ATAGATAGTAAAATACATGTTCATTTCCATCGTCGTCATCCTGTACTAGAACCATAGCTATCGTTCTAAATGCAACGGCCAAATAAAGGGTAAAATCATGATGATAGTTAGGAGGATGTATCAATGGAGCGTTAACGGTCAATGTTTTAAGCTTATCAAAATATTGCTAGGAAATCTCATCCCAATGGAAGGGAACGTCTTGTTTCAAAAGTCGCGTAAACCCCTTGGCCACTTCTGCATAGTTCAGAATGAAACATTGTAAGAAGTTGGCTTTCCCCTGCAGACTCTGTAGTTTATGTAATGAGGATGGGGATAGGAGGTTAACAATAGCCTCAACATTAAGGGGTTCAAGGTGAATCCTGTCTTTGTAGATGATGAATCCAAAAATACGACCAGAATCTACACAGAAGACGTGCTTGTGAGGATTGAGCCTAATATTGTAACGTCTGCAACAGAGAAAAATCTGGTGAAGGTGTTCAGGATGGTCCTCACGTTGAGCTGAATTGGCTGGAAAATTGTCCAGATATGGCTGAAAAATATGACATATGTCATGGAAAGCATAGGACATAGCACGCTGGAAGGTGGCTCCACTGTTTTTCAAGCCAAACAAGAGCTTTTTGTAAGCAAAAGTACCCCATGGATAGATAAATACAGTCTTATTTTGATCAACGGGTAAAATATTCATTTGATTGTACCTGGAGAAGTCGTCCATAAGGGAATAAATCTCACTCCCTATGCAGATTTTTGGAGAGGTAAATCCCCTCTGCAGATAGAGGTGATCCCTACTAGCCCAGATCGGGTCTAGCAACAATTGAGTCACGCTAAGACATAGGTTCCTAGTTACAAACGACCAAGATGTGACAAGAGGCCTACCTTAAGTCCCACGCTGCTATTGTTTGCAGAAAAGATGGCGTTTTCGTCCTTTTCTTTGCCAGATCACAATCCTCCAGCCTAACACGTTCGAACACCTGCACGTGCATGAAGAAACAACAACACGCAACGTAAAACCTAAAACATGTGACCATATATCAGTCAGAGAAGATATAATTCATAACATAAGACATGAACATATGAATGGAACCATAATCAAAGTCGTTTATCATTAATAACAATGAAAGAAAGATACAACCTGAGCTCTGACGCTGGATCTTCCTTTGGCAGGTCGACAGTGGAGCACATCTCAATGAAGCTCGTCAGGAATGGGACAAACCTCTCTCTCTTCGACTTGGCTCTGAGAGGCTGTTTGGCGATAGTCTCCTTGCTACTAATTTATCTCTTAGTTCTATGACCATTAAGGCTAGCTTGCAAAGAGAAAATGGCAAGCTTATATAGACGGTGGAAGGGGAGTTAGGATCCCTAAAATGGTGCCCTATCCTCAAGGAAGCTTCCACGATAGGTGCAAAACCACTTCCCCTACATGGAGATCCGGAGCCAAACCTCCCAACTCATTTTGGAGACTCGTTCAGGAGTTGGTTGGAATCAAACTTACACCATTTATTTTTAAAAAACAATCCTTATTAATCTTGGTGCGAGTAATACACTGGGATAGAGTGCTAGTTGGCATGCCCTCTTTGGTGGATTTCCCCCATTGGCATGAGGGCTGAACTGGCTAGTGGCGCCAAGGCCAAAATTTCTATTTTTATGGTTTTTCAGAGGAAACTGTCTTCAGAGGAATGATTGTCCTTGTTAAGGGGGATGCCATGAAAATGGTTTCAGGTCATGTCACTGTTCACAGGTCACGGAAAATTCCCTCCAATGTGTGGGATAGGGGATTGTAGGGACGGTGTCAAAATACTGTGTAACAGATGCCCCCTAAAGCATGAGGCCCGAGAGAGAGAGAGGGGTGAAATGCTTTACGAGAACATGCCCAACTGAAAACACTGCCGTCAGAAAACTTGCGTAGACAAGTACAACTGATATCTAAAATACATGATATTTGGTATGGGCGCAACCATCCATAGCAGAGTATACAATAATCAAGATCCAAGGTATGGACGCAACCATCTAGATAGGATCAATAAGCAGACTCAGGTATGGTCGCAACCATCCAATCAATGAGTCACGTAAATAATCACGATAATCCACAAATTCCACAGCCTGGATTCGATTAGACAAAACCTAGGGTCTTGCTCTCCATCTCGACCTGAACAGAGTACCAGTTCTAGCATGTGAATAAGTGATCTGAAGTCGAACATGTAAGAACATCGTCTGATTACCAGCCAATGATGAAAGCTGTTAACAAATGCGAGAGGTACCACCAATAATGAAAATGGACCTTAAGGTACTGTAGGTACAATCCACGGAATGTGAATAGTGAGCTGGCGTCGAACGCCCACAGAATCATTTGATTGAAGGTTAATGATGAAAACCTTGCGTCGAATGAGAAGAACCTGGCATTGAGGCATGCAGGCTCCAAGGTATCGGAAGGGAGTCTCTAGATCAGCTTCCTGGATAATGAGTTGAATTCGATAGGAAGTGACCTTGATTGAAGGTGGGCCATAGTGTTTCCCACATCATCGACGCAAGAAAGAGGAACATAATTTTTGTGAATCAAGATCAGATGAGAGTCAGAGGAAGGTTGAAACTAGAGAGGTCAACTTCTCTTGAAGATATCAGTGGCATGACACTGGATCTGGCAGTATTTGACATCAAAAGTTCGGAGGTCATGATGATGAGGAAAAGAGTAGATGAGAGGTCAAAAGGGATTACCCAAACCCATGGAGGCAAGCAGAAAATGAGATGAGATGTCCCCAAACCGACATGAATGCAGACAATTGCCATGTTCAAGAGTGACATACTGCCGACACGACAATAATACTAGTTCCATCTTTCCCCACCATTTCTGGCAAGTACCCAAATTATTTTTGTAAACAAGCTTGAAGGGGATAGCATATTCTTGTGATATAAGCTCATCCTTCAGACAAATCCAACCTAGTATATTTAACGAGCCCCAGGAAGGAGAAACTCAAGTATTGTCATTACGACAGAATCCGATGTCATCAGGGTTTAACGAGTCTTACAAAGGAAGAACTCGACGTCTTTTCATGTTTAGATAGTCTGAAAATATAGCAGAAAAGTAAACTCCAACAGTCCCTTTTCGTAGATAGTTCCTCAGATCCAAAAAGGTAGAAAACTGTGTCTAAGAAAGCCTCCTAGTAACGATAGGCTAGGGTATTCCTTTTTCGTAACTAATCTATCCCAGCCCAAAAAAGGGGTAAACGTATACTAGGTAGATGTCATTTCGCAACCAATTTCATGAGATCAAAATGACAAGCGACTCGGCAATATTTTCATGTTTAGAGAGTCGGAAAAGAGCTGAAATATGACTCCATAAATGACTTTTTCATGTTTTAACCGAGTCTGAAAAGTATAAAATACAACTCGTATCATCATCCAAGCTACGTAAAAACCTATTGCTGCACATGAAAGCGAGCGTAAAATCCATTTTTTGACGAAATATAATAAAATATTGGAAAAATGACCTTCAAAACCTAACTTTGACTTTGAAAAGTCATAAATATGCCAAAAATAGTAAAAACATATTCACTTTTACTTTTTACCTCTTGTGAGAGAAACAGTGAGCTTTTGTTGTGCAAAGTTGCGGCGGCGATTGTGGTCAATCTAGTATGTCATTCTGGTTCTCGTTCATTCCAGGTAAGAGGCACTCTCCATAGCTTTGTTTTAATTCATTTTTTATAGATTTCCATTGTGTTTTTGGATCCCTGAGGGTACCTTTGCAAATTTTGGGCTTGGCCAATTGGCACAGGTATCGGGCCTGGACCCGCGCCAATTGGCTCCTTTTTGCAAAGGGGTCGCACCAGTTGGTGCAACTGTTAGCAAAACAGTCGCGCCAATGGCGCAACTCAAATTTTCGCTTGAATTTAACAAAATGTGAACCAATCAGCTGAATTTCTGAGTGTTCCATAGATCTAATGAGGTGTTCATGACCATTTTGGTGCAGATACATGGCCACAATGGTGATTGAGTGGAAGGAAAGGGAGCATGGTGAAGAAGATGAAATGGCCATGGAGAATGAAGCATGCATGAACGTCTTCGAAACTGTGGTTTAAAAAATTTCTTCTTAACACCATGTTTGAGAGCACAACCTAAGTTACTACAGTATTTAATTAACATTTGGGACAAGAATGAAGAAAAATTCAGGCTTTAAGACCAAGTTTTGGAACTTGAATTATCCGATGTCTATTTTATAACCGGATTGTCCCGCAGAGGTCCAGTTCCAATCTTGATAGGTACTAGGCCATCTGGTGAGAAAATGGCAATGGTGATGGAAAGAGTGTGCCCAGGGGCACGGACAGGATCAGGCAGTGGGAAGGTTGATATTGACACAGTCCTCAATCTGGCACTCCAAGTGGTGCTCCACACCATTATGTGGGTTGCATGGTCACAAGCACCACATGAGGCAACTAAAGCATAGCTCCTCTTAGCATCTGAATGAATGAACCCGACACTATTTGATTGGGCCACTGCCGTAACAATGAACATCAAATGGCGGTTGACGAAATGCAGGAAGACCCAACTGAAACATTTTGGGTACGGTTCCATCCTGGTATCATTCATCCTTGAATGACTACCAATTTTCCAGGGCCAGGGGGCGATAGTCGCCGAGCCATCATTGAAGGAACCAAGGATGGCTCGATGGGCAGCACTCATGCCCAGATCAGGAGGGGGCCAAAAAATGCCATGGAGGCCCAATTTTTTTGCATGGCTATGGCGACAATTGATCTTCATTGAGGATTGGCCCTATACTGGTACCGACTTCATGGGAGACCCAGATATTTCACTCCGAGAGGGGGATGACTAGGATGAGGAGCTGGGTAAAACTCTTTTTGATTTTATGTATTTATGATTTTTTTTTTTTTCTGTGATACATGCCTATTCTAACAAAAATCCTATATGTGTGCAGACGTTTGCCCAGAGAGGCCCGCCAGGATGTCGCCCATCACACAGAGGAACCCTCTCGCACATGATCCTCAAGCTGAGGGTGGCGAGGGGATTGAGCTAGTGCATAACTTGGAGGGAATTTCTCGAGGGATCCCAGATTATGCTCATCTAGTAGACGTCCCAATGGCTTATCAGAGGCACACTGTAGGGGTGCCTAGTCACCTTCACCGTTTACTAAGGCGACTGGTGCAGGCGGTGACATGCTACCACGAGCACCACGCTGATTAGTCATCTAGGGATTTTAATTTGCACATTTAGAGAGACATGTTGTCTCTCGCTATTATTAAAACAGACATGTATATTTTTTGAATTTTATGTGATGTACACAAACTGAAAACATTCGACATATATATATATATATATATATGTATGTATGTATATATTTGGATGGATCCTTTTACATATGATGATGTATTTACAAGTTGCATAAATGTCTATCTAAAACCATATTAGCTACTGCATCTGTTAACACATTCATGTGTCTGGGTATGTGTTGATATGTAATTTAATCAAAATTTCTTTCCAGTAAACGAACACGTAGATACATTCGTAAAATGGATGGGTTTCTAACTGAATAATGACCATTAATTTGTAGCACTACAATATGTGAGTCCAGATATACAAGTAATGCATGAATACTGAGGTTAACAACCTCGTTAAAAAATTCCAAGATGGCACTATACTCCGTGACATTATTTGTGGTAAGCCCTAGACAAAAACCTTGTAAATTGACTAACTTACCAGTAGGATCATAGATTACTCAGGCTATCGAGGACAGATTCCTAGTACTGCGGGAGGCACCATCTGCGAAACTGACAAAAGGAGTAATAGGCATCTGCACAATCAGGAAGACCTAATTAGCAAAAAGATGAAATCACTCACTTATGTACACACACACCACACAACAATATCTCAAGCGTAGTACTTCTTGAGGTACAACCCATTTCTAGGCTGCGCCAGAGGAATACCTTCATAGTTGATTAGCTCATAGGCCCCATTTTTTATAACTCTCTTAAATATATAGGGCCCATGCCACATGGGCTAGAATTTTCCTGCTCCAAGTTTATCATGTGCTTGGTCATATAGGAGGACGAGGTCCCATTTAATGAAAGAACGTGGAGAAACTGATTGATCGAAATGGGCTTTGACCTTCTTTTTCTGTGCCTCAATAACCAAGGCAGCCAAGCGGTGAGTTTCATCCAGTCGTTCCAAATACAAGAGATGTTCTTCCTCTAGAGAAGTTTCGAGCAGTAATTCCACAGCCAACTTCAGAGAAGGAATTTCACATTCAACCGGGAGACTTTCTTCCAGACCATACACCAACTGTAAAGGTATGAATATGGTTGCACTCTTTACAAACGTTCGATAGGCCTAGAGAGCTGAGAAAAATTGGAGATGCCAATTAGATTTGTGGATACCAATCGTTCGTTGAAGCATCGTGACCAATACCTTGTTCACGGCCTCAACCTGGCCATTCGTCTGGGGGTAGTATGGCGTTGAGCTATCATGACGCAAGCCCAAATTTGATGTCAGCTCAACCATCATGTAATCCCAAAAATGAGTTCCATGATCGGTGAAAATGGCTTGAGGAACTATGAAACACTAAATAACATGGTTGAAAATGAATTTAGTGTTTGTCTTACTGTCAGCAGGTAGTGTAGGCATCGCTTTGGCCCACTTAGTGAAGTAGTCCACGACAACGATTATATAAGCATGCCCTCGGGCTAAGTGAGGGTTAAATTTCATAAAATCTATGCCTCATTTAGAAAAAGGGCCTACGGTAATGACAGGATGCAAGGGTAAGGGTGGCGAGCTCACCTTGCGCTGAAAGACCTGGCATGCATGACATTTTCAAACTGCAACAATATAGTCTTTGAATATAGACGGCCAGAAGTAACCCACACACAGAATCTTCTGGGCGGTGGCATATCCGGACATATGACCGCCACTGTGGCAGTTGTTCAAGACTTTCTCAGCCTCTTCCAGGTTCAAGAACTGGCAGAGCACAGAATAAACTCTGACAGGATACAAGGTATCTCCTACAATATGGTATGGTTTAGATTGATGCCGAATCCGACGTTGAGCATATTTTTTCAACTCAGACCAGAATGTGGATGTTTGAAGATACATGATAATTTCACCGTACCATGGATGATGAGTGCTAATAAGAAAGAGTGTTTCATCTCGAATATGATCCTCGGATTGGGATGCAACGGAGTCTGTCAGGAGAGAGAAAATAATATTAGAAAAAACCAATGATTTCGTCGGTTTAGTAGTGGTGAACTCTAAATCGAACTCCTGAAGGATGACAATCCATTTGGAGTACTTTCCCCCCAGCAATTGTTGAGACAAGATGTATGTCATGGGGTTGCAGTCAAAAACCACGGTTACCGTATGCAACAGGATGTAATGGCGGAATTGCTGAACGAACTGAACAACAGTGAGACCAACTTATCGACATGGGCACAGCGTGTTTCTGTGTCGAGAAGATTCCTAGATATATAGTAAACTACGTGTTCATTTCCATCATCACCGTCCTGTACTAGAACCATAGCTATCGTGCTAAATGTAGCGGCCAAATAAAGGGTAAAATCACGATGATAGTTGGAAGGACGTATCAATGAAGCATTAACGAGCAGTGTTTTAAGCTTATCAAAATATTTTCGGGAAATATCATCCCAATGGAAGGGAACGTCCTATTTCAAAATTCACGTAAACCCCTTGGCCACTTCTGTGTAGTTCAGAATAAAGCATCATAAGAAGTTGGATTTCCCCTATAGACTTTGCATTTGGTGTAACGAGGAGGGGGATGGGAGGTTAATGATAGCCTCAACCTTGAGGGGGTAAAGGCGAATCTCGTCTTTGGAGAAGATGAATCCCAAAAGATGACCAAAATCTAAACAGAAGATGCACTTTTGAGGATTGAGCCTAATATTGTCACATCTACAATGGAGAAAAAATTGGTTAACGTGTTCAGGATGGTCCTCATGCCTAGCTGAATGGGTCAGAAAATTGTTTAGATATGGCTGAACAATATGATGTATGTCATAGAAAGCATAGGACATAGCAAGCTGGAAGGTGGCTTCAGCATTTTTCAAGCCGAACGAGAGCTTTTTGTAAGCGAATGTACCCCACGGACAGATAAAGGTAGTCTTATGTTGATCACTGGGTAAAATATTAATTTTATTGTACCTGGATAAGCCTTCCATAAGGGAATAAATATCACTCCCTTCGCATTCATCGATGATTTGGTCTATAGAGGGGAGTGGGGTAATTGTCCTTAGGACAAGCCCAATTAATGTCTCGGTAATCAACACAGACCCGTATAGTGCCCTGCTTCTTATCAACAGGGACAATATTAGAAACCCATTCTGTGAGGGGAATTGGATATATAAAGCCCATGTTAAGAATTTTTTCAACTTCTGCCTTTATGGCTGTGGCTTTCTAGGGATGCACTAGGCATAGAAGTTGACGCATGGGTTTTGCACCTGGATAGGTAGGAATCTCATGCACGACTATGCTGTGATCAATCCCAGGAATCTCTTCATAGGACCATACGAAAACATCTCTGAACTTGTGAAAAAGGCTCGTGTAAACTTGTATCTCTTCGGGAGAACAAGTAACTCCCATGTGAATGTTCTCGACTACCCCCAACGGAGATGTTGATAGGCATGGTTGGCATAATTTTACTTATATTTACCTCCAAAAGGACCTCATGAGTCAATATTAGTGTTTGAAGAGGTGGAGTGGGAACCTAAGAAGCGAAGCGCTCTAGACAATAAAATTTTTTCCCTAGGTTAGGCATGAACAAGGAACGATGATGTCCATCATTCCACAGTAGATCTTCAAGAGACATCATTTTGATGATAGCTTCATCAGAAGGGAAGACTTCTCTTAAAGGGTCAGACGAATCTGCATCGCCTAGCCAAGGGGATTGAGAATATATATCTAAAGCCATGCTCGAAGGAGCATGTTCAGGAGGAGGAGGATTAGACACAGTGACAATTTCACAGTAATTGATCTCAACTGGATTTAAAGGCATCAATTATTTGAAAGTGGTCACCTGTTCAGGTGAAGGGATGATCCAAGGGTAATCTGACCTAGATATAATGTTAGCTTGAATGGTGTGCGGTGGTGGCATGGGAAAAATACCCATGAGGATGAGGTCCTTGAAAAGACCGGGTCCTACACTGTCAGGGGGATTGGGGATCTGATCCACGTAAGGTACGTTGTTCTCCGAGGATGAGGTGAAGAAAGACAATTAATCAACAGTGATAATTTTTCCCTTATGAGGGAACTTCAGAAACCGAAAGAGGGTGGACGGAACGCATAGCATGGCATGAGTCCAACTGCGGCCAAGAAGAATATTGTAGTTGAGCTTGGCATCAACCACTTCTACTTCTACGTTGACTATCTTACCCTGTAACTTGATCAGAAAACTCTCGATAACACCCAGGGGTTTTGATTAACGACCATCAAATGCCTCTAGGGCATTGGGAGACGAAGTAAGAGCTGGAGAGCCAATGGCCTTCCAGCAGGAAGATGACATAACACAGGTGGAAGCAACTTCATCCACAACAGCTCTGTGGATGTTGAGGCCATTGATACTGACTTGAATAACAAGAGCGATTTGATGTGGAAGTCGAGGGACAAAATTTTTTAGGTCGAAGGTGAGAAGAATAGAATCGGCGGGATTGATTCCACCGATTGCGGACAACAAAGCTTTCATTGTGATGGGAAACTTTGAAGCACTTCCAACGTAGACATTGTGGAAGGGGCCTGTGCCAAATCCTCAATAATGCTATAGTGCTGAGCGACACGGGCTTTTGGATTATAGGAATATTTTCGCAGAACACCTTTAGAAGGTGGCCTCACAACAATTTCATCCCTAGGCTTCTCAATTTCTAAAGGACCAGAGACAGGTGGGGGAGGTGGGCCATCAATGACTTCCTTCCTAGCTACCTGGTGTGATCTAGCATAATCCTTCGAACACGTAGAAATTGAGAGAAGTGCAGCACCATTCATCATAAAAACTTGGGACCCAAATGGTGCAGATGGTGAAGGCTGCTCAACCATCTAGGTCTACTGAGACGGGAATGGTTCTTTGAGAACTACCAGAGTCCCTTTGGAGCCTTTCAAAAGTTGACTAACTTCAGATCATCAGGGAAAATCTTTGGTATAATGATCTCCTTCACAGATAAGGCAGGGGTACTTCGGTTTACGTTGGGAACCATCATCAACACGAGGTTTAGAAGACTCTAGTGTCGGGGCATCGAGTTTGGATTTTCCTTTTCCCTTCTTCTTTCCTTTGGAGGCCTTTTCTGTAGGATTAGCCTAAATGATGTTGACCTCCGCAGTCTTACCAGAGTCTAGAGGGGCAGGAAGAGCAGAATTATTGGAAGAATTTGACTTTTGTTTCCCATTAGAGGACTTTCGAGAATTATGAGAAACGGAAAAAATAACATCGTCCACCGATGGGGTAGCTGGTGCTTTAGAGGTCCTTGGCCACGGGGCATCAGTCAAGATATCATAGAATGTGCTAGACTGAGAGTACACCAGATCAAGGTATTGGGCACGAGCGATGTCTTGTTCTCCAGTCACACATGCCCCCATGGCAATATCTTGAGTGATCTTGTTAACGAAGGAGGTAGTGAACCAATGAGTTAGCAGTTGATTAGGTATATCAAACTTGATCAACCTATGACGACGTCGCCACTCAGGAATATGACCAGATATGTGAGTGGCTTTATCTTGCTTGAGAGAAGTCAGGAGATGCGTCCCAGCTTCGTAACGAACTAGTAACTGAAAATGCATCAGAAAAGCCATAGCTAACATATTGAAGTCTTGAAAGATACCGCGGGGTAGTTCTATATACCACTTAGTGGCAGCACCAATAAGAGTGCACTGGAGAAGACGTAGACGAATTGAATCATCCACCCAAGAGTTTGAAGAAAACATAGATGGTAGGTCATGACATGAGCTTGGGGGTCCTTTCCAACTTTACCTTCGAATTTAGGACAGTCACCGGGCACCTTGGTTGGAACTAGAGGCCAATAAGGATTGTAAAGAACCGGATCATTAGTCAATTTAGATACATCCGGAAATTCCAACATGGCAAGGAATGGCAACTGAGGATTGAAAGGCATACTAGGTCCTCGATAAGGACATGTACCTGTACTCCACCCTGGTTGAGCATAATTTTTCCCCCATTGGTTCTGTCTCGGGTGATTCTGACCATAAGGGGTGTAAGCCGTATAGTTAGGTTGATGCGGTTGCTGATAACCAGTGTATGGGGGTTGATAACCAAGGTATGGACCCTGATTATATGTCGGCCCCGTTTGAGCAGTATATGGATTTTACTGCTGAGTATAGGTATAGCCTGGTTGTTGAAGGTAATAACTAGAACCTTGGGGCGGGTTGTGAACCAGTCGAGATTGACCTTGGAGGTAATAACCGCCTTGGGGTTGAGCGGGCTATTGGTAAGTGGGGCCCTGCTGGGCCTTATGAGTTGGGCGCATAGGCGGATTCGGCTGTGGCATAGAGTAAATCGGCTGTTGAGCAGGGTTGACTGGATGTGCAAGTTGGCCTAGTTGAACAGGTTGACCTGGCTGAGCGGGCTGCCCTAGTTGAACAGGTTGACCAGGGTGAACAAGTTGCCCTGGTTCAATAGGTTGAACTAGCTGATGAAGGACACCAGGCTGCCCCAGATGAGCCAGTTGGCTTGGTGGCGGGATAGGGCCAAGTTGTGCCTGATAACCAGTTTGACGTATAACAGTACCATAAGAGGGCCTTGGCTGTGCAACATTCGAACCAGTAGGAAAATGAGGTTGTAGAGGTTACACCATAGGTTGAGAGGGTTGGATTTTCCCCCCAAGACCATACAATGGTCCTGGTTGATACCCCGGTTGACTTGTGGGTCCTTGAGGTTGCCTTGGTTGGACCACAGGGTGAGGCTGTATAGGTTGACCTTTAGGGTTGTAGGACTGTCCTTCTGGACCGTATAACAACCCCTGCTAGCCTGAAGTTTAGCCCTGTAAGGGTTGTCCTTACGGGTCATATAGATAACTAGGTTGGCCCAAAGGTTGGCCCTGTAAGGGTTGTCCTTGTGGGTTGGAGGGTTGCCCAACTTGGGTAGAGAGAAAACCTTGAACATATTGATAAGCCTCTGGAGCAGGAAAATGTAGAGGGTTTCCTTGCTCATCGTACTGATATGGAAAAACATAAACAGGTGTACCATCCTGTCCATAATGGGAAAATTAAGGATGTTTGGGATCTTGGGAGGACTGACCAACCTCGGAGTTTGGCTGATGTAGAGACAACCGATACTCCTCAGGAGAGATATTCTCCGGGATAGCAGACGATATGTAGATGTCTTCAAGAAGTGATGCGGTCCTTATGGACTTAGTAGTAACAGTGGGCATAGATGCAACTACGCAGAAAGTAGGCCTAACAAGCATTGATGTGACCTGAGGAGATGACATGAGATATGTCCTTGGAGACATCCCTAACGAAGGAATAATTGGCCTAGTAGATGAAGTGGATACTCCCATGGAGGCCACAGTGGCCACAATCTGACTTAAGGATCTATACCCCGCTGGAAGCGAAGGACCAGGAGAAGACATGACAGATAAGTCAGGGTTGTTTTCCGGGAACAACTGGTAATCTTCACCAGATGTAGGAATTTACTCACTAGGAGAAGGACTAGATGAGTCCATATTTGACCCTGCCGCTAGATCTTCTAAAAGATGGCAAGTACTAGGAGGAATAACAGCAGCTAAAAAATGTGAACCCGATGTAAGAGGAGGGAAATATTCCCCTACTCCAAATCCAAACCAAGCGTTGGATAAGGGCCAATTGAACTCAACTAGACCTCCAAAGGGAAGCTCAGATAGAACCGGTCCCCCGTCGAGAAACTCGAAGACAATGGGTTGCTGAGGTTCAGCAGAGGACTAAGAGACCTCTGATGAATCATCTATGTAAGGACTACCAGTAGACGAAACTGAGTTTTCACCATTGTGACAATAATGAAAAGAGGAAGAGATAAAAAAAAAGCACATGGGAAAAAACTAAGACAAAAAATCAAACGGACAACAAGCAAACTCTAAAAGGGCGTGTGATCGCAGGTGATTAATTTTAGCACATTCAAACTTAGAAACTTTACCATTTCATGTTTTAAGAGTCGAGAAATGGATAAAAGATGACTCTATCTATTTCAATTTGGAAACAAGCGTGAAAGGACAAGCGCTTGATGATCCTTTCAAATTTAATGAGTCAGAAAAGATCGAAATGACTACTCTGGAAATCTAGGCAAAAGGATGTACCAGATATCCGCGAACTGCAATATACACCTTGGTTCAAAAATGAAAAAGAAATCAACCAAGGACTTGATGTACATGCAGGAAATATCCCCAAATGCTTTTTCCGGTGTATCACGGGTATAAGGCGGTAGACTTGGCTTCCTACGGATAAAGGATAGCAACCTAGTGGGGTCTCCCTTTATATACACGACGATATGGGGAGCACAAGTCTATACTAGTGTTTTCTAAAGCCAGGAGGTGAGTGACAACTACTAGGTTTAATGACGCTGGAACACGTCACTAGCCTAGACCTCTAAATACTTCGTTAATGTTTCAATGTTGCCTTAAGGTAAATTGAATAAATTTTAGATTTTATCTTCAATTATGTTTCAATTTCAGGCCCTACCGAATGTTATGTCTCAAAATCCTCGATATGCACGCTACATGCCACAATATATCACTTTGTTCAATGAAAATCTAACTACGGGAAGGTTGAGAGCTTTTCAAACAATAAAAAAATGATCACAAAACAACCACTAGTGTCTCTAATGCATGCTAATGAAATTAAAATCTTTTCCTTTAGAGTTATATAACACTAATAATGCGGAAAAGTTTTCAATTCACACTAACTAATCAAAAGCACAAGACTTGTTTTTGTATTTTCAATGTTTAAGAGAAAAATGCACTAAACAAGATGAAAAATAATGGAGAGATCAATTTGAGAAATGATAGGGGAAGATTAAAGACAGGCAAGTTCACTCAATAGAAGACATGCAATCAGACCTCAAACTGATGGAGAAATCCCTCAAATCAAAGAGGAATCCCAAAGACTCAAATGAACCATGTAATCTAGAATCGAAACGAGAAAAATAAAAACTTGAGTGAGAAAGAGAGAAATCACTCAAATAATGCAATAAAACAATGAAAAAACACCAAAGGAATGCAAAGAAGTAACAACAAAGTTGATTGGACAAATGAAAACCAAAAAATCCCACAGGAGGCTCAACACACTATAGCACCTAGATGCCCTAGAGCTAGAATGTAGAACCAATAATAGAGGGCAAAAAACCAGAGGATAGAGGTCACACACAGTCAACCAAGGCTTTAGGACACTTAGGTAGTTGAAAAAATGACACCAATACCGTAAATCAAGCTCAAAAATCTCAGAAAGAAGAAAACCCTAGCACCACATAGGATTGGCACGACTGTCTGGCTGCAACTAGTGCCAGAACAGGATTGGCGCGGGGGCCTAACTAGCAACAAGTGCCAATTCATGTGATTGTCAGGGAAAAAAGCGCGCCAGTCGATTTTACTAATGACAAAAATAAAAATGAGCAAACAGGGAGCAGATCAGGTATGGTGAGGCTAAACAGAGTTTAACACTAGAAAAAAGCGAACCAGAAGAGCTGATCAAGCAGACAAATACCAAAACCAATCGAAAAGAAAAGCCAAACTGCAATCAATGTCTCCCTAGTGGAGTCACCGAAAGTTGCAGCCATAAAGGCAAAAGTTGAAAAACTTCTTAATGCGGGCTTTATATATCCAATTCCCCTCACAGAATGGATTTCTAACATTGTCTGTGTAGATAAGAAGCAGGGCACTAGATGGGTCTGTGTTGATTACCGAGACATTAATTGGCCCTGTCCTAAGGACAATTACCCCACTCCCTTTATATACCAAATCATCGATGAATGCGTAGGGAGTTTTCCGATCACGTTATAGGGTAAGACAATCAACGTGGAAGTAGAAGTGGTTGACGCCAAGCTCAACTACAATCTTCTTCTCGGTCACAGTTGGACTCACACCATGGTATGCATTCCATCCACCCTCTTTTAGCTTCTGAAGTTCCCTCATGAGGGAAAAATTATCACTATTGATCAATTGTCTTTCTTCACCTCATCCTCTGAGAACAACGTACCTTACGTGGATCAGATCCCCAATCCCCCTGATAGTGTAGGACCCGGTCTTTTCAAGGACCCTGTCCTCATGGGTATTTTTCCTGCGCCACCACTGCACACCGTTCAAGTTAACATGATCTCTAGGTTAGATGACCCTTGGATTATCCCTTCGCCTGAAAAGGTGACCTCTTTAGGAGAATTGATGCCTTTAATTCTATTTGAGATCAATTACTGCGAGATTGTCGCTGCGTCTGATCCTCCTCCTCCTGAACATGCTCCTTCGAGCATGGCTTTAGATATATATTCTCAATCCCCTTCGCTAGGTGATGTAGATTCTCCTGACCCTTTAAGATAATTCTTCTCTTTCGATGTCTCTTGAAGATCTGTCATGGAATGATGGACATCATCGTTCCTCGTTCATGCCTGACTTGGGGGCAATGTCTAATTGTTTAGAGTGCTTCGCATCTCAGGTTCCCACTCTGCCTCTTCAAACATCGATATTGACTCATGAGGTCCTTTCGGAGGGAAATCTGAGTAACATTACGCTAACCATGCCTATCCATATCTCCATCAAACGTGTGGTATTCGAGAACATTCACATGGGAGTTACTTGTTCTCCCGAAGAGATGCAAGTTTACATTAGCCTTTTTTCATGAATTCATAGATGTTTTTGCATGGTCCTATGAAGAGATGCCTGGGATTGATCCCAGCATAGTTGTACATGAGATTCCTACCTATCCATGTGCGAAACCCATGTGTCAGCATCTACACCCAGTGCATCCCTGAAAATCTACAGCCATAAAGGCAGAAGTTGAATTTTTTTTTAACGTGGGCTTTATATATCCAATTCCCCTCACAGAATGGGTTTCTAATATTGTCCCTATAGATAAGAAGCAGGGCACTATATGGGTCTGTGTTTATTACTGAGACATTAATCAGGCCTATCCTAAGGACAATTACCCCACTCCCTTTATAAACCAAATCATCGATGAATACGCAGGGAGTGAGATTTATTCTGTTATGGACGGCTTCTCCGGGTACAATCAAATTAATATTTTACCTGCTAATCAACATAAGACTACCTTTATCTATCTGTGGGGTACTTTCGCTTATAAAAAGCTCCCGTTCAGCTTGAAAAACACTGGAGCAACCTTCCAGTGTGTTATGTCCTATGCTTTCCATGACATACATCATATTTTTCAGCCATATGTGGACGATTTGTCATCCCATTCAGCTCAGCGTGAGGACCATCCTGAACACCTTCGCCAGATTTTTCTCCGCTGCAGACGTTACAATATTAGGCTCAATCGTCACAAGTGTATCTTCTACATAGATTCTGGTCATCTTTTGGGATTCATCGTCTCTAAAGATGGGATTTGACTTGACCCCCTCAAGTTCGAGGCTATCGTTAACCTCCCATCCCCCTCCTCATTACATCAACTGCAAAGTTTGCAGGGGAAAACCAACTTCTTACGACGCTTTATTCTGAACTACATAGAAGTGGCCAAGGGGTTTACGTGACTTTTGAAACAGGACGTTCCCTCCATTGGGACGAGATTGCCTAGTAATATTTTGATAAGCTTAAAACATTTCTCGTTAATGCTCCGTTGATACGTCCTCCCAACTATCATCGTGATTTTACCCTTTATTTGGCCACTGCACTTAGCACGATAGCTATGGTTCTAGTACAGGATGACAATGATGAAAATGAACACGTAGTTTACTGTCTATCTAGGAATCTTCTTGACACGGAAACACGCTATGCCCATGTCGAGAAGTTGGCGCTCGCTGTGGTTATGGAGTTGCCAGTTTTTTGGAGAGGTAAATCCCCTCTACGGATAGAGGCGATCCCTACTAGCCCATATCGGGTCTAGCACCAACCGAGTTGCACTAAGATGTAGGTTCCTAGTTACAAAAGACCAATATGGGACAAAAGGCCTACCTTAAGTCCCACACTGTTGTTGTTTGTAGAAAAGATGGTGCTTTCGTCCTTCGCTTTGGCATATCACAATCCTCCGGCCTAACACGTTCGAACACCTGCACACGCACGAAGAAACAACAACACACAACATAAAACCTAAAAAATGTAACCATATATGAGTCAAAGAATATATAATTCATAGCATAAGACATGAACATATGAATGGAACCATAATCAAAGTCGTTTATCATTAATAACAACGAAAGAAAGACACAACTTGAGCTCTGATGCTGGATCTTCCTTCGGCGAGTCGACAACGGAGCACGTCTCAATGAAGCTCGTCGGGAATGGGAAAAAGCTCTCTCTCTTCGGCTTGGCTCTGAGAGGCTGTCTGGCAATAGTCTCCTTGCTACTGATTCAGCTCTTAGTTCTATGACCATTAAGGCTAGCTTGCAAAGAGAAAATGGCAAGCTTATATAGATGGTGGAAGGGGAGTTGGGATCCCTACAATGGTGGGATTGGCCCTATCTTCAAGGAAGCTTCTATTATAGATGGAAAGCCACTTCCCCTACATGCAGATCCAGAGCCAAACGTCCCAACTTGTTTTAGAGACTCGTTCAGGAGTTGGTTGGAATCAAACTTCCACCATTTATTTTTTAAAAACAATCCTTATTAAGCTCGGCGCAAGTAATACACTGGGGCAGAGCGCCAGTTGGTGCTCCCTCTTTGGTGTATTTCCCCCATTGGCACGAGGGCTGAACTGGCTGGTCGTTCCAAGGCCAAAAGGTCTATTTTTAGGGTTTTTTACAGGAAAATATCTTCATAGGAATGATTTTCCTTGTCAAGGGGGATGCCATGAAAGTGGTTTCAGGTCATGTCACTGCTCATAGGTCACAGAAAAGGTCTTCCAATGTGCGGGATGGGGGATTGCAGGGACGGTGACAAATTACTGTGTAACAATAGTATTTGCAGGGGTGGCTTTCTATATTGCAAATTGTAACCCATGTTTGGAGAATTTTGGAATTTCTTAGAGGATGAATTCTTGGCTTCAAGTTCAAGCTTCACCAACTTGCTTGAAATTTTTTTGATCATTTTATTCATCTCTTCAATTTTATTGTCATCTGCATCTCTTTCTTAAACAGATGTGGATACTTCTTCTTTTCCTCTCTGTCTTGCATCATGATCTGACCTCCCCTTTGATTTTCCTGTAGAGGCGAAATTAGCCTCCACCTCTAGTGCATCAATCTGGGCATCATCTAGGGTAGCAAACTTCCTTTCTATTAGAGAAAACCCAAATTCTGAATCAAATTTTTCTACAAACACCACTTTAGCAACAATCTACTGAGGTTTCATTTCAGTTGGAAGGCTCGAGTATAACTTGTTGAGCCTTTTAATGAATTCTGGCACTCCTTCATTATGTCTTTTTCTGAGTGCATTAAACTTGGTGAGACAGTATCCATGGTATTTCGTCTCTCCCTATTTTCTAATAAAAGAATTTTCCATCTCCTCCCATTTGTTAATGCAGTGGTCTCCCAAAGTTTTGAACCATTTTCTTGCCTCTCCATCTAGATACTAGACAAAAGTGTTCAACATTAAAGTTTTCTGCAAAGGCACAAAAAACTTCTAGGTGTTTTTGAGCTTCAATATCATTTTCCTCATTGAAACGAGGCAGTATTTTCAAATAGTATTGAGGCATGTTGTTTAAGACCTGAGGCAATGCCAGAGGAGCATACTTATTTAACAAAAATCTTGGAACAACCATCGGAATTTGTGGAGGTGGTGGTAGAATCTGATGAGTGAGAGGAGGTGGTGGTAGAGAGGTAGTAATGATAATTGGTATATACTGAATGAAGGCTTGATGGAATGATGGAAATGATGGAGTGTTAACAACATAAAATTTTGTGACTTCTTTAACCTCCTCAACTTCAGGAGTGGTATGAAGAAAGAAACTGGTGGTGTCTACAGATTCATCTTCATGTTTAACTTTAATATTTTCGAGAGAGGGGTTATCTCACAAATAATTAAGGGTTCTCACTGTGGAATCAAGCCCTTGATCTTGAGCTATCTGGGAGGAGGATGGAGAGTCTTCCAAAGAAAATCTAGGAATATCTATGTGGGCAGACTGTCTTTCCCTCCAACCTCTCTTGTGTAAAATATTTTATGGGTCAGAAACCGAAGGTGTTTTCGACTGGGATGTATCTGACCTCAGATGTGGCTTTCGGGAAGCCAGGACTAAAAAATAAATTTATCTTATGAATGACAGTGGAGTCGCCAAGTTGAGGGATCTACAACACTCAACTCTTCTTACTCACCTATTCTGAAGAGTGAATGAAGAGATTTTTGAGGCCCAGGGATTTGTCTCTTCTAAAATTTGTTTCCCCGGCAACGACGCTAGAAAGATGTTGTCACTCCTAAAGGTAGCCTTGATTTGTATAAAGACCAATGCCTAGGACATCTTAATTAGCAAGCAGCATAAAGCTCAACTTATAAAGGTTGACAAAAAAGGGGCTCTCATGCTATCATATATTAAGTGAAAAGGTTTTATTAAAGTGGAGCCAAGACTTTCAAAACTTAAACACGGAAAAAGTAATACTGTAATAACAGATGTGAAATTTGATATTTGAATGTATCAGACAATTTTAAGATAGCATGTTGAAAAGGGGGCTGAATTCTAAAATTATCTATAGAGGTTAATAAAAAGAGGGTGACGGCTGGTGAGAAAGTGTAATGGACACTAACTGTAATGAAAGTTCAATATAGAAACCAGTGTTCACAAATACTGGGCCTATGTGATAATAGGAATCCATACATGAGAACATAGTTAAAGATATAATTCCATTGCTGCTAACATCAGAATAACTTTGGCGAAGTGGAAGATGAAACAAAATATCTTGCCTAAGCCATATTTAAAGCACTAGACAAGAGTGAATATGGATATCAATAAATGGTAAAGTCACATTCAAGCCTATGAGCACTCGCATTCCAGAACACAGATATAAGAAGTATGGAAATGAATGAAATGAACCTTTGCATTACCAAAACGTAGGAGATAGTTACAAACTATGGAATACTCCGATCAGAATCCCTAATATCAACATAACTTCTTATCACTGAGTCCCAACGGGATCTTCAACATTTATATCAAAATATGACCAAACACATACAAAGTTCTCTCTTAGTCAGTTCTTTTGAAAATATGGAACCTTTTCTATGTCTCTGTTTACTTCTTTTATAGAATTCTATATGAACATACGTGGGAAGATATTTTGGGAAAATATCTTCTCCACGTGCTAGTGAGAAATTTCAAGTCGTAATCGAAACAAAAAAAATCATGATGAGGTAGAACACTTCTCATCATTTACAATCGGGCTCATGGCCATTTCAAAACAAAATATTAAAATTGTTCTAACACAAAGTAAATGCAAGAGTGAAATGTGAATCTCACTCGGAACTTGAAAGTAAAAGTAAAAGTAAAAAATAAAGGCCACGAGGGCCAAATCATGAATTAAAATCTTCAATGGTGAGAAATGGTTGAGGCAGCGGATAAAGCAGGAGGTGTGACGGTTGCAGAAGAGCTAGCTAACAGACTAGAGTAACTGGTACACCTCTGCCAGGTGTCAATTGTAGGTCTAGGTATGGCGGTGAAAACTTCTGCTTTGATGTAAACCTCGGTAAGTTCATCGTAGCTTGCATGCGTAGGAATTTTATGTTTCACTTGGTACAAAAGTGAAAACTCTTTGCCGAGAACTGCAACTATGGTTTCAACTCTGAGTCGAGAAAATTTTTCAGAAGGTATATCAGTCCGGTTCATTTCTTCTTTTAGTCAGCACTCATATGTTGATAGCAGCTTGTTGAAGCCTCAAAAATCATTGCTTCAAACATTGGGGGATAACCACCTGGTCGGGACCTTAGGACAACTCCTTTTCCGTTTGGTGTGGTGGCTTCGACTAGATTTATAGGACCTGTTTCGTAGTAATTTAAATGGGTTGGTAATGGAATGATTGGATGGAGGGAAAATG
Organism: Pinus albicaulis; assembly: GCA_034641835.2. Classification (NCBI taxonomy): domain Eukaryota; kingdom Viridiplantae; phylum Streptophyta; class Pinopsida; order Pinales; family Pinaceae; genus Pinus; species Pinus albicaulis. Next base: position 660,708,384 of record CM076583.1, on the reverse strand, counting down.
GGACTAAATGACTGAAATAAAACTATCTAATCTAATTTAAATACTGATAAAATAATTCTAAAACTAACTCGGGCATCAAATGTGAATACAACTTTAAATTGTTTCAATTGAACAATAACCATGAAAATGTATTATAGCTTAATTGAAATATGGAATAACAAATAAAGATAACTCTGTTTAAGAAATTAAACAGATTTATAATAACATATTGCATTCATCATCATATATCGCTTGCATATACTGTAAAAGATAAATATTTCTACACACTCAGAAATGATATGTATAAATAAATATTGTAAAGCGAGTACACATAAATGATAGCAATTTAAAAGAGAATATCACATAACATAAGAAACTAACAGTGAATAGATAGAAATACCATATCCATATCGATATTTTCCAATGCAATCCGATATCAAAATCCAGCAACTTCAATGTAAAAACAATTCCAAGATACATAAATGCAATTCTTAAAGGTAATTTCGCAGAGAATCGCTAGATGTGATCCTTCCTAAAAATATAGGAGTCAATGGAGTATAGAAATGTAATCTCCAATTCAAAATATTACAAATTCAAGACCCCTTTCTAAATGCATGAAATGGGTTTAAATAGGTACTTAACAAAATAACTAAAATTGTTCCTACAATCTATCTAAAAAAATCTAGAAAAGAAATGCAATCTTGAGGTAAACTAGCTAATTGATTATATGGTGCAGTTGATGTGCCCAGATGGCAGATTTTGAGAATTTCCTTTACTTCTTCAGGATGACTAAGCTTTGAGTGCAACTGCCTTGTATATGTGGCATCAGAGAATTCGAGAATGATGCAATTGATGGCATTTGAAAGAAATTTTATTGTTGTTTGTTGACTATGTGGCTTGATAAGATAAGTCCACATTGTATCCCATGATATTCCTTGTAGTTGGCCGATTTGCTGATATTTATTAATTATCTCTTGTTTCCATCTATGAATAGTTTCTTTTACCTTAGGCAATTGGCCGGGAGTACAATCTGCAATTAAATTGATTGCATATAGCTTATCATTCACCAGTTGTGTTACATTGTTCATTATGCCTTTAGCTCTGGATGTGGCTCTTTCTGCTTTGATCAAATGCTGTTCCCATTCTGTAAAAATAATTTCTTTATGTCTCTCCATAATATTGGGAAGATTTTCTTTTCTTCCTGATTCTGATTCTTGCCATAAAAGAAATTCATATATTTTTTCATCAGCTTCATCAAACTCAATTTTAAGAGTGACTCCTTCATCTACCAAGGAAGATGTTAATTCACATAGGGATTCTGCTTCTTCGACTTTTAGACAACATTCATTTAATTGTTGGGACAATAGCTTGTTTGTCTCCAGGGCTTCATTTTTTAATTGATCAAAACTGGGATAATTCTTAAACTTGTCTAATTTAGATTGAAACATCTTCTCTTGCTCAATTTTTGAAGTCTGTTCATTTTGTAGAAGACCCTGTAATTTTTCTATTTCTTGATTTACTTGTTGTTGATTTTCTAAATTTTGTTGATTGATCTTTTCCTTTTCAACAGCAAGCTGCTCTTCTAATTGTTTAGATTTGAGCTCTCCATCCTGTAATTGTTGTTCTAACTGAATGTTTTTCTGTTGGTTCTCTGCAACCTGTTCTTCTAACATGGCTATTTGCACATATTTTTGCTTCATTAAATGTGTAACTTCAGAGGCTGTCTATAGTAGAAACACTATAAGCACCTGCATACTGGGATAATTTGGTGAGATCCATAGATGGATTCACCTCAGCATTCTTATAAAAAATATTCATGAATTCCACCTATGATGTCAAAAGTGCATCTTGATCAGTTCTCCTCCTTTTCCTCTATTTTCTCACAACAACCCTATGTTTAGGACTATAAAATATATCCAGAGGAGGGATTTCTTCTATCTTCAACATGATCTCACCTGTGGGATTTTCAGGGATGATTTCTATATCATGGTCTTTTGGATCATCAACTTGGGGAGTGTTCTATTTTCCTATTTGCTGGGAAAATTGTTCATATTGGCTCAGCAAATGAGAAGAAACAATAATTTTAGTAGCTTCTTCTCCTCCAAGTTGAGAATTTTCACTATTTTTTATATCACTTTTAGGTGCCTGTTCAGTATTATTACTGTTTGTGCCTCCATTTTTGGTACATACATTGGCATCAATACCTGTGCTTTCTTTTCTTGCTTGGGACAAAGACTGTTGTACATCAATTTTAGCAGTTTTTTCTGTTTTTTCAATATCAACTTTGCTGCTAATATATTTCTTTTCTAAAACAGGATTAGTTCATGTTAATTCTTTTCTAGATGTACTTCCTATCTCCTTCTGTTGTGATTCATGTCCCTGTGTAGAAACTCTCAACTGATCTAGAGGAACATTGAGTAACCTCTGACTTCTAAATAACAAAAAAATGTTCATTTCTTCGCCCTGAAGTCTGGATTTGGCCAAATTGAAAACTTGGGACATTTTATCTACAGAAACAAATAAATCATCAAACAAATCTGGTTCATGTTCGAACCGAGCAATTGAAATAGAAGTAGTAAAATCATATGCCACCTTCCTGGGATCATATTGCCTTCCAGGAATTGTTGAAAGCTTGAGATCGGTTAACTTAACAACTTCGTTTTCAGTATGGACAAAATTTTTGAGAGTATAGTAACCACATTTAAAAGGAAAAGTAGGCCACATAAGCTTCTTGTTGTTCTTCAAAGTTCTAGACATGCCTTCTACGGTCAGCTGATAAGAAATTTCCTGTACTAATAGTTTGTCTGGAAAATACAAAGGAAGGATGTGTGGTTCTACAATACTTCCAAAAACTCTGACATATGTGAAATTTTCCTCCCAAAACCAATCTCCAATAGAGGACAAATCAACTCTAGCTTTGTCGGAAAGTCTAGGAGGGAATCGACCAAAAATGATCTGGTAAATCGAAATAAGAAAACCATGACAAAATCTGTAAACATGACTTCTGAAATGCCCCTTCCATAAGAACTTGTGATATATATGAATTTGAACAGGTTCTTTAGTAGTCCATTTCCATCCTAATAAGGGGAATTCCAAGTTGAAACAAAGGGCATCTAGGATATAAGCACAAAAATAAAAACGAGTGGAATTTCATGAATTTTTGTCTTTTCTGTACTCAAGAATTTTGTTGGATATCTTATCAGATAGAATGACAGCCCAATCCATAATCTTAGAATTAATAGTATAATGTATTAATGAAACCATTTGAATGGAAAACCTAGCCTAGTTATCATTTCCAAACAATCTACACATCATTGCTGCAGCATAACAATATGGAGGCAAAAGAGAATCCACGGAGTACATACCTAATGCCTCATGTCTGTGCTTTTCAGGAGCCCTTCTCCATTTTCTAATTGGTTCTGACTAATTTTCATTATTCGCAGCAAATTCTTTGATAAAATTTTTGTTATAAATCTTTTGTGGGTCTGGAAGGTGGTACATCGCTTTGATATCTTCTAGTTTGAATGACCCAAAGATTGTTCCAGATGCAGAAATTTTTTTTTTGTCTTTGATGGCCACATTATCAATCACCCATCTAATAACATCATAATATGGGAAAATGTTTGTCCGAGCTGCAACTTGGTGCAGAAATCAGTTTGCTAATGCACCAAGAGGATTTTCAAAATCAGATTCTGAGTCGGCTTCATCAGGAACTGTGGCCTTAGCTTCAACAACTCTAGGGTTTTCCTTTTCTATTAAGTTTTATACATTTTCCCACGTCATTTTACCAAGTCCCTGGCATGAGGCATCTGTAACCAACTTAAGCTTTTCTAGTTTCTCTTTAGGCAGCATAGTGATCACAGGAGCATTTGCAGTAATGGAGGCTTTCGATTTCCTGAATCTCTTCGACATTTCAGTATCGGGTAGTGTTTCTCTTATTCTACGAATGTAGAAATTGGATGTTCTATTATTCTGCAACAAAGAAAAGCTTTCAGCCAAGGTGAAGATGTAATAATGAAAATAGCTATATGAAAGGATTATTCGCTGATTTGTATTTATTATATACGTGGTTAAAAACTTAAATACCCTCTAGGGAGTCACACTCATGCATTCAATAACAAAACAAATCATTTTTATTATTTTGATTTGTGAGTTAATGTTAATGTACAATCAGAGATTTGGCATATTTCGAAATAAGTGTAAGTATATTACCTTTTAAATCTTTGAAACGCGATGAATAATAATATATGCATATTTAATTTGTATTCGCATCGCAATTCATTTTAAAAAGGAAAATGAAATAAGACTTATGCCAAATTCTGATTGTGAAGATTGCATCAGAGATTTTCAAATGAAATGAACCATTTAAGAGCTTCTTCGATAATGCGATTGCGATGAGGTGGGGTCCACGGTGTCGGAGTTTTTAAACCAAACGAATACAATGTTTTAATTCTTCCAAAATGTGATTGCGATGAATCACATTGCATTGGGAGTATGTAAAATAAACATACATTTTAAATTTTATAGAAATGTGATTGTGATTGAGCACGATCACATCAGAATTTTACAAAGCGAAAACAAACTTTAAAGAATTCTCCAATTTTCCGATTTGCGATTACTGTTCATATCGAACATTGTTAAATATAAAGACTTCATATAATATTTTCGATATGCTTCAAGGCTTTGTTTCTCGTTGGATCATAAAGTTATTAAAGGTTTGTACACTTTGTAAAATAAAAATATGCAATGTATCATTTTATCAATGAATCTTTTATTTCTAATAAAAATTATTGGGATTTTTCTAAATCTTTTATTTCTATCTAGAAAGAAAAATAAAAAAGGGGACCTATTTTTTAATGAGATTTATTCTAAAATTTGAAATTGGGGAGGGTTGTTGTATAGTACAACAATTGGCGATTCACTGGAAGAAACAGTTATCTCTGAAAAAATGAAATGAACACTATATTTCTAGTAAGTAAAAAATTCTAAAGATAATGAAAACTTATCTTAGGATAATTCAAATAAAATCTAACCGTGAAAAAGAATAAAAATCACTTACAATTTCTTTCTAATTCCTCAAAGATAAAAACATTTTTGGGTTATCTCAAGCTTTGATTGGTTGATAATAATAAATTAAGTGGATTTCTTCAAGTTTAGCTTTTGTAATATACTCTATTGTCACAGGCATTGCCTCTCCTGCCAGCAAACTTTCATAGTCTTGACAGGGTTACCTTTTAACCATTAACCATCCATTATCCCATCCAACTAATATTATGACTCTTTAAAAATAAATTCATAAGACATATTATCTCATTTTTTTTGTCTTTTATTTATTTTTTCTTAATTTAAGAGCCATTGTTCTGGTTTGGTAGCGAGTTAGTAACAATTCCATTCACTAGTTGTAATTAAACTGAACAAGCTAGCTCATGATGAGACCCCTTGTCTTAATTTTATAAGCCATTACCCTGTTTTGGTATGCACTATTGGTAATGTCAGTTTTATTACTTCTTATGATCATGGTAGGTAGGCTCGTGATAATACCTCTTATCTCCTAAATTTTGTCATATAATTTCTTAAAATTACATTCTAAAAAATCACAATCAAAATGGATGGGGTGAAATAGTTGTATCCTTAAGAATAAATGGATGACAATTTTCAGAGTTTTTTGTTTGCTAAAACTTGAAAAAGTATTTACTTTTTAGAGATAACCTTTCTTTGGTTAATAAACTTATACTGATTTACATTTTCTTTAAGTTTTCAAAAGATCATGCAAATGTTTTGAACAATTTTTCAAAGTTTAACATTTTATTTTAAACTATCCAAAATTGTAATCATTTCCTTGAAAATTCTTATTTACATAAAATAAGTATTTATAACATTCCTTCGAAGACAATTTTCTAATAGTAAAAAGTCAATTAAAGACTATTAACAACCTTTATTTACAAAAATAAATAAAATTGTAGAAAGGAATATGTACAAGTAAGAAGGGTTTACCTCCTTATGAAAATAATTTCTTTAAGACAAGCCCATTTATAGAAAGAGATTCTCTCTTTCCTGTTAAATCTTGAAGTATGAATGTATATGAGCCTATATTTTCAGCAATCTGAAATGGTGCAAGCCACATTTTCTAAAATTTGGTATGCTTACCTTTTTCTTCATGTGCTTTATCCCATTTCAGAACAATATCACCAATTGACAAAATTTTTGAGCCGGTAGAACTTGAATCAAAAGAATATTTTACAAGCTGTTGATGTTTTTAATGAATATATTTTGCTTTTTCTCTATCTTCTTCTAATTTAAGGATTTGATCAAATCTCAACTGAATAGATGAGGAAGGATTTTCTTCAATGAATTGCACTAGGGCTAGTGATGGAAGAGCTAGATTTGATGGTATCACAGCTTCTTTACCATAAACTAAATTGAAAGGTGAAGTTCCTATAGAAGCTTTAAGAGTAATACGATCAGCCCGTAATGAAAATATTAAAGACTTGTGCCAGTTCTTTTGATTTTGATCAATGGTCGTTTTAATGATTTTTATGAAATTTTTGTTAGTGGATTCAGCTAAACCATTACCTTATGGATAATAATTTGCTGAATATTTCAATGTAAAACTTCTTTTAATTGCAAATTCCACTATAATATTACCAGAAAAATAAGATGCATTGTTAAAGACCAGAGCGTTAGGTACACCAAACCTGGTAATGATGAATTGATCGATGAAATCAATAATTTCTTCAGAGTTTTCTACCTTTAGAGGAATTTCTTCTACCCACTTTTTGAAGTAATATATTTTTGTGAGGATGTACTTGTGCTTTTTGGAAGAATTAGAAACTATCTTGCCAATAATATCAAGCCCCCATTGCTCAAATGGTTGTTCAATGTTTACTGGCTGTAAAGGAAAAGCTGGCTTCCTCTGTCTTCCACTAGCAGTTTCGCAAATATTGCACTTTCTCACATAATCATGTGTATCTTTGAAAAGGGTAGGCCAATAATATCCAGCATGGATAATTTTGTGGGCTATGGTATCACCTCCAAAATTACCTCCTGCTGGTCCATCATGCAATTCCTACAATACCTTTTTTTCTTCAGCCTTTTCAAGACATCTTAATAGGATTGAATCATAATTATTTTTGAATAACACATCATCAATGATTTCATATTTATTAGCCTTCAATATTAAAGCACGTTTATTCTTATAGCTGAGATTAGAAGGATCATACCCATTTTTCAAGTAAAATATCAAATCAACATACTGAGATTCAGAATCGGTAACACTTATCTGACTTACTTGAACAACATTTTCTAGATCTTGATTTTCTGGTATGTTATGAGCTCCTGCTAATAATCTGAAAAAACCTTGTCCTTTAACAATCTTTGCTGGTTTAATATCAATATCATATTCTTGCAAAGCTGTCACCCAGTTAGCCCTTTTTTCTCCTACTTCTCTTTGCATTAGTAATTGTCTTACTGGAGAGAATGGGACAATAACCTTTGTGTGTGTTTTTAAGAGAAAGGACCTAAAAGGTTTGATTGACTTAAATACAATGAAAGCTTTTTTTTCAACATCAAAATAATTCATCTCAGCTCCTTGCAGATTTGAGCTAAAGAAAGAAATTGGTGCTTCAATTTGTTGATCATTGAGCAGTGTTAAAACAACAGCATAGGATGTTTCGGTTGCCAAAATATACAGAATAAAATATTTGGAAAAATTGGGGGTATTCAATGCTGGTGCATCAATTATTGCCTTCTTGATTGCATCAAAGGCTTCTTTTTCTTTATATCCCCATTTGAATACTTAATTTTTCCTAATCATATTTTGCATAGGTAAAACAAATTGAGAAAAATCTGGAATGAATATTTTTACAAAATTAATCTGACCTAAAAAGGATTGCATGGACTTTTTATTATGAGGTAAAGAAATATCATAAATTTCTTTAACTCTGTCAAGATTGAATATATATACCATCTTTTGACACAACAAACCTTAAGAGTTTTCCTTGATCGAGAGAAAAGAAGGATTTCTTTGGGTTTAAGGAAATAAAAAACCTTCTACATCTTTCAAATATTTGTTTCAGATCATGTAGATGATTGGATATCTTTTTTGAATAAATTTTTATGTCATCCAGATAAATAACAATTGATCTATTAATCAGACCTTTGAATGCTACGTCCATGGCTCTCTGGAAAGTAGCTCCTGCATTTACTAAAACAAAAGGCATTTTCTGATAAGCATATGTTCCCCATTTGGTTCTGAAAGTGGTTTTCAACCTATCATCTAGATGTACTATAATTTGATTATACCCTGAAAATCCATCAAGGAAGCACATGAGTTCAAAACCAGCTACCTTTTGGAGAATTTTCTCCATGGTTGGCAATGGGAATTTTTTTTTTTGACATGCCTTGTTTAAATTCTTGAAATCAATATAGATTCTAATATCACCATTTTTCTTCCTGACATGTACCATGTTGGAAACCCAATTGGAATGCCTTACAGGAAAAATGATTTTTAATTTCAAAATTTTTTGAGTTCTGTTTTGATTTAATCCTCAAGATTTGGATGAATCTTTCTTAACTTCTATTGAACAGGCTTAACATCAGATATCATTGAAATTGTGTGTTGAATTACAGAAGTATCATGAGTCTTTAAATCCTCATAACTCCAAGAAAAGACATTTTTATTTTTACTCAGAAGTTTAATAAAAGCAAATCTTTCTTCTAGAGTTAAATTGAGTCCTAGATTAACATTCTGAGGTTTAGAATCAGAGCCAATATTAATTAATTCAAACTTCAAAGTTGAACTTGGAAGTTTAGCATTAGTAAATTTCTTGAATCTTTCTTTAATATCATCAAGATCCTCAAGTTTAACAACAGATTTAGGAATCAGATTTTCATTATTTCTTGAAGTAATTTGTAGATCATGATCATCTTCATCAATAATTTTTTCATCGTATGATTTCTCAGAAGTTAAGAAATTCAAAATATCTTGATCATGGTAGAATACTCTCCAATTATTAATATTATCTGGGACAGATGGGCGAAAAATCAACTCTACTGAAAATCTATCAAGATTGCAATCTTCAGCATGAAGGAGTTTGGACGCAACATTAGCTAACAAATCAGCTGATGTGTTTTTATTTTTGGGAATAAAAGAGATATTAAATGCTATAAATTGAGTGGTAAGTTCTTGTACTATGGTTTGATAATGTTTGAGATATCCTGAAAGACAATGGATGGTATTCCTTACTTGTCTTATGACAATTTTGGAATCTCCATATACTTGCAAGTATTTTACATTTAACCATATGGCCTTATAAAGCCCTTGAATCAAGACTTCATACTCAGCAGTATTATTAGTGCTTTCAAATTCTAATCTACATGATAGCATGGTTTTCTCTCCTTCTGGATCAATTAGGATGCATCCTGCTCCTGCTCCATCACTAGATTTTGATCCATAAAAATATAATGACCAAAATAAAGTTCTATCTATAGGTTTATCTACAAATGAATAAAAATATTAACAATTCTAGAAGAATCAGATTGCGAAAAATTTTCAATTTGAGAAATAAATGTATTTACAGAAAAAGGTGATTTTGGTGCAGTAAAATTTCCAAGAAATGACTCAGCAGAATAACCTCCAAGAATATTATTGTTGAAAGCTACAAGTTTGTTTGGTTGTTCAAATTTAGTTACAGTGTGCGTCGTATGTTTTTCTCGTTCAATTTTGATTTTATTTGGTTTCACTTTGTAGGGAAGCCACATATGTGAAAAATCAGTTGAGATATAGCCATTAAGTTTCGCAGACCAGTCTCTACTTAAGACTAACCCATAGAATTCTGGAATATCTACAATTAGAATATCAATTCTTTGGACAATCCTAGGTTTGAAAGCTTGTTTGATGGTAGCTAAATTTATTTCTCCAATAACTTGAACTTTAGAGCGATCCAATTGTACAATATGAAAAGAAGACTTTTGTGGTTCGATATTCAATTTAGCACAGACTGGAGAAGGCATTATATTAGAGGATTATCCAGAATCAATTAAACAATTATGCAAATTCTTATTGTAGATTTCATAAGTCAACAGAAATGGAGGTGTCTGAGAATTTGATATTTCTCCAATAAGAACAGTGTCTGTTGCATCTACTTTTTCTGGTGGCTTACCAATCCCTTTAGCTACTTTAGCTACTACACCACTTGGTAGAGGAGCAATAGGTGTAGCATTTAACTCTTTTAATAGAAGCTTTTGTTGATGTTTAAGTTTGCTGAGTTCATGTAATGAGATGTTCACTCTAGTATTTTTCATGTCCTCAACAATATTATAATCCATCGTATTTGATACCACCAGAGTCTTGGATGATGATGTGGGAGGATTGGGAGATGATGGCTGATTCTGAGTGGGTAAGAGAGAAGCTCTCTTTGCAGGTGTTTTGTCTTTAATATTCGGAGTTGTCGTTTTCTTCTTTGGAATAGTTTGGATAGGTTCCGATTTATATTTTCTCCTTGTACTCACAGGCATAGCTTCTGGTTCCATTTCACTATCCAAATTAGGGAGAATAAAATCCCACATTCCATTTAGTTCAGCTATTTCTTCCCTTTCATCTTCTTCATCTAACATTAGAGGAGTTTCTTCTTCTTATTCATCTTCTAATTATGCATTGGAGATTGCATTGGGAGTTTTTGATTTAGCTTGATTTCTCTTGAAATTTCTAAATGGTCTCTTTGTAGAAGCCTCTGCTACTTGCCTTTTGATTTCAACCATCTCATTAGACATGGTTTTAAGGAATTTCTGTAAACCTTCCATGTCATATGGATCTCTTGGTGTCTTTTTCTTAGAATCATATTTAAAAGTGACCTTCTTTTATTTTCTTTCCTCAATAGCATTTTTCTTATCTAAAGCAATCATTCATTTTTCAACTAAAATAGCTTCTTTCATATTCTTAGCTAAGGTCGGTTTTGCAGCTCTATCTACAAAAATTTCTATGTTTGAGGGAAAAGCATTAATATACCATTCACTTCTAACATGTTCACTAGGTTTAGATGTTGTAGGGATCTTATTCAAGAGTTTATTGAATCGAGAGTTAAAATATTTAATGGGTTCCTTGGGTCAAGTCTTTAAATTGGAGAGATCGTTGATTAGGGTAGCAATTGATCTATCATCTCCATATTTAGTTAAAAATTTCTCTTCAAACATATCCCAATTAGTGATAAAATCAGAAGGTAAGGAAAAGTACTAAGATCTTGCTGTTCCTTGCAAGGTATAGGGAAATAACCTAACTACAACATCTTCATGCACTACTTTATTTAAATTTATAGCAAGCATAAAGTTATTGATATGTTCTTCCGCTTGTATACCAGTATTTGGACTAAATTTTGGTAGCCATTTTTTAGGATGATCAGGTAGATCATGCAAAGGTGCAACCATATTTACAGCTCTTGGTCTGGTCCATGGTATTTTTTCCATTGTTGTGATGATGGTAGAAGAACTAAAAGCGATAACTGGTGTATGAGTAGTAGCAGTTGAAGTACTAGAAGAGACAATAGATGTTTGAACATATGTAATTTGAACAGATGATGATGAGAATACTGCACTTTTCTCATTTGGAACTTGGGAAACAGATGATCGAATATGTGATGAAGAACTAGTACCACTTTCTATTTCCAATGGAGTCTTTCTTTTTTTGACTCTACTAGGTATAGGAAATTCTTTTGGGGAAATTCCAAGTTTTTCACTCTGTGACCTAGTGAGGGGTCTGGAAGAAACAAACTGTGAGGTGACACTACCTTCAGATAATTCAGATTCTTCTAATGATAACGAGAATCCTTGAAGCTTATGAACTAAAGCTTCAACTTCAGGGGATTCGGGAGTTGGATTATCTGATTGATCTGAGACTTTGGTAGTGGGTGTTTGAATACTTTTCTCAATTTCTTCTCTTGTGATTTGAGATGTGGAAGAAATTGAAGGTGATGAGGGTGATGTGCTCTTAGAATGGCTTTCAAATTTGGATTTATTTGCCATTCATAGCTTTGGCCATCCTTCTAGTGCCAAAAATGTTGAAGCCTCGAAAATTGTTGCTTCAAACATTAGGGGATAACCACCCGGTCGAAACCTTAGGACAACTCCTTTTCCATTTGGTGTGGTGACTCTGATTGGATTTATAAGACCAATTTCCTAGTAATTTAAATGGGTTGGTAATGGAATGATTGGATGGAGGGAAAATGGGACTAAATGACTTAATTAAAACTATCTAATATAATTTAAATACTGATAAAATAATTCTAAAACTAACTCGGGCATCAAATGTGAAGACAACTTTAAATTGTTTCAATTGAACAATAACCCTGAAAATGTATTATAGCTTAATTGAAATATGAAGTAAAAAATAAAGATAACTCTATTTAAGAAATTAAATAGAGTTATAATAACATATTGCATTCATCATCATATATCTCTTGCATATATTGTAAAAGATAAATATTTCTACACACTCAAAAATGATATGTATAAAGAAATATTGTAATGTGAGTACACATAAATGACAGAAATTTAAAAGAAAATATCGCATAACATAAGAAACTAACAGTGAATAGATAGAAATACCATATCCATATCGATATTTTCCAATGCAATCCGATATCCAAATCCAGCAACTTCAATGTAAAATCAACTCCAAGATACATAAATGCAATTCTTAAAGGAAATTTCGCAGAGAATCCCCGGATGTGATCCTTCCTAAAAATATAGGAGTGAATGGAGTACAGAAATGTAATCTCCAAGTAAAAATATTACAAATTCAGGACCCCTTTCTAAATGAATGAAAGGGGTTTAAATAGGTACTTAACAAAATAATTAAAACTATTCCTACAAAAATGCGATCTTGAGGTAAAGTGACTCATTGATTATCTGCTGCAGTTGATGTGCCCAAATGGCATATTTTAAGCATTTCCTTCACTTCTTCAGGATGACTAAGCTTTGAGTGCAACCTCCCTGTATATGTGGCATCAGAGAATTCAGGAATGATGCAATTGATGGCATTTGAAAGAAATTTTATTATTTTTTTTTTACTATGTGGCTTGATAAGATAAGTCCACATTATATCCCATGATATTCCTTGTAGTTGGCCAATTTTCTGATTTTTATTAATTATCTCTTGTTTCCATCTATCATCAGTTTCTTTTACCTTAGGAAATTGGTTAGGAGTGCAATCTACAATTAAATTGATTGCATATAACTTATCATTCACTAGCTATGTTACATTGTTCATTATGCCTTTAGCTCTGGATGTGGCTCTTTCTGCTTTGATCAAACACTACTCCCATTCTGCAAAAATAATTTCTTTACGTCTCTCCATAATCTTGGGAAGATTTGCTTTTATTCCTGATTCTGATTCTTGCCATAAAATAAATTCAGATATTTTTTCATCAGCTTCATCAAACTCAATTTTAGGAGTGACTCCTTCATCTACCAAGGAATATGTTAATTCACATAGGGATTCTGCTTCTTAGAATTTTAGAAAAAAATCATTTAATTGTTGAGATAATAACTTGTTTGTCTCCAGGGCTTCATTTTTGAATTGATCCAAACTGGGATAATTCTTAAACTTGTCTAATTTAGATTGAAACATCTTCTCTTGTTCAATTTTTCAAGTCTGTTCATTTTGTAGAAGAGCCTGTAATTTTTCTATTTCTTGATTTAGTTGTTGTTGCTTTTCTAAAGTTTGTTGATTGGTCTTTTCCTTTTCAACAACAAGCTTCTCTTCTAATTGTTTAGATTTGAGCTCTCCATCCTAAAATCGTTGTTCTAACTGAATGATTTTCTGTTGGTTCTCTACAACCTGTTCTTCTAACATGGCTATTTACACATATTTTTGCTTCATTAACTGTCTAACTTCAGAGGCTTTGTCTATAGTAGCAGCACTATATGCACCTGCATACTGGGATAATTTGGTGAGATCCTCATATGGATTCACCTCAACATTCTTATAAAAAATATTCATGAATTCCACCTGTGATGTCAAAAGTGCATCTTGATCATTTCTCCTCCTTTTCCTCTATTTTCTCATGACAACCCTATGTTTAGGACTATAAAATATATCCAGAGGATGGATTTCTTCTACCTTCAACATTATCTCACCTGTGGGATTTTCAGGGATGATTTCTATATTATGGTCTTTTGGATCATCAACTTGGGGAGTGTTCTGTTTTCCTATTTGCTGGGAAAATTGTTCATATTGGCTTAGCAAATGAGCAGAAACAATAAGATTAATAGCTTCTTCTCCTCAAAGTTGAGAATTTACACTATTTTTTATATCACTTTTAGGTGCCTGATCTGTATTCTTACTGTCTGTGCCTCCCTTTTCAGTACGCACATTGGCATCAGTACCTGTGATTTCTTTTCTTTCCTGGGTCGAAGACTACTGTACATCAATTTTAGCTATTGTTTCTGTTTTTTCAATATCAACTTTGCTGCTAATATCTTTCTTTTCTAAAACAGGATTAGTTCCTATTACTTATTTTCCAGATGTACTTCCTGTCTCCTTCTATTGTGATTCATGTCCCTCTGTAGAAACTCTCAACTGATCCAGAGGAACTTTGAGTAACATCTGACTTATAAATAACAAAAATTTATTCATTTCTTCGGCCTGAAGTTTGGATTTGGCCAAATAAAAAACTTGGGACATTTTATCTACAGAAACAAATAAATCATCAAACAAATCCGGTTCATGATCGAACCGAGCAATTGAAACAGAAGTAGTAAAATCATATGCCACCTTCCTGGGATCATATTGCCTTCTGGGAATTGTTGAAAGCTTGAGATCGGTAAACTTAACAACTTATTTTTCAGCATGGACAAAATTGATGAGAGTATAGTCACCACATTTAAAAGGAAAATTAGGCCACATAAGCTTCTTGTTGTTCTTCAAAGTTCTATACATGCCTTCTACTGTCAGCTGATAAAAAATTTCCTGTGCTAACAGTTTGTTTGGAACATACAAAGGAAGGATGTGTGGTTCTGTTAGCAGCTGAATTGGACCCTAGGCTGCAAAAGGAAAATCAGGGTAACAACTAAACCACGCTCAACCTTGTAGCTAGCCCTACAAGGATAGGAGAGGGCTCTCTTTGTAAAATAATATTCAATAAAGTGCAATAGAAATCTGATATTAGGCTAGGTAAAACAATAGGGATAAAAGGTTTAATAAAATGAATGAATTTTTCAGGGACGTGTGGGTTTAAAAGGGACAGTGGAAACCGGGAATTAAATCAGGACACAGGGTGTTTCATGGGGCAAGATAGCCAGGAAACTTAGAAAATAAAATTTAATGAAGATAAGATGGAAAGACTGGTGCAAAGCTGAAAAGGGCACAATAAATGGATCCTTTTCAAACAAAAGAAAAATACAGAGTATGAATTATTTCCCAAGGCAGAGCATATAGAGATGGATTCTACCTTTCTATCTTGAAAGCATTCGAAAGGAAATGTTTATGGATGAATGGAACACATAACAATTCACATATGAAACAAAGGAGAAAAACAAATGATAAATCTCATACCATATGGATCCCACAAATCAGAGCTGCATCTCTTATTAATTCCTGTCAAACTATACAATGTAGCACAGAGATGTTCTTCCACACTTTTCCCTTACTTTCTGAGTTACATACTATTCAGAATCTCAGACCGTTTTACAAATTATTTACAATTACATTAAATAGGTTGGAATGCGGGAACATAGATCCACAAGAGGAGGGATTTGTTTGACATAATCAACAACGGAAATCTAGAGAGCCAAAAATCTGTCCTAAAGAAAGAACATCGTTACATTATTCCACTTGAAATTCGCTGATAACCAATGGGAAGGCGAAACCTGTAGCGTGGATCCCTTTTAATCGTAACTGAAGATGTGACTGTTACAACGTTGGTTCTCGGCCTCTGACGTTTCACATCCCATTTTCCATTTTGAAGAAAACTGACTTTTTGAATAACATGCCTTTGAAATGAAACTTTGCCTTTAGTGAAGGGAAAATAATGAATAGGAAGGAAGGGAGAGGACGTGGGACCGATGTCATAATCACAATCGCAATGGACGGGGCGGAGAGGTAAACACACTGTAATACGATGCCAGCACAATCGGAATCGGAATCAGGAGAGGGAAGTAACATATTACAAATATTGCGATGCGATGGGGAGGAAGGCCTTTGTAATAAACAAGACGGATGAATTTTTAACCATTACAAAGGAAAAAGGGGTTTTTTAATGAATGGCGGAGGGTTTTAAATGGTGGGATCGGAGATTATAATCGCAATCAGGGATCGGAATCGGGAGATGGGACAGAATGATTTATATGAAATCGCCGATGCGATTGGGGGAGGTCTTTCATATAAATGAAATAAAACCAAAATTTGATTTTATCAAAGGGGAAGGCCCTTTATAATGCGCGGGCGGAAGTACTTTATGGTGGGCCACAGGATTAATCACAATCGGAAATCGGAGATAGGCGAGATCGGGGGAAATATTTTAATATCACCGATTGAAAAGGTCCAATGAGTTGAGGGTCGTCGGGTCGGCGGGGACAATCGACGGTGGGGAGATCAATCAAGGGTTGTTGCAATCGGGGGATCGGATCTAGTGATCGGAAGGAAATATGCGATCGGGAGATTGGAAGGAGGGGTGCGATCGGGTGATCGGAAGGAGGGACTTGCGATTTATCGCATCGGAGGATGGTGCGATCAGCAGATCAGAGGATGGTGCGATTGGCGGGTCAGAACATACACTTTGAGATTTGTGATTGATCACATTGGAGGATGGTGCGATCAGTGGATCAGAGCACAAACTTTGCGATTTGCGATTGAAGAGTGGCGGGGTTTATAATATATAACTTAAAATTTGTTATAAAGTTTAGGGGTAATGGTGGGGAAGTGGTTTGGTACATAAATCGCATTCGTATTTAAATATTTATGATGTGATTTTATAATCGGAAAGGGGAAAAGGGAATTTTTTAAAGGAAATATTAAAACTTTAAACATAAAGTTAAAGGGGAACATGGGAAATAGGGGAGGTTTAGGAAGTTTTACTTCACTTAAGCATAAATTTCAATCTAGAAGTCAGTTTTGAGAGTGTAGTATACCGTTGGAAAGCTCTTTTCGGGCTCTTTCTGATGGATCTACTTGGAAGATGATTTGGCATTGAACATGCTACAGAAAACTCTCTGAAGTCAGGGAAATCACTTTGTGGAGATAACATCTTCTTAATTGTGACTTATCACACATGATGATATAGAATTACATAATGAATGATAATAAAGGAAAAATATCACATTTTCACCTCAAAACATGGTTTTGAGGTGAAAATTACATCAAGCTGAATAAAATATCTTTTTGATCTTCCAAGTGCGTGACTTTGAATTTATTGACTTCCTCATGACCTTGCTGATATTATTGACATTTGACTCATTAATTTGACCATGGTGAGACCCTAGAAACTAATGAGACCCATCCTATGACCTACTGATATGATTTTGAGAATGAAAGTGACTAATGAGTAAAGACCATAGAAAGGAAAATCAATAAGTACCTCATGAGGGACAACTGATAAAAATTACTACCATCAATGAATCCATGACCTAGCAGAATGGTGAAATTTATTCGGTATGAGACACCTAATATGCAAATGCAAAAGATCAATTTTTATCACTGATGGTAGTATGACTAGACTAACACTAACAGGTTCTACAATACTTCCAAAAAATCTCACATATGTGAACTTTTCCTCCCCAAACCAATCTCCAATAGAGGACAAATCAACTCTAGATTTGTCAGAAAGTCTAGGAGGGAATCAACCAAAAATGATTTGGTAAATCGGAATAAGAAAACCATGGTAGACTCTATAAACATGACTTCTAAAATGCCCCTTCCATAAGAACTTGTGATATATATGAATTGGAACAAGTTCTTTAGGAGTCCATTTCCATCCTAATAAGGGGAATTCCGGGTTGAAACAAAGGGCATCTAGGATATAAGCACAAAAATAAAAAGGAGTGGAATTTCCTGAATTTTTGTCTTTTCTATACTCAATAATTCTGTTGGCTATCTTATAAAATAGAATGATAGCCCAATCCATAATCTCATAATTAATAGCATAATGTATTAATGGAACCATTTGAATGGAAAACCTAGCTGAGTTATCATTTCCAAACAATCTACACATCATTGCTGCGGCATAACAATATGGAGGAAAAAGAGACTCCACAGAGTACATACTTGATGCCTCATGTTTGTGTTTTTTAGGAGCCCTTCTCCATTCTCTAATTGGTTCTGACTGATTTTCATTATTCGCAGCAAATTATTTTATAAAATCTTTGTTATAAATCTTCTGTGGGTCTGGAAGGTGGTACATCGCTTTTATATCTTCTGGTCTGAACGACCCAAAGATTGTTCCAGATGCAGAAACAAAAGTTCTATCTTTGATGGCCACATTATCAATCACCCATATAATAACATCATAATATGGGAAAATGTTTGCCCGAGCTACAACTCGATGCAGAAATGAGTTTGATAATGCAGCAAGAGGATTTTCAGAATCAAAATCTGAGTCGGCTTCGTCAGGAACTGTGGCCTTAGCTTCAAAAACTATAGGGTTTTCCTTTTCTTGTAAGTTCTATACATTTTCCCACATCATTTTACCAATTCCCTGGCATGAGGTATCTATAATGAGCTTAAGCTTTGCTGGTTTCTCTTTAGGCGGTATAGTGATCACAGGAGCTTTTGCAGTAATGGCGGCTTTTGATTTCCTGAATATATTCGACATTTCAGTATTGGGTAGTGTTTCTCTTGTTCTGCGAATGGAAAAATTGGATGTTCTATTATTCTGCAATAGGGAAAATCTTTCAGCCAAGGTGAAGACTTAATAATGAAAAAAACTATACAAAAGGATTATTCACTGATTTGTATTTATTATATCCGCGGTTAAAAACGTAAATATCCTCTAGGGAGTCACACTCATGCATTCAATAACAAAACAAATAATTTTTATTCGTTTGATTTGCGAGTTAATGTTAACATACAATCGGAGATTTGGCATATTTTGAAATAAGTGTAGGTATATTACCTTTTAAATATTTGAAACACGATGAATAATAATATATGGAAATTTAAGTTGTATTCACATCGCAATTCATTTTAAAAAGGAAAATGAAATACGACTTATGCCAAATTCTGATTACGAAGATCGCATCGGAGATTTTCAAATGAAATGAACTGTTTAAGAGCTTCTCCGATAATGAGATTGCGATGGGGTGGGGTCCGCGGTGTCGGAGTATTTAAACCAAATGAATACAATGTTTTAATTCTTCCGAAATGTGATTGCGATGAATCGCATCGCATCAGGAGTATATAAAATAAACATACATTTTAAAGTTTATCGAAATGCGATTTCGATTGAGCGAGATCGCATCGGAATTTTACAAAGCGAAAACAAACTTTAAAGAATTCTCTGATTTTCCGATTTGCGATTACTGTTCATATCAAACATTGTTAAATATAAAGACTTCATATAATATTTTTGATATGATTTAAGGCTTTGTTTCTCATTGGATCGGAAAGTTATTGAAATTTTGTACACTTTGTAAAATAAAAATAGCAATGTATCCTTTTATCAATGAATCTTTTATTTCTAATAAAAATTATTGGGATTTTTATAAATATTTTATTTCTATCTAGTAAGAAAGATAAAAAGGGGACCTATTTTTAAATGGGATTTATTCTAAAATTTGAAAATGGGGAGGGTTGTTGTATAGTACAACACAGTTGTAGGACTACGATAGAAGGCTCCCAGCATGATGGGAGTCTTGGAAGTATAATCTCCGCCCAATCTACCTCAAACTATTCCAAACTAGCCGCCACCTTTTCTAAGACGTTCAAAGCCATACTTCATGCGAACTCTTTATCTATCACCTTTTGACACTTTGCAGCTTTCTTGAACCTACACCTAATGCCCTGCTTGACCACCTGTTCCAGACTTAGCTATTTTAGAAAGGAAATATACCTCTTTGCGCTTTGGACTCTGTTGGAGGCATCAATACCTCCTTCATGAAGCGTTCTTCTAAAAAGGTGCACAACGTTCCTCATTTCCTCAATGATATTCAAGAAATCCCAGTGCTTCTTCACCTCTGTGATAATCCCCATCCAAATCAAATGCCTAGCATCTAGGATGGTGATATTTCCCTTAATTTTATTAGTGAGCTCTTTGGTAGCTTTTTCTAGTTGTGCTTTTTCCTATTTCCCCTCCTCTATCTCTTTCTGCATAGTGGTAACAATTTTGGAGTTCTCAGCGAGGAGGGATTCAAGCTCACTGATCCTCTAGCGTGCTGTTGAGACCTGTTTTCCCTCTGCTTCAAGTGTTTCCAGTGCAGTAGTCAGCTACTCAGAGAGTGAACTAGTCCCTTCTGGAGCTGGTGGAGCACACACATCAGTATCCCAGTTTATCTGCAATTCATTCATCCTTCCCTGTAGAGCAGCCATCTCCTCTGAAATCTTATTCTTCTCCTCCCTTTCCTTCATAAGAGAATCAACTAGGGTTGCCTTATCTTTCTTGGCCTGGACTAACTCAGCAGTTTGCACATGATGAGAGGCAGGTATATTTACTTTGTGTTTCAGGGCTACAACCTACTTTTGCAATTCAGCCATGAGATGAATTTGGGGGTCCGCTTTGCCTTTTTCTTTCCCATTTATTACCTGCTGGAGACTGTGTAGGTCGTTTGTGAGTGCACGGGAGTTAATTTTTTCTCTTTTGAAATTTTCTAGCACTTGGTTATGTTTACTTTTCAATTTTCTCAGAGTAAGGGAGAGCCGTATTACCTCATCTTTTAGCATATAGCCAAAACACTGGAACAAATTGCATTTGTCAATTGGCGAAAATTGCGACATGTCTATTTCTATCTCCAACGCTCTGTAGCTGGTGGTACCAGCCTTTGGGTTCAAGATAGCTTCACTCATAGCCATTTCCAGTTGCTCTGTATCCAAGTCTATCGCAGATGAAAACCTGGTATTGTACTTATCGACATATCCCTCTAGCTCGAACCACTATTTTTCTCTGATTTCCCTACTCCTTATGCTTCTCTCGATCGCTTCTACCTGAGATGTCTTGTGAGACATCTGAGAAGTTTGAAGAGGTTGTGCTATCATGTATCACCACGATACCTACTTTTCTCCTGTCTAATTTCCCGTAAAGTGTTTCATTTTGGAGCAGCTTTTCGTCTCCCATGCCTTCTGCTCAGCTAGTCTCAGTTCTCTTTCTTTTGAAAGGGGGAGAACCTTCTCCTGATTCACCAACCTCTTCCACCTGTTTCTGATCTACTTCTCTGGTTGAGTTAGTATCTACCATTTCCCCCGTCACAGATGAATCAGTCTCCATCTACGAAAGAAAAGACCAGGTTTCAAGATTAGCTTGCCATTCGATGAAGGGCCTTGTTTCATGGTTGTAAGGGGTTGGTTTAATCTTCTTCCTTCTGTTAGAAATGAGGCCTTTCTGGTCATAGGGCCAAGATTTCCCTTGCCTCAAATCCATGCCTTGAAGCAGATTTTCCACCATGGGAAGGGTGTGTCTTGAATTAACAACAAAAGGGCCAATGGTTGTGGGAAGCTTGAGAATAAACCCCTTTTTGGCAGGGAGGAAGTGAAGTTGGTCAGCCTTTAGGGTCTTTCAGAGGTATTCTAAAGAATAAATCCTCCGGGCGGGAAAAACTAGCAGTTGGTAGGGAGAAACTTCAGCCCCATAAACCCTGATTTCAATATAATGATAAAAAAATATACCAATCTCCAGTGCTCTCGGCTTCACTGTACTACAACAATTTCCTCACTTCAGGAAAAATCCTAGGCGGAGGAGAATCATGGATGATATTATAAGCTATGGGCATGAAATAATTCAGGAAACTTGAGTAACCCACCCCATTTTCCAACTGATGCATTGCGGGACTCCAGTCAAAAACTGGTCTTGGCTGAGAGTTTTCCCTATAAACCTTATCTAAACCCAAACCCTCAAATTTATTAGCATTCTAGAAGAGGAAAAGATAAAAAACCATTGAACATAAATGAAAACGACCCGTGTCTGAGAGCTCCTGGAACTGATTTTGAATGACAGAGGCCAGAAAACCAGGGATATCTAAAATGACGCTGGGTTGAGACATTAACCACAGAAAGGCTATGCATTCTTTTGAGACTTGACCAAACCCTTCCACACCTAGGAGACCTACAATAAGAGAGATGGTAGGATGAAGGTCTTCTTTGAATAAACTTAGGGGCACTGAATCTACAGTGGGGAGAGTTGTGAAATTGGAGTTGGTAATAGCAATGATGAAATCGCTCTATTGCCTCCATGGAAGTTTTGAAAACTAATGAGGCAGTGTTATTTCATTAAAACTGGCATAGTTCAAATTGGGAGGATAAAAAAGGGCTTTTCTGATGATTTCGGGGGAGATGGTGAATATTTTGTTCCCTTGAGATGATAGGAACATGCCCCAACATTCATCGTAAGCATCCCAGAGCCAACAAATGAATTCAACCATTGGGTAGACAGGGGGAGTAATTTGATGATACATACCAGACAAAACTACTTGAAACCTATCTCTATTTTCCACATGCTTCCTGAACAAATCAGGGTTGACTCTACTAATGAAGAATGGGTATTGCGGGTCTTGGATGTCAGATTGCAAATCTGTAAAAGGTTCGGGTCCAGGGATAGCCCTAGACTCACGGGCTTGGGGAGTTTCAAGCTCTGATTTCTTGGCTATGAATTTACCCATGACCATCATAAAAATTTAAAAACAAAAGGAAACCAGATGGAATGAAAGGTATGGAATACCTGCGAAGTAGGAAAAATTCTTGGGAAAGCGACATAGGGGTACTAACAATGACTGGGCAGACCTAGTACTAGGTGCTCGCTTTCTCTTATACAGTAATCCTAAAATGAGATTATTTTACCACAGTAAAACACAGAACACAGTTATACAGGTCCAAGGTATCTTGGAAAACAATGGCGAGGGAAACGAGTAGGGTTGACGTCATAAGGACGCTGACTGTGAGACACACAGCATAAAGGGATTGGGTATTAGACTTTAATTAGGTGAATACTGCGTGTCAGGTTAAATGCCGATACTAGCCTTGGTACCGGGTGTCCTAGGACTTACCTTACCTTTAGATCGTGGTGACGGTTGTACCTTAGAACCCAGCCCATGAAGGACGCGAGAAAATATCTGTAACATCTTCTATACCCACAGCCATTTTCTCCATAGAGCGCTCAACTCTTGGCGTTAGTCTTGACATGTCATCCAAATTCTGGGAGGGGAGGCTTCCTCCTTCCCCCTACAATTTGTGACCCCCCGGAATGCTTCATGTGTTTCTTTGTTATGTGCGAGTGCCGAATATGAGCGGGTCCCACCTTATATCCATTTTCTTTGCGCCTTTTAAACTTTTGCTATTTCGGTTAAGGCATTCGACATACTCCCGCTTTATTATAAAGTGTGCTTGCCCTCTTTTCATATATGACTCATTTTAATTTTATTTCTCCTTCACAATCTTTAAAACCTCAGCCATTTAAATGTTGTCGAGTAATATGCCCTTATGATATTTCTCAAGATATTAAAGGGTGAATCATATAATCAACAGGGCGGACTCCTTGACTAAAATATTTTCACTGAGGCCATGGGTATATGCTATGACTGTGATCGTTTCTACATATTTTAGAATGATCGCCTTTCCACATAAAGGTGTTATCATAGTCAACAATAAGTTATCCTTCTTTGCATCCAGTTCCTAGGTAACTGGAAGTGTTTTGTTATTTCATGCACCTCAACTCGCACTTCAAAACATTGGTGTAGGGCTCTTAAAGGATTCCACTCTCATGGGAACCTTTTCATTACCACCGCCTATGATGTCAGTAGAAATTGCAAGTATAGAGACCCACTACATGATCTTTTCCACTCAATCTGACTTAAGGAAGAGTATAGGTGATTATGAAGTTGTTATGTTGAATGAGTTTCTGCCGCCCAGCTCCATTGAGCTGGCATAGCAATCAATCTATCGGGCTTGGGCGACAAATCCGAAATCATCGTCGCCGGTCGTTTGGGTTGATCGTTCATTAAATTTTGGTACTCCATCTGACCCTTTTTTCTATAACTGTGTGTGAGAAGAGAATATTCTACCAGAAGCTATGATGTCAAAAGGGGAACCATGGGAAGATCATCATCATCGTTCCCATATCCCTGATTATGAAGAAGATAATCTTAGCGAACTATATCAAACATCGATCAAAAATTTATTTTCGGAATCTTTTCCTATTAATGCAATCGATTCCGAGCGAAATATATCAAATATTGAAGAAACCATTTCTATTGATATTTCGACCAAACCTAGCATTGAAGAAAACATTCATGTTGGCATGTCTTGTTCTCCATCATAACTCGAAACATATCGCTCTCTCTTTCGTGAATTTCGTGATGTATTTTCTTAGTCTTACGAGTAAATTCTAGGATGTTTTGGAAATAACTCCCTAGAGGTTTGTTGGGTCAAAACCTCCACAGATCAGGGCATGCTATTCAAGAAGGACTCACGCAACCACACTTGTACGCTAAAAACTAGATAACATCGATAGTAGAACTCACCCGTAATCCTACGTTTGATGTAGATCCCGCAGGGTCCAAACCCCCAGCAACCCTTCTTCCTCTTTAACCTGGAAATCAAGAAAGAACATGCATGGAAACCTAGTTGTACAAGATATACTTCTCCTAAATGTCAGTGTAATCCATGTGAAACATCATATAAAAAATAATAAATGCTTAAATAACGATCTTTTCACATATGCAAGCAGATATTAACACGTGAATTCGGGAACAAGATGGTTCTTATTCATTGCGAACAGCATGTACAACAATAAAAAGTGGAGAGATCACCTGAATCCTTCCACGATCTTCGAACAGACCGTCGTCCGGATCTGTCCCGCCCTTGCCTCGCTAGGATACTTTCAAGACTTGTGCACACGAGATGACATATAAACTGATGAACATCTCCAGGAAACAAGGGTTTCCTGTAAAAATATGGGAAAGTGCAGGAGGCACGGGAAATCAGACTTGAATTGGGGCTCCAACAGAGTATAATGTCTATAAATTTCTCTCTCCCTTAGGCCATGCACATGAGGGGCTTTTATACTCCCTCAAAGTAGTTTCAATCAGTTGGAAACAGTTGGCCACGTGCTGAGGTGGTTGAACTACTGGAGTAACCATCAACCCAACCCGAAAATAGGGAATTTTTATATATTTTTTAATGATTTTAATGACATACGCAGAAAAGTGTGTATGGACTCGCGTATACACGCGGAAAAGTCTGGGCATACCCGCGTATGGGATTTTTAACACTATTTTTTATGAATTTTGTTCAAGTCTATGGGAATGGGTGCCCAAGGCCAAAGAGACAATCATGAATCACATGAGGGTGAAAAATGATGCTATAATAGATGCCCCCTAATATATGAGGTCAGAAGGGGTACATGATGGCCGAAATGTATTATGCACATAGAAAGAACTTCGCAAGGACAAGAGAGGACTTCACCAGATTTTAGCCTGCCAAAAACCAATGAAAGAAAACAGAGAGTCAACTCATGCTGAGGTGGGCATACCCCTGCTCAGTGAAAAATATATCATATAGAAAGTACATGATGAATCCATTGTATACAATTATAGTTGAACTGAAAGTACATAATGAATCATCTGAGTAGGGCCCGGAAGTACAAGTCGGAATCAATGTCCAAGTATCACATATAGAAAGCTGATCAATGATGCTGAAACTCGATGTCTGATCATAAAAGTAACTGAATCTCCAAGTACCAAATCATAAGGGGTGGAACACATGGTACAATCACGCAACTCGGGAGCCAACATATAGGATGCTGCTGTACTGACACTGCAACATATAAGGGTGGGCGGCATCACTGGCAGAAACTGAATGGACTGTCAAAAGTGAACTAAAAAATGCTGATGAAACCCGAGGTCTTCACCGATCTCGATGGCACAATTCCACAAAATGGGAATAAATGAGCTGAATTCGACCATGTGAGAAATTGTTGGATTATCGGTCAATAATGTAAACCGTTAACCAACGCGAGACAACCCACCAATAATGAAAATGAGTGTCAAGGTGCCCCAGTACAATCTAACAAGTGTGAATGAATGAGTTGAAGTCAAACACTTGGAAGAATCTACCAATCAGGAGGCAATGATGAATCCCCACTGTCGATAGCGAAGAGTCTGCCACTGATGACTGCAAACCCTAAGGTACTGACAAAAAGACTCTAGACCTTATTCCCAGAGCAATGAGTCGGAGTCGATGGGAAAAGATCTTCTGGAAGGAAGGCATTAAGGCATCCCACATCAGTCCAGCGCGAGTGTAACCCGCAGGCCAAGATTTGGAAGGAATCGGACGAAGTAGAGTGACAGAACCAAACCGAAGTATGTTTCCGACATGCACAAGATGAAGCTAGCGCACGGAAGAAACCCTCTGAACCAACCAATAATGAAAGCTGACACAGAGGCGAGATATCCACCGATAGGGTCAAATGGAAATCAAGGTACTGCATGAATCCCAAGTGTGATAATGTATGCTGACGTCGAACACAAGGAAAACCACTGAGTCAAAGACCCATAATGATGATCAAATGCTGAGCACAAGGACACCTATCAATGATGGAAATAGGGCCAGGGTACGGCTCTAGGTTTTCTCTCAGAGAAATGTGTCATAATCGATAAGAGACAAACCCACCGGCAAGAAGTCAATGGAGACCTTCTCAAACCAGCACGAGAAAAATACCAAAACATTTGATGTGATAGAACAAGATACTAACCAGACCGGGTAGGCCGACTAAATAATGAGTCAAGAGACACCGCAGAATGGTCGACTCTGGTTAGACTCCCCTTGAACAAAAACATGACTCGTGATGACCATGGCAGTAAAAAGTGACACTGTATAAGTCTGTTATGCAGGAGGCAAAAAAAACTCTCCATATGATTGGAAGAGATAACCAACCAGGGGAGAACTGACCAGTGAAACAAGGCAAAATCTGAACCTAGGTCAAAACTAAAACCATCCAAAATGAAGGAAATATATAAGTGTATGTGCTTTGTTCAAGGGTGACAAACTGACACTGTATTGCCATTAAATTACGAAGTTACATCCCATTCCCGCTCTTTTTGTTATATTTAATTTTTTTGTCTTTTTCATATATAATAAGCCTGAAAAATAATAAAATAATGCTATGGTACAATGGATGGAAGGAGTATCAAGAAATATATTCACTATTTCCTGGGATAGGAACGATCCTATGCTCAATGCAAGGTGGTGAAAACTGGTCAGCGATACTCAAAGGAATGTTCCATCCATGGGTAAAAGGGTGTCAAGTCGTGATAGCTAAGTGCATGCAATGGTTAACTTGTACAGACAGTCATGGTCAAAATTTGGCTTAAAAATCGAGTCCAAAATGAAGCCGGCTAAAGGCCAGGATAAACAAGTAGCCAATATGTAATGGAATAATACAACTTAACAACACCAAGGAGCCTCTAGGGTAATAGCCAGAAAAAATGATAGTGAAGAAGAAGAAGAATGAAGCTTCAACACATAAGTCATGATGGGACTAAAGAGGACTCTCGAGCCTACATAAAACGCAGCATGGGCAACAAGTGATAGCGAGGAACTAACTAGGAAGCCCATGTAAAGGAAGGCTCTACCACCAAGTCATGATTTAAAAATCGGCGAGTGAAATGGGTTAAATACTCATGACTTGGTGGGATCGATCCTATGGCAAGTGATCAAAATGGAGGCTAGTATGCAAAATGCAACGGAAAGTGGATTTCCTAACCTATATGCCAGTGAAGATCATAGACCTGCCATGATGGGTCAGCAGTCATGGATCAAAAACCGGAAAAAATCTCGACTTCATAAAAATGTACCTGAAAATATACCAATCTGGGCACTTCCAAGCATCCGGATTATGCAGCTTAAGATAGATTGAAAAAATAAGCATAATGAATTTTTGCAAAAAATTTCAATTTTTGGGCATAAATACAGAAGTTGCCTCACATTTGGTTGATTGTTGCTTGCTGAATTGGGAAAAAGAGCTGTGGAGAAAAAAGCCTCTTTCGTCAAAACAGGAGAAATCGACCGTCAAACTTCGCTGAATTTGTCAAGTAAGCTCTTAATCCATCCTTGTTATCAAATTTGTCCATAAATAAAGTAGAAATTTGGAAATTTCACCGTAGAATTATTTGTTTAAAATTACGATTCTACGCATACGCGGGTTTATATTGACCAAGGCCCGTATGCACGCTTGTTGAAAAGCTGATAAGTAGCGTATGCCTGGGTAAATTTTGAAATTTTTGATTTCTTGATTTTTTAGTCTTGTCTGTCTGTGGGGACCTGTTCCTGCAGTATATTTATAGTCTCTGGATTGTGTTGGTAGTGGTTATTGGTCTTTTTCTCTCTTGTTTGGTTGAAGACTGGCTTATTAGGCAAATATTTTTTTTTAGTGCTTGCATTTCTAGTTCGAGTACCAAGATCTCTTTCTGGAGATTCTTGGCTATTCTGCTTTATCAGGACAGAGAGCTTCCGCTCATATACTCTTTCCTCACTTTATGTTTTTCTTTGCACTTGGATTTTTGCCTGCTTTTGGTTGATTTTATTGATTTCATGTGACTAGGTCTTGTTGCAATTTTTTGAAGAGTCATTCTTGGTTCTTTGAAGTTTTGTTTGCTGCGAGATTATGATATTGTTCTGGGCTGAGTTCCTGAGTTTCCTGTCTTCCTCTTGCTCGTATAAATCTTGCCACTAGGGGGCACTATAAGATTTAGAGCATTTTTGTTGAAGCTTTGTTTGAAATTCAGAGATTGTTTGGCTTGAGAATTGGATAGTTTTTCTTGGTCTCTTTGAAATCTTCTTTTATAAAATTCAAAAAGCTCAAAAACATTTTTTTTTTCCATTGCTTTTGTTTTGCATTTTTGTTTTGGTTTATTTCCATCTTTTGAAACTTTGTTGAGATTTCTTGCCTTCGATTTCTGACTTGATTTGGGAAGGGAATTTTTATTGGTTTCTTCCTCTTATTTCGAGCATATTTTGGTGTCTTTATACTGAAAGTTTCTAATTTTGGGAACTAGCTTTGTGGACAGCTGGAAAAGTGATAGAACTGAAGGATTCTTAGGAAATTTCTCTTTGCTTGGTTAGATTTTTCATCTTATAATTGGCATGCTCTTAGAAATTTGCATCAGGTGCACTTAATCATTTAGTCTTTTTCATAGTTTTTGTGAGAGTGAAGTTTGTTATTTGAAGAGAAAAAATTTAGTCTTGTAGAACCTGTGTAGAAATTTATTTTCATCGAAAGGCAATTACTGCATTTGCATGTAGTTTGGTTTTCATTAATTTATTTTCTGCGTCACAAAACACCACGAGTTTCATTTCCATATCCCCTTGACTTAATATAACAACCAATTAAAATAAGTGCATTAATTTAAAAACAACTAGAAAGTTTTTTATTAAGTGTCATACACCAACTATCTAGGTTGTAAGGCCTTGGATTAGGTGAGTGGAGAGTTAACTCTCTAAGGCCACTCAAACTAAAACATAGAAGTTTATTAATTGAGCGAAATCCAACTCCGTTAGGTGGACCGGGAAAGATCTCCTCTAGAGGGGAAGTGAAGGCCGAGAAGAGAGATACCCCCTCTCTGATTTGCTGGGTCTTGCCTCAAGACCATTTCACCCGGCTTCTGACATGGATTGGTGCCCATAGTTGCCATTCCTAGGTTCCACACAGGTGACTGCGGGGGGGAATACCCGTAGTACTTGAGGCAGACGTCATATCACTTCCAGCAGTACTTCTGGGGGGTGTCCTTGCAAAGCTTGGGTACTTGTGCCGGCAAAGGCTATTGTTAGGAGGTCGACGTTACTATTTATGTTACCTTGGCTAGTAGGCCTGGGCCGTAATTATCCTAGACTACTTTTGGGAGGTCCTATTTTTCGCTTTCTCGTATTTTGGTGTCCGGTCCCAATCACCCAGAGCGGAAATACCTGAAGGCTTCTTGCTTGGCTGTATTTTATGGATTTTTTTAGTGAGTGCTCTTTTCTCTTAGCTTGCTTAGCTTTATACTTTTTTGAGTCTAATTAAAATTTGTTAAAGTGGCTGATCAAGCGCCTCGTCGATCGAGGAGAATCCGAGGGTTATCTCCCAAGAGTGCAGAGCCTTCTTCAAGAAGGCGTAGGAGTAACATAACAGGTGAATATCACCCTATGGCATCTGACACAGTGGAGAGAGATCCTCCACAAGGGATTGAAGGTTTTGTAGTTGGTTTTGGTGTTGGTTCCGAGAGGAGCATTCCGCTCACCTCGAGAGTCTTATTTCCGGGAGAGTTAGGAATAGAAGTAGAGGAAGTATCTCAGTCTCCTCAGTCACTTCCATCTCCTCTTCCTCCTGATTATCCATTTGTTGTTGAGTACATCTAACCTGAGTCAGAGAGACCAGAAAGTCCTCCTTTTTATTCATACCTTTCGATGGCCATGACTGGGAACGCAGTTTAGGCTGTGAGTGTTGCAGGCATTCAGACTCCTGCTTCAATTGAAGGAGGGGGCACAATTTCTATATCTTCGATTGGCTCTAGTACTACTGTGTTTGGCTTTGGTTTCACCCAAGCACATGCTTCTCATTATGGTCCCTTTTGTTTTGGAATTTCCACTAGTGGGATTCCTTCTTTTTCCTTTTTCGCTGCTGCAACTGCGTCTGCACCCATGTCTTCCATGGCTAGTGGGTCAACTTCTTTTCAAGGGTTCCCCTTCGGAACTGGGAATATTCCTAGTTCAAATCCTTCTTTAGGGTATTTTTCTTTTACTTCTCAGACTCAGATTTTTAACCCTTGGTCTGGAGGTCATAGTTTGACTACCTTTACAGGTTGGAACCCTGTATTCATAGCAGTGGGGGCAGGGAATCAGTTTTACGCTGGTCAACAAGGGAATGTTTCTTTCCCTTCATCGAGTGCTTATCAAACTTTTTCCCCTCTTTCCAACGCTTGGAACCCCTATCAGGGGCTTTCCTCTTCATTCATTACTTCAGGGGGGGGGACCGGTTCGGTCTTTGGTAAATCTACATTGGGAGGGGGTCCTTCTCCAAATGTTGGGTCCTTTGGCCCAACATTTTCTATGAGTTCTTTTTGGCAACCTGGTGCCTCATCAAATACAGGGTACTCTTTTTAGAATGTAGGGAATTCATCCCATCAAGGATGGAATCCTCAGGCTCCGCCTCGTTTACCTTTTCTGGCAACGTTAAACTTGCCAGATCTGTCGAAATTGATGAATGATCTGATCCGATATAGTCCGGGGTGGCCTCCGGTTCCTACCAAACTACCTTTAGACATTCCAAATTTTGAAGGCAAGAATGGAGAGGACCCGGCTGACCATATCACCACCTTCCATTTATGGTGTTCTTCTAACTCCCTGATCGACGATTCGATTAGGTTGAGATTGTTTCAATGCACCTTAACTGGAAACGCTACCAAGTGGTATATTGAGTTAACTGGGGGAAATTTTGCTACATTTTGAGACCTGGCTACGACATTTCTAAATCATTTCCAGTTGCCTGTCCGTTATGATGCCGGGACTGAACTCCTAGCTAATTTTAAGCAAGACAATGCAACCCACATTTCTGATGATATTCAGGAATGGCGGAGAAGGAAGAGGCTTATTAAAGCTCATATTCTAGGAGAATTTATTTTGGAATGCTTTCTGAAATCTATGCAGTCAGATATTTCTAAGGATGTATCCCTCTCAGGGGTATTTTCTGAGGAGCAGGCTATTTTCAGGGCCCAGCAGCTTGAATTGATATATTCTCAGTCTGGAGTCCTTCATAAATATTTGCCTAATGCTCCTCGCTCCAAATTGGAATTATCCAAGACTAAACCTAGTCCTCATGGTGATGGACTTATTGGGTCGATCAATAGTGGTGCAACTAACCTTCTTAGTCAATTGCAGCAGTTGTCTATACAATCTGCTTCTTCTGGTAAGGATGTGCCTACTGAGTCATCGCCTTCTCAATCTTTGTCGGTAAATTCCGTTCCAACTTCTAACCCTAAAGAAAATCAACAATCTGAAGGGAAGAAGAAGGGACATAATAAGAAAAAGGGCAAGAATGGGAAGGGTAATGAAAATAAATCCAGCGAGCATGTTGGTGAGGGTCCAAAGAATAAAAGGAAAGTGAATTTTCCATGCAAGTTATGTGCTGGAGACCATCTTACTCACCTTTGCCCTAAAATTCAGGATGCGCATCTCTTGTTAGCTCAACAGGGTTCTTCTAGTTCCCTGGCTGTGTTGACAAACCCTTTTCCCCAAGGGCAACAGCTAGTTGTTGGTGCAAATAAAAATACTAGGGCTTCCTCTGGGGGCACCCAGGAAGGGGAAACTCCATCAAACATATACATGATGAGTGCTCACGTGGATATCGCCACGAGATCCTGTGATTATGGCGAAGATGAGTCTTCGAAATCCAAGGGTGCTCCCGATGCTACTGAGCCACTTCACATCACGAAGCCTACTATTGAGCCTATACCTCAGATGCCCAAAGCATCTACTAAACGTACGATGATTAATCCAAATGCCAGGGCTGCCCAGAACTACTCTATTGTGGAAGATCTGGCGCAGAGTCCTTGTGCCATGTCGGCTCTTGAGGTGCTCCAGTCTTGTCCGGCTCAGTGCAGTGCTCTACTCATTGCTATTGGGGCTATCGATCCAAAGAACTCTCTTATGATTACATTCAATATGTCTAATTTTAAAAAGAGACTCCCCCATCATATGGCTTTTCATATTAAGTCATCATACCAAAAATTCAATATATTTCGGACGGTCGTTGAGGAGGGTGCTTCCACATGTGTGATGTCTCTCACATGTTGGAAGGGAATTGGATCTCCCGCAGCTGTTCCATCTGCTACTCTTCTGACTGCGTTTGATGGTCATTCTCACAAACCTCATGGTATTATCCCAGCTTTGCCCATCTGTGTTGGGGGAAAAACTGTAAATATAGAGGTTGAGATAGTTGATGCAAGCTTGGGCTACAACCTTCTGTTGGGGAGAAACTGGATTTATGAGATGGATTCCATTGCATCTTTATTATTTCAGATTATTTGTTTCCCTCAGGAAGGGAGGATTGTTACGGTGGATCAACTGGACTATTGTCCTGTAGACCCGAATGCATCTACTTAATCAACTATCCCTAAATTGGAAAATGCCAAGTCGCCTGTTGAGAATTTAGGTGTCGGAATGTATTCTTCTTTGATGGGTACTTTTGATATTCCACCTCCTACTATTCATATAAATGCAATTTCATTCTCCAGGGCTCCTCTTCAAAGAGAGTTCTTCAGAACTCATTATTTATGGTTGGTACTCGAACCAGAAATGCAAGCACTAAAAAACAAGATTTGCCTAATAAGCCAGTCTTCAACCAAACAAGAGAGAAAAATACCAATAACCACTACCAACACAATCTAGAGACTATAAAGATACTACAGGAACGAGTACCCACAGACAGACAAGACTAAAAAGTCAAGAAATAAAAAATTTCAAAATTTACCTAGGCATACGCTACTTATCAGCTTTTCAACAAGCGTGCATACGCGCCTGTGTCAAAGTAAACCCGTGTATACGTGACTTTATTTAACAAAAAATGCATGTATATGCAACTGTGTGAAGAAAAACTTGCGTATGAGAAAGAAAATAATGAAAAATAAAAATGATCAAGCCTAGATAAAGAGCCAGGTCTTCAGTCTGACTGAGAAAAAGTTAACTGGACTGGAAATATTGATTAAAACTGTTGGAAACCTTTAAAACAACTGAAACCACCGAATAGGGGAATCACAAGAATGTGATCCCCAGTGGAGTCGCCAGTTCTGTTTTGGGAAATAACTCCCTAGAGGTTTGTTGGGTCAAAACCTCCACAGATTAGGGCATGCTATTCAAGAAGGACTCACACAACCACACTTGTACGCTAAAAACTAGATAACATCGATAGTAGAACTCACCCGTAATCCTACGTTTGATGTAGATTCTGCGGGGTCCAAATACCTAGCAACCCTTCTTCCTCTTTAACCTGGAAATCAAGAAATAACATGCACGGAAATCTAGTTGTACAACATATAATTCTCCTAAATGTCACTGTAATCCATGCGAAACATCATATAAACAATAATAAATGCTTAAATAACGATATTTTCACATATGCAAGCAGATATTAACACATGAATTCAGGAACAAGATGGTTCTTCTTCATTACGAACAGCATGTACAGCAATAAAAAGTGGAGAGATCACCTGAATCCTTCCACGATCTTTGAATAGACCGTCGTCCGGATCCGTCCCGCCCTTGCCTCGCTAGGATACTTTCAATACTTGTGCACACAAGATGACATATAAACTGATGAACATCTCCAGGAAACAAGGGTTTCCTGTAAAAATATGGGAAAGTGCAGGAGGCACGGGAAATCAGACTTGAATTGGGGCTCCAATAGAGTATAATGTCTATAAATTTCTCTCTCCCTTAGGCCATGCATGTGAGGGGCTTTTATACTCCCTCAAAGTAGTTTCAATCTGTTGGAAACAGTTGGCCACGTGCTGGGGTGGTTGAACTACTGGAGTAACCATCAACCCAGCCCGAAAATAGGGAATTTGATATATTTTTTAATGATTTTAATGGCATACGCAGAAAAGTGTGTACGGACTAGCGTATACACACGGAAAAGTCTGGGCATACCCACGTATGGGAATTTTAACACTGTTTTTTATGAACTTTGTTCAAGTTTGTGGGAATGGGTGCCCAAGGCCAAAGAGACAATCATGAATCACATGAAGGTGAAAAATGATGCTATAACACAGGCATAGATACTAGTATATTTGAACACACTATTAATATGTACTGTGATTTCAAGCTGGTATGTCAATGCCTTCATCTTGTTCATCTAAAGAAGGATGCTGCCATTAAAATAGAATTTGAAAAAATTTTGCATGCTGATTTCATTTACCCTATTCCTCTCACTGAGTGGGTTTCCAACATCGCTCCTGTTATAGAAAAACAATTAACCATTAGAGTGTGCATCGATTATTAGGATTTCAATATTTCTTGTCTAAAATACAACTATCCTATGCCCTTTATTGACCACATTATTGACGATTGTGCTGGATGAGAAATATTTTCATTCATGGATGGATTTTCTGGTTACAATCAAATCAATATCCACCTAGAGGACCAATATAATACAACATTAATATGTACCTAGGGCACATTCTCTTATAGGAAACTCCCGTTTGGTTTAAAGAACGTTGGGGAAACTTTTCAGAGAGAAATGTATTATGATTTCAATGACATCAAGCACATTGTTCAACCCTATCTAGATGATTTACTAGCACATTCATGAAATTGGACTGATCACCCGATGCATTTGAGAGATATCATTTTACACTGTCGAAACTACAAAATACACCTTAATCCACATAAATATGTTTTTTGTGTTGATTATGGTTGATTTCTTGGATTCTTCGTCTCAAAAGAAGGAATTCGAATAGACGCATTAAGGTCCAAGCCATTCTTGATTTGATTGCACCATATAATTTGCTTAAGTTACAGAAACTTCAAGGAAAGGATAAATTCCTAAGGAGGTTCATACTCAACTACGCTGTAATGGATAAAGGATTTACTCAAATCTTGGAAAAGGGGATTCCCTTCCATTGGGACCAAAATTTTTTTTTTTTCTAAATAAAACTGATCTATTAACAAGGGCGTAAAATTACAATATGACTGAGGTCAAAAACATCTACCTTGGGGAGGGCAGATCTTACAGGAAGAAACAGATAAAGAGACCACCCATTGATAGGAGGACTGGCCTGGTAGAGAAGAAGAAGACCCACGCAGGGCTTCAACACCATAAACATACTAAATATGCAGAGTTTATACAACACGAACCAGGGGCGAGCCAAAAATCCACTTAACCGACTGAGCATAGACAAACCCCAATGAATGGGCCAAAAAAGAGAGGAAGGCATCACATTGGATAGACTATTCATCTGGAGGAACTTCCACGATGTGGCACCATCCAAACGCTTGCATATCCCTTGCCAGAGCATCTTCAGAAACTGAGGGCCTCTGTTTCGCAGGCTCTATCACCTCTTTAGGGACGCTGTGAGCAGGAACATTCGGGGGTTGAAATGGCGCGTTGTCAGCCCCCCTCTGAAGATTCAAACCATGAGCAGTGTTCTAAGCGAGGCCAGTTGGATGAGCATTGGAATCCCCCGGCTAGGCGTCCTCCTGAAAAATGATAGAGAAAAGAACATAAATTCTTGGACGGTTCAGGACGCTGTCAAAAGTGAAACGCGCGCTACCAGTGGTGGGCAGAGGCACTGAGGCTGAAGGAAAGAAGCGCCCTCTCCCACTGTGGGTACGTGGATAATGACCTGCACTCATGCCGCTGGATCGAGAAGGCTCATCTGACAAGTGGCTGGAAGACGCCCTGGGAGGGAGACCCCTAGTGCCGCCCCTGCAACTCCTCATTCGATGGCGCAACCGAGGCATGGAGGAAGAAAGCATGGGTGAGGTGGCAATCGACCTTGAAAAAGACTCCAAGAGAGCTTCCCAATCGACAATAGACCTAGCTACCAGGAAGCAAAGGGATGCATGGACATGATAATTGACAGCAGACACTGTGAGAACAGAGTGAAAGTGCAACGGAATAGATTGGATGAGCGAAACCTCACAGCAACGGGGGCAATGCGACAGAACTTTAGCAGAGAATGCCTCGTCCCCCTGCTCTTTAACTTCTCCATTGTTATTACGATAAAACTTTCTCATAATTGCCTCATTGATGAAATATGCAGACTCTAGCATGCTAAAGCATGCGAAGGCGAAAATCAGAGCAGAAACCATGTTGTGAACTCCCAACTTCCCATTAGCCGTGCCTTTGAGCTCTGTGATGAGTAAATGAAAAGATCTGGCAAGCGATGGCGCGATATGATTCTCGTCCTGGGTGGGCAGGTGTCAATCCACCTTGCCGAGCCCCTGTCCCATAACCATTATCTCCTTACTGAACACCCGCATGCAGGATCCATTGGGACCAAGTTGCACAAGCTTCTTTTCATGTTTTCAAGGATACTCTTGTCTGGGCATCATTAATGTATCACCCAAATTATTAGAGTGATTATTTCTTATGTATCATCATGGCTGATACAACCATTGTTATGGTATTGGTCCAGGTAGAAAATGGGATAGAACATCCAATCTATTATTTGAGCCGTAATCTCGATGATATGGAAGTGAAGTATTCGTACGTAGAAAAGCTTGCCTTGGCAACTGTTCAAGCTGTCTAAATATTTCTCCACTATATCCTATTCTAGAAGACCATAGTCATTTCAGATTACAACCCCATGAATTACATCTTATCATGACAATTGCTAGGGGGAAATTATTCAAAATGGATTGTCATTTTGTAGGTATTTGATTTTAAATTCATCAATCCAAGTCAAATAATTCTTTAGTTTTGGCTGAGCTTCTCTGTGAAATTCCATCTGATAGTATTGCTACTACGTAAGAACCATCTATTCCTAATGAGTCTTTGTTTCTGATCAAAATATCTGATCCTTGGTATGGGGATTTTATAATTTATCTCTAGACCTAGGCTTTTCGACCTGATACCTCTCACTCTGGCTAGCGACGTATTCAATACCAAGCCAAATATTATCTAATTATTGGTGATACACTTTATCGTCGTGGTGTCAATACAATTTTAAGAATGTGCCTCACTCATGACAAGGCCGAAAAGGTTTTAAATGATTGTCATGTTGGGGCTTCTGGTGGACACTTGTCTGGATATGCTACTACGCAAAAGATACTTCATGCCGGTTAGTTTTTTCCTACCATATTTCACGACTGCTTCCTCACGGTCAGAAGTTATCATGCATGCCAGATATTTCATCATAAAATCAGAAAATTTCCAACACCAATGCATCTTGTTGTCTCTTTGGGACTATTTTAGAAATGGGGCACTGACTTCATGACCTATAACCCTCATTCGTCTGGGGGGAATGGTTATATTATTGTCCTAGTAGACTACTTTACCAAGTGGGCTGAAGCAATCCCTACATTCAACAACATAGGACAAACAACTGCATTTCTTTCTTTAATCATGTCATTGAATGGTTTGGGGTCCCATAGTCTATATTCACAAATCATGGTAAGCATTTTTGTAATCACAAGATGATTGAGTTGACTGCCAAGTTAGGACTATATCATGATAGTTCTACTCCTTATTATCCACAATCAAATGGACAAGTTGAGGCTATTAACAAAATTCTTAAACGAATGCTTCAACTAATGATAGGAGTTCATAAAAAAAACTGGAATTTAATCCTGTACTCGACCTTGTGGGCGTACCGAACCTCGATAAGAAACGCAACTAGATCTACCCCCTTTCAATTGGTGTATGGTATGGAATATATCTTGCCAATCGAATGTGAAATACCATCGTTAAAACTTGCAATCGACTTGTTACCTGACACCTTTTTTGAATAAGCACATCTTTTCAACCTCATCCATCTTGATGAAATGCATCGTGAATCCCAATTGGCCAACGAAGCACATAAGAGACGTATAAAGGCACAATACGACAAGCATGTCGGACCTCGCATTTTCTCAGAGGGCGACTTGGTCCTTCTTTATGATCAAGAAGCTGATGTAATAGGTATAGAAAAATTTGAGCCATTATGGCATGGCCCCTATATTTTCAAAAGATTTCTTGCTAAGGGTGCCTACAAGTTGGTATATTATGATGGAATTCTGTTGTCGCAGCCCAGAAATGGGTTGTATATGAAATGTTAGTACGCTTAATCAAGAGCGTAGTGATTTTTTGTACTATATTGTATATATATGCTATTGATTTGCATTCACTAGCTTAGTATTTTTTTTAGAGTTTTCTTGATGTTAGTAATCTGCTTTAAATTTCATCACAAATGTCTGAATCTTTGGATCCATTTGTTGGGTATGCTGATGGAGCTAGTTGTAGTACACAGAATCTATCCTCTGTAGCATGGGCCATTTTCACTCCGAAGTGTAACTTAGTGAGTTTTCAAGGGATTTGTACCAATCCATCTACAAACAATATCGTTGAGTATAGCGCATTGACCGAACTTCTCCATAATTCCATTTCATTTGGTATTAATCACATCATCATAAGGTTAGACTCACAAATTGTGGTATTACAGCTTACTACTATTTATACTATTATGAATCCAACAGTGCATCGCATGTTCCTAAGAGTTCAAATTTTGGAGAGACATTTTGATTTCATTCAATATCAACAAATTTCCATAAACTTGAACACATTGACTGATTCTTTAGCGAATTATGTTATAAACAGACATTTGCAACACATGTAAATATACATTCACATAACTGAATAGGATTTTGCAATAAACATAGGAAAATAGTGAAATCAAATAGATAGATAGTTATAGGTTTTTACAAAAAATTGTGCCTAAGGCACATTGGTCTTATGAACTCAAAATGTATGCAATATATCAAAACTAAAATAGTGATGCTCATGGTAACATGCTATCGATCTAGCTATCCTATGCGGTAACTGCATCCAATGGTTAGAAACACCAATAGTGTGGTGCTACAGTCGCATGGGTAACTCTTTGATTCGGAAATCTGGAATCTCGAAGGTCAACCCCTATATGTGTTTCCGAAGCTCAGCAAGAGTCTCATCCATGTATAAATCCTGAAGGACTGCTCTCTCGACAACCCTCTCTGCTGGCTCATCCACTCCATGCTCTGGTTCCTCCACTGGTTCAACTCAACCCACATATTCATTAAATTAAACCTTTAGTTTAGTCTTTGGAAAACATCAAAATACAAAAACATGCATAAACCTTAGAAAAATAAAAAAACATGGTCAAAAAATTATTTTCAATTGCACCCCAATGAGTGCCTTCTGGTAAGGATAAGTTTGGATCTCCTTAGAAATTGACACCTGCATATGCATACTCAACAATGGAGATAATCTGTCTCCTGAACCAGGAGAGAACACGATGGAATATTGGCCTACATTTCTATCCATTAGTTCTACCCATCTCTACATCCTCGAATCTCTAGAGTTAGACACACTCAGTGTCACATGCTAAGGTTGCATTAGTGGAATCCACTCTAAGGAAAAATAAATTAGGGTCAAACCATAGTTTAAGTTTTTCTTCCTTCCTCCCTTTTCCTGGCTCAGTTGTTCTTTCATTTGAGAGAGTACAACTTTAGCCCAGTTGAAAACTGTTGGTTCCATGCACTTTAGCACATACTGCATATAAGATCTGTTCTCTACGTGTAGTGTAGTGGTACTAGCAAGCTTTGTGATCCTGAATAAGATGATTCTCAATGTAAAATCAAGAATATCATGGATTTTTATTTTCCCATCATTGATAGGCTCTGCCCCTAGATAGAAATACTGCAAAATATAGTCTCTTACCATCTCTCCTTCGAGAACAGACACTGAGAGAGAAATGGGTAGGCCTCTCCTCGACAAGCCTGCCAGAAAATAGATGTACTCCACTATAATTGGAACCACCTTGTTACTAATGGCAAATGCCTCAATTGCTGAATCCCATGCATGAACTAGGAACTCCAAAAGTTCCATTTGTTGCCTCATACCTAATAAGAGGAAGTACTTTAATAACCCACAATCTCTAAGGGCTCTTATAGTATCCGTATCATTAAGGGAAATCATGTTATGTTCTTCATTATGTATTTTTATCCAAGTAATTGTCATTCTAGTCCGATGAATCCCTGAAACATAATCATAAGACTCATTAGGACCCTTTTCGTGCAAACAATTAGGCAAAATTTGGGTACAATGCAAGAATAAAAAATGTGAATTGAGCCCATCTTAGTCTTGGTCAATAGACATTGTGTTTCATATGTACCTAAGCTTCATTTTGAGTGCATTCCAATGAATTTTTTGATGCCCAAGGGTGATTTTCCCTCTTTTGAAAAATAATTTACCCTAAGGGGC
Organism: Pinus albicaulis; assembly: GCA_034641835.2. Lineage (NCBI taxonomy): Eukaryota > Viridiplantae > Streptophyta > Pinopsida > Pinales > Pinaceae > Pinus > Pinus albicaulis. The sequence continues at coordinate 660,667,312 of CM076583.1, read as the reverse complement.
CTAAATCCCTAAAAACTTGAAATGAAACGAAATGTAATGAATACTGAAAGAAAGAGGTGGTTTATGGCACTAACCTAGATCAAACAGTGATGAAAACCGTCCACAAAATCGATCGCAATTAGCAGTTGAAGTTCGGGGTCAAAAACAGGTTCAGAGCTCCAAAATGAAAATGGTAACTTTCAAATGGTAAAAATGAATAGTAATTTTTTTTTAATTAGTCATTTGATTATTTGGAAATCATATTTATTGTTTTGACTATGGTTTTATTAAATTTTTATCATGAAACATGTATTTTTAAACCATTTGATGTTGTCCTAAACAGGTTTTCAACTGATGAGGAGATTAGTCACGCACATCTATTTCAATAATGATTTGACCAAAAAGCATACTTTTATCCTTATTTTTCAAGTTTTGATAAAAATGAAAAAGGACTTGAAGCGCACTTTTATCTCTTTTTCGAGCTTCTATAACAGTGAAAAAGGAACCCTTGGAGTATTATTTTACCTCTTTTCAGACTTCGATAATGTGAAAATATTGCCAAGAACTTGTTTTTTTTAGCTCATAAAAGTAAATGAATTTATATCTACTGATTATAAGTTTAACCCTTTTCTGGACTGAGATAGATTATTTACGAAAAATAAATGCCCTAGTTGAACATGGGTAGGAGGTTCTCTTAGATATTATTTTACACTTTTTCGGATCTGAGTGACAACTTTACGAAAAATTACTTATGGAGTTTTATTTTGTCCTCTTTTTCAAAATCTCTAAATATAAAAAATGACTGGGATGCCACTATTGTTAGGCTCGTTAAAACATAAAATAACGACGAGTTTTTCAATCATGGAAAGAATCGAGTTTCATTCATCGCTATACTTTTTAAATTATTAAATAGCGATACATTATTCACTCGCAGGGTTGAATTATAGATCAATAATATGTTACCCTCCTTAATATTTCTAAAAAATAAAGAGGTACTGGTCGACAAATGACCAGGGAAAATTTGGGAAATTAAATAGAAATTTTATGGTAGCAAGTTGATTTTAAACATGACACTTCACTCCATCATCTTGATTGTTTGGGTTGGGTAATCCTCTTAAGAGTTCACTCATACCTATGGTTCATCATACCTTCACTTCGGTTTTGGGTCAATTCTGCCAAATCATCTAAGTGTCGCCAATATGTTCAAGAAAATTCATCGAGTGAATACTCATCCTTCTGCAATATTCATAAACCTTCATTCTCATGACAATCATCCTTGAACATTGCTATATCAAGTCACATTTTGTCTCTGAAATCAGTAACTCCTATTTCATGATAAAGTGACTTCCTGTCGACATCAAATCATCATTCAGGAAGTTTACATAGAAACATCATCTTTCAGTACCATGAGGTTTGTTACATCATCGAAAAGATCCTCGTTTCAAGACCTTTGACCGAAAGATTTTGTTTGGCGTTCGACATGAAATCATCTATTCACACCTTACGAAATGTACTATAGTACCTTGAGGTCCATTAAAATCAGTGGTGGTTCTCTCGTGTTTGTTAATAGCTCACATCATTGGTTGGTAATCAAATGATGTCTTACCATGTTCGACTACAAATTATATATTTGCATGGCTAGACTTGTACCCAAATGATCGAGTGAACGAGATAAGAAAACCTCGGATCTAGTTTCATCCATCTGGGCTGTGATTTCAGGATTGTTGTACACATCATCTGTACGATGACTTTACATACTGATCGTCATTCAAACATGGGCCTATATCTATAGGCATGTTTGTATTGGGCAACATTCTAATGTAGACGACTTTCTACACTATGTACATGTTATTAGATAGTTTATGTGCTGAGCATGGGAATGCCTCCATCAAAAATTCATGATCAATATGAAAATATCATGATGTAATGTATTGTAATATTGATGCAGGTCGCCACTCCGCTTTAGTTCCAACCCATCACATCATAAAGCGTCTCATTCAAAAAATATTGGTATTATTCTGACTTCATGATTTAGGGGGCAGTTGTGATAGGTTAATTTGGGAATAATTACCCATGACCTGGTCAAACTAAAAATCATCCCCAGGACCAACGAAATATGGTCTATCATCCCCTATCATTTCATTTTCTACATGCCCTAAGACAAGAACAAACCATTCATGACTTCTATTGCAAGCTTTCCAAGGTTTGAAGTGTATGTTATATCACTTATGAGATCACCAACATTGCCTCTCAAGGGATTAACTGTGTTTCATATGCAACTCCCTCCATTCAAGGGTGCAATGCGATGCACTTCCTAACATTCAGGAGTGTGTTGGTTAAATGAGAGCGAAAGTCTCATTGTTCCAGAATATCCACATGGCCAGTGCCTTCTAGAAGAGTCCATATGTGTCAAACTTTGAATCCAAGTGTCCATATAACAACTCTGAGCTTCGGAACATGTCTGGGCTATTATTATAAGGTCATTGATTGAGAAACTATCTTCATTTGCCTTGTAAATTGAGCATAGACTCTAGTGCTAGAAAAGGGAAGAAATTTGGTAAACAAATGATGTTGGATTCTCAATTGAGAGAGTGATAGGAGTGATATGTTTCTAGTGAGATGTTGATTATGATGAGACTGGGATGATGTTGGAGCTGGTGACATCAAATCGATCATTGGTTGTAACCTCCCCCTTCTACTCATTAATAAATATTATTGTTCATTTTCCCATATACGTATTTGTTGATGGTTCTATTTCTCATGTAATCAATTCTTAACTGATTTATATTTTTCATATTCAATTGATTTAACTGATTAAGGTAATTAGGAATATTTATATTTTAAATATTTTGTTGTTTAGTGTTTATACTTGCAGGAACTAGTCTGGCGATCTAATTTGGATTGGAAGCTACACCAAAAGCAACAGAAGGAGAATAGGAAGCACTTTGATCACAAGTAAGTTCTTCTCTCTTTCTGTGTGTCTATTTACTCTTAGAGAAAGTGTCTGCAAATCCTTTTATCTGTTGTTCTAAATGCATAGCACCACATTTAGGGAATTTTATTTATCCGTAATTCATAATTCCACATAACACTCACCAAATTCCTTTCTTTTGAATTTTCTCCTTGCTATAATTGAATCTTATTATGTGCTATCACATCACCCAATTTTTAGTTATATATATATATATAAAATAAATTATTACCTTGTCGCGCTAATATTAAACATGTTTCGCTAAAATTGTTCACACATTTCAGCCACATGTTCCAAAAATCAAGACATTATATCTATTAATTTGAAATTAACATTTACCAATATTAACCACCATGTAATAATATATAATTAACTCATAGTCATAAATCATAATACTACAACTATCACCCACTTGCACTCAAGTACATATTAGTTATCTTTGCACATAATGTGTTAGTACAACCATCTCAAAAAAATATCATTTATTCATGCAATCTTGTAGACACATACCAATATCATGAAATTAATAAAAAATTCAAACAACCTATAAACATACCATGTTATATAAACCAAATAGAAGAAATAATCAAACTCATACCTCAATATATCTTAGGGGAGACTATCACATCCACACAAGTGAGTCTATATTAGTATGACACAATATCACAAGTATATCAATTCATACTTGGATACCATAACCATAACAATTTCTATAGACCAATCTAGATCAACATGATACATATAACATCAATATCTTAAATGCAATGAACATACTCATCATGTGTATGACTGTAATGCATAAAACAACAAATTAACTACCAAGCATGACTAATGATGCATGTGCACATGACCGCACTGAACAACTACCATATATCATGTATGTAACCACAAAAAAACTACAATGGTAGGCATGTACATAACCATAATTCATATGATAGCTTGTTAGCCTCACTCTCACATAAAACAATTAATAAGTCCAAAATATTCAAAATAATTAATGCTATGAAACTTGGATTTTTTCCTACTTATCTATTCTAGAATGCAAATTCTCCTCAAACTTAGGAGTTTGTTTAGGTCTAGCCGGTTGAGAGATTCTCTCCAACTAGTTAGGCTTCTATATTAGTGTATGCTTGAGATATTTACTCAACCAAAGTGATTGTGTCCAAGATAGATGCACTATCTTGAGACATATTCTTAATGTATTTATATATTGTATCATAATCATTATTTTGTGAGTTAAATACAATACACTAAGGCTTCAGAAGCCTTTTCCGCCATGGCTTCTCATGATTTTAGGTTTTTAATAGTTCTCAATATCCTTTAATTGATATTAGAGCCATGGACTCAAATGTATTTTGTAATTTCTAATTTTCATGTGTGAAATATGTATTGTGTGTAGACGCGTATGATTATAGGAGCATATTACATGTTCTGTGTAAAAAAAATTTGGTGTACCTGTGTGTAGGACATTCTTGAAGAACATAGCTAAGTAAAGGAACCATGACTGGTTACAGAAACCATTTTTGTTTTAAAATTGAATCGCACTATGATTTCCAATTTCAAAATCCTTTTCATATCTATTGTGCATAGTCTTGGGAGAAGTTTTGTGGAAAAAAGTTGTGAGCCGAAAATCTCTCATCAAAACAAATCCATTACCATATATCAGTTTTTTGTGAAATGTAACATCTATGTCTTAAATATCAATGAGTGAGTGCATACCATCAAGGGAAGGTGTTGTGTAGTGATTTTCTAGAATATGCATTCTTATGCAGTAGGGCTACGAGAGTTTCATGCCATTTTTATCTTTGTGAATGGATAGGATTCAATTATCCTCGATGGTTGTGGCTTGGTTTTCATTGATGATACTTGGAAGTCGAGTTAAAATTGTGGGAATCCATCCAAATATGAAAGGGACGAGAAATATATGCTCCCTCATGCACAAGGCGACCGATTATATTGACATGACAGAGATATTGATGAGAAAATAAGTTTGATAGAAACGATTTTCCTCATTATATAAGCTCAAACAACAAATTAAATAACAATTACTCATCCTCTCTTTCATTACTATGGTAGTCAAGATACATTTAATATTTCTTTCCCTCATGGTCCCATCTATGGATGGTAAGTTATAATTTTTAATCAATAGAAATTGGGAGATTCCATCCAATTTTTTTTAATGCACGTTTTTGTGGAATTCCATGGTGTAGTAAGGATGTTTTTACTTTGATTTTGTTCCATATTTCTTTGGCTTACCTTCTAGGTGGCTCATGGGTTTTTTCTCAGTGCGCAATAAATGGGAGATGGTTTTTAATATCTTCTATGCCATGTGAGACTCTTTTCAATGAAAAAGGTCACAAGATCAGTCAAAGCCACGAGGCTGCCATGTAGATGATACACCAAATTTTAATAAAAACATATTTAGTGACTTCTCCATGCCCCTTTCCTACACATATTTTATGTAACTTCGCTTACCAAACCATATCAGAGGTTATTGGATGAACTCACATTTGAATCCCACTGAACTCACCTATATTTATGTGTTTCCTACCATTCGTCCCCCATCACATGTCTCCCCTTCCTACTTATGCTTCAAGATTTAGAATATTCATTCCTTTATGAAAACCATACTGAACAAGGAATGCATGTGTCATTCTTATGTGGTAAGGCTTCATCGGATGCCCTTGTCCATGGTAATAATTCCAATATTGTATCCCATGTGCCATCTAATATCAGCATCAAAAGATCGCATCAAGGGTCTGCATCCTCGTGCTTACACCAATATGTGTGTATCAACCAATCCTAAAAAAAAATTGAGAAGAAAGGTAGTTCAAATGTTTTCAGAAATTTTGGAGCTCTTTTACGAGTAATTACATGATGTTTACAGAAAATTCAAGGCTCAAATTGTTCATGTAATAGTTAGTGTTGCCATTGCAAAGAGTGTCTTCCAATATGAATCAAAAATATTTGTTTGATGGATTCATTAGTATTTAGAAATGCAGAATTATATTTAATGTGAATATTGGCATAAAATATAGAACAGTGTTTGGAGACCATGTGGATTTGATTTTTTTGGAATATGGAGCTCATAGAATGTCCCAAGCATTGAAATGAATAAAAATACACGCTCAATTTTTAAGTGGCGGAGAAGCAATGATATGAAAATTTTATAAAGGAGTTCGGAAAATTTTGGGTTGACTAGACAAAGAGATAGAAGTCATATTTGGCTGTTGCATTGGTGTATCTCTAATTCCATCATCTTGCTCTCCATCGTAGTAGAATAAGCATAATCATACACATAGGATACTACATACACATGGAAAAAGGATTTAGTCGAAGATGAAGTGCATATCGATGAAGGCATTGATTTGAGGTAGGAAAGTATTTGTTTGATTCTTGCAACTTTCCACACCTCTTTTTTTATTCTTCATGAAAACTCTTTCCATTCGGTAAGGCCAAAGAAAAAATTTTCTTCAGTTTTTATTCTATTTATTTGGTATTTGGCATATTTTGACACAAAAATTTTCAATACTTACAATATCAAACTTCAATGAAATGAAATTTAATGAAATATATTAAGAGTTTGATGTTATAAACAAAGTTGAAGTCATTTTTAATGGATTGTTGAGAGTTAAAGTGACTTTTAATGTTAGTGAGTAAAGATTCAAATTAAATCAAATTGAAGTCAAGGTCAAGCTAATAGTCATTGATTGTAATTGGGTTCATGATCAGTGGATCTCGACACCCTAAATTAGTCATTAAGAAAAATTGATCGGGGTTGATTTATTAACAGTAAAATAAGAAGTCATTAATTTGGGTGCATTTTCGATAGTACCTAACACCCTAAGGTAACATAAAAGAAAGAAAGTTTGATAATACAGTGAGAGAGTACAAGCGAGTGTGTTAAAGACCAAAATGGGTGAAGGAGGAAAACGTCTTCAAAGTGCAGAGCTAGAAATTAAAGAAGTGAAAGAGTGTAATCATGACTTGCACAACAAAATTGAAGTACTTGAGTGGAAGTTAAAGTAAAATCAAAACATAATCAATCCCATGACTTGTACATTAGAAGCAATACAATATCTTCAAAATGAACTATATTAGTGTAAAATTGTACGAGATCTTTACCAAAAATACCTTACTTAAGCCATGAGTCATTGATGGACCTAACAACAAATATGTTTGTCTAAATCTTCAGATATGCAACATAAAGTTAGAAGACACTAGCAAAATAATAGATTTTTCGTAGCAAAAGACATTAAATAGAAAAATATTTAACTAATGGAAAACCCCATAGCATAGAAAAATCGATATCAAAGAATGAATGATATATTATAAATTTGTTACAGTTGGTGAAGGAGACTTATATAATGGCTATAGGCCCCCCTCAAATGGGATGGGTCATTTGGTTGTCCTCTATGCTTCAGTATTTTGGATCTTTCTCTCTCGATGATGTGTGAAACCCAAAATGTGGGTTGAACTTAGACGTGAGCTCGAATGAAAAAAGAATATAATAATGACGATGATAGCGATCATGGTGACGAATGGATGAAAAACCCTGCTATTTATAAAAAAATATTTGGTTATTATTGAAAATGGAAAATAATAAAATATTATTTACCACAATCGATATCTAACCGCTTGGAATATTTTTTTATATGTTTTGGAGGGAAAATATATTTAAATTGGTTAAATACCTTTATTTAGAAATAATATAAAAAAAATTATTTATTTTTTATTTCAAGGAATTGGTTAAGGAATAATAAAAAAATAATGAATTTTTTAATCATTCATGAGTGATTTAGTCAAATTTGACAAGGAATATTAACTAAATAATGTTTTAGTTAATTATTCCTAGAGAAAAATCAAATAAACAGTTATTTATTTAACTATTTCTCATGATTGGGTAAAATATGAAAAGGAATATTAACTAAATAGTGATTTAATTAATTATTCCTAGAGGAAAATCAAATAAATAATGATTTATTTAATTATTTCTCATGGGGTTTCTTGTTGTAATTAGAAACAACTTAATAAAATATGGTTTCTCGAGTTATTCCCGGTATTGAAAAAAATTTTACTATGGTAAAATTGGTCATACATGGTGTATTTCGATCCACTTCATTAGATATGGCTAAGCGATCATTTTTTGGTGATAAAAAATTTCCCCCCAATGTACGAGCATTAAGAGGAAATCATATGACCGAAATACATTGTAAGGACACAATCACTATACACCAAAGGGGAGACAGAGAGAGAGGGGGACATAACTGAAGTGAAACGAGGAAGGAATGAGGAGGCGAGACCTACAAACTGATATAATTCTCGTTATTTTTTAGTACATTACCTCAATGAGACGGGGAAGGCATACACATACCTGCGAGATAAATTTTTACAAAGAATAATGATGAGCCAAGAAATGTGGGACTGATTTACAAAGTACATGATACATGATACATGACATGTTGGAATCAATGGGCCAGAAAATGATACAATGGATCCCATATACATTGTTACACCAATTTTTGGTCATCTAATCTGTTACTATTATATGGACTAAAGTACACCATGTAAGACGAATTTTACCATAGTAAAATTTCTTTCACTATGAAAATTAACTTAGTAATCCATAATTTATTATCTGGTCTAAACATGAAACCCCATGAGGAATAATTGAATAAATCCTTATTTGTTTGATTTTCCTCAAGGGATAATTAATTAAACCAATGTTTAATTAATAATCCTAATCATATTTAACCCAAAACAAGAAAATTAATTAGATAAATCAATATTTATCTTATTATATTATAGGAATAATTATTTAGAATATTATTTAAATAATATTCCTTGTTAAATTTGACTAAATCATTTATAAATAATTGAATGAAATCACTATTTATTTTATTATTACTCAGCCAAATTCTTAAAATAATAAATAAATCATTTATTTATTTATTTTATAAATAAAGTGATTTGACCAAATTCAAATTATTTTTCCCTCCAACAAAAATAATAAAATATTCCATAAAAGTTGGATCTAGATTTGGTTAATAATATTTTAATTATGCACCAATATCTAGACTAACTTAATATTTTGTTCTAAATAGAAGGGCTTTTCCATTCATTCACTACCTTTTGTTTCCTAAAGATCACTCTGTATCTATATATTTTTTCTGACTTTGATCCTCCATCATTGTCATATTTTCCTCCCTTTTTCTTGTGAGCTCCCTTTGAGTTCCATTTTTGTCCGGGTTTTCTGCACCATCAAGAGAGAGATATATTAGATCTGAAGTGCTAAGGAAATACATGAATCCAACCCATTGAGGGGGATTGGTAACATCTTTCTATGTTCCCTTCCGAGGTGTCATAATACAAAAAAAATATTTAAAAAATCTTGTCTTGTTCATTGCATGCATGGAGCAAATATTTCTTATTATTTGTTCTTTAATGTCTTTAACTGTATAGATCTCGATATCTGTAGCATTTATTCTGATCACTAAATGAAGATCTAAGAAAATTGACAGCCATATTTTATGTTAGGGTTGTTTTTTATGCACAACTAAAGTGATATTTTTTTATACACTTGCGATTAGAGTTCACTCTAACAACTGGCGACTCCACAAGGGTTTATAATTACCACCATTTTCATTTTTAAGATCCCTGTATGACCAGTTGCTTCAACCCCTATGGTTTTTCTTTAGCTTCTTATTTTTCATTTCTTGATGTTTTTTTTAACCTTTGAAACCCTGAAAGAGTAAAAATTCTAACCTCCGTGTGTTTATGAGCCTATTGCGCAGTAACAGGTATCATTCGTAGCAGAGATGACACTTTTTTCTGAAATCTAATCTCGAAGCAGCCGAAAGTGTAGGTCACAATTTTTCTGCCAAAGACTATGACCTCAGCTCTCAGGTAGTGGAAAACAGCCTAAAAAATGTGACCTTAGCAGAAAACAGGTCAGAAACTACAACCTGTACTTCTTGCGGGATTTTTTCTGTGATTTTTTGGGGTTTTTCTAGGTCACTATTCAGGGTTGTTTGACCTCCCTCTTCACCCATCTTGGACCTTTACTTGCTTATTTTTACTTGTCGAAGTAGGAACCAAGCCCCTTAGGGTTTCAGTATCCTTCCACCTTTTTAGGAAGAGTTTAACTGAAGAAGGTCCTCTGAGATTTCAATGCTTTCAGCCATTTTTCATATCTGAACCTGCACTTTTATATCCATTTTAGATTAGTTATTCGTACATCCAAAACACCTCTTTTTAGTTTTGTTTCGTCCTCCTTTAGGGTCCCCTCCATTTCCCTTCAGGTTGTAGCCTTTCGCCACCCTTCTTGCAACATTTTTCCCTCTAATTTTTTGATATTTTCTGCACCTCTTTCTAGCATATTTGACCTTTAGATCCATGTCCCTCCCAAATTTAGATCCATTATCCATTTTGTGTGTTTTGAATATATTTCTCCCACCCATAGAATATTTGTTGGGAATCCCTCCTCCTTGGGTTTAAATTAATGCATGTTTACCTATTTATTTTACTGTCACAATCAGTTTCCTTTACTGTCATTTTTCAGATTTATTTATAGTTATAAGACATATTTCTTCCTTTTTTCTCTACATATGCCTGGGCTTAATTAAAATTAATAGACTTGTCACATACACACACACCCTAAGTGAAGAGTGCCTGGTTTACACCTCCAAGACAAGACTTAGACATTGTAATCAATTGATCCCGCACCTGCCTGCCCTTGTTTACCTCTCTTCATTTTTTTGTTTCGTGTCTCTTTACCATTATTTCACCTGCAAGGCGTTTATCCCAGAGACTACAAGGCCTTCATACTCAGTCTCCATTGGGAATACTTACCCCACTGTTAACACTGGAAAATCATACAAGAAAATACGACATTATTTAATGTCAGGTAGAAGGATTTATAGGGCTGCTAGACATTAGTGAATCTGAAAGTATTTAAAAAATATCTAAGGTCTAAGGTAAAATCAAATTTGAACTAGTGAAAAATGATTTTCCATGCAAAATCCTTCGATAAGCATTCCCTTGCATGCCTTTTGAACCGAAAAGCGTGCAATCCTGGGAGAGGCAGAAGTCACTTTCCGGGACCACAAAAAGTGCGCAATCCTCAGAGTGGTGGAAGTCACTTTCCAGGACCACAAAAAGCACACTCCAAGACATTGATTCCACACTTGAAGCCACCTAAGGACAACCACCCAAGCCTTCTTAGGACATCAAGGGAGCACACAATTGAATAAATGTGGCACATAATGGAATCACCCCCCTCTCTTGGGTCACCATCCACAATTTACCAAGATATGGAAGGAGGATTTGAATTCTCCTATAAAAGGCCACCAAGAGATGAGTAACTTGAGAGCACATTGTTATGCTGACTAGAATTTCCCTAAGAAATACCAGCAGTGTGTGATCCAGAGCAGAGATAGAGGGGACTTAGTGGTTGGCCTTCTAACAACTGCAGTCCACCATAGTAGAGAGAGGGAGACTTTCTATTAAGGAAGCTTAGAAGTAAATAAATCCTTGCATCAAGACTTAGAATTTTGTAAAATCAGCTCCAAAAATAGTTAAGAAAATAGATATCAACGCCTTAGAAATAAGCCACTTCGAGGGGGAAACCTCCAATACATTACATGAATGAACAATTCTTGGATGATACAAATGATAAAACCTCCTCTCTATATATAGGACTCCATGGGGCCACAATGTAGTCCTAGTGGGGCCACAATGTAATCCTAACCGACCTAAAAATAATAATGTAAGGGCACAATAATAACAATATGGGGGTTATAGGGGTACAACAATAACAATAAGGGGGTTAAACTAACAAAAATAAAGGAATATACTAGTAATATAAGGACCTAACATGCTCCTCTCCTTCAAAAAAGTGTTGTCCTCAACACTTGAGTAGCTTCGGGTGCTTCTGTATAAAATTCTCATCCTCCCATGTAGAATATTCAGTGGGTAATTTCTTCCATTTGATGAGATACTCTGAAATTGATCGATTTCATAGCTGTCGAGGTATTTTTTCCTTGACTACTTCAGGTTCCAATATGGTTTTTCCTTCCTCATCAAGTTCTGGCAATGTTGTTTGAACTGGAAGTTTGTCCCCTATAACATTTTTTAAGCATGAAACATGGAAAACTAGATGCACTCGCAAAGAAGTAGGAAGCTGCAATTTGTATGCCATAGTACCAATCTTTTGCAACACATTGTAAGGACCATAGTACTTTAGTGATAATTTATTATCCTTCTTAGCTTGCTTGAGGGACATTTTTTTGTATGGTTGTAGCCATAAATATACCCAGACTCCCACATCAAAACTTCTCTCACTGCGATGTTGATCTGCCTATTGTTTCATACGATTTTGTGCCAAATTTAGGTTATCCTTTAAGAGTTGGAGAACTTTTGTTGATGCTCAATGTGATCCTCCACTGCTTGAACCCTAGAATTTTCCCTTAAATAAGATGTGATGGATGGTGGATGATATCCATAAAGTGCCATAAATGGGGTCATTTTTGCTGCAGTATGGAAGGAATTGTTATACCACCATTCAGCTAGAGGTAACCACTTGACCCATTGTGTTTGTTTATCAGATACAAAACAACGAAGATATCCTTCCAAACATTTATTTACTATCTCAGTTTGACCATCGGATTAAGGATGATAAGATGAGCTATGAGCTAATTGAGTACCCAAACAAGAAAATAACTCCGTCCAAAAATTTCCAGTAAAAATGGGATCTCTGTCTCTCACAATAACCCTTGGGCTTCCATGTAGCTTTTGAATTCTATCCATAAATGTAGTAGCAACTGTACTTGCTTTAAATGGATGAGATAATGCACAAAAGTGTGCATACTTGGTAAGTCTATCAACTACCACCATGATGACACTCCTTCCTTTAGACTTAGGTAAACCTGTGATAAAATCCATTGAAATCTCCTCCCAACGTTGACTTGGAATGGATAAAGGTTGTAGAAGTCCCGGGGTCTTAATTGTTTCCACTTTATTCTGCTGGCAAACTAAACATTCCGCCACAAACTTTTGAATATCAGATTTAAGGCCATCCCAAAAAAATTCTTTCTTCACCCTGTGGTAAGTTTTTAAAAATCCTGAGTGTCCTCCTAAAGGAGAAGTGTGCAATTCGAGAAGAATCTTTTGTTTTAGTTGGGAATTCTTACAAAGATATAAGCGATCTTTGTACCATAAGGAATCATTTTTCCAACTAAATGTATCGGATGTACTAGGATCTTGCTGCAACTTTTGAATGAGTGTCCATACATCTTTGTCCTTCTTCCATTCATCTCTTGCTTCAGTTATCCAATCTGGTTGGATAATAGAAATAGCACAAAGCAATGCTTCCACCTCTTCATTCTTTCTTGAGAGTGCATCTGCAACAACATTAAGCTTTCCTTTTTTGTAGATTATTTGAAAGTCATAACCCAACATCTTTGTGACCCATTTTTGCTGCTCTTCTGAAGATAGTCTTTGTTCCAAAAAGTGTTTAAGACTATCATGATCAGTTTTTACCTTGAAGTGTCTTACCATTAGGTAAGTTCGCCATTTCTTTAGTGCATGCAGTATTGCTAACATTTCCTTCTCATAAATAGGTTTCTGTAAATACTTTCCTTTGATTGGACGACTTTCAAAAGCAATGGGTCTTCCTTCCTGCATTAAAACTGCACCAATTCCATTTCCTGAGGCATCACATTACACAATAAAGGTTTTTGTGAAGTCTGGTGTAGCTAAGACCGGTGCTAGGCACATTGCCTCTTTAAGACGTTCAAAGGCCTTAGTTGCTTCAGGAGTCCATGAAAATGCATCTTTCTTCAATAATGTTATTAGAGGTGCTGCTATTCTCCCATAATTCTTAACAAACTTGCGATAATACCCTGTTAACCCAAGAAATCCTCGCAACTGCTTTATGGTTGTGGGGACTTTCCATTTCTTAATGGCTTTAATTTTGTTAGGGTCTACTTTAACACCCTCGTGAGATACAATATGACCCAGATATTCCACCTCTTGTACTCCAAAGAAACATTTGGATGTTTTTGCATATAATTGTTTCTCCTGCAATAGTTTTAGCACCCTATCAACATGTTCGACATGATCCTTCCAATACCTGCTATACAATAGTATATTATCAAAAAATACTAGCATAAATTTTCTAAGGAAGGGTTTGAAAATGGAATTCATCAACCCTTGAAATGTATAAGGTGCATTGGTAAGGCCAAAAGGCATGACCAAAAATTCATAATGACCCTCATGAATTTGAAATGTTGTTTTTGGAATATCTTCAGTCTTCATTCTAATTTGATGATATCCTGAACGAAGATCCAACTTGGTAAAATAAATTGCTACATGTAATTCATCCAATAATTCATCAATCACAGGAATGGGAAATTTGTCTTTAATGGTGAGCTTATTGAGCTCCCTATAATCCGGACACATTCGCCATGATCCATCCTTCTTGTGTACCAACACTACAGGAGCAGAGAAAGAACTTTGACTGGGTTGAATTATACCCGCCTCTAACATTTCTTCAATCATACGTTCAATTTCGCTCTTTTGGAAGTAAGGATATCTATAAGGCCTGATGTTTGGAGGAACACTTCCTGGAATCAAAGGAATAGCATGATCATGATCACGAATAGGTGGGAGTCCTTTGGGAGTTTCAAACACCTTGGAATGATTGTCCAAGACTTGTTGGAGATCTGCAGAAATAGATGATTTTGATGTCGGAACTTCTAGTGAGCATAATTGTGCAATTACGCCTCGTTGTTATTTCTTTAGAAGCTTTTTCATGAAATTAGAGCTTATTATCCTTCCCGGATTCCCTTCAATACCCCGTAATTCGACTTCCTTTCCTTCTGAAAAAAATTTCAAGAAAAGTTCTTGAAAATTAAAAGCTACCATCCCCAAAGATTGTAACCATTGTACTCCTAGTACAACATCGGCACCTCCCATAGGAATGGAAAGCATTGGACTATTAAATACATATTCCCCCATGGTTAGCTTGATATTATGGCATTTTCCAGAGCAATTTATAGTTCCTCCATTTGCAACCATCACTTGACATTCTGGTGCTAGGTATAGGAAAAAATTCAATTCCTTGGCTACCTTACAATGAATAAAATTATGGGTGCTACCTGAATCAATCAACACTATTACCTTTTTCTTCTTGATATGTCCTTCTATCTTGAGAGTTTGAAGAGTGGTAATTCCTGCCAATGCATTACATGATATGGTCGGACTCATTTCTTCCTCTTCTAGGTCTGGTTCCTGGTGTATATCCTCTTCTTGTTCATTTTCTTCTTCCTCTTCACAATCTATGTAAATAATTTCTTCTCAGCACACTTATGACCTTTAGTGTATTTGCTATCACAACTGTAGCAAAGCCCTTTTGCTCTTTTTTCTTCCAATTGTTGTGGTGTCAATCTTGTAGGTTGTGGAAGTCTAGGAGTAGCAACACTTCCATCTTTATAGATGTGAGTGGTAGGCTTCCTTGTCGCCATAATTTTACATTCAATTTTTCTTGCCAACCTGAATTCCTTCTCCAATGAATCAGGTTCCCAAGCATGAACTTCATGTTGGATGTTATCCTTTAAAGTCCCTATGAAGATATCAATCATGTGTTCCTCTAGAATATCAGTTACCCTTATATTCAATTTTTGGAAGTCCTCAATGTGATCCACCACTGAACCCTTTTGTTTGAGATTTATCAATTGGCTAAAGAAGGTGTTGCTCTTTGTATCCTCATAATGTGCTATCATTTCCTCCGTAAAAATTGACCAAGTGACAATTTTTTTATGAGAGCAAAGCCATCGATACCATACAAATGTATTTTGTTCTAAATGTAAAGTTGCAATGCGTACCTTTTGTGTGTTTTTCACATTATTGAGATCAAAATATTGCTCCATCTATAGTATCCATGTTACGGGATCCTTGCCATCAAACTTCCTCATATCAATCTTTGGAATATGGTGGTTCTTCTATCCAAACTTAGAGTTTATGAAATCATGATTAACATTTATTTTGTTCTCATCGTGAGTTTCCTCTACTATATTTCCGCCATTAAGAAACATTTCTTGTATCAACTTTGCCAAGACTTTGATGTTTACTTTTAGATCATTCTTCATGTTTTTCATGTTGCCTTTCCTTTTTTCATCGATCTTAGCTTCCATGCCCACTTCCATACCATCCATCTTATATTACAAACCATTCATCTTAGCTTCCATGCCTTTCTTCAAACCATCCATCTTAGTTTCCATGCCTTTCTTCCAAACTTCCATTTCATTTTTTGTGGCTCTTTGCGATAGCGAAATTTGGTGCATTGCTCTTGTAATTTTGATATCTGATGTTGTGTTTCTTCATCTTCATGAGTCATTGTGGAGCATTCTGAAGGCTTAATGGGTGTTGAATTATTTTTACGGGGAATTTTAGAACCCAATACTCATATCTATTCTTCAATATGCCCATGGAATAAATTCAAACTATTTTTTTTCAAACGAGACTTTACACACCTTTTTCTTTCTTTTGAGGAGCTCGATATCGAAACTGAATTATCTCTATGATTTCAAATATTCAATATTTGAAATTAAGCCCCAAAATAGTCCTCTGAATCTTCTTTCAAATCCCAAAGGTCTGACCTGATTTGGATTTTTCAAAGCAAAGTTATGCCCAATCTCCCACAATGACCTAATTATGGACTAGTTCAGTAGAGAGAAATTGTACGACTTGCCATGTGTCATTGTTTCCTCCTCTAGATTTTAAATTGATAGAAATAAAACTACAGTCCATGTACTTGCAGCCACTTTTTGCAAAATTCCAATTCGATGCTCAAAGAGAGAGGTATGAATATTTTCCCACGATCACCTCTTTGAGATGAAATTCAGAAGCCTGAAAAATCCCTAAATTACACAGATCATATCTCTACAGGTACTGTGAACCAAGATCTAAAATTTTGGGATGATGTTCCTTAGGATTTCAGATTTTCAGTCTACAAATTTTAGCTTATGAACCTTTGTAGAAACAAAATTATAGTGAAAATTCCACAATGACCTGTTTAGGTTAAATTCAGGATCCTACAAAATGATCTAAGTTATATAGATCATATCTTTGAAAATATTGCGAACCAAGCTCTCAAATTTTGTGAAGATATTCCTCAGGATTTTGGTTTCACACTCTAAAAATTTCATCTTATGAACTTTCGTATAAAAAAATGTATAGCATAAATGCCACGATGACCTGTTTGGAGCAGAGAAACCCTAGAATCCCAAATCTTTGATACCAAATGTTGTGAAACCAGCTCCAAAAATAGAAGAAAATAGATATCAATGCCTTAGAAATAATCCATTTCAAGGGGGAAACCTAAAATACATTACATCAATGAAAAATTCTTGTATGATACAAATGACAAAAACTCCTCTCTATATATAGGAGTCCATGGGGCCACAATGTAGTCCTAGTGGTGCCACAATGTAATCCTAGCTGACCTAAAAATAATAATGTAAGGGCACAATAATAACAATATGGGGGTTACAGGGGTACAAAAATAACAATAAGGGGGCTAAAATAACAACAATAAGGGACTATACTAGTAATATAAGGACCTAACATAGAACCCCAAGTTATAAGGGCCGCTTGGCAAGTGGGTTAAAGTTTCATCCTCATTTCCTAGAAAAAATCAATAATGGGGGACATAAGCGCCGCCATTTGGATTATTGAAGCTGTTTGACTCTATTTAGAGATTTTGTGTTATTTGTTTTAGTTTTAGTTTAATTCTTTTGTTTAAATATGCATGCTATTTCTCTATCTAGTATGTCTATGT
The DNA here is from genome assembly GCA_034641835.2 of Pinus albicaulis. NCBI lineage: Eukaryota > Viridiplantae > Streptophyta > Pinopsida > Pinales > Pinaceae > Pinus > Pinus albicaulis. The sequence goes on along the minus strand of CM076583.1, from coordinate 660,649,523 downwards.
TCTAGCATGTTCCACTAACTTGTTTGACTCTATATCTTTTCTACATGTGACCAATAACTTAAGAGGGAAAAACACACCCCTTAAGTTGGTGTTATTTTGTACATGTGTGCACCAAACACACTAACATAGGATTACCAACTCCACTAACTTTTATTTCCAATTTTATGCGGTTGTTCCTTTTCACAGAGACCTCCTTCTATGTTGTGGAGTTGGGCTGAAATTTCCCCCTTTCTCTTCTTCAATCCCTAGTTCATCCCAAGTGACAGACTAAAGCAGAACAACTCTAAAAAATTACATTTTCAAGAATTTGCGTGAATTTCCCTCAAACAATCGCACCTTAGGTGCGTGTTCAGAGATGACCTGCATGCAGGCATCGCACTTGTTTTAGCCTTTTGTATGCAAAAGAAATAATGAGAAATTTCTCCCATATTTCTATATTTTCCTACTTGTAAAGTGCATGGCAGCTCATAATATATCTGCCAGCACTGGTTGAGGCACCCCACAACTTGCTAAAGCTCACTCTTAGTTCCTTCTGGTAGGCTTGGTGTTAGTTTTATTTGAAGATGATTTTTGCAAAGTTCACACGTAGTTTAAGTAGGTGGGAAAATTAACTTGCATTCCGAAAAAAATTATGTTTTGCAAATTTAGGTACCAAAACACCTAGATAATTAGCCAAAGTAAGTGGCCGAAGTCCACGCATGCTTAGCTAGTTCCTTTTTCTAGTGTAAAACTCATTAGTTTATTTCAAATTTTGCATTAGGATTTCGGGACTAGGATTGAATTTTTGATAGAAGAGAAATTAATATCTGCTACCTTTGCACCGTTCGGTGATCCTAGGCAATCATATGAACACTCTCTATTCACAACCCACCATCTCCCTATAGTTGATCACATATATTAACTAGGAAAAATTGAAAGCGGCCCATATCCGCACATGCTTTTATTTTGAGCAAGGAACAATAGAACATAGTTTAATAGGGGATTTTGAAAAGGATCATCTCATATCCACATGTTCAAACTATGTGCTTGTTAAATTTTTCTCACACACATCGACACACTAAGAAAATAAAAGACACCTAAAACTAACTTAACAAAACTCACTAAATTCTCCCCACAGGGGCCATAAAATAATTTATAGTATAAGCTAGGATCAAGGGGGTAGGCATCCAATAAGCCGCCTTGTGTAATATCCCAAAATTGGGATTGCACAACAAGCCTGCTAAAATAACACACTCCTGGGAAATATATGCATAGAAATTAGTTTTCAGCCCTTGGATCCCTTAGATCAGCAGATCTAGAGTCTAGATCCAAAATGGGAGCAAAAGCAAATCAAACTAGGTGTGGTAAACAAATCCCCCACCACCTAGTCTAGCTGAAAAACACTCTACAAGGGGGGTTGCAGCTATTCACAACAAACTGCTTCAGGAATAACACAGTCTTGGAAAGCATGAGCAGGAGGCCATCAAATAAGATCAAATTTTGAATATACAGCAGAAAATCAGATTTACAATGATTCTCTTACATTATACAGTAGAATATAGAAGACAAGAGAGAAGGAAAATTTCAGAAAAGAAGGTTGCATCATATATATAAACTGCAAAATTGCTTAACAACGTTATTTTATGGAGCTGCAGCAGCTAAATGTTAAAATTTAGATATAGAGCATATCTGTGTACAAAATATCAAATCCATTTCAGATCTGTACACTAGGAAGGCTCTATTACAAGATCCCCTTAGGGTTTTGACCAAATCATGCAATACAAAGAGTAGATCTGGGTTTTAGGTAGTAGATCTCCAATATTATTTAGAAATTTCTGAAGATTAATTTATATTAAAATAGATCAGATATATACAGAACATGGATCAACAGGCTAATCCATGGATCACCAAAGTTAAAGGCAAAGCCCAACACCAGAGATCTCTCATAAAAAATGGGATCAAAACACCTTGAAAAACCTCTACTAAAAATAATGCAGTCCCTCAAGTGAAACTGCATTGTAGCTTGAATAACTGGGTTGGCCTGATGCCAAGATAAAAATATGAACCTCAGACAATTGATGCACTCTTCCAGGAAGTTAAAAGACACACACACTAAGAAAAGGCGCCAATAAAAGCTAGATCTGAACAGATCTAGTGTTCCACTTGCTACAGCCTACAAAAGCAACCAAAACCTCACTACATCTACGTTGCAGTTGGAAGTAGAGCTTGGCCAAATGTGTGATAGTGGATGAAATCAGCAACAATCCTCCAAGAATCCTCAATGGAAGAGTTGAAATCCCTGCATAAGAACTCCAAGTGCTAAGCAGCACTATTCTCCACTAAACAACAGAGAATGGTATTTGTCTAAAGAGACAAGATACTCAGGAATATAGACAATCAACAACCTCCTCTTGTTTTCTTCCCCTTCCTTTTATAATATGAAAGCCTTTGCAAACTCTAAACCACCTTCATGAGTTAGCTCTTTTCACATGAGGGGCCTCCTTCTAGAACTATGTTGCCCCTTCATGACGTGCATTTTATCTAGATAGCGTTGTATATTTGGTCAAGGTTGACCCAGCCTCATAGCTCAAACCTCTTTCACACCTGCAAGTGATTTGTTTACATGGCCCAGATTTATCCATATTCATATGGGCATTTATTTATTCATTCTTTTAGGAGTTTTACATTTCCTCCTTTATTCATTTATTCATGCAATAAAAAATGAGACAAAATTGCATATTCCTCTTAGATTAGGCTAAGTAGGAATATTACAGTCCTCCCCTCCAAAATGTTGCTTGTCCTCAAGCAAATGATAGGGTGAGATCTGTAGTACTTCCCCTCCTCCATTGATGACACCATCAATGATAAATTCCTCATCATAAACCAAGTGTTCATCAAGCCAATACATCATGAATTGTTCCTCCAGGGTCAACATAAGATGTGCATAGTCCATCCCACCAGGAGTGAAAAATTCAACATAAAGAAGAATGGTTGGGGAAATTCTACATCTAAAAAATGTATCATGAGGTATTGGGAAAAGTTCCATTCCATGTGGTACATACAAAATGCCCATCCTCCCTCCATACAGTCACATAAACATTACAACTATACCATCCAACGATGGAAGCAAGACTACATATGTGCAAACAGAAATATAATCTTGAGGAGGTGGGTCAAAATCCCACATGTGATGCTAGCGCAATGCATCCCCTGCCTGCATTAGATTAATGTGTGGCAAGTGGCATTCCCACCACACATTTGTTGCATGATTCATCTTAACATGGCTAAAGGTGTCAGATATGTTTGGTGCCTTTGGAAAGCATTCATCATGGAAAGAAATCTCCCTTTGCACAACAAGGGAGTGGCTAAGTTCAAAATTTGTATTGGCCCACCAAAAGCCATGAGATCCACATGATATCTCACTCCCTTTAGAAGTCATATCCTGGAAAAACATGGTAAAATAATGTGATAAATCATAAAATAAAGTTTTCTCTACATGATCATATCTTTCACCATCAAAGTTCATCATACACATGGAATTGTGCATGGGCATTCCCCCTCTCTCAAAAGAAGGAAGGAATGGCTGAAATGACTCTTGCATAGAGTCCATTGGCTATCCCAACTCCACATAGCTCATGCACTCTTGAAAGTGCTGATGTAGTTCCTCTCTCAAGCCTTCCCAATCAAAGCTCCTCATGATCAGAGTATAGATCTTCATTGAATTCATATGGCTGAGAAAGAATTCTTTGTGTTCCCCTTGTAGTATCTTCTACTTGAGCTTGGAAGCTCTAGCCAAGAAGACCCTACCATGATGATAAATTACTCCCCCTTGGACTAAGTAATTACCCTCTTCTTGCTACATATCATCTAGTATCATACCTGTGTGGAGATCTTTGAAATACTCTACAAGAAGTTGAGATTTCCAATACAGATCCACACTATTCAATAATGATAGCATTGATGATACATCCATGGAAGTGCCTGTCATGTTGCTGATATATTCTTTAACATCTCTCATGCCAAAGTTGTGTGTTGGAAGGCTGATCCTCCCATTCTTCTCGCCCCGCAGCGTGGATCCAGGAAAGAGAGAGGGTGATAGTGATGCAGGGAGAAGATTCCCTTCACTCTTGAGTTGTCCCAAACCCTCTAGAGATGTAGCTTGGTCTCCCATTACTCCAATCCCTCCTGGATCTAGATTTGGAGTAGCACTTTGTGAGGCCTCCCCCAGAAGATCTGAATCTGGTGGCCTCCCAGGTGGTTTGCCACTAGATAGGAATGTGCCTTACAGAATTCTCATGAACATAAGAGAAGGGACTATGAGATCCTTGCTTCCACTGTGCAAACCCATCTCTATAGTTTGTGTGGAAGTGATAGGTGAGGGTTAAGTATGTATGCCTTGTACCATTTTAGGTTTACTACTCTTCATGTCCACCCACTCCATTTACAAAGCTTTCCAATCAGTGGTGACTTTCCCCGATGTAATCACCATTAGACACCCAAAATGATACTGATGTCTGGTATGTCAATTACAAAAAAGTAATCCACCAAAGTGTAGGACCCCATAGTGACTAAGAGTGATGGGACATATTGCATGCATTACATTGTCCTATCTCCTAGGACCAAAACAGAGAATCCCTCAAAAGTATCAGTGGGTATTTCTCTCCTATGCACAAGATGAACATCAATAAAGTTGTGGGTTTCCCCACTGTCAATCAATACAGATACCCTCTAATTCATGATTTAACCTTTTACTCTTAGGGTCAAGTAATTAGGTACTCCTCTCAAAGATGCAAGAGTCCCACCAATTGGAGCAAAGGCTCCATACCCATCTCCAGATAGTGTTGGATCTCCCTCAACATTATCAGCGCTGTGACCCCTTCTTTGTTCATCATTTTCATCTTCCTCCTCAAAATCTAAGAAGACTTCTATGTAGTGTGCTTTCCCAGCAGCACATTTATGTCCAGGTGCCCATGAATCTTGGCAAGTGAAACATAATCTCTTCTTTATCAGCTCCCTCATGAGTTCAATATCAAAGAGGCTTCTTGAATGAGATCTCTTTGGAAGGAGCATATTTTTCTTCCTTCCCTTTAGAAAGGTGAGGGGCCTTGCTCTGGTAGGTTGCCTTTGTTTTTAATAAGGCATCTTGGAGGTCTCTAGCCCTATCAATGGCATCATGCAAAGTGATGGGCTTGGTAGATTTAACCAACCCATGCAAAGGTTCATCCAATCCATCGATGAACATGTACACCCTCCTTGCTGCAAACAGATCATGAACCATAACAGATAATCTCAAAAAATTAAAGATATAAGTTTCTTCATTCCTCGATTGCTTTAACTTTGCAAGGTTCATGAAAGGTTCTTCTGGATCCTTTCTGTCAAACCTCTCCACTAGTATTCTATTGAATTCAGAATAGGAAGTAACATTGGCATGGACCAATGTAGGCAACCCATGGAACCACCAATTGTGTGCTTCACCTACAAAGTGCAGTGTTGCAGTCTTGATGGCTTCAATATTGGGGACTTTTTTCAATTGGAAGTAGATGTCCAGATTTTATACCTATTCCTTGGAAGAACTGGTGGATGATCCATCAAACTTGGGCAAAAAAATCTTCCCAAAGAGTGATGTCTATCATGATTATGGACAAACCCACCATCTCTATACTGATGCCTTGGTCTTCTTTTTTCCTCGAGGTGAAAAAACTCTTGGAAAATCAAGTGGTCCTTGAATCTCTGACTGTGAGATTCATATTCCACAAATTAGTCTTCAAGGGATTCTTGCTCTTGCGGTCCTTCATTATCCATAGCCAAGAAGGTAGGCATAGTGGAGCATTGTGGAGCTTGTGGAGCTTGCGGCTAGTTCACTGGTTGACCAGTACAGTGGTGAGACATGCTAAATATTTCCCCAAGATGAAATCTCCCAGGAGATTCCCTCATTATTTCCATCCTCATCTCTTTGATCTCTCTAGCAAGATCTTTCATGGCGACCAAAAGAGTTCTTGCAAACTATTCTCCTTATTTATCACTTGTAGTTTCAGTGGCTTTACCCTTGTCTTCATCATCAGTGGTGTAATAAAAATTCTTGTGACTTCTATTCTGATACCTCTTCTCCCTCCCAATAAGAGACTCATATTATTCTAAATGCAACATGGTTTTGGTTCTCCAATGAAAGCACAGGCTATGCCAAGAAAGGAGCTTTGATACCACTGTAATATCTCAAAATTGGGATTGCACAGCAAGCCTGCTGAAATAATGTACTACTGGGAAATATATGGACATAAATGAGTTTGTAGCCCTTGGATCCCTTATATCATCATATTTTGATTCTAGATCCAAAATGGGAGAAAAAAATCAAACTATGTGTGGTAAACAGATCTCCCACCACCTAGTCTAGCTGAAAAACACCCTACAATGGGGGCTACAGCTATGCACAACAAACTACTTCAGGAATAAATCAGTCTTGGAAATAATGAGTAGGATGCCATCAAATAATATCAAATTTTGAATATACAATAGCAAATCAGATTTTAAATAACGTTCTTACATTATACAATAGAATACACAAGACAAGAGAGGAAAACTTCAGAAAAGAAGGCTGCAACATATATATAAACTGAAAAATGGCTTAACAATTTTATTTTATGGAGCTGCAGTAGCTAAATGTTACACTTCAGATCTAGAGTGTATCTTTGTACAAAATATCAGATCCATTTCAGATATGTACACTAGGAAGGCTCTATTACAAGATCCCCTCGGGGTTTTGACCAAATCATGCAATGCAAAGAGTAGATCAGGGTTTTAAGTAGAAGATATGAAATATTATTTATAAATTTCTAAAGATGAATTTACAATAAAACAGATCATATCTATACAGAACATGGATCAGAAAGCTAATCCATGGATCACTAAACTGAAAGGAAAAGCCCAACACCAAGGATCTCTCATAAAAAATTGGATCAAAACACCCTGCAAAACCTCTACTGAAAAATAACGCAGTCCCTCAAGGAAAACTACACTGTAGCTTGAATAACTGGGTTGGCCTAATACCAAGATAAAAATATGAAGCTCAAACAACTGATGCACTCTTCCAGGAGGTTAAAAGACACACTCACTGAAAAGAGGCACCAATACAAGTTATATTTGAATAGATCTAGTGTTCCACTTGCTGCAGCCTACAAAAACAACCAAACCCTCACTAGATCTGTGTTGAAGTTGGAAGTAGAGCTTGGCCAAATTCCTGATAGTGGATGAAATCAGCAATACTCGTCCAAGAATCCTCAATGGAAGAGGTGAAATCCCTGCATAGGAACTCCAAGTGCTAAGCAGCACTATTCTCCACTGAAAAACAAAGAATGGTATTTGTCTAAACAGACAAGATACTCAGAAATATAGACAATCAACAACCTCCTCTTGTTGTCTTCCCCTTCCTTTTATAAGATGAAAGCCTTTGCAAATAATAAACCACCTTGATGAGTTAGTTCTTTTCACATGAGGGACCTCCTTCTAGAACTGTGATGTCCCTTCATGAGGTGCATTGTATCTAGACATCATTGTAGATTTGGTCAAGATTGACCCAGTCTCATAGCTCAAACCTCTTTCACACCTGCAAGTGATTTGTTTACATGGCCTAGATTTTTCCATGTTCATATGGGCATTGATTTATTCATTCTTTTAGGATTTTTACATGTCCTCATTTATTCATGCAATAGAAAATGAGACAAAATTGCATATTCCTCTTAGCTTAGGCTAAGTAGGAATATTACACCTTTATCATTATTCATCTTGAAATATAGAAGTTGAATGTTTAGGGAGATTTCCACCTATCAGCCCATGGAAAATAAAACCCAAGTGTAGCAGAGACCCGTTTCAGAGGGGGTTAGGCTTAAGCCCAGTGCGGGTAGGTATCTTTTGGGGCTACCTGACCCAGCTGATACTCGGTACTGTTAGCTGAATTACGAGGAAGCCCAAGACTTGAACGCTAATGTGGTATGGTGGTACTTAGTGGCCAAAAATAGAGCATCCTTTCCCTATAGGTGATGGTGTATGCAAGCACTAGATCCTCTACCCTTACCCTGGTGGATTTTCTTCGGCTGACTGGGGGCATCACCAACTCTTACAAGACGTTGTGCTAGCACTCGCAAGATATCTTCTCAAGGCCCAATTACATTTGAGTGTGTGAGGATGATTAGGTCTTCTAGGATTTGAGTATTATATTCAAAAAAACAAAAACCATATTTTTTGACTGACTGATCACATAGGATTAATTTAAAGGGAAAAATTATTTTATTTTCACTTTGTTTTATATATGTGATCAAAATTTTTCTTTGATTATAATATCTATCCTCTCAAATATTTCCAAAGCTAGACCTAGTCGATGCCATAATGGACACAATGAGACTTCATCGATTTAGAAGTCTTTTGTACCTCCCCCCATTACCAGGAGGGGTTCCAAGTCTTTCTCTATTTAGACATCAAAGACGGAACACTACCACCATTATTGGTTCATCCTTCATTGGGGCATGCTTAGTTTGGAAACCTAGTCTATCTCCCAATGCCACACCACATACTACTCCTCCCAAAACCCTTAGAGGGCAGAGGAGTGCTACCCATTCGAGAAGCCAGCCGAACACACAATAGGGTACGGCATAGATAAACCCTCTTCCTAACCAGAAAATTGTGTTTTCACAAGTCCCAATGGCTACAATCTCGCAGTCACCTTTTCTAGCTTCGTTGAATCTATCAGATTTAACCAAGTTGATGAATGACCCCATTTCACACAACCCTATATGGCCTCCCACGCCCACAAAGCTCCCTTCTGACATTCCAAAGTTTGAAGGAAAGCAAGCAAAAGACTCAGGAAATCATGTTATGACTTTCCACCAGTGGTACTCATCAAACAACATCGTTGATGATACTATTCAGCTGAGACTATTTCAATGCACTCTGATAGGAGTAACAGTGAAATGGTATGTGGAGCAACCCTCTGCTACACATGGAACCTTTAGCGCCCTCGCCAGTGCATTCCTAACCTATTTTTAGTTACCCATCCACCATAATTCCGGAATGGAGTTACTGACACACTTTAGGCAAACCCTTGTCGTTCATATCTTGTACCATCTCCAAGAATGGTGGCAGCATCGTAGTTTATGTCAATAAAAACTCGACGATTGAGTATTTTTGTTCCTGAAAACTCTCACTACAGATATTTCGAAGGATGTGGCACAAAAAAGGCCCATATCCGAAGAGAACACCATCAGTAAGGCCCAGTAGCTCGAGACAATCTATACACAGTCGGGGAATATTTAAAATATCCTACCAAACGCCCCATGCCTGCAAACTTACAAATAATTTCTAGGCGCGTCGAACTCCGTATATGGTTTAATTGGATCATTGACTGTTAAGTCCCTATATTGATAGTGTAGTCCCTTATTATGTTAGTGTAGCCCCCATTATTTTTATTGTTCTACCACTGTAACCCCCATATTGTTATTATTGTGCCCTTACATTATTATTGTTAGGTCGGCTAGGATTACATTGTGGCCCCATGGACTCCTATATATAAAAAGGAGGTTTTTTCATTTGTATCATCCAATAATTTTTCATTCATGTAATTTATTGGAGGTTTCCCCCTCGAAGTGGCTTATTTATAAGGCGTTGATATCTCTTTTCTTCTATTTTTGGAGCTAGTTTCACAACATTTCGTATCAGAGCTTTGGATTCTAGGGTTTCGCTGCTCCAAAAAGGTCATTGTGGCATTGTCGCTATAAATTTTTTTCTACAAATGTTCAGAAGCTGAAATTTTTAGAGTGCAAATCCAAAATCCTGAGGAACATTTTTGGAAAATTTCAGAGCTTAGTCCGCAATATTTTTAGGGATATGATCTGTAGACATTACATATTTTTGCAAGCTCCTCAATTTAACCTAAACAGGTCATCGAGGAATTTTTGCTATAAATTTTTTCTATGAGGTCTCAGAAGCTGAAATTTGTGTAGAGTGAAGAAAAAATCCTGAAGAACCTCCTGTAAAAATTTCAGATCTTGGTTCGAAACATTTTTTGAGATATGATCTGTGGAAGTTAGGATTGTTTTAGGCTCCCGAATTTCATCTCAAGGAGGTGACCGTGGGAAAAATTTCATAACTCTCTCTCTCTGAGCGTTGGATTGAGATTCTGTAAAAATTGGCCGCAAGTACATGGAATATAGTTTCCTGTATATAAATTTTAGAGCCAAAGGAGGAAACGGTGACATGTGTCCAGTTGTACAAGTTCGCTCTACAGAACTAGTCCATAATTAGGTTATTATGGGAGATTGGACATAACTTTGACTTGAAGAGTCCAAATAAAGTCAGACCTGTGGCATTCGAAAGAAGATTTAGAGGGATACTTCAAGGCCAAATTTCATTTATTGAGGATCCGAAATCACACAGATAATTCAGTTTCAATATCGAGCTTCTCAAAAGCAAGAAAAAGGTGTGTATTTGGTTTTTAAAATTGCATAACGTTTGTTTGAAAAAGCAGTTTGAAGTGATTCCAAGGGAATATTTTAGAATTTTTATGAGTGCTAGGTTCTACAATGCCTCAAAAGAATAATTCCATACCCATTAAGCCCTCAAAATGATATATTATGATGCATCACGAGGAATAATTGCAGTATGAGATATCAAAATTATGGTACCAAGTGCAACAAATTTAGATCTTACAACGAGCAACTGATGATGACATAGATGGTTTAAAAGAAGAAATGAAGGCTAAGTTGGATGGTTTGAAAGATCAAATAATAGCTAATATGGATGATAAATTAGTGGAAGATCACATCGAGCATCAACAAGAAGTTCTCCAACTCTTAAAGGATAACCTAAGTTTGGTGCATAATCTAATGAAGCAACAGGAAGATCAACATCACATCGAAACAAGTTCTGAAGTAGTCATAGAAACAAGAACTCGAAAATTACGATCAATTTTAGAGTATCTGAGCAAGTGGAAGAACTTTCCTGTGGAAGATTCCACATGGGAGGATGAAAATTTTATACAGAAACATCAAGAAATAATCAAGCGTTGAGGACAACACTTTTTTGAAGGATAGGGGCATGTTAAGTCTGTATATTAATATTGTAGTCCCTTATTATGTTATTGTATCCCCCCTTATTGTTATTTTTTTACCCCTGTAACCCCCATATTTTTATTATTGTGCCCTTACATTATTATTGTTAGGTCAGCTAGGATTACATTGTGGGCCCACTAGGATTACATTGTGGTCCCATGGACTCCTATATATAGAAAGGAGGTTTTTTCATTTGTATCATCCAATAATTGTTCATTAATGTAATGTATTGGAGGTTTCCCCCTCTAAGTGGCTTATTTCTAAGGTGTTGATATCTCTTTTCTTCTATTTTTGGAGCTGGTTTCACAAAATTGACCCAAAGTTACCTAGGCAACAACGTTCAAAACCCCGGTTACACGTACGATTCTACCCAGAATGTACCGCAACCCAACTACCAAAGTCATCACATGCCTCCGTAAAATTTTACTAGTAGGGCGTCATCGTATCACCATCAAAATGGAGGACCCTATCCTCGGAATCAGGGGACCTATTACGAAGATAAACATGTTGACGGAAGAGCTCCCCCCAACAACCATTCACAAACTAGGGACTGCATTATGCTAAGTCCCCAGAACAAGACCCGCCTAGGCAGAATAATGCACAGGTGAGCTTTATGCAACCTTACGAAAACCAATCGTGCCAACCATATAACCAGGAGAGATATCCTCCTAACGTGGTTAAGAAAAAAAGGAAAAACAAGCCTAAAGGAAATATGGGATATGGGGGAAACAACCAGAAATTCCCTCTGTGATCTCAGGCTGGAGGCAACTCCAACCGAAATCAAAACAAGGAGCCAATCAATGCCAAATGGCAGAACAAAAAGCCACCTCTCCGAATAAACCACTCTTGTTCGATCTATGGTGAGTACAGCCATTACACTCACCATTGTCCCAACCTCCCTGAGCTGAAAAAGCTACAGAGTAACCATGGACAAGGCGATCAACCCAGCAGCTAGCAGTCATGCAGAAGCCCTTCCCGCATCAGGGGTCATTAGCACACAACATCAAACTCCCGACGACTCCGGAAAGAACAGCCACAAAATCTACTTGACCAGTAAGGAAATGTTTTTTCAAACACATAATCGAAATTAAGACACCCCACCAGACACCAACACATCAGGGGCTAGTACCAGTGCACCAACCGCACCTTTGACCATATAAAAAATGCCTATTGAACTTTTCCAAAGATGGCTAAGGGGACAACTAGGCGAGCAAGAAACTATTCCAAAGAAACCCATAATTATAGAATTGTGGATGGTTTAGCTCGATTTCCCACTATTTTGTCAGCATTGGAAGTATTACTGTCCTTCCCAAAGCAACATAAATTCTTCCTTTCCATGTTAGGTTCTATCGACCTTGCCGATACATGCCTAATGGCTTTTTATTGAGAGAAAGCCACCCCTAGGCTCCCTTCGATGGTCGCCTTTTAGATACCAGTATCGGTCCAAAATATTACTGTCCACTTATGTGTCATCGACGAGGGTGCATCCACATGCATCATGTCAAAGAACATTTGGAAGAAGTTAGGGTCTCCCAAGCTAAATTCATCAGACATCACGCTTAGATCATACGACAGTCACCCTTCAACTCCCATCGGCCTCTACCAAAACGTCCTAGTATGCTTAGCTGGAAAGATGGTTCTTATAGAAATTGAAGTCTTGGACACGCAATTGGACTATAATATACTCCTTGGTTAGAGTTATATGTATGCCATGTCAGCTATACCTTCCTACATCTTCTGAACTATGATGTTCCCCCATGAGGATCGCATCGTTACTGTTGACCAGTTGACACATAGTGAAAAATGACCCCTAACAAACACCGATGTAATTCTACCCTAAGTAGATACATCCACAGATGTGCTTTCATAGTACCAAGAATTTAGTCATGGCCAATTCAAACCGTCATCCATCCTAGGATCATTCCTAGGAGATCCCCCCACCATACCTGAGTGATCACATGATGTCACAAGAGTTCTGGTGTTCATGATGTCCACATCAAAGACCGAAGCTAGTCAAGGCACGAAAATAAGAAGTAATGACATCGAGTCCTTAGCCACAACAACGTCTCTAGCCTATGCAGCTTCCCAAATCGCTTTCCTCTACCCCCAGCTGGTTTCGTATCCTAGCAGGTTTTGGCAACAGTGGTGATACCAAACATATATTTCAAAATACTAGTTTGGTATCCCATTCCCCCTACTCATAAAAGAGCCACACGCCTCACTAGCACAGGGTTAAAGCCCCTCAGTCTCGAGGAGGCCCCACCCATACAATAAATTGTCAAAAACATCCCTGCAAAGGAAATTCCCATTGTAAAACTGATGATTTCGGGTAAGAAAACTGAGAGAGGAAAGAGGGTGGAGACTCCCACCATACAACAGGAATCACTAGGTTGTGCCATATGTGACATAGTAGGTCTCTCTACCCATATTTTTCCAGATTTGAATGAAATAAAACCGCTCCTTGGCTCTGAGGCATAAATCACAACACCATGTTCTTGTAAAAAGGAACCTGCCACCAATAGTAAAGGCAAAGAATTGCGTACCAATCATGCATGCGCTATCTGTAGTAATTACAGGCATTATACCCATCATATCCCAGAAATACCACGATATAGGGACTCCTTACACACCATCAGTCGATCCTATCAAGAGGGTCCCTCCACCCAGTCATTTGGAGATGAACCTTTCACCATCCTATACCTGCGGGAGGAATGACATTCACTAAAAAGACAGCCGATCAGGCCACCATACACCAACCAAGGATAGGGGAACATGGTTGCCTCATTCTCTTGATTTATTAGGCACATTGATTACTGCAGATGACTTGATCGGGTCTTTGACCCAAGGTCACCTAGGGAGCAGTAATATGTATTCAGGGAGTGGCCAAGTGCATCGACTATTGCAGAAGGTTTGATATGAGTTTTTGACCCAAGATCACCTAGGCAAGAGTAACACCCATGATACTCAGGAAGTTACCAGGTAGGTCAATACTTCAGATTGTTTGATCAGGTATTTGGCCCAAGATCACCTAGGCAGCAGCAGTGCCATGCGCATCGATACTGTAGACGGTTTGATCGGGCCATTTCCCCAAGATAAACTAGGCAGCAGTAGTACCATGCATGTCTATTCTGCAGATGGTTTGATTAGGTATTTTTCCAAAAATCACCAAGGTAGAATTAGTACCATGCGTGTCAATATTGCAGACAGTTTGATCGTGTCTTTGGCCAAAGGAAAACTAGGCAACAGTAATCAATACCCTGGATACTCATACGATTCTATTAAGAACATATCACAACCTAGCTATCATGAAATTCACCCCAACACTCATATACCAACCAAGGACAAGGGAACCGATATCCCCCATTCCCCACAAATAATGGACCACTGGCACAGCATAATATGCCATTAAATATAGTGCAACCCTTCCTAGGCTCATCAGCAACCATACAAGCAGGAGAATTATGACAATACTCCAAATAATGCAAAAAGAAGCCAGGGAACAAACAAAAGGGAGACCTTGGACAGGGGGTAGTAACCAGCAATGCCCCTGCGATATCAGTCTAGGGGCAACCCCAATCAACATCAAAAATAGGAGCCAAGTAACAACTCCCAAGGGAAAACTAGAGCTTAGAGTATCTGATCATGAAAACCAAAGTAAATAAGTGATTAGAAATTCATAACACCCAAAGGAGGTGCCACACATTCGCACCTCCAAAAAAATAATTTTTCAGCACTGGCAAGTATGCCCTCTCTCATATTCTTTTTTAAATCACATTTCTTTCAATAAGACTTGATAAAGAATATTCTTTCACTTGGGGTATTTTTTTTTTGCATGTAGTAAGAAAACCATCCACAACTCCATCCACTGAAAGTTCCAGAGCAGGTATCATTCTACCCCCAGCATGATAGAGTCTCGGAAAAGCTTTGCATATCCTGACATCATTTCTCCATCAGAAAGCATCCATAGGTTTCACACATCCGACCATGTTTATCATCACGTCACCTTTCACATGATGAAAATCCTCGTTGGTTGATAGAGCCTCCCCTCCATGGTGCTCGTCACCCAAAGTAGACCATATATCACAAAAATAGTGACGCCATGGCCATACCACTGTAGTCCGGGAAGCACCTCATGCCCATTCATTCACCATGCATAAGGTCAAGTTTTACCATATCAAATAAAACCCCTTTCCTGGAAAATCGGGTCATACAAGCGGATCAAAAGCGCACTACTTTGCCTTGCACTTGGCTCACCATGCCTCCATTATCATAATCCCATCTATGATTCTTTTTCATCTGCTTCATCAAAATCACACATGATACCAACCAATGGGGGCACCCAACCTCAGCAAAACAACTTCCTCACATCATTAGTGAGAGAACACTTTCATGTTTTGGGGCACCGGTCTCTGTGTTTTTTACAAACCAAACCTCAATATTTTATTCTTTTGGTAATTGTATAAAGACCAAAAATGACGCACTATGTCCACCACCCACTCATTCATTTTTTCCCCCATGGAAGTAGTCCCTGGTCAACCTTGGTCGGAGTATCAAACCCTCATGCAAAAGCCACCATGACATTCATAACCAGTTTATACCCACCTTGGAAGTCCTACCGACTCTAGCGATTTCCCCTTTCAAAATAGTTATGACTGCTGCCAAACTGCTTTTTATACTCTGACCTTGGGCCACTGAATCCACATCATTAGTTTGTAGTCATCCCTCACCATCATTCCTATGTTAAAACCAACACATCCAAGATCCCGATCCCCTGAATCAGTGACCCCCTCGTTCAATTCAAGCTTCCTTTTTTTCAACTTCAACACCTATTTTTGAAAAGGGAAGCGATACCTTAGTGTAATGTTCCAAAATTTTCATGAACATAATTAGAACATTATTTTTTGTTTATTTCATCTAGGAGGTGAATAAAATGGGTAAAAGGCCCATGAATAAGAATAATATCCTTCATAATGTGAAAAGGATCCATGGAGAAGCTTGATTTTGCACCTTCCAGTGTGGAAAGGCGAAAATGCATGAGGACAAGGTCAAGTTTGACCAAGTCAACAATGTTGCCTAAGAGGTGTAGCTTGCATGAGAAGACAACGTAGTTAGAGAGGGAAGAATATTACTTGTGGAAGAAACCCTAATGTGTGGGGTCCAGAGCAAAGAGGCATTCACTTGCATTAAAGGAGGAAGACGCAGCCATAGTGAGACATCTTCGAGCATTTGATCATTTGTCTGCTTAGACATATTTGTAGTCTCGGTTGTTCAGCTGATTTGCAGTGCTGTTTAGCATGATGGATTCCTGCTTAGGATTTCCTCTCCTTATTGAGAGGCCTCTTGAAGTATTTCACTTCATTTTCTCCACATCTTGGCTCAAGGCCAAAGCCATTATTGAATCACTGCGTTATTTCTGCTGAAGTATAACATAGTGTTACTGGGTGTTGCAGTGGAGGGTTCCAAAACACTTCTCTTTGGCTCATCTTTCAGAGGAGGGAGTTATTATTCTTATGGGAGGTTAGTGGAAGGGATTTTAGAGAAAATTTTCATATTTTGTCATCAAGGCCAACATCTCCCATTATAGACATCGTAGTCCATCCTCTAGATTGTGTTATTTCAATGCACATTTGCAGTGAGAGGTTGCACTAGCTTCTTGGAGGGCAAGATCTTCAGTGCCGAGATCAACATTGAATTGAGAGATCCGTTGCAGGAGGTTTTCTTTAGATCGAGAATAATCTTCATCCATCTCAATGTATTTCTATTATTTAGTTGTAGCTACTTCCTAGCAACTCCGACATTTCTGAAGATTTGCCATTTTTATGTATATTGTAGCCAATCCTTCCAGGGATTGTGTATTTTTGTTGTATTAGTGTTTTCAGGGGTTGAGATCTTTCTCCCCCTCATTTATTTGAGTTGATATTGTCATATCATCCTATTATCATGTATTTTGTTGCAGTGTCTCCAATAAACTATGTTATTTTGGCCATCTGACATTCTGTATAGCAGTATTGCTTTATTGTCTTGTTGAGGCTTTCATTGCTTAGCTAGAGTGATTGTTTCCTCCACACATTGTAAAAATTTGATACTATATCATATATTTGTTGTCTATATATATCTTCATGTGATCACAGCTATAAGAATAATGTTGCCATTCCATTACATGTGCTTACATTTGCTGCAGTCCCTCATCGGGCATTTTCTAAGGACATCTAGCTGTGGGAGATATTTTTAACCTTCTTAGAAGGATTTATTTGGAGCCATATCTTGGATTTAGGACTTAGATACATGGATCTAAGGGATCCAAGTCTTGGTTTCAATTCCTATAGCAGCCATTACTTGAAAATGCATTTTCCAGTGATGCCTTACTAGCTGTTATAGATTTGGAATATTATAGTGGTATCAAAGCTATTTTCTTGGCTCAACCTATGAGTCTAAGCCCAAGAAGATCAGAACATTGAAGAGGATGGGTTTTATCTCATCATATTCCAGATCCATGAAGAACCTCCCCAAGGATAAGAAGAAAGAAGAGGAAGAACCTTTCACTTCCTATTCTCATCAACGAGACAAAGAAATAAGCAGGAAAAAGACTCCATATTTTCGAGAAGAAAAGGGGGATAAGCTTACCAAGATTTTTCCTAAATCTATACATATGATCCATGAAGAATTCAAGGATATCTAGAGGGAAATGTGTAAATAATATCCTAGAGGGTTTGATTCTAAAGAAAACTCTATATTTGAGGAGTGTGACCATGCAACTACACATCCTAATATTCAATGTAGTCACATGCCCAGGATTTCCGAAAGAGAGATGGAAAGAGAAGAAGAGGTTGGTAGGAGGGAAAACCTTAGTAATTTCTTGTAGGAGTATGAGTATCAAACTCAGAAATTCAAAGATCATCTCAGTTTTTTAGAGTTTTGCAAGATGAAGGTGAATGGGAGAGAGTAGCAGGATAGATTTCATCTATCTACCTTTGAGGGTTCACCTACATGTTCAGCCAAATATTGGGTGGAGGAGTTAGAGACCTTCTTGCAGCAGCACCAAATTCCTGAAATAGAAGCCATCAAAGTTGCAGTGCTACATATGAGAGATAAGGCTTATTCCTGTTGGGTCTTTGAATCTTTTTCTTTAAGAAATGTAAACATTGCATCTTATGAAAATTTCACTAAGGCATTAGTGAAAATATTTTATAAAGAGATTCATGAGACACACATGGTAGAAGTAAACAAGGAAACTCAAGAAAAACCCTTGCATAAGAACTTGCACCATACTTTGCCAGAAGGGAAACTTCCATCTCACACCTTTGAGCAAGGGAACATGGAGATATCTTTTTCAGAAAGGGATCCAATCATTAGAGGGTTTCCCATGCATGTTGCAGAGATTGAGGGAAACAACGTTGTTAGATCTAGAGTTGATCTAGCACCTCATGTATAGGAAGGACGAGCTCTTGCTCCAACTAGAGGGATTCTTGCATCTTTGCAAGAAAGTTCCCAGGATCTCTTGTGTGGAGATCAAGCCACAACTCATGTTCTACATGTTCCATTGTTGAGGAGGTGTAGTACCATGGAGACACAAGGAGAAGATAGGGAGGATTATTATCATGATGTGATGAGGAGCACACATCCATATTCATTTCTGGAGGTTGATGCACCTAAGAAGGTGATTGGATTGTGCAGTGGAAGCATGGACAAATTTTTTCATTCATATATGTAGTCACCTATTGACGATGATGTCTCATTGCATGGAGACATTTTTCTGCGGAGATCACTAGACCAGTAGAGGAGGATGCATGCTTCACATGTTCGAGCACCACTCATTGATTCCAGGAGGGTGGAGACCTTGGGAGAGCTTAATAAAACACTTGGATTCTGGGGTAGACTCAAGGAGAGAGAGAGCATTCTCTCAACATCATCAGTACCCACTTCCATTTCAGATTTTGCGTTGTGGCAGAAGCAGTAGGGGAAGGATAGCAGCCTTCCAGCTTGCATCTTTTGCATAGGAGATGTCAAAGAGGAGGATGACCATATGACAGATGCTCTTCATGAGAAATCATCAGCGTTGTCACTATGGAGGATAGATCCATATTGGAACTCCCAGCTATTGGTGGAGTATTCCAAGGATCTTTTCACTTGCATGATCTTGGATGGCCAGTTGCATGAGGAGGGATACTCAATCAGAGATGAGGTCATCTACTATCATGGTAGGATATTCTTTCCTAGAGCTTCCAAGCTCAAGGAGAAGTTTCTATAGGTAGCACATATGGATTTCATTTTCAGCCACACACATTCTATGAGAGAATACCACACCACCATGGAGGGGTATTTTTGGATGGGCTTTCAGGAGAAGATATATCAGCATATGTGGAGATGCATGGATTGCATAAAGATGGAGGGGTTAGCACAACCACCTATATTTTCTTGGAAGATGAGAGGAGACTAATTTATAAGCCACTCCATTTGTATGAGCAGAGATTCTGGTAATGGTATTCATTGTTGTTTACATGATAATTTATATGATGTATGTATATGTCCCTTAACCATACATGTGCAAGATATTGCTCCAAAAAGGAAGAACATTTCTTTTGAGCTTCATGGTATAGTTGAGGCCATAAGCATGATTGATGGTCATTCCCTAGGAGGAGTTGGGGAAGAGGAAAATTATGGAGCACATACTCTTTTTACACCTTACATTATTCACTTCCTCCATACTTATGAGAAGATTGGAGCAGCAAGCAAGTGGTTGAGAAGCCACTCATTTTATCAGTCTCTGTCGTAGTTGAGGGTCAAGCTGCATTGGTTGCACCTGAGGGACCATTTACCTTCACATTTGTTGCATATGGAAGCAAGCATGATTCTAATATTTTCTCCTTATGGCTCTATTGTTTCTGTCTTTATGAGGAGCATGCTTGGGAGAGAGACACATTGGGAGAATGTGTCCTTTGAGGGAGAAATTCCTCACACTTTTTGCACTACATTTTCTTAGGGGAACATGGGAGAAGATATGGCCACTATATCAGCACACTTGTTTCCTTATGAGGTGATCCATATGATGGATATGATGCCATATGTTGCTGACTTCCAACTCATCATATATGGAGATACTTGGGCTAGCATGATTTGCAGCGTTGGAGGAGAGATCCTTGGAGATGTAGTCTTCATCTTTCCACTTGAGGGAAATTATTTTGCAGCCTAGGATCAACACTTTCTCTACACTTATCATAGGTGGAGAGATGGACAGTGTGGGGTAGGCTACATTGTCTACCATGTGCAGAATTTTAGCCCACCTTCTTTGCCGGAGCCAAAGGTGGATGACAGTTTTCAAGAGTTTCCTAGTTGGGAGGTGACTCATTTTTCATGGGTAATAGCTTGGAGATGGAGGATCCATATGGGAAAGAGAGTTCCCATTCTATTTGAAGTCCCATTCTTCAAGGGGACCTCTAGACATCACTTTGCTATCCTCTTGAGTATTTCACCTTTACATGATGATGGCTTGATAACTAACTTACATGCTAAGGAAGGGCAATGTGGAGGCTTGATTGATGAGATGGCATCACTTTCCTTGGAGGAGATCATCATACACAGATGCTACAGGGAGAGGAGGAGAAAATAATTCAGTCTATCCTTGCACTTGACTGAGGACAAGCAACCTTTGAGAGGGGAGGACTGTAATGTTCCAAAATTTTCATGAAGATAATTGGAACATCATTTTTTGTTTATTTCATCTAGGAGGTGAATAAAATGGGTAAAAGGCCCATGAATAGGAATAATATCCTTCATAATGTGAAAAGGATCCATGGAGCAGCTTGATTTTTCACCTTCCAGTTTGAAAAGGGGCAAATGCATGAGGACAACGCCAAGTTTGACCAAGTCAACAGCGCTGCCTAAGAGGTTTAGCTTGCATGAGAAGACAAAACAGTTAGAGAGGGAGGAATATTCCTTTTGGAGGAAACCCTAACGTGTGGGGTCCAGGGCAAAGAGGAATTCACTTGCATAAAAGGAGGAAGAGGCAGCCATAGTGAGACATCTTGGAGCATCCGATCATTTGTCTACTTAGACATATTTGCTGCTTATCACGAGGGATTCCTGCTTAGGATTTCCTCTCCTTCTTGAGAGGCCTCTTGAAGGATTTCAATTTATTTTCTCCACATATTGGCTCAAGGCCAAAGCCATTATTCAGTCACTGCGTTATTTCTATTGAATTATAACATAGTGTTGCTGGGTGTTGTAGTGGAGGCTTCCACAACACTTCTCTCTGGCTCATCTTTCAGAGGAGGGAGTTACTATTCGTTCGAGAGGTTAGTGAAAGGGATTTCAGAGATTATTTTCATATTTTTGCATCACATCAAACATCTCCCATCATATACAGCATAGTCCATCCTCTAGACTGCATTATTTCAATGCACATTTGCAGTGAGAGGTTGCACCAGCTTCTTGGAGGGCAAGATCTTCATTGCTGGGATCAGCCTTGCATTGAGTGATCCATTAGAGGAGTTTTGTTTCATATTGAGCATCATATTCAGCCATATCCATGTATTTCTAGTATTGATTTGCAGCTTCTACCCAGCAACTCCGACATTTCTACAGATTTGCCATTTTTATGTATATTGTAGCCAATCCTTCCAAGGATTGTGTATTTCTGTTGTATTACTATTTTTAGGGGTTGATAGCTTTCTCCCCTTCATTTATTTGAGCTGATATTTTCATATCATCCTATTATCATGTATTTTGTTGTAGTGTCTCCAATAAACTGCATTATTTTGGCTATCTAGCATTCTGTATAACAGTATTTCTTTATTGTCTTGTTGAGGCTTTCATTGCCTAGTTGGAGTGATTGTTTCCTATATATATATATATATATATATATATATATATATATATATATATATATTCATGTGCCCATAGCCATAAGAATAACATTTTCATTCCATTACATGTGCTTACATTTGCTATAGTCCCTCATTGGGCATTTTCTTAGGAAATCTAAGTGTCGGAGATCTGTTTAACCCACTTAGAAGGATTTCTTTGGAGCCATCTCTTAGATATAGGACTTGGATACATTGATATAAGGGATCCAGGTCTTGGTTTCAATACCTGTAGCATCCACTACTAGAAAATGTGTTTTCCAATCATTCTAGCTTAGCCTAGTGATTTGGAATAGAATATTACACTTAGATCGCCCCTCTCCATAAAAGGGGCATCCTCGGGTGGCGTTGTGGGAGACATCATTGCCCACAGATGTCATCGATCCTCCTGACATTCGACTACAACACAAGTTTTCATGTCAAGATGGTATCGTACCTAACAACCATTGCACTTTGATCGGAATTATTAAAGACATTGCCCTATCTGTACCATGCGCATTTACATGTTATACAAAGTATACACATATGGGTACCACTTTCCACCTATTTCCAAAGAATAAGCACCTCGAAGGGTTTCAGCAGTCATCATCATCAACCAACAACTCACTACCATATTAGTGACATAGACAGAATCTATATATGTCAAATAGATTTGTTTAACTAGCCATATCATTACGATCATGGGACATTCCCACCTCGTAGAAAATTTGTATATATTGTATTATATTTTCTTACAGGGGTCCCATAGGACATGGTCGTTCTTGGAACCGATGCAGGGTGTCTCCAATTCTGAGCTACACGCAGGTCTCTCTCTTTATGCACAATATACAGAAAATAAATTATAATGTATTTCGGCAATACAGTTATTCCTAGACCTCACACATTAGGGGGCAACTGTTAACACTGGAAAATCGTACAAGAAGAGACGACATTATTTAATGTTAGGAAGAAGGATTTATAGGGCTGAGAGGCATTAGAGAATCTAAAAGTATTTAAAAAATCTCTAAGGTCTAAGGAAAAATCAAATTTGAACTAGTCAAAAATTCTTTTGTGTTGAAAAATCCTTCGATAAGCACGCCCTTACATGCCTTTTGACCCAAATAGTGCGCAATCCTAGGAGTGGAAGAAGTCACTTTTCGGGACCACAAAAATCACACTCTAGGACATTAATTCCACACTTGAAGCCACCTAAGGACAGCAACCCAAGCCTCCTTAGGGCATCAAGGGAGCACACAATGGAATCACCCCCCTCTCTTGGGTCACCATCCACAATGAGCCAAGAGAGGGAAGGAGGATTTTAATTCTCCTATAAATGGCCACCAAGAGATGAGTAACTTGAGAGCACATTGTTATGCTGGCCAAAATTGCCCCAAGCAATACCAGGAGTGTGTGATCCAGAGCAGAAATATAGGGGACTCAGTTGTTGACCATCCGACAACTCCAGTCCACCATAGTAGAGAGAGGGAGACTTTGCACCAAGGTAGCTCTGAAGTAATGACATCCTTGCATTGGGACTTAGAACCCCAAGTTCTAAGGGCCCCTTGGCAAGTGAGTTAAAGTTTCATCCTCATTTCCTACCTACACTCGATAAGAGGGGACATAAGCGCCACCATTTGGATTATTGAAGTTCTTTGACTTTATTTAGAGATTTTGTGTTATTTGTTTTAGTTTTAGTTTAATTTTTATGTTTGAATATGCATGTTATTTCTCTTGTATGTTTATGTTATAACATGTTCCACTAATTTTCTTGACTCCATTAATTTTCTTCCTATGACCAAAAACTTAAGAGGGAAAACCGCATCCCTTAATTTGGTGTGATTTCATACACGCTCGCACCAAACACACTAACACACCCACCATGTAGGGCTCTTGTTCATCCTCCACCAAGTCCCCATTCTAACTCTACTTCTGGTTCATTGGGTTCCCCTTTTGGTTCTATCCTTGTTTTTCCTTCACCTTTCAACTTCACCATGTCGAGTTCAGGACTTAACACTAGTGGAAGCCCTGGCCCTAATGTTAGGAATGCTATTAGCGGTGTCACAACAGGAACTATTCCGGTTTTCCCTTGCTTCCTTATATGGCGAGCCTAAGCCTTCGTGATTTTAGCCAGTTGATTAATGACCCCATACACCATGATCCTTATTGGCCTGTTATGCCAACCAAGCTTCCTTCAGACATCCCCAAGTTTGAAGGAAATGCTGGAGAGGATCCTACCAACCATGTTCATTCTTTCCACATGTGGTGTTCGTCTAACTCCATCACCGATGACTCTGTCCATCTATGGTTATTCCAGCATAAGCTTACTGGAGAAGCTTCCAAGTGGTATGTCTATGAAGCCTCCTCCTCTCATACTAATTTTGTGACCCTTGCAAAGAATTTTCTGTCTTACTTCCAACTCCCCCTTCACTATGACGAGTACCGAACTCTTGATCTCTTTCTGTCAAAAATATTCTACCCGCCTATTTGACCATATTCAAGAATGGTGCATAAGGAAGAGCCTATGTGAAGCCTTAGCTTTCGAAGACCATGTCTACATGGACTAGTTTCTTAGATCCCTTTTTCCTGCTATAGGAAAATATGCTGCATCTCACTTCCCTCATACTGAGGAATCTTCCCTCCAAATTGAGTTGAAATATGACCTGATCTATGCACAATCTAGTTATGTTTATATCATCTTACCTAATCTCCCTATACCTAGTGGTGCTAATTCACCGAGGGAATCCCATGCTGCTGACGGTATCGTTGGATCCGTTTCACATCCATACAATCATCCTCCCATGGGTTATGGTTTCCCTCAGGGAGGGGCTAGCTCCTCTAGCACCTTTCCCCCTCTCGGCAGCATGTATCCATGATACCACATGCCTCCTCCATTTTCCCAACCTATTTAACCCAATTTTTCCCAACCTCCTTATTATCTGTATCTGCAGCCTGGTGCTCCAGCTCCTCCAGCACTAGCACCTCAGCCTCCCTTGCCTTCTCAAGCTCCGCAACAATAGCCACCTCCCCCTCAGGGTTAGGTGTATGCACAACAGAGTGCAACTAATCCTCCTACTTCCAAAAAGAAGAGGAAAGGCAACCAAAACCAATATGCCCCAGGTAATCCAGGAAACAATCCCGAAGGCAATACATCTAACACTGCAACCCAACAAGAGGGAACTCATCCCAAGTAATACTGGCCTATTCGCATGAATAAAATTTGTTCTTGCTGTTGTGTCTATGGTCACTATACCTATGATTGCCCCCTTTTACCTCGGATGCTTTATATGTGGGAAGCTCAAGCAGCATCCCAAGGACATTAAGCCTCCCCTTCTGTCTCCCAATACTGCCCCTATCCAACTAGTTTTGTTTACCAATCTCTTCCCCAGCAAGGATATGTTGCTACCCAACCCCCTGAAAGTTAGTCGACCACTCAACCTCCTCCATCCAGTACCTCTGATTACCAAAGGCTCATGATCAACTCTGACCAACCCAATGCCGCTAACCTTAACCTTCAAACTCGATCCCGTCAATACAATAAGCCACTTGTTGCGTCAACCACCAAGCCCCCGTATTTAGGTCCCATAGAGCCTCTTTCGACACCCAATGGTCCTTTACAGATCCCTCAGCCTAAGGCAGAGGTTCATACAAATATCCTCAAGGGATTATTACGCCAAAATGCTACTTCTAGTAAAGCTTCCCACACCTACAGTATAGTAGATGACTTGGCACAATCCCCTGCTACCATGTCAAAGCTAGAAGTCCTCTAGTTGTGAACTTCACAATGAAAATATCTACTAAGTGCTATGGGAATTGTGGATCCTTTAGATGATCATTTTATTGTCTTTGAAATTGACAAGTTAGAACATCCCCCCTCCCTACATCCTCCGCCTTCCAAATCCATGTCAAGATCAGGAATGCCAATGTCTCCCATTGTATCATTGATGGGGGGACATCCACATATTTCATGTCCACTTATGTTTTGAAGAAAATCGAATCTCTTGAGCTAGACCCTTTCATGATCACCCTTTGTGCATGGTATGGCCACTCTTCCCAGCCCTTTGGCATGTTCCTCAATCATCCTATTACTCTTGTGGGAAACACTGTTTGTGTTGAAATTAAATTCATTGATGCCACCTTAGACTACAACATTATATTGGGTCGTAGCTACACTTATCCGATATCTGTTATCCCATCTACAGTTCACTGTAAGATGTGATTTCCTCACAATGGAAAGCTCCTCACCATCGATCAATTGACATATTATGAACCAAAGTCTCAAAACTCTCCAGAGTCCATTATCTCTTCAATGGCCAATAAAAAGATATTCGAACCTCCGACTATTGTCTCACCTGAATTCTATAAATATTCCTCTTTCCTTGGTTCATTCCCTAGTCTCTTCCCTCTCATCTCTGACCCTAAATTGTCTAATTTTTGCATGATGCAATCATCTCAGTCCGACCTCAAATGGAATGGTTTGACTAGCCAGCAACCCCACCCCCCACAACCTACTCCTAGTCCTTCAACTTAGCCTATGGGACCCTCTCGTCAAGGCCACTCATATACAACTAGTGTCCATGATCCTATCTACCCTCCTAGAATGGTTCCCCTTAGCCTTAACCATATCGGAGCTGTACCACTCGGCCATTACCCCTCCGGTTAGATACTGTTTCTTTCTCCCCCTCCTAGAGTATTTTCGATACCTATTATAGCTACCTTGTATCTTCCTAACATGAAACTGGGATCTCAGTCTGGTACATAGAACCCCCAGCCACTATGATCCTACCTGGTCATCCCAAACCTTATACTGCTTTGACCCCGGTCCAACTAGTCTCCATGACCCCTCCCTTTGCTTCTGTGCCTCAGGCACCTCAACAAGATCCTACTCCTATTGTGAAAGCCTCAGGTGAGGGGGAAAAATCCCCCAACAAGGCACCTTAGGAAAAGGCTACCTAGACAACCCCTACTCCTCCTCAGCCTCTAGTGTGTAGGTAAATCCCCTTCGCAGATAGAGGTGATCTCTCTAGCCCTAGGGTGGGTCTAACAGGAAGAGGACATGCTAATGTTTTGGTTCCTAGTTAAAGAATGAAATGAGTTGGGATAGATTGTCATACCTATGATCCAACGCGACCGTTGTAGCTGCAATGGAGGTCTCCTGATCCTTGGCTTAACTTGTCGTGATCCTTGAGCAATGGTATTTGCGTACCTGCACAAATATCAAAGGAAAAAAATAGCATAAACGATAATAATGGCATTAATAACTATTTAATCAGTCAAGGAGGATTAAACGTATTGCGTAAAATAAATCACATTAACACAAGACGGGAACCAAAACATCAGTCACGTATATATTAAGAGAAAGAAAGAGATTACAACTGGAGCCTTGACATGGTAGCCTCCTTCAGTGGGTCCAGTTGAAGCGGGTCTCAAGCATTCGTTAGGGAATTTGGACATGGTGATACAAAATACTAAGCTCTCTCTCAACAAGGGTCTCTCTCTCTACTCTATCTCACTAGCTATAGACTGTTTCAGAAAAATGTTCAACAATTCCTCTTCAGTTATTAAGTTTTTCAGCTAGCTACACCAATATGAGATAAGTTTATTTATAGAAGAAGAGGAGGAGGTTGGGATCCCTAAAATGGTGGAAGGGAGTGCTATAGGGTAAACTTCTTGGGTGGTTGGTTTTCGTATATCCCTCTCAGGGCTTTCCGGTGCCCGAGGCAGACAGTAAGATTAGCTATGTTGTTCACAAATATGGCATGAGTATGTTCATATTAGCTTGAAATAACTTGAAGGAATACAATAGAGAATTACCTCTTTGACGATCTTAGAATCCCTTGGAGAGCGCTGTGCAGCAAAGTAAGAGTCCTTCTTCGCCGGCTCCAAATCTGAGACCTGCAATCAGTCAAAGGACCCGTGTAATTTCTAATATAACAAGTATCCTATCAATGAAACCAATATACTACAAACATCTAGATTATACGCATCTGAGCCATTCATATCATACTAAGTAAATATTGAAACAACAATAATAACATTAAGCATTGAATGGACAAAATGAACATAGTTCTATTGATTTTGAAAGAAGGAGGATTACAACCATCGGTTGTACCAAGCCCTCCTCAGTCTCCCAATCTCTCTTCTCTATCAAGTGAAGAATTCCAAGCCAACAAGCTCTCTAGGAGCCTCTTTGACTCTTGGCCTTCACAATGTCACACTATTCTCTATTCCACAAGTATACAAGAACTTTTGAGCAATCCTTTGACCTTCAATTAAGAGCCTTCAGCTCCTTCTTATAGGAGAGGGAGAAGGCCATTGTTTCCCTTCTCTTTCCACTAGTTTGGAATGGAAAAGGCTTAGATGTTTCTTTGATCTCCATGCTTTTGCCTCTCTTGGAGTTCAGTCTTCTATGGCAATGACCAATAATGAACTGGTGCTTCTGCAGTTTCCTTTGTGAACTGACTCCTTTGTGAGGGAAAGTCGGAGATTCAAATCATTCTCCGCGCTCTTTTCCCAATTCAAACTTAAAACACGGGTAACGCTTCCCTTCAGTGTAAACAGAGCGTTTCCCTAGTCACTAACGCGGCCAATGCACTGCTTGCCTGTGTTATAACGCTCTTGTTCTATTCTACATAGGCGTTACCCTGGCAGAAATAGGTTTAACTTAGGTCTTTGTACTTCTTCCATATTTGTCTTCCCCTCTGAGCTGATGAGGAGGTATTTTGACCTGTAACAGATTCCCCCTAAAGTGTGAGGTCAGAGACGAAGACGATGGCCGAAATACTTTATAATTTGTAGAGAGAGAGAGATTGAAAGACTGAGGAAAACCTGAAACAACAACATATGTCAGAAAATATAGTATTTTCCTAGAGTCGGGCATGTCCCATGCTCAGTAGCTTTAAACAACATGATTTATCTAGAATAGAGATATGAAGAATCTATCCACCAATAGGCGCAATGTGGAAGTGTCTGTCATAACAGGATCAGGCTGAAGAAGCTGTCTCCATAAACAATATCGCAGCTTGGGGAAGGGAACACAACTTTAATGGTGTAGCCTTTTGCCCCAAGGTCTTGACCGCTGATTCACTTAAACTGCATATTTCTCAACATGTGAATGAGGGAGTTGTCTTCGAACATGTGAGAAATCATCTGATTACCAGTCAATAATGAAAACTGTTAACAGACGCGAAGGTGGCCACCGATAATGATGATGGTCCCTAAGATGCCCAGTACAATCTAGCGAGTGTGAATAAAAGGAGTTGAAGTCGAAAACTCGTAGAATCATTCGACCAAGAGCCAATGATGAAGACCCTTGATCAAACACAAGACTACCTGCCACTGATGTCTGCAAGTATCTGGGTACTGATGTGTTTCTGGATCAACTTCCTAGATAAGGTGTTGAAGTCGATAGGAAGTGATATTTTGAGAGGTAGGCACTGAGGAGTCCTACATCAGTCAACAAGAAACGGAAACCAACGATTTTGTTTATGATTTGAGATAAGGAAGAGTGAATGGGAATGTCAGACGACAAATAATTTCTGGCATAATGAACGGTTTGGTTGATAACAGGAGCAGTAGATAGCGAGATCTGCTTGAACAATAGAAGGCACTCTAGCAGAGTACTAGGCAGCTGAAGCGTGTTGAACACCAAAGGGTGTGTTAGGATTTTACCAGTGCAGGGACACTGGGAAATGAAGGCTAATACTCATAGATGGTAGGGTTTGGCTAACTGCGAAAGAGTTTTCTGGGAAGTGCCATGTTCAAGAATTTTGCTGCCAAATCGACCTTTTTTGAAAATGTAACAGAGGTAGTATCCATTTTGTCCAAATTTTCCCCGTCTGATTAAGTTTAACGAGTCCAGACGAGTAAACTCGGTGAATTTTTCATGTTTAGAGAGTCTGAAAAATGTCAGGAAAGACAACTCTGTGTCCCATCTGATTAGATTTAACGAGTCCAGATGAGCAAACTCGGTGAATTTTTCATGTTTAGAGAGTCTGAAAAATGTCATAAAAGACAACTCCATGTCCTGTCTGATTAGGTTTAACGAGTCCAGACGAGAAAACTCAGTGAATTTTTCATGTTTAGAGAGTCTGAAAAATGTCATAAAAGACGACTCCATGGGGTACCTTTGTCATGTCTTGATAACCGGGCATGGCAAAGGGGTAATAGTAAGCCCGAAACAATTTATTTTCCGTAAGTTAGTCCATGGAATCCAGAAAAGTGAGAAATCTATGTTCAATGGACGTCTACCTAATTTTGTTATGAGTACGAGGAGACGAAGTAAACTCAATATTCTTTGTGAAATTTTAACGAGTCCAACAAAGAAAACTCGGTACCTCCGTGAAATTTTAACGAGTCACGTGGAGAAAACTCGATTTAATTTTTATGTTTAAAGAGATTTGAAAAAGAGGAAAAGAATGGCTCCTTGTTCTTTGTCTCAATAGTTTAACGAGTCTGACAAAGGTGACTCGGGGTTTTTTCGGTTTTATGAGCGAGAAAAAGATTCCTAAAAGGAATGCTCAGTACTTCTCCATAGTTTTAATGAGTCTGAAGAAGAAAACTCTAGGTTTTTCGGATTAATGAGCAAGAAAAGACCAAAAAAGAATGCTCGATGCCAACTTCGTATAATTTTAATGAGCCCGAAGAAGAGAACTCGAGGTTTTTCAGATTAACGAGCAAGAAAAATACCATAAAAATAATGCTCGATAAAACATGAGTATGTCTGCACATAAATCTTAATCCCTTATTAGAATCATCAGTACCAAATCTCGAGAGTTGTGACATGTGTACAGCGAGGAATCACGACTTTGCCGACTGACTAAAAAGAGTCATGCCCCAGAATTTGCTATAAGAAGGTCAGAAGACATTCATTTTCACTGTTTTGAGTGCTGTGAAGAAGCTTTGGAGTGGAAAAGAGGTGAAAAATTCAGCTGACAAATACGGTCAATCCGGGCAACAGTCTTCTATTCCGCGAGATCCAGGTAAGAACTAGAACCTCCTGTTATCATTTAATTGCCAATTTTTTAGTTTTTGCT
The DNA here is from genome assembly GCA_034641835.2 of Pinus albicaulis. Classification (NCBI taxonomy): domain Eukaryota; kingdom Viridiplantae; phylum Streptophyta; class Pinopsida; order Pinales; family Pinaceae; genus Pinus; species Pinus albicaulis. The sequence continues at coordinate 660,618,578 of CM076583.1, read as the reverse complement.
GGTTCAAAATTAGGAAATTTTGAGGCCCTAGAAAAATATTTTCGCCTAACGCGGGTCAGGAGTACAATAGCCGCGTTAAATGAATAACCTGTGAGGGAAGTATGCGTTAGAACGCTCTGTTTTGTATTAGTGCCCGCGTTAGGTGTAACATGCTTTCTAACAATTCAATTTTTCCATTTTTGAAGTGGTCCAGGCAAATTTTAATCGGTTGGAAATGTTGCATTTGCAGGTGTTCAGCTGTTAATCATGAGTATTTGGCGAGAGAGAGAGCATGAGCGGGAAGAACGAGAGATGGTGACAGATGCGGCAAGTTTAATGGCTCTCCGGAGGTGTGGATTGCTTAAGTATGCCCATTTAGAACTAATGAGGGGTCAAGAGGACCTCCTGAGGTGGTTGATCCAACAGTGGGACGAACGGCATCATGTCTTTCGAATTGGTGGCAACGAGCTCGCCATCGAAAAAGATGATGTTTACTTTTTGACCGGCTTATCATGTCGTGGGGCGAGGCCCAATTTGACGGGGTCTAGAGCTGACCCTCGTTCCACTACTGATTTGATCCATGCGCACTGCATACGTGGCACCCAGGGTGTGAGTAACCAGATACCTATTGCACAGGTGACTTTGAGACCCTTGCGGTCTATTCTATGGATGATTTTTCGCTTGGCAGGTGCCAAGAGTCAGCATGTGGTGACCAAGGCTCAGATGCTCCTAGCCTTGGATTTTATGCAGCCTCAGGTTTTCGACTGGTGTGACGGTGTGGTTCGTCGGGTCCGAGCAGAGCTTACTGCATGTAAGACCCGTACTCAAAGAGAGTTTGGGTATGGAACCCTGATTGTTTCTTTCATACTGGAGCGGATACCACTGATGAGGCCCAGGATCCCTACAGCGCCATTGGGTCCATGCGAGCCGAGGCAGGCTCGGTGGGCCACTTTGCTTCCACGGACTGGAGAGGGGCCTGTCCGTCACTATTTTGATGAGGGATTTTTTGATTGGCTGGACTCTCAGATCATCATGATTGAGGATTATCCCTATGCAAGGATGAACTTTACAGGTGATCCCGAGTTAGTCTTACCCCCTGGCACCCAGTGGGGGCCCGATGGTAAGAAAAATGATCAGTGCTTTTCAAAGAAGTTTTTGTTTTTTAGCTTTTGAATGTTGATGTAAATTTTTTTTTTTTTTTGTTTTGTTTTGTTTTGTTTAGAAAGGGGTGAAAATTTAGTTTTGACATGAAAATTTTGCTTGCTTGACACAGATGTGGCACCTTTCCATCCAGCTGGGGCCCCTCGATATGCACGGCGAGGATTGCAGCTACCCAGGGCTGGTGCACCTGTAGAGGATGCGGAAGCCGGCGACGACGATGATACCCAAATTTTACATGAACTCTCCAGGAATCTGGAGGGTTTGAGCATCGGTATACCGTCGCTTCCTATGCGGGAGGTTCCAGTTCATCTGCAGTGGTATACTGTGGGTGTGCCGGAGAGATACCTGGTTCCTCTGAGGAGGATAGCTAGAGCAATTGTATGCTATTATGAGCATCAGGCTTAGCTGGTGGAGTAGATGTATTAGTGTCAGAGCATGGCTTAGTGTAGCCAAATTTTGTAAAACACCCCAATTTTTGGGAGATTTTTTCTTTTTGATGTTTACTGTGTACTGGACATGACATATGTATATATATATATATTTTTGGTGATTTTGTGTTTTTAAATTTTTATGCATTTTTTGATGGGATAAAAATATATGTACTCATGAGTAAATCTTTTACAATAAATGTGACAAATGCCAATCTAACACATAATTTTCCAAAGAATCGGCTAATGCATTAAATTCTCTAAGAACGTGCTCAAATGTGATTGTTTGAAATTGACGCTCTAAAAGTCGCACTCGTAAAAAATAACGTAACAACACAGGGTGGCGGACACGGTAATGATTGTTTAACTGCATAATGATGAGTTGGGAATCTAACCTGACCACTAAATCGGAGATGTCACGAGATGCCGCTTCTATGAGGAGTTGGATCACTGACATTTACTCGGCAACATTGTTGGTGGCGTTACCCAGGAAGATCCCCCCGGAACCAAGAAGGTTCGACTCAGGAGTATAGAGAACCCAAGCAGCTGAAGCAATGTGTCTAGTGTGACGACTAGCACCGTCTGCATACCCGACGTATGATAACGAATGTGATGACATCTGTGCGAAAGAAAAATATTACATGAGAAAAAACACCTTAAACCAAACAAAATAATCCAGAAGCATCAAAATAAAAATAGGCAAAACTTATATACATAAAATTACAAAGCATATGCCTAGTGCGAAACTAGGCAAAATACTTCTTCAGATAGAGCCCGTTGCGGGGCTCCTCGAGTGGAATTCCATTACAGTCCTGTAGTTTGTAAGCTCCTTTTGAGAGGGCTTTAGTAACGATGTAAGGACCGAGCCACAATGGTTGGAGTGTTCCTGCCCCCAAGAGGTCGTGTTTTTTATCATAAAGTAGAACAAGATCGCCCTCTTGGAAAGAACGAGGCTTGACAGATTTGTCATATTGAGCTTTAACTCGGTGCTGGTGAGCTTCGAGTGCTAATGTAGCATCTCGACGAGTTTCGTCCAAATGATCGAGCGAAAGAAAGCGCTTTTCTGTGGCGGTGGTGCCAGGCAGGAGTTCAATGGCAAGTTTGAGTGATGGGATTTCGCACTCGATTGGAAGTACTGCCTCCAGGCCGAAAGCAAGTTGGAAAGGTGTGAAGCCTGTGGTAGTTTTAACTGACATTCGGTATGCCCATAATGCAGAATATAACTTCTGATGCCATGTGGTTTTATGGTTTCCGACCAATCGACGAATCATGGTTTTGAGGACGCCATTTACGGCTTCTACTTGACCATTAGCTTGAGGATAATAAGACGAAGATTGATCTTGTCGGAAATCTAGAATGGATGTTAATTCGATCATCATATGATTTTGAAAGTGAGATCCATGATCTATGACAATCGATAGGGGTACGCCGAACCGACAGATAACCTGATTAAACAGGAAGAGAGCGGCGGTTTCGCCATCGGCCTTAAAAGTGGGAAGGGCTTCAGCCCATTTCGTAAAATAATCGACTACAACCATGATGTAGTTGTGTCCGTTTTCCGAAGCGGGATTGCAGGTGACGAAGTCAATTCCCCATTTAGTGAAAGGACCGACGGAGATAACCAGGTGAAGGGGGGTAGGATGCACGCGCATTTTCTTTGTGAAAATTTGACATGGATGGCATTTCTGGACTGCTGCAATGAAATCTTTAAACAAAGTGGGCCACCAGTAACCAGCGCGCAAGATTTTTTGGGCAGTAGCTATGCCCGAAAGATGACCACCACATGCCCCTGCGTGGCAGTCATTTAAAATGCGTTCTGCCTCATCGATAGTGAGACAACGTCAGAGAATAGTATCAACACCACGACGATATAGTGTATCGTTTAGCACGAGGTAGTGCTTTTCTTGGTGGCGGATACGATGACGATCATCAGACGTGAGAGCTGGGCGGAAGCATTGAGTTTGTAGGTAGACTAAGATGTCTCCATACCAGGGGTCCGAAGAGTCGACCAAGTAGACAGATTCATGAGGGGATGGATCATGAGCTACCTCTGCGAGGTCGATTCTGGGAAGGTCCGAGAGTAATTCGGTGAAGACAAGGGATTTGTTTGCTTTGGTAGCCGTGAACACCAAATCAAATTGTTGGATGATGACGATCCATTTGGAATATTTTCCTCCAATAATTTTTCTAGACAAGATATGTCACATGGGATTCTCCAAAGCAATCACCGTAGTCTGTCGCAGCAATATATAATGTCGGAGCCGGGTGACGGCGAAAACTACCGCCAGAGAGAGTTTCTCCACATGTGAATAACGTAATTCAGGTCCGATGAGACCTTTTGATAACTAGTAAATCACATGTTCGCTGTCGTCATCGTGTACTTGAACCAAAACCATTCCAAGTGAGGATGGTGATGCTGCCAGATAGAGGAGAAAGTCGTGTGAATAGTCGGGGGCACTAAGGAGTGAGGCTGAAACAAGTGCATGTTTTAAAGCATCAAATGACCGTTGAGCTTGGTCATCCCACAAGTATAGTGTTCCTTTCTTCAATAATCGCATGAATCCTTTCGTCATCTCAGCATAGTTAACGATGAAACGATGCAAAAAGTTTGCCTTCCCCTGCAAGCTTTGGAGTTGAAGGATGGATTGTGGTGCCGGCAATTCAATAATTGCTTTTACCTTATCGGGATCAACCCTAATCCCGTGCTTGGAAACAATGAACCCTAACAATCGTCCGGACTCGACCATAAATACGCATTTATGAGGATTCAAGCGTATATTGTAGAACCTGCACCTAGCAAAAATTTCTCTTAAATGAGCTAGGTGGTCTCGTCGCTTCTTGGAATGAGCCGGGAGGTCATCCAAGTACACCTGTACAATATGTCGAATGTCATGAAAAGCATAGTCCATAGCCCACTGAAAAGTTGCTCTAGCATTCTTCAGGCCGAATGGGAGCTTTTTATACGCAAAGATGCCCCAAGGACAGATGAAAGCAGTTTTATGCTGGTCGTATTTTTTTATGGCAATCTGGTTGTATCCCGAGAATCCATCCATGAAGGAAAAATATTCGCATCCAGCACAATCGTTGAGAATTTGATCAATGAACGGCATGGGATAGTTGTCTTTGGGACAAGCGGTGTTCAGATCGTGATAATCGACGCAAACTCGAATAGTGCCTTGGTTTTTATCAACGGGAACTGGATTGTAAACCCATTCAGTTAAGGGAACGGGGTAAATGAAGCCAGCGTTTAAAAGTTTTTCTACTTCGACCTTGATGGCGGCCGCTTTGCGCGGGTGGACAGGTCTGAGTTGTTGCCGGATAGGTTTAGCATTGTCATAAGTCTTGATTTCATGCTCGACAATAGAAGGATCTATGCCGGGCATTTCGTCATAAGATCAAGCAAAGACATCGCGGAATTATTTAAAAAGAGATGTGAAGGACGCAATTTCCTCAGGATTGCAGTCAGCTCTAATCTAAATATTTTCCACGATTCCTGTCTTGACCGAAATATCAATGAGTAGCGTCTTGGAAAGATTACCCATGTTCCCTTCTGAATCGATAGTGTGGACAGTCGTATAAGAGGAGGGAACTATCTTAGGTTGGTCAAAAGACAGGATTTCAGTTTTTATCGCCTCTGAATCAATCGTCGAAGTGCGATGGTGGAACTCTCCCCAAGGTCGTTCTTCTAATGACATGATCTCTCGAATAGCTTCGTCTGTAGGCCAGACTTCATTGAGGAGATCCTTAGAGAGAATTGTTATGGGAGAGAGGGTTGTACCTGTGGTCGAAACCATATCAGTGGAGGGTTCAGATGCGACTTGGATGGCTTGGTAAGCCAACTCAACCGGCGAAAGCGGCATCTGATCTCCATAGGAATCAATTTCTGAAGGTGTCGGAATGATCCATGGGTCGATAGAGCCATCCGAAGAGGTGGATATCATTGCAACCGTGTTTAGGATCTGAGGCGGCGGTAGAGGAAAACAACCCAGTAGGGAAGATGCCTTCAGAAGACCGGTACCGATACTGACGTAAGAGTCAGGGACACCTCCTATTAGGGGTACAAAGCTACTTGGTAAAGTGGAATAATCAGGGGTGCAGAAGGATAGCTGGTCTACCGTGACTATTTTCCCATCCAATGGAAATAGGATGAGTCGGAAGACCGAAGACACGATGGCGGTCATAGCATAAGACCAACTGTGACCGAGCAATAGATTATAGTCGAGATGACGCTCTACGACTTCAACGTCCACGTTTACCGTTTTCCCACTCAGAGTGATGGGAAAGCTAGCAAGGTATCCTTTTGGTAGGAAAGTGTGGCCATCGAAATCTTTGAGGGAATTCGATGGCGGGGTTAGAGTAGGAGAACCTAAATTCAGCCAGCAAGCTTGTGACATAACGCAGGTCGAAGCACCTTCGTCTATGACAATGCGATGGATGGGTCTCCCTTTCGACACAACCTGCACCTGGAATGCGAGTTGATGTGAGAGGCGAGGCTTAGCCTTTTCCATATCAAATACTGCTAGCATGGAATCCTGGGGATCTATTCCACCAATGGCCGAAAGCAAGGCTTTCCTTTGTGCTGGACAGGTTTGTAATACTTCAAGTGCAGACATAGCTGACGGTGCCTGCGCCAAATCTTCTACAATATTGTAGTTTTGGGCTGCACGTGCACAGGTATTATGAGTCGTGCGTCGAAGTGTCCCTTTGGGGGGACGAATTATAGGTTCAACAGTAGGCCTTTCGATATGTAAATCGTTGGGCGGCGGCGGATTGGAACTAGTTCCCGGTTCCTGAGCATCTATGGTAGGAGTTCCATAAAGCTTGGCGCGAGTTTGAAGGTCAATACTCTCGATGCCATAAATGGCAGATGGTCCTTCGCCGGAAGGATACGAACCACCATTGCCCCGTTGATGGGGTTGTGGCGGGTTGTCAACCATATGTTGATGTTGCTGCTGTTGATTGGGGAAGGGATTGTGAAGAACGGTAGGTGTTCTCCCAGAATCCTTGTTAGCAATAAAATCGGTGCATTCCTGCAACCGAGGACATTTGTATGTCAAGTGGTCCTCCGCATAGATTTTACAAGGAAATTTCATGGGTTTATCCTTTCCTTTGTCATTTCTAGCAGCATTTTTCTGATTAGCGTTATTCTGATTATCAGACTGCTCTTCCGAATAAGATGTTTTCTTCTTATTCTTCCTATTTTTTCCGCTAGGTTTCTGTGAGGTTTGCACCGAATTTACCTCAGCGGAAGGGAGAGGAGTCGTTTGGTGGGGGGCGGTGGCAGCCGAGGATGGCTGGGAGGTTTGTCCCCGAGACTGATTGGTGGCTACACCAGAGATCGTGCCAACGAGACCATCGGCATGAGCTCCGGTTTTCTGAGTAGCCGGAGGATTTGGGTTACCAGGGGCATGGGGGAGCAGATCGTAAAGCGTGCCGGATTGTGAATAGATTAAATCCAAGTGTTGGGCACGACGAATACATTGATCTTCTGTTACTGCACCAGAAAGGCCAATGTCTTTAGAGATGTGGGGTAAAAGAGACTTGCAAAACCAATTGGCCAAGAGATGGTCCGGTATTGGCGCTTTGACTAGCCTCCTCCTACGTCTCCATTCATGAATATGGTCGGAGATGTGGGTGGCGGTGTCTTGGCGCAGCGATGTTAACAATTCTGTTCCGGTTTCCACTCTAATTGGTAGTTGGAAGTTCTTTAAGAACTCTGTCGCTAAAGTGCCAAACGTATTGATGGCGGCACGTGGTAATTCAATGTACCACATGGCGGCATTGCCTATAAGGGTGTGGGAAAACAGTCGAATTCGGACACTATCATCTACCATGGAATTTGATATGGACCAAAAATGGAAGGTAGTGATGTGTGCGGCGAGGTCGTCCCCACGCTTCCCATCGAACTTCGGGATATCGGAAGGAATCTTATGCGGTATTGGAGGCCAAAGCGAGTTATGGTTGATGGGTTCGTTCGTCAGTTTATGGATGTCGGGTATGTCCAAAGCTGCCAAGAATGGCAATTGTGGATTTTCCCCCGAGTCTAACCAAGGTAGTATGGGCTAACTGTTTGGACCATAGGGTCCCCCCATCCATGTGTTACCAGAAGGGTAAGTGGGACTTTGATAAAAACCTCCCATAAGTGGAGGAGTAGGAACATACGGTTGTTGTCCATAGGGCATAGTGTATTGAGGGGCAAATGGTTGGTTGCCCCCAGCGTAAAAGTTCCCTCCCACTCCAGACGGAGGTTGGGGTTGGTTAGTCCAAATGGATGCAATAGAGTTTCCTGTAGGTATACTAGTATTTGCATAACTTGGCAACGGTATAGATCCTACACCTATGTTTGAACCACTTAAGGGGATATTATTTACAATGGGTTGTCCCATTTGTCCTAAGGATTGCATAGGAAGAGAAATATTCCCTGCTACCTGTGTACTGATAACACTGCCCCTTGGTATAGTAGCCAGGGGGTTTGAACTCAACAGAGGGTTCCAACCGAAAGGGTTGCTAAAGGGCACCGAAGTAGTTGTGCTTGTGGGAGGAGCTAGCGTGGTCCCCAACATGGTCACGGTAGGAGTAGATGCCGAAGGGGTCGGTAAACTACTGACAGTTGTGTTGACCATAGGGTTGGGGGTAGGCATATGTTGACTACTGGGGTTACCCAGTAATGGAATGGAACTGACCACTGGCGGGGAGGATGGTGGCGAACCAAGGATGGTTGCCATTGGCATCGTCCCTGTGGATGCCGGTGGTGAAATAGATGTTGGTGTGGCCGCAGACATATCTGGGCGTGGTGGAATCTGGACTATCACAGGTCCTAACGGATCAGTGAGCGGAGGATTGTAATTAGGTACAACGCCTTCAGTGAAAGGGTCCTCCGGGAGTTCCGGCTGATAAGGGTCTATGTGATAATCCAGATTAGTTAGAGGAGACTGCTCTTCCGTAGAAGGCCCGGGTTCACCAAGGTTCAATCTTTCCTCTAGGGTGAGAGGAGGTAGACCTTGCTGTCGTCGAGATAGACGGCGTGGGTCAGGGGACGCCACGGTGACTGGTTTAATTTTAACAAATTTTATTAAAATGTGATATATTTTGAAGTCTCAAGTGACAGTAACCACACACTTACTAAAAAGAAAAGACTCTCTAAAATCAATCAGTAAGCAGCCAGTATAGGGTGCCCTGTCTGAGTACTACCGTTCACTGGTGATGAAATCCAGTCTCACAATAGCATACAGAGAGGGTTGGTTGAAAGTACAGTTACGGACACTCTAGAGCTTTGCCCGAACCTCGGACGATAGGTGTAAGCACTCTCGTGAAGACGAGTACCCTCCTAAAGACCAAAGACAGAGTGGGTCTGTCTGTTTCAGGTACTAGGACAGCCTGTCCCAGTCACCTTGTGTAAGTCCCTAAAAGTATGGCCACTAAGGATACCTCAAATCACAGACATCATCAGGGGGGTCCACGGTCAAGGACAGTGTGCTATATGGGCAGAATACCTAGATCCCCGATCTAGTTTCGACATCCCCGAAGGGAACCCTAATATATAACACACCCACAGGATGCAGTCGAAGGCGGGCTACCTTCTAGTGCACCCAAGTGTTGTCTCGCGCTGAGCTCCGGTAAAGGAACGGTCCCAATAATGTGAGTGCAGCAGGATTTCACTCGTTAATGACTCTAGTTTTCAAGTTTTGAGATCTTGGGTAGTTTTCTCACTTTCCTAACCCAAGATCCTAGCCTGAACTATTGTTTGTGTGAGCTCAAAAAAAGAGTAATTAGATTGATTTTATTATCGCTTTGTTTTTAGTGTACTTTGTTATTAGTCTTGCGGAGGGGGAATGGACGTATGAAGTATAGTGAGACTTTGACTCAAAAAACCATGCAAAACATGCTCTAAATATTAACTTCAATGAAGAGTGTTTCTACAAGGAGAGGTTTCTTTTTCAATCATCCATGCACCAACATGTAAATAACACAGCTCAACTTTTAAGATTCAGACTTCTATCTACCTTTTTTAACAGTCTGTGAACTAAACTTTCAGAATAAACTCAGCTAAATGCAAAAAAAAAAAATTCTCTTTTAAAAAGTAAATGTTTTGCACACTAACTAAATAAGAGAAACAAATAATCAATGCCAGCTTTAGCAGACAAGCACAGGGATTCAGTCTGTGAAAGGTACTGGTGGCCAAAAAACTCTACAGCTAAAACACAGTCACAGTAGTGAACAACAGGGTTTTGGCTGAGTAACGCTCTGTCTGTGAGAAAATACATCTTTATAACGCACTGGATAAACTGCATAGGTCGCGTTAACCAGGGAAAAGCTCTTCAGTTGGCCAGACAGGAACAGGAATAAACTCTGCAAGCATTTGGTATGTCTACTGGGCATCAAAAAATGGTCGGAAGGATACTGAACAGAGGAGGGAAGAAATGAAGGGAAAAATAGTCTGGAAACTATGGGGAAACTCCCCAGCAGAGTCGCCAATTCTGCTATAGGGTAAACTGCTTGGGTGGTTGGTTTTCGTATATCCCTCTCAGGGCTTTCCAGTGCTCGAGGAAGACAGTAAGATTAGCTATGTTGTTCACAAATATGGCATGAGTATGCTCATATTAGCTTGAAATAACTTGAAGGAATACAATAGAGAATTACCTCTTTGACGGTCTTAGAATCCCTTGGAGAGCGCTGTGCAGCAAAGTAAGAGTCCTTCTTCGCCGGCTCCAAATCTGAGACCTGAAATCAGTCAAAGCACCCGTGTAATTTCTAATATAACAAGTATCCTATCAATTAAACCAATGTACTACAAACATCTAGATTATACGCATCTGAGCCATTCATATCATACTAATTAAATATTGAAACAACAATAATAACATTAAGCATTGAATGGAAAAAACAAACACAGTTCTATTGATTTTGAAAGAAGGAGGATTACAACCATCGGTTGTACCAAGCCCTCCTCAGTCTCCCAATCTCTCTTCTCTCTCTAGTGAAGAAGTCCAAGTCAAAAAGCTCTCTAGGAGCCTCTTTGACTCTTGGCCTTCACAATGTCACACTATTCTTTATTCCACAATTATACAAGAACCTTGAGCAATCCTTCGACCTTCAATTAAGAGCCTTCAGCTCCTTCTTATAGGAGAGGGAGAAGGCCATTGTTGCCCTTCTCTTTCCACTAGTTTGGAATGGAAAAGGCTTAGATGTTTCCTTGATCTCCATGCTTTTTCCTCTCTTGGAGTTCAGTCTTCCATGGCAATGACCAATAATGAATTGGTGCTTCTGCAGGTTCCTTTGTGAACTGACTCCTTCGTGAGGGAAAGTCGGAGATTCAAATCTTTCTCCATGCTCTTTTCCCAATTCAAACTTAAAACATGGGTAACGCATCCCTCCAGTGTAAACAGAGCATTTCCCTAGCCACTAACGCGGAAAATGTATTGCTTGCCTGTGTTATAATGCTCTTGTTCTGTTCTACATAGGCGTTACCCTGGCAGAAATAGGTTTAACTTAGGTCTTTGTACTTCTTCCATATTTGTCTTCCCCTATAAGCTGATGAGGAGGTATTTTGACCTATAACAGGGAGGCCTTATCCTTTGGGAGTTTCCCCCAAAATGTGGAAACAGGAAGCCAAAGGAAGGTGTTCGTGGTTATGCAGTAGAACAACCCAATTTGACTCGCTCACGAAGTGGTTAGCTTGGAAACTTTGCTTCTATATTTAAAAAACATTCCAAAAGTAGGTTGGGGTGGGAAACTCACTGGGACAGAGTGCCTATGGGTGTGGGCCTCAATTTTAATTTCCTTCATTGGCGCAAGGGCATAACATTCTACTAGCGGCAACCCAAAAGCATGTGTTTTTGATGGTCTGCTCGTGGAAAAGTCAACATAGGAAATGTTCTCCTCATGGAAAGGGATGCAATGATACTCTTTGCAAGGCATGAAACTTCATATAAGTCATAGGAATGGTCCTCCAATTTGTAGGATGGGATTTTTCAGTGACGGTGAAAAAATGTTATGTAACAGATGCCCCCTAATGCATGAGGTTTGAGAGAGAGGGAAGGGTGAAATTCTTTATGATAACGCGTTCGAACCAAACACCAATGTCGGAAGACTTGCAAGTGAAAATACAAGGGATATGTCTGATACATGAACATGTGGCATCGGTGCAGCCATCCATTATAGAGCATATAAAAATTTAGATCCGAGGTATGGAAGAAACCATCCAAAAGTAAGGATCAACAAATAGACTCAGGTATTGTCATAACCATAAAATCAAAACAGTCATGCATACAGTCATGATAAACCAAAGTATCCCGCAGCTTGGATCTTATTAGACAAAACCCAGGGCCTTGCACTCCATATCGACCTGAACAAGTAAAAATTCAAGCATGTGAATATGTGAGCTGAAGTCGAACATGCAATAAATTCACCCGATTACTAGCCAATGATGAAAGTTGTTAACAGGCACGACAGAAACCACCAATAATGGCAATTTATCTCAAGGTACAATAGGTACAATCCAAGGAATGTGAACAGTGATCTAGTGTCAAAAACCCATAGAATCAATCAATCAAAGGCCAATGATGTGGACCCATCGTCGAATGCGAAGAACTTGGCATTGAGGCATGCAAGCTCCAAGGTACTGGAAGGGAGTATCTATATCAACTTCCTGGATAATGAGCTGAAGTCGATAGGAAGTGACCCAGTCGAAGGAGGGCCATAATGTTTCCCACATCATCAACATGAGATAGAGGAACATGATGACAATGAATCAGGAATAAACAGAGGATCAGAGAGAGGCTAAAAATGGTAATCAGAAACTTCTCCTCAACATATGAGTGACACGACTCTGGATTTGGAAGTATTTTAAATCAAGGGATCTGAGGTCATGATGACATGGCAAAGAGTAGATTAGAAGTCAAAATAGATTACCCAAACCCATGGAGTAAAAAATGACAAAATCAGATGTCCCCAACCCGACATGAAGGCAGATGAGTGTCATGTTCAAGAGTGACATACTACCGACATGACTGTGAACTAGTTCCATTTCCCCCCACCATTGCTGGCGAGTACCGCAATTATTTTTGGAAAACAAGCTTGAAAGGGATATAATATGCTTTTCATGTAAGTTTTTACTTCAGAAAAATCCATCCTAGTACATTTTACGAGCCATAGGAAGGAGGAAATCAATGGATGTCATGGTGACAGTTTCCCATGTCATTTAGGGTTTAACGAGTCTGGCAAAGGAAGAACTCGGCATCTTTTCATGTTTAGAGAGTTTGAAAAGAAGTGGAAAAGAAAAATCTAGCAGTCAATTTTCATAGGTAGTCTCACAGATCTGAAAAGGTAGAAATGTGTGTCTGAGAGAACCTCTTAGTCGCGATAGGCTAAGGTATTATTTTTTTTAAATAAGCTAGCCCAACTCGGAAAAGGGGTAAACGTATACTGGGAAGATATCATTTTGCATCCATTTAACGAGTTCAAAATGAAAAGAGTCTTAGAAATATTTTCAATTTTAGAGAGCCAAAAAAGAGCTGAAAGATGACTCCAACAGTGAATTTTTCGTGTTTTTACCGAGTCCAAAAAAGTATAAAATACAACTCGTTACTTCATCTTCATTATGTTGAAAACCTGTCACTGCACAAGAGATAAATGTAAAACCAATTTCTCAAAATAACATAGTGAAATAAACGAAAAAAATTCTTTAAATCCTAATTAGGGTTCTGAAAAGTATTAATAATCCAAAAATAGTAAAAAATAATTACTTTTCACTTTTACCTCTTGTGAGAAATTTGTTACCCTTTTTCACTGTGACTTTGTTGTGGCGACAACAGGCAATCCAAAAGACCAATCTCGAATCTATCAGTTCTAGGTAAGAGCTAACATTCTTTCCTGCATTTTATTGTAGTTTCAGTACCTATAACCCAAAATTTGTAAATCTATGGGGGGAATTGAAAAGACTAGGGTGCGGCGATTGGCACGGTTATTGGGCACGGACCCGCGCCGATCATCCTAAAATCTGAACTAGGGCATGCCAGTTGGCGTGACTGTTTTGGAAATAGTCACGCCCACTGGGAAAATAAATATTAGCTTGTAACTATAGACAAGGAGGCCCAAAGTAATGTTTCAAAAGCCTGGAATCTAGCTAATGACAATCATATGAATGTTTTTGTAGGTGTGAAGCAGAAAAATGGCGATTGAATGAAAAGAACGAGAATATAGTGAAGAAGATGAACTTGACATGGAAAATTAAAGATGCATGGAAGCTCTCAGAGATTTCAAGCTCAAAAAATTATTTATGACACCATGCCTCAGAGCTCAATCGGAGCTGTTGCAATACTTGATCAGTGTCTGGGGCGTTGATCAGGAAAAGTTCATTATTCATGAACAAGAACTCGAGATTGAAGTTTCAGATTTTTATTTCATAATTGGACTGTCAAGGATGGGGACAGTACCAATCCTGACTGGCACCCAACCCTCAATGGATAACATTAGTATGCTTCTCGACAGGGTGTGCCCAGGGGCAACGAAAGGATCGGGAAGTAGAAAAGTGGATATCCAAACTATTCCGGACTTGGCACTAAAGGTAGTGTTGCACACCATCACACGAGCTGCAAGATCGCAGGCACCGCATGAGGCCAAAAAGACACAGCTACTTCTTGCTGTATATTGCATGGAACCTACCCTCTACAATTGGGCAGAGGCAATGACAATCAACATGAAGCATCAATTGACAAAGTTCAAGAAAACCAAGTTGAATAAATTCAGTTACGGGTCCATTCTGGTATCGTTCATCTTGGAACGACTACCAATTTTTCAGTGCCGGGAGATGACAGTTCTGACACCACCAGCACAGGAGCCATGGATGGCCCGTTGGGAAACACTGATGCCAAGGTTAGGGGGCAGTCAATATATGTCCTGGAGACTGAAGTTATTTGAGTGGCTCCACTGAAAGCTGATTTTCGTGGAGGATTGGCCCTACTCTGGCATAGATTCTACTGGCGATGTAGACCTCCCGCTCCCAGAGCGAGAGGATTAGGATGAAGTACTTGGTAAGACTCATTTTAATTTTCATGAGTATTATTACTTTTTTTTTTATCCATGTTCTAACATTAAATCCATGTAATTGCATATGTTGGCCCAAAGAGACTTGCAGGTATTTCCCCGATAGCGAGGTGGATTCCAGGTGACTTTGATGTTGCCCCTCATGGTGAGGGAGGCGAGGAGGAGGAAATAATATGCAACTTGGAAGGAATCTCCTGTGGGATCCGTGACTATGCACGATTCGATGATGTTCCTCGTGCATACTAGAGACACAATGCAGGGGTGTAAAACTGAGTCCACCACTTGCTGAGGTGGCTTGTACGAGTAGTGACGTGTTATCATGAGCATCACGCTGAGTAGACACCTAGGTTTTATTTCCACATATTTTTGAGAGACATGATGTCTCAGGATGTAACCGAAACATACATATTTTTTGAACTTATGATGCACAAAATTTGTACATCTATTTTCCTGTATGGATCTTTTCACATGATGATGAATTTTATAAATTACGCAAATTTCTATCTAATACAATGTTAGCTACTCTATTATTTAATGCATTCATTCGTCTAGGAATATGTTGATATGTAATGTAATCAAAATGTCTTTCCAGTAAATGAACATGCAAATACAACCTTAATATGTGAGGTTTTCTAACTGAATAATGTCCATTAAGTTGAAGAACAACAAGTTGCGAGCCTAGGTTAACCATTAATAGACGAATGTTGAGGGTAATCTCCTCGGCTAATAGTTCAATGACAGCACTATATTTAGCGACATTGTTTGTACTTCATCCAAGATAGATACCTTGAAGGTCTATCAATTCACCAACAGGATCATAAATCACCCAGGCTGCTAAAGATAGGTTTTGGGTACTGCGGGAAGCACCATCTACAAAAGCAACATAAGGGGTAATAGACATATGCATAATAAGCAACGATCCAATAAGTAGGAAAACACTCGCAAAGCACATCAAGACAAAATTTACAAAAATGAAAAGAACACCTATGTACACAAAACATGCATGAATGAATCATGCATAGTATTTTTTAATATACAACCCTTTTTTGGGTTGATCTAGAGGATGACCTTCGTAATCAATAAGCTCATAGACCCCATTCCACAAATTTTTTTTAACAATGCAGATCCCATGCCACATGGGTTGAAATTTTCCTGCCCCCAGCTTATCGTGAGCTTGGTCGTACAGGAGGACTTGGTCTCCTTCTATGAAGGAATGAGGGGAAACTGACTAGTCAAAATGAGCTTTGACACACTTTTTTTGTGCTTCAATGACCAGAGCACCAAAGAGGTAAGTTTCATCTAGCCTTTCTAAGTAGATAAGACACTCTTCTTTTGGCGAAGTGTTCGACAACAATTCAGTAGCTAACTTGAGAAAAGGTATTTCACATTCAATCAGAAGGGTAGCTTCCAGACCGTAAACAAGATGAAATGGAGTGAATCTGGTCACATCCTTTACTGAGGTTCAGTACGCCCAAAGAGCCGAAAACAACATGAGATTCCAGTTTTATTTATGCATCCCAATCGTACGTTGAAACATAGTGACGAGAACTTTGTTCATGGTTTCAACAAGGCCATTGGCCTGAGGATAGTATGGCATTGAGTTGTCATGATGTAGACCCAACTGTGAAGTGAGCTCCACCATCATGTAATGCCTAAAATGGGAACCATGATGGGTAAAAATGGATTTAGAGACACCAAACCTAGAAATGATATGATTGAATATAAATTGACCTACTATCTTACGGTCAGCCATAAGTCTAGGAATTGCTTCGACCCATTTTGTGAAGTAGTCAACGGCTACAATGATATAATCATGCCCCCTGACTGAGTGAGGGTTACACATCATAAAATCGATGCCCCACTTTAGAAAGGGACCAACGATAATGATAAGGTGGATATGGGAAGGTGGCGCGTGCATCTTGTGCTGATAGATCTAGCAATCATGGCACTTATGGACAGCAATGATGGAGTCTTTAAAGATGGTGGGAGAGAAATACCTAGCATGAATAATTTTTTGTGCATTAGCATAACTAGAAATGTGACCGCCACAGGCTCCACTTTGACAATCATTCAGGGCTTTCTCAGCCTCCTCGAGAGTCAAACACTGACGAAGAATGGAATCAACTCCGATGCAGTAGAGTGTATCTCTGACTATGAAATAGGGTTGCGATTGATGACAGATGCATTGAAAACCATCCTTCGTCAACCCAGATGAGAAGGTGGAAGTATGAAGATATACAATGATATCACCATACCAAGGATCGAGGGTGCTAATAAGAAAAATCATGTCCTCTGAGATGCGTTCCTCGAAACCAAATGAAGCGGGATTGGAAGGGAGAGAGCATATCAAATCGGTGAAGACTAATGACTTCTTCAACTTGGCAGTAGTGAACTCCAAATAGAACTCTTGGAGGATGAAAATCCACCTTCAAGTACTTGCCCCCCAACAATTGGTGAGTCAATATGTAAGTCATAGGGTTGCAATCAGAAATCACAGTCACTATACGCAACAAAATATAGTGACGAAAACATTGAAAAACTTGGAAAGCAGCCAACACAAACTTCTTGACATGTGCGTAGCACATTTCTTTATTGAGAAGGTTACGGGACATATAGTAAATTACATGCTCATCACCATCATCATCATCTTGTACCAAAACCATGGAAATCATGCTGATTGCGACAGCCAAATAGAGGGAGTAATTGCGATGATAATTTAGAGGACTCAACAAAGGAGCATTGACGAGAAATTTCTTTAGTGCATCAAAAGACTTTTGAGCGATCTCATCCCAGAGGAATGGGATACCCTACTTTAGTAATCGCTTAAATCCTTTAGCCACTTCATCATAGTTAGGTATAAATTGGCCTAGAAATTTAGCCTTTCCCTGTAGACTCTACAGCTGATGTAAAGAGGAAGGGGAGGGGAGATTAATGATAGATTCAAATTTGAGCAGATCGAGATGAATCTCATCTTTTGAAATGATAAACCCTAAGAGTCTATCGGAGTCAATGTAGAAGACACACTTATGCGGATTCAACCAGATTTTATAGCATCGAAAGTGAAGAAAAATATGACAGACATGATCAGGATGGTCTTTACGCTCAGCTAAATGAGCCAGAAGGTCATTGAGATAAGGCTGAACAATGTGCTTGATATCGTGAAAAGCATATGAAATTTCTCGCTGAAATGTAGCCCCAGCATTTTGTAGACCAAAAGGGAGCTTTTTATACAAAAAAGTGCCCCAAGGACAGATAAAGGTGGTCTTATGTTGATTGGTCGGAGAAATTTTAATTTGGTTATAGCCAGAAAACCCATCCATAAGGGAACAAATCTCACTCCCAGCACAGTCATCAATGATTTGATTGATAAAGGGAGTAGGATAATTATCCTTAGGGAAAGCATGGTTAATTTCACGGTATTCAACACAGACACGAATGGTACCCTGTTTATTATCTACAAGGACAATATTGGAAACCCATTTTGTCAAGGGAATCAAATAGATAAAACTAGCTTTGAGAGGTTTTCCAACTTCCCCCTTAATAGTGAGGCTTTTCTAGGGTGCACACGATGAAGACACTGGTGAACAGGCTTCGTACCAAGATAGGTAGGAATCTCATGCACCACTATACTTGGATCGATGCCAGGAATATCTTCGTAAGACAATGCAAAGACGTCACAAAACTCATGAAAAAGACTATTATAGACCTAAACTTCATCTAGAGAATAGGTCACCCCAATATGGATGTTCTCGACAATTCTCAGTTCGACGGAAATTTCGATAGGAATCGTTTGTGTGATATTAATCAAGTTACCTTCTGTAAAAAATTCATGTGTCAGAATAGGCGTTTGAAGCAGAGGAGAAGGAACCTGAGAAGAAAACCTCTCAATAAATGTAGACATGGCTACAAGGCAAGGCATGAACAAGGAACGATGATGACTATCGTCCCAAGGAGGATCCTCGAGAGTCATCATTTCCACGATGGATTCATCATAGGGAAATATCTCTCGCAAGGGATCGGGAGAATCTGAATCGCTAAGCCAAGGGGATTGATAATAAGTATCAAGAGACATGCCCAAAAGAGCATGATCATGAGGCGAAGGATCCAAATCTAAAATAAGCTCACAATAATCAATCTCAATCGGACTTAACAACATTGAATCTCCAAATGAATCAATCTACTCGGGTGAAGGGATGATCCACAGATCGTCAGACCTAGATATCACACTAACCTGAATAGTGTTGGGTGGAGACAGAGGAAAAATACCCATGAGGGTAGGATCTTTGAAGAGACTTGGCCCTATGCTATTTTAAGGCATAGGAATTTCATCTACATATGGAACGTTGTTCTTGGAAGAATAAGTGAAGAAAGACAACTGATCAACTGTAACGATATTTCCTTCGTGCATAAATCGCAAAACAAAAAGTAGAGTGGACAGAACACACAACATGGCATGATTCCAAATGTGACCGAGGAGAATATTGTAATTGGGCTTGGTGTCAACTACTTCAACCTCGACATTGATAGTCTTCTCTAATAGAGTAATCAGGAAACTAGCGAGAACACCAAAAGGTTTAGATTCTCTTCCATCAAATGCTTCTAGGGAATTTGGAGATGAATTCAGAGCTGGAGAGCTAGTACCTTTCCAACAGGAAGATGACATGACGCACATAGATGCACCCTCGTCCACGATTTCTCGATGGATATTTAGTCCATTAATTCCAAATTGTATGGTGAGCGCAAGCTAGTCAGGGAGATGTGGGATGAAATTCTCCAAGTCAAAAGTGATAAGGCTCAAATCAGCATGATCAACCCTACCGATGGCAGATAGCAAAGCTTTCCATTGAGACAGACAACTCTAAAGTACTTCTAATGTAGACATCGGAGATGGAGCCTGAGGAAAATCCTCAAAAATATTGTAATGTTGAGAAGCACGGGGGTTATCATTGTAAGAAGACCTACAGAGGACACCTTTTGAAGGTCGTCATACAACAGGCTCAATACTAAGCCTTTCAATCTGAGGAGGGCCAGAAGCAAGCGGAGGAGGAGGACCATCAGTGATCTCTTTCCCTATTGCCTGATGCAGTTTCAGTATAATATTTCGATTGGGTAGCTATGGAAACAGATGTAGAACCGTTCATCAAGAAAACTTGAGAGCCAAATGGGGTAGAGTAATAAGGTTCTCTACCAATTGAGTCTGCTGTGACAGAGACGGTTCTTTAAGAAAAACCAAAGTTCCTTGAGTTCCTTTGAGCAATCGAGCCACTTCGGCTTGTTGAGGAAAATAATTGGTGTAGTTCTCTTCATCACATATTAAGCAAGGATACTTTAGTTTATATTGTGAACCATCATCAGCAAGAGATTTATGAGAATCCTATTTCAGGGTATCGGCTTTGGCCTTACCTTTACCCTTATTTTTACCCTTGGAATTTTTTACTTGTTGGATTGTCCTGAATGACATTCACTTCTACGGTTTTGCTAGAATTCAATATTGCCTAAGAAGCTATATTTTTGGAAGGAGTATATTTTTGCTTGCCAAGGTTCAGAGGAGAAGACTTTCGAGAAGTCCGAGACATGGAACCGATGATACCATCGACGGATGGCATCGTCGGTGCTTTGGAAGTTCTAGGTCTAGGAGCATCTGGAAAGATATCGTACAACATGCCAGACTGAGAGTACAAAATATCAAGGTATTGGGCATGAGAAATGGCTTGCTCCTCAATGACGCATGCCCCTAGAGTAATGTCCTTAGGAATCAGAGCAACGAAGGAGGTAGTAAATCAATCAGTTAGAAGCTGATCAGGGATTTCAAACATGATCAGATGGTGACGACGCCTCCATTCATGAATATGATCTGAGATATGGGTATCTTGATCTGGCTTCAAGGATGTAAGGAGGTGCTTCTTGGTTACATACCGAACCAGTAACTGAAAATGTGTGAGAAATGCCATGGCTAAAGAATTTAAGTCCTGAAATATGCCACGAGATAACTCGATGTACCACTTGGCAGTAGCACCAGTAAGAGTCCCTTGGAAAATAAAAAGTCAGATATAATCCTCAACCTGTTGCATCGTACAAAAATCCCCCATTTTTTATTTGTTCACATCAAATAATGGGGACCCCTTCTATAAAAATTTTGGCTAGACACCTTTCCGGATTTTTATTAAGTCAATTATCTTACGATTTTGTTAATTTATCATTTTCTTTAGATTCTTGTTTTGATTGCTTTGTTAAAATCGATTTTTTATAAGCTTCCTGTTGACACTTGTTTCGTCTCATTTGGTCAACCGATTTGTAAATAACACTCCTTTGAAGTCTAATCAAATATGTCGTCTGGGTTGGAAAAATCGTAAAATGTACAATATTTCATTTTTTTTAATATATGCATTTAGTTTAAAATGTTAACCCATAGTTAGTTATGACTAATATTTTTCAATTTTTTACTTATATAGCCAAATAACGAAGCATTGAGATTTCAATAATTTATTCCAATTTTCAAATAAATTACTAAACTCGAAAAATACGAAAAATCCAAAATGTCAAAGTAGCTGTAGTTTAGATAGGAAAATCATCCCTTAGATAAATTCATAATTTAGCATCATTAAAATAAAACCAAAACAAAAATAATATTTAATATTAAAATTAAAATTAATTAAATTAATTATTATATTAAATAGAATTAATTTAATTAAATTAAAATTTAATATATAAAATATATATATATATAAAATATGAATTAAAATAAAATAAATATTTATCGGATCAGAAGATCGCATCGGAAGTTTCAAACGATAGAGCTTTAAAAAAAACTCGATAATTCTCACCTCCCAATTGGCCGATTGCGATTAATTCAAAAGGGCATAAGTCATAGTGAAGCTTCATAATTTATTTGTTTGGGTTTCAAACTCATTCATACAAATGAGTGGTAAGTATTAGTTTAGTGTTAGTATATGTTAATTTAATATTATTTTAATGTTAGTATAGTGATTAGTTTAATATTAGTGGAATGTTAGTTTAGTTTTAATTTAATATTATATTTAATATTTAATATTTAAAATAATTAATTTTAAATTAATTAAATTAATTAATATATCGAATATAATTAATTTAATTAGATTTATTATTAATTAGATTAATTTGTTTATGAATAGTTAATTATATTAATTAGTAATATTAATATTAATTTAAATAATAATTTGAATTTATGATTAACAATTAAATTAGGATTAACTATTAGATAATTGGAATCTAATTTAGGATTGGATTTTTAATTTAAATTCTGATTTTTTAAGCTCAGCAACAGAATTTCCAGATTTATTTTAAATTTGACTTATCAACTTTGGAGGCTCATAGATTGAGTTTTACTTGGCCAAATGAGGCCCAGGATGACTCATTTGAAAGAGAAAATTGAGGAGAACATTTATGAGAAGGTTTCACTAATAGATTTGGTCATTTATTAGGTCAAAAATCAGGCAAAAGATCAAGCTCTGAATTTCTAAAATAAAACCAATTTTCTGAGTTTTTCTTTTCTTCATTTTCATTTTCCCAAGCCTCTTTTAATTGTAGATTCATGCATCAATATTATCCTTGGTTAATTAATATCATTATGAGCATCAATTAGAAGCTCAAATTTCCTTTTTATTTATTTATTTAAATAAAATTTTATTGGATTGTTTGAATGTTAGAGATAATATTTTGATTTTATTGTTAGATATTAATTCATTTTAATTTATTTTTTACAGGAAAAACAATAGAAGGGATATGGAGAAAAAGATCTCAATCAATGAGAAAGCTCCAACAACTAAATATTTAAATTTTTGAGAAAATAAAATTGGATTGGGCAGATTTTTCTTCAACAAACTCTCTTCTAAAAGCAATACTTTTGGAAGGATTATAAATTGTAGGTTGCAAAATGTAAAAAGGGATGCTCTCCTCTGCAATTCCAAACTTCTAAAAGCATTTCTGTAATAGAAATTTAGAGTTGTAGACGGAGAGGAGAGAAAATTTCAGATTTGAACATTATTAAGGGTTTTTCTTTATTTCTAGAACTATGCATGATGGGCAGAGTTTGCATTTCTGCAGTTCTAGTCTTGAAAGTAGAAATTCAAGTAATGTAAAGTAATGTTAGAGACCAGGATCAGAGAAGCAGATTCAATTAACTAGTATTCTTGGCATTTCTGTATCAAATACCAGTTTCATTTTTATGTTAATACAATTGTTGTTTAATTTTATTCATGTTTTGGCATTTCTGTTGATATTAATTAATGTCTCAAATCATTATGTATCTCTGCTCTTATGAATTAAACTCTAATTTCTAAGTAACCATTACTCAGAAATCTGTCTTATAAAAAAAATTTATTAACTAATAATGTGTTGAGAATTTCCTCCATATATTATTGTTTATTTATTGGCTTGACTGATTTGATAATCGATGTCATTTTTGTGAATTTCTTCTGGAGTGTTGTTGATTTATTATTTCAGTCAAATGGTCTCAATAAAATGTGTTTTGGTATTCACAAATGTGAGCTAATTGACTTTCTTCATTGGTTTGACATTAATTAAAATTCGGACATATGTTAATCCTAATTATTTAACTATCTTGCTCTTAGTTGGGTTAGATTTTTATCTACCTAATTGAGATAGGATTTAGATTAGTTTCTTTTGCTTGCATTATAGAATAAGTTTGCATTTTGATTAATTTCTACATTCCTTTAAGACCTCTTCTCAAAGAGGAAAAATCTTAGTTGTGGTTTGGCTGAACCCAAATCAGCTTAAGGATCATTCTCTTGCCTTATCAGCAAGAAGAATCGATCTGATGTCCCTGTTTATTTGTAGTTAAATATATATCATAAACCAATAGTGATAGGGAAAAGGTAACTGGACCTAGTTAAACCAGTCGGAGCCACTATCATAAACGGAAAAGGAGTTGTATTAAGGTCTAGACCGGGTGGTTATCCCCTAATGTTGTAGCAGCAATTTTTGAGGCTTCAACACAACCCAAGAGTTAGAGGAACACCAAATATGGTATGTTATAGGGTGTGCTTGGGCATGTTCTCCAGACTTGCCCTCAAACTTGGGACAATCGCCAGGATTTTTGGTTATAACAAGAGGCCAATACGGGTTATGAAGGATTGGATCATTTGTAACTTTGACACATCAGGTAGTTCCAATGTAGAGAGAACTGGTAACTAAGGATTAGGAGGCATTGGAGGTCATTGATAAAGATCTGTGTTAGCATTCCACCTAGGTCGAGAGAAAATTCCCCCCCATATGTTTTTTCTTGGAGGATTCTTTCCATAATGGTTATATTCCTGGTAGTTCTACCCATACTGGGGTTGAGGACTAGGATACTGATTCTAAGCATACCGTTGAGGTCCTTGCTGAGAAACATATGGATTTTTCTATAGAATGTAAGAATTTCCTTGAGGTGGATTATGCACCATTAGGGATTGATTTTTAGCGTAATAAGTGAAACCTTGGGGTGCACTATATACTTCCTGAAATTGACCTTGAGGAGGGTAAGTAGCGCCCTAAGCTTGAGCAGGTTGTCCTTACGGAGTAGGTCGAATGGGCTGCTGAGCTGGTTGAACAGGTTGAATCAGTTTTTGAGTAGGTTGAACAGGTTGAACTGGCTACTGAGCAGGTTGAGCAGGTTGAATCAGCTGTTGAGGTTGGGCAAGTTGTCCCTGCAAGGCAAGTTGGCTTGGATAGTGAGGGCCACAGGGTTTCTCTTGTGGAAAAGGTTGGCTCGATGGTTGAGATGGACTAGGTTGACCTTGAGAAGGATGGTAGGGTTGTCCTTGTTGTACAAAATATTGGCCTTGTGGAATGTAAGGTTGTTGTTGTTGCACAAAAATTTGTCCCTATCGTGGATACATTTTCCCCACAGGAACATAAGACGCACCTGGTTGAAATTGAGGTTGACTGGACGAACAGTAGGGTTGTCCTTGTTGGACTGAAGGTTGACCATGTAAGGGTTTTCCTTGAAGACCGTAAGGTTGTCCTGAGGACGAAAGGGTTGTCCCTGCTAGACCAAAGGTTGTCCCTGTAAGGGTTGTCCTTGTAGACCTGAGGGTTTTCCCTGTATTAATGGTCCTTGATGAGAAACGACCTGATAGGGATCAACCGAAGGCAAATAAATAGCTTGATGAGGAAAAAATAGAGGCATATATATGGGATTACCATAGACATCATAATGATGGGGAGGATTCCGAGGAGCTTGCGGCTACTGAGAACCCTGAGGTGTGGAATTCTGCAGCTCAGAATCAGGAGAGGGAGCATACCGTCACTGAATATCCAATAGATAATCATCGAATGTATAAGTAGAAACCATAGGCATGGTAGAAGTAAATAGGGTTCAAATAGCACGAGGTTGTGATCCAATCATGATAGGTCTAACAGGCAATGTAGGATTGATAAAGATAAACCTGCGAAAAGCAGCAAACCTTGACAATGGAGTCGTGCTAACAACCGTTGCAGATGAGGCCACACAAATGGTAGGTCAGACTGAGACAAAGGTAACAATGGACGACAAGATGGGTTTGGAGGGCAACATTCCTAATGTATTAAAAACTAAACTTCCAGTGGGAGCCACTGTATCGGACTAGGCAGCAGAGGCCACACTAGAAATAATATGACCCAAATTACGATAACTAGGTGGATGAGACACCGATTGGGGGGAAGGTTGACTGGAGACATACGGGAACTCTTCTGGGAAAAGCTGATATTCCCCTATAGAAACATGCAACTCTTCACTACCAATAGGACTGGAAGAATCCATATTTGACGAGATCGTAAGATCGTCAAAAAGACGACAAGGAATAGGGTGTTTAGTAGCAGCTAATAATAGTGATCCCAAAGTGAGAGGATGGAATTATTCCTCGCTCCAAAAACCAAACCAAGCACCCTGAGGTGGAAAATTGAATTCAACCGACCCTTCAGTAGGAGACTAGGTAGCGAGAGATAAGACACTCGAGAGAATATTGTGCAAAAACTTGGCAGACCTAGTAGATTGAGGTGTTTCCAAAGAAACATTAGGAAAAGGACTACCACTAGGAGGCAGTGAAGAAGATGGCGAAACTGGTGGTTATGCCACTGTGACAATATTTCAACATAGGAAGAAAAACAAGATAGCCTATTCAAGGCTTTAAGATCAAAATCTAAGGAACTTACAAAAACAAGCCCAACAAAAAACTTTTAATGTGCATATGATCGTAGGCAGTTAATTTTATGACATTGAAATGGAATTTTGTTGTTTCATGTTTTAAGAGTTGAGAAACAAGAAAAATATGACTATAGTCACTTTCAGATTTGAACGAGAATGAAAGGACAAGTGCTTGATGATATTTTTACTTTTTAAGGAGTCATGAAAATATCGAAATGACTACTTAGGTAATATAACCAAGACGGTGTACCCAATTTCCGTGAACTTCCACATACACCTTGGTGATCAAATGAAAGAGAGATGACCAAGGACTTGATGTACGTGCAAGTAGTCTCCATGAATGTTTTTCTTGGTGTATCATGGTTACAGGGCAGAAAACTTGGCTTCCTATGAATAAATGACTGCAACCTATGAGGATCTCACTTAATATACGCGAGGGTATGGGGAGCACAAGTCTATACTAGCACTGTCTAAATCCAGGTGGCGAACGAGAGCTACTAGGTTTTACGACGGTGGAACACGTCACTAGCCTAGACCTCTAAAATGTTTGTGTTAGCTTTCAATGTTTCCTTAGAATGATTGAATTGATTTTAAGGTTGACCTTGAATTAATGTTTCAGTTTCAAAGCCCTACCAAATGTGATCTCAAATTCCTAAATGCACACTACATGCAAAAGAACACCATTTCCATGCGATGAATGCTAACAAAGAGAAGGATAGAAATATTTAACAAAGTAGCGACCAATGAAAGCACAAGAAGAAGTTCACTAATGCATCAAATACAACCAAACCAAAAATTAAAAACTGTTTCCTAGTTTTCTAAGAGCTAGTTATGTAAAAGAACTTTTCATTTTTTATTCAAACGAAAGAATGTAATTTTTTTTTGTTTTTTAATGAATGAAGCACACGATGCACTATTACACTAAAAATCAAAGTGAACACTATTTTTGAGCACTATGAATGTAGAGATATTAAAATGAATAAATCAGATGAAATACAAACATGAAATGCACTCAAAACAAGGATGCACTCTTCCAAGCAAGCAGAATGCTTTCAAAACGACGCAAACGAGAAATGTGATCTATACTCGAAGTGATGAAACATAGAGTTAAACAAAAACAAAAGTGATCATTCAATTAACCAAAGACACAAAGGATCAAGAAAGACTAACACAATCAATCAAAGAATTGAAATGAAAATAACCAAAGTGACTCGAATCTAGCTTAGAAGGCTCAGTGAAGAGAAGGCCGAACAAACAGCATAGGACACCTTGAAACCCTAGGGCTACAAAACTTCACTGATGAGATAATCGATAGAGAGTTGAGAAGACCGAGGCTACAGAGTCAAAAAAATTTCAAAATACCAATTACAACGCAAAGAAGTAACCCAGAGCCAAGAACTACTTACCGAGGACTCGGGAAGAAGTTCAAACCAAATCCTATAGGATTCGTCGCAACCGTCAGGTTGTAATTTGTGACTAACAGGAGTTGGCACACCTGTTACAAAAGAAACTAGTGCCAATTGGCACAAATGTTCAAGAAGAAAATGCGCCAAGCTGGAAAGCTATGGGAAAAGGATAAAACCAATGAGCAGAGGTCAATATTGACACTCTAGAACTGAACAGGAGGATTCAAAATAGTCAAGCGAGCCAAGCAAGGTAGTGAAACAATCAAACGACTAAAGTCGACTCAATAAGGAAAACTCCCCACAAATAATGAGACGACAAACACACACTGATCCCCAGTGGATTCGCAAACTTGTTGTGTAGGTAAATCCCCTTTACGGATAGAGGTGATCCCTCTAGCCCTAGGGTGGGTCTAGTAGCAAGAGGACAGGCTAATGTGTTGGTTCCTAGTTAAAGAATGAAATAATTTGGGATAGATTGTCCTACCTATGATCCAACGCGATCGTTACAGCTGCAATAGAGGTCTCTCGATCCTAGTCCTGACACGTCGTGATCCTTTAGAAATGGTATTGGGTGCCTACACAAAGATCAAACAAAAAAAAAACATACACGACAATAATTTCATTCATAACTAGTTAATCAGTCAAGGAGGATTAAATGTACTTCATAAAATAAATCACATTAACACAAGACGAGAACCAAAACATCAATCACCTATATATTAAGAGAAAGAAAGAGATTACAACTAGAGCCTTGATGTTGCAGCCTCCTTCAGCGGGTCCATTCAGAGAATTTAGATGTGGCAAGGCAAAAGACTAATCTCTCTCTCAAAAAGGGTCTCTCTCTCTGCTCTATCTCACTAGCTATAGATTGTTTCAACAAAATGTTCAACAATTCTTCTTTAGCTATTGAGTTGTTCAGCTAGCTGGATCAATGTGAGATAGGTTTATTTATAGAAGGAGAGGAGGAGGTTGGGATCCCTCAAATGGTGGAAGGGAGGTCTTATCCTTTGGGAGGTTCCCCTAAAAGGTTGAAACAAGAAGCCAAAGGAAGGTATTCATGGTTATGTAGTTGAACAACCCAAGCTGACTTGCTCACGAAGTAGTTAGCTTGGAAAATTTGCTTCTATATTTAAAAAATATTCCAAAAATATCTTGGCACGGGTAGCTCATTGGGACAGAGCGCCAATGGATGCAGGGCTCAGTGTTAATTTCCTTCATTGGTGAGAGGGCATAACGGTCTACCAGTGCCAACCCAAAATCATGTGTTTTTGATGGTTTGCTCATGGAAAATTCAACATAGGAAATGTTCTCCTCATGGCAAGGGATGCAATGATACTATTTGCAAGGCATGACACTTGATATAGGTCACAGGAATGGTCCTCCAATGTGTTGGATGGGGATTGCAGGGATAGTCACAAAATGTTGTGTAAAAACCTTTGAAACGTACCCCTCCATGTGCTTTTTGTCATGTTGTCGGTCATGCCACCCATCATTGTCATAAATTTCCTGGTATCAAGCCCATGGTCAATGTCATGTTTCCTGAGTCTAAATTCCCTGAAGCCCCATTTCCTTTACCGACTACAACCAAGAAACCCAAGAATGTGCACACCAACCATGACTGTGCTTTTTATGATCTCCATGGCCATTATACCCAACTCGTTTGCCGCCTCAGAGACTACCGCACCTCCTCGGAAGTAGTCTGCCAGTACGAGACCGACCACCATGAATATGACTCTCCTTTACTTGTCCATTATGCTTCAGTAAAACTAGAGGACAAATCCACTCCCATTGACATTCCCCCTCCTAATGTCCAGATGACATAGCCTTCATCCACCATCCTCTACATGTCATCATTAATGAGATCCATGGAAGAAGACCCATTCGAGGCTTCCCCTGTGAGGCTTCCCCTCCTGTTTCACCTAATCTCCCTTCAAAAATCACCCTGGGCTCAACATCGGTGGATCCTTCATCTACTTGTTCTTCCGTCACCCCCTGTGATGATGCGCATATGAACCTCTCTTCTCAGGATGATAAGTCAAGTAGATTTTCCACGTCATGTGGTTATGCTTCTATAAGTCACCCCATCTTATACTGTGATGATGACATCATGGAAGCATTTTCAACCCCCAGCTTCTTTTTTCCCCCCCATGAGAAAAATGGCACCATTCATGTCTCTGGTGACTTTTGTGACCTGAGCACAAACTACCCCCAAGGCAGTTCCCCCACACCATCCACCTTTCAGTGTGTGGGAGGTAGGATTTCTACCCATAGCACTCCCTCTAGTAGTGCTTGTTTTATTTCTTCCTTTCGTTCAAGTTTCCAGCATTGTTCATCATCCTCTCATTTGTTTCCTTCTGGCACCTTTCATATGGCCCCACTATCCACACCATATATTGGTTATGTCGATGGTGCACGTCGCTACTCCTGGAATCTATCCTTGGTAGCCTGGGTCATTTTTACGTCTTTGTATGCGCTTGTCCTCTCTAATGATGTATGCATTGGTTCTTCCACCAATAACCAGGCTGAATATGATGCAATGATAGGTTTATTAGCTGATTCCATTTCCTGTTGCATCCTTCACCTTCATGTTCATTTATATTCCTTGATGCTTTTCATGCAACTGAATGGTGTTTATCGTGTGCATAATCCTCTCCTTTTTAGAAGATATTTATGAGTGAATATTTTGATGCATGAATTTGAAATCATTAAATTCAGTCATGTACCTAGAGTACAAAATCATTATGTAGCTAGCATTGCAAACAATATTCTAGATTGGAATTTATCACACACATTTCACACAAAACAATATAAATAAACCATAAAATGATGCATATCCATTATATGTGTCGTTCAAAATTTTTTAGAGTCCATCAACTCTGATACATATGACATGCCCATAGCATGTCACAAAAATCAAAACTGGGGGCACCTAATGCCCCTGGAAAAAGAAAGACTAGGAATGAATACAATAACATATGAGTACATGAGAAAAAGAAAGTTCAAGACTGGATATAATTACATCTGATTACATGAGACATAATTCCCCTCCATATGACATTGGGGGGGGGGGGGCACAACCAAAGAATCCTTTCTAAATAGGAAGGGGATTTGAAATTCAGAATTGATCATTTGAAGGAGACATGCATGTTGTGGGCACTGCAAGCGGCTAGAACTGAACCCATCAAATATGAAAAACTTCATCTAAGTCTGGAACATAATCTGAGGTCATTTGGGCATGTGGGGGACTACCTGAATTCCCACCCCCTCATGAGGCCTAGAACATCTCACACACACCTAAGAATCACTTGTAGAATCCGATGGATCACTGGACCATCAAGTATATGATTCTCAATTGTATGATAATGAGCTGGGGTCGAGCACGTGAGAAACAACCAAGTCAAAGGGAAATTATGATTCAATTTTCTTAATTCGAGGTATTCAACAATGATGAAATCTATAACCAAGGTACACCTCCCTCTAGGTTGTTCTTTTGGAATGAATGTGTTGAGCTCGACAGAATAGGGCCCGCCATAGTTGAGGAAATGAGGAATCCTCAACTAAGGCATGAACGAACATATTAAAGTGACTAATGGAATGACACAAGAGATAATAATGGAAATATGGAAACTAAGAGGTAGACAGATGACTTCCCTTGTTAGAGAATAAAATTCATGGGTGACCTGGCAACGATTGACGTGATTTTGGAGAGGATGATGATGGACAATATAGCTAGATAGGAAACACGGGATGAATGCAACACAAAGATGGATGAAATACTGTAACATCAGATAATGGGACTTAGGACAGACTCAATAGTTAGAGTATGAATCAACTCGGATGCTCCGAACATGGGTGATGTAATATCCCAAAATAGGGAAAATAAGCATTAATGGGAATATCTTATAATATTCCAAAAATGGACTACTCAGCAATGTATTCACTAAAAAATGCATTTCC
The DNA here is from genome assembly GCA_034641835.2 of Pinus albicaulis. Taxonomy (NCBI): domain Eukaryota; kingdom Viridiplantae; phylum Streptophyta; class Pinopsida; order Pinales; family Pinaceae; genus Pinus; species Pinus albicaulis. The sequence goes on along the minus strand of CM076583.1, from coordinate 660,587,439 downwards.
AGAAATGTATGCAATAAAAATGTAAACCATAACTTGGATCCATTACATATTTCCTTCTACCATATAAATCCAATAGGAGATAAGAAACAAAGAAACTAGGCGAGGTAAACAGACCTTCCACACCTAGTGTAGCTAGAAATCACTAAAACCCCAATACACTACTACACCAAAATATTACATGAAAGAGACTGCACAGTATTATGAGGGTTTCAACTTAGAAATTAGGAGAACAAGTATATCTACTCATATATTAATCAATAATGCTTAATATCTAAGATCTAGTCTCCTTATACAAAATACAAGAGAACCCGGAGAGGGTTTCTTATCATACACTCTGAACACAAGAAGATCTTCAGAAAATTACTGAATAATCACTAAAAATCTAAAGAATAAGAGTGTATAAGGCTAAAATATATCATATCTAATGTATATCCCTCAAAGTCTTCCTCTCTTGAAATGATGAACCTCTCAATCACAATGAAACACTACAAAGAAGCGACTAGATCATTCACTGAAGCTGCCTCAAAAAATAATGAATTCCCTAGCTTGGACTGTGTTGGGAATGTAGGGAAATGTATGGCCTAATGCCACATATATGAAATGTGCTCAAAACCTCTCCAAATAGATCTCTCAAGAGAAGGAAACCTTCCTCCTATGAGAAACTAGCTTAGAAAGTAGGATTCTAATCCCTACACTGCTGCACCCTGCAACACACCATAGTATCATGTAGAAACTGCGATGATGAAGAAAAATGAAGCTTGGAATAGAAACCTAATGTGGAAATGAATAAAAAATCTTCCAAGAGGCTCTTCAAGGAAAGAGGTGGGATCCCCACTCGGAAACACCTTGTGCTAAACAACACTACAATCCTACTAAACAACAAGAGGAGAAAAGTCTAAGCAGACCAATACAATAATAAAATTCGGAATCATGAGGAACAATGGATGCCACCCTATTCCTTAAATATAATGTGATTTTTCTTGTCCTTGGCCCCACCCAATTAGGTCATGTCCATCTATAGATTCATCTCCCTCCAAAACTGCGTTATTCCTTCCTTGATCCCTACTCCTCCACATCTGCGTTGTTGACTTGGTCAAAGTAGACTGAATCAATATGATATTAGCCCTGTTCACACATGGAGGTGTTTTATTGAGCTGAAAGTATGGTCTCCTTTCACACTTTAAGTGTTTTTATTCCTTCTTAGGAGACTTATGGGCCTTCCTACCCATTTATTCACCGGCTAAAGACACTGCTAACTATAATGTTCCATTTAGCTTGAGGCTAAAATTTCAGAACATTACAATCCTCCCCTCCAAAATGTTGCTTGTCCTCAAGAAACTGTATAGGGAGAGAAAATTTCCTCCCCTTCTGCTCTTGTGTCCTCCTCATCAATAGTCCCCACCACTACTCAAGATATTCTGCAACAAATTTTCCCTCCAATGTCTCCTCCCAAAGATGCATAACCAAATGGCTCTCATCATGAAAAGGTGGAAGGTGTAAGTGGAAACCTTCTTGTTGTCCTATGGCCTCGGCAAGGTAGGGGTGATGATCAACATGGGGAATATTATTCCCAATAAGTGATTCCCTCACCCATGCTATCATCCAAATGAAATGAGCCATCCTAGGTAGCTCATCTAAAGAATCATCAACCCCAGTTTTATACAATGTATTGGGGCTGCATGGAGAGATTTGATTCTCCCATCCAAATGGTTTCTCTCTCCATTTATTGTAATTATGGGGATTTTTATGTTCTTGGGAAGAAATAACATGACCTCCAAGGATGGCCCAAGTTCCCCCATCAAATAACTTAGCCATGAAGTGCATCCTCAAGTTCTTCAAGTGGTCCCTCCCACAAGAAGAAAAAATTGATATGGAAATCATGGTTTTCGCATTGCTCCTCCTGAAACATACAACATGAATAGTAGGGAGAATAATACTCCCAATGGGAATCTCTACCTCATATCCAACTCTCCAAACAAAGCTCCCCGTGAACATAAAAATATCAGCAATACATGGAAGCAAAAGCTACTAGAAACAAGTTGTTACATGAAAACCGGAAAGTGGATCATAGTTCCACACATGGAACCTGCGTAGGGCATCCCTTTCCTGCATCAAAACAAGTAATAACAAGTGCTCTCCCAGACACTTTTTTTCTACCACAATCATTCTATAAGATAAAAATATGAAAGTACAATGTGGTGTCAATGGTGCACACTAATAATCATGTGGCTTCCCCCACAAACCACCAATAAGATAGCCAATCTCAATGTTGCAATTAGACTTAAGTACATCGTAATATAAATTATAATAAGGGATGATTCTTCTTAATACAACATGTTTCTCATATAAAGTAAATAAAGGCAAATCATAATGAAAATTTATACCTTCTCTACCATGTACTTCGGTCCTTGAGCTAAAGTGGCTCAACTGAAAATTCTCCCTCACTCCCAATTAGTAGGAAAGTGGCTGTGACATCCTCTCTATCACCATTTGGGCTATGCATCTCTCCATATGCTGAAATATATCCTATTTTATGCCCTCCCAAATGAACTCCTCTGCCAAAGAAAGGTATGCATCAAAATGCATGGAAAGGAAGTCCTCATGTGCTGCAAGTAGCAACTTCTCCTTGAGACTAGAAGCTCTAGTCAAGAAGACTCTATCATAAGAATAGATGACCACATCATCCACCATGTATCTATCATCTCCCTCTGGGTCATCAAGAATAATGCAAGCACCAATATCCTTGGAGTACTCTACCAAGAGTTGAGACCTCCAATATGGATCAATCCTCCCAAGAGACAGCGCTGGTGATCTGGCATGTGAAGCTCTCCTCATGCTGTTGCCTACTACTTTGACATCCCCCATGCCAAATTATTCCTCCAAAATTTTAACCTCTCCAAAATCCAAGAGTGGTGAATCCAGAGACAAGATGTCTTCCATCAACTCTAGATCGGGTGGCCTCCCAGGTGGAATGCCTCCATGTAGTGAGACATCAATGTCAAGAGTAGACTGTACATATGGTTGGGAATCCTTGCCTCTACCCTTACAGTGTAGAATAGTCTACCTCCCCTTGGCATTAGATCTCTGAAATAGAGAAGGGTGTGTGCTCCTCATCAAATGATGTTTCCCTTCCTTCCTACCTTCTCCTTCTATCTGCAATTCTTCACAATCATGCTGCTCATTGATTGTGCTTTGACTTCCATGTATGAGATCATGGGGAAATTCTTGCAAGGATACAATAATCCCTCCTATTGGATCATGTGTTCCTCATTCCTCTGCATGAGGTACTAGATGTCCTCTAGATGTGACATCCTTTTTGCCCTCATCTTCATCAATGTGTATGGGAAACGATCCAATAATTAGATTCTCTTGTGAAAAGGAGATCCCCATGCCCTCTTGTTTATGAATATGAGATAGAGGTCTTGCCTCTAACAATGTATGATGCAAGATGTCATCTTATCCGATGGTTTTCTAAAGTGGAGTGAATTTTATAGTTTCCTCCATCACATGCAAGGTTTTTTTTCTCTTAATTTTTTCTTGTTCCAATACATGTGTCTTAGGAAGTTTCCCATCAAACCTTCCCACCAATGTTTTAATGAATCTTGCATCAGAGGTAGTATTTTCATTTTTCAAAGAACAAGATTAAAAAATACACCATGCATAGGCCTTACCTCTGAAATTCAGTGTTGTAATTCTGATGGCTTCATCTTCAGAAATGTGGTGTTGCTGTAAATAGGAGTCTAGCTCTTACACCCAAGCTCCAACTGAACATGTAGGTGAACCATCAAAAGTAGATAGAAGAAATATATCTATATCATGTTGCTTGATTTTCTCCACCTGGATCTTTCAAAACTCTTGGAAAGTTGTATGATCTCTAAACCTCTCAGTTTGAGATTCATAATCCTGCAACAAATCACTAAGAGTTTTCCTCTTAGCCATTCTCCCTCCTTTCATCCATCTCATGATAGATCTGGGAATTTGAATGTGTTGTGCATCATGGTGTGTAGCTACATGCTCACACTTACCATGTGAAAATATAGATCTAGCTCTAGATCCAAACTCTTCTGGAGATTCCATCTCCATTCTTATTTTCTTCAGATCTCCTTGAAAGCTCTATATCAATATTGGAAGAAGCTTTGTAAGCCTGTCTTCATTTTTGTCCATCTCTCCTTATTCTTATAGTATAATGGTATGATATCCATAGTATGAGCCAATATTGAAGCTTTCATACCACTGTAATATCCCAAAATAGGGAAAATAAGCAGTAATGGGAATATCTTATAATATTCCAAAAATGGACTGCTCAACAATGCATTCACTAAAAAACACATTTCTAGAAATTTATGCCATAAAAATGTAAACCATAACTTGGATCCATTATATATTTCCTTCTACCATCTAAATCCAAGAGGAGATCAAAAACAAAAGAAACTAGGTGAGGTAAATAGACCTCCCACACCTAGTGTAGCTAGAAATCACTAAAACCCCAATACACTGCTACACAGAAATATAACATGAAAGAGAATACACAATATTATGAGGGTTTCAACTTATAAATTAGGATAACAATTATATCTACTCATATATTAATCAGTAATGCTTAAGAGTTGAGATCTAGTTTCCTTATACAAAATACAAGAGAACCCAGAGAGGGTTTCTTATCATACACTTTGAATACAAGAAGTGATCTTCAGAAAATTACTGAATAATCACTGCAAAACTAAAGAATAAGAGTGAATAAGGCTGAAAGATATCATATATTATGTACATCCCTCAAAGGCTTCCTCCCATGAAAGGATGAACCTCTCAATCACAAGGAAACACTACAAAGAAGCCACTAGATCATTCACTGAAGCTGCCTCCAAAAATAATGCATTCCCTAGCTTAGACTGTGCTGGGAATGTTGGGAAATGTATGGAATTATGCCAAATATCTGAAATGTGCTCAATAACTCTCCAAATAGATCTCTCAAGAGAAGGAAACCTTCCTCCTATGATAAAATAGCTTAGAAAGAGGGATTCTAATTGCTTGACTACTGCACCTTGCAACATAGCACAATATCCTGCAGAAACTACGCTGATGAAGAAAGTTGAAGCTTGGCTTGGAAACCTAATGTGGAAATGAATACAAACTCTTCCAAGATGATCCTCAAGGAAAGAGGTGGGATCCCTACTCGTGAACATCCTGTGCTAAACAACATTACAACCCTGCTACACAGCAAGAGGAGAAAAGTCTAAGCAGACCAATACAGTAATAAAATTGTGAATCATGAGGAACAATGGCTACCATCCTCTTCTTTAAATATAATGTGATTTTTCTTGTCCTTGGCCCCACCCAAATTGGTCATGTCCATCTAGAGATTCATCTTCCTCCAAAACTGCGTTATTCCTTCCTTGATCCCTTCTCCCCCACATCTGCGTTGTTGACTTGGTCAAAGTAGATTGAATCAACATGATATTAGCCTTGTTCACACATGGAGGTGTTTTATTGAGCTGCAAGGAGGGTCTCCTTTCACACTTGAATTTTTTTTATTCCTTCTTAGGAGACTTATGGGCCTTCCTACCCATTTATTCACCGGCTAAAGATAATGCTAACTATAATGTTCCATTTAGCTTGAGGCTAAAATTTGGGAACGTTATAGGTGACTCGATGATGCTGCCACACAAGATAGGCCCAGGGGAGCCATAAGAACATGTGAAAATAATGGTTACTCATGACGAAAATCAACACATGAGGTGACATGTGCCAAGGTAAAGTTGTACCAAAGTACAAGCGACTCATATGAAGAAATCCAGTTTGAATTAGTGGCAAAGTGAAACTTCATGGAAAATATGGCTTCTGGGGGAAGTCTAAAATTACCAAAAATAGAAAAATACCAATTATAATACTTGGTGAAAAATTTTAAATGATGTTGATGGTTCGTCAAATTGATCTATGGCTTGGTCGCAATGGGCGATGGAAAAACTAGGGTTTTTTCTATATAAAGGATTTTTCCTCCAAATTTAATTCATTTTCTAAGTGAGTTGTGGTGAATTTGGAGAGGATGAGAAGGCCCTAAATATTTTTGAGATCATAGTGAACAAAAATATCATCAGAATTAGGATCAACGACTTTCAAGTAGGTTGTCTTACTTGTCTAAAGGTGGCCTTAATGCTTCTTAGAAGGATGGTTCCCGGTGAAGAATCAAGGTAAGAAAGGAATACAAGAATGAACTACTAGAGAAGGTCCAGAATCATCCCTGCCAAACAAGTAGAACATGGGGACAAAGTGGCAATTTTGGTATCACATAGAGTAGAATGCTTGAAAATATGGTATCAAGTGTCTACGATATTCGATGTATGTATATGGCTCCCCAGAGAGTCTCCTTCACCAGGTGTAACAAATTTATAATAAATCATTAATTCTTTTATATCTCTTTGTCTATGCTTCAGTATTATGGATCTTTCTCTCTCTATGATGTGTGAAACCAAAAACGTGTCTTGAACTTAGATGGGAGCTCAAACACAAAAAAAATATAATAACAACAATGATAGTGATCATGGTGAGGAATGAATGGAAAATACTCCTATTTATAATAAAATGTTGGGTTATTATCGAAAATGGAAAATAATAAAATATTATTAACCACAATCTAGATCTAACTGCTTGGAATATTTTGTTATATGTTTTTGAGGGAAAAGATATTTAAATTGGTTAAATACCTTTATGTAGAAATAATAAACAAACAAATTATTTATTTATTATTTTAAGGAAGTGGTTGAGGAAAAATAAAAAAATAATGATTTTTTTAATCATTCCTGAATGATTTAGTCAAATTTGATAAGGAATATTAACTAAATAATGATTTAACTAATTATTCCTAGAGAAAATTCAAATAAACAGTGATTTATTGAACTATTTCTCATGATAGGGTAAAATATGACAAGGAATATTAACTAAATAGTGATTTAATTAATTATTCCTATAGGAAAATAAAGTAAAATGATTTATTATCCTCATGGGATTTCTTGTTTTAATTAGAAACAACTTAATAAAGTATGGGTTATCTAGGTATTTCTTGTAGTGAAAGAAATTTTGCTATGGTAAAATTGGGTTTACATGGTGTATTTCGATCCACTTAGTTAGAGATGCCTAAGTGATCATTTTTTCGTGATAAGAAACTAGATATGAAAGAAAAACTCATTAATGTGCTCTAGATAAAATTGATTGAGAAACAAGATCTACTTGATGCACAATGTACAAAAAAGATAGATGTAGTGTTTGACACGCAAGCCCTCATCCAAGCAACAAATGCAATTTGTGAAATGGATTACCTCATTCAGCATGTTGATGAAATTTTTGTGACAAAAATGATCTAATTCACCAAGTTGATGAAAGTTGTGACATAAATGATTTAATCCACCAGATTGATGAAAGTTGTGGCATATAATCTCATCCAGAAAGTTGTGCTACTAAATGATGCAAGTAGTTGTACTAAAGATATAATTGAAAATTTTATTGCAACATGTTATACATAGGAATTTTTAATAGAGATAATTGATACTCAGTGTGATACAGATCACTTAATGAATCTCAGCAGCAGCAACAGGTGTGAAGAACCACAACTAAATGGTCTTTCCAAGAAGGTTGTTAGTACTTAGGAATAAATTTATTTTAGAAAATATTGACATGGTTTTCGGTACAAAAAACAAAACAGTTTGCATATTCTAGATATCTCAAAATTAGTTGAGTTTGTAAGTGGAGGCCTTCTAGAAAATACCCATAATCTTTTAAGTGTAACCATTGTAAGAGAAATGGTCATATGGAGAGTAAATGTTTTGATCTCCAGCCGTGCCACCATTGTGGCAAGGAAAAAAATTCATAAGAAAGATTTTGCAAACGAAACCAAGCACCCAGATTGAATATAAAATATGCATGGATTTATCCTTGGAAGTCGTCATCTAAAGTCAAACAATTCTCTATGTTTTACCGCAAGATTCAGTCTCACATGAAGACAAATATTGCATCGAATAGTGAACATATGGTACTCTCACACACCTTAAAAGAGGGAGTAAAATATTGAAACTCTCCTACATCTGAAGGGGGAGGAGTTCAAAAACAAATTCATATGGTTATGGTCTCTCCTTTCGGTTGATAAAGGGGGGAACTGATTGTTTTAATACTGAAATTTTCAACCTCAACAAATTTTCTAGTGGGAAAATGACTGGGAATTTGAACTTCAACAAATATGGAAATGGGAGGAATAAAAATTTTGTCAGTGGACAAGTGATTGGGATGTTGATTTCGAGAATTTTTGGATATTATTTTTCCCATTGCGATGGTCATAGGACCAATTAATTGATAGGTGGATCCTTTTGCATTGTAGCTTGGCATTTGATGGATTTTTCAAGAAACTTTCAGGAATGTATCGGACTTGTAGCTAATTCCTATTTCTTGGTTTTCTCTCTTCATATTGGAGTTTTCGACATCCAATTTTTCTAGTTTTTCTTGCAATTCTTCATTGAGGATTAGCTCATTAGTCTCAGCATGAAGACCTAGAGATGGTACTAGGTTATTACTTTGGAATTATGATTTGGGGGGGAATGTTAGCCTCACTCTCACATAAAACAATCAATAAGTCCAAAATATTTAAAATAATTAAAATTATAAAACTTTGATTTGTTCCTACTTATCTATTCTAGAATGAGATTGGTGCTCAAATTTATGAGTTTGTTTAGGTCTAGTTAGTTGAAATATTCTTTGAAGCTAGTTAGGCTCCTACATTAGTGTGTGGTTGAGATATTTACTCAATAAAAGTGATTGTGTCTAATATATATGCACTATATTAAGACATATTGTTGATGTATCTATATATTGTATAATTATCATTATTTTGTGAGTGAAATACAATACATTGAGGCTTGGGAAGTGTTGAACCCCAAATTCCTCCTTTTTGACAACCCTCTTACACTCCATCCTCCTTAATTTTTATCCTAATAACTTTAACGAGGCATCCATTTAAAAGGTTTATGGCGTAGCAGACACATAATCATCTTATGTTTCATAAATTTCATTGTTCTTTATTTTTTAACTCAATATTTACATGACCTACTGAATTACAACGATTCTGCAACTAATCTTTGATTTTGTATCGAAGTTGAAGTTTTGATGGGTTTTGAATCTCAAACCGAAGGACAAGGTAGATGGGTAGGTGGAAAATAGATGACACAATTATTTTTACCTATCTCCATAACCTGGATTGATAAGGAAAGCACCATAGGAGCTCAGTCAAAGTGAGATTCAACCACCATGGAAGGCGAATCAAGCGAGCGAGAAATTAATAGATTCAAATATTCAGCCTCATGATTTTTTTTGGTGATAGAAAATCATGATATATTATCATTTTATCTAAAATTTTAGTCATTATAGAGTAGGTAAGGGTCGTAATACTATGAAACAGGTATGTGCAAGACATTATAAATCTGCATCTCAGCATGACAGTCACAGACATGGATATTTTTTGAAAACAACTTTATTTTTGCAAATGCAAACTCTATTTTCATTTCATTCCTTTTCAATGTGTGATTTATCAATGAAAATTTAGTCTTGTGAAGGCATGGTCCTAACACCTACTTCTCGCAGGAGTGCCCCCTCAAGTTGTAAGGTTTTCATTGGTTTCATATAAGAATTCAGTTATGTGTTTTCTGTAGCATTTCATTAGTTTATTTAAATTCTTAAGTTTTATTTTTTGACTAAATGCTTAGGATTGTTTCTAGATTAAGATTGTTTAATAATTTTTCTATAGAGTGAAGCCGAGTTCTCTTGTGCACATGGAAAAAGTATAGATTGATATATATTTTCAATATTGTTGGGTGAATAGGATTTTAATTTTGATTTAATCTCTCGTTTTGTTAAAAGAAATTTAAATTTTGTTTTATTATCAAGTGTGATGTAATTTCAAGAAAGTGTGATTTCATTTCAAGAAAGAGTGAAGCAAGTGTGATTTTCTTTGAAGAAAGAGTGATATTTATTTCTGCAAAGTGTGATCTTTATTTTGAGCAAATGTGACAATTCTAGTATAATCTTTCTTACGCAAGTGTGATAATTTTATGTTGATTTTAGTTTGAAAATAATTCTTTTAAGCATCTGTGATCGTTTTTATTTTAAGAGTGATATATTTAATTTCATAGTTAACATGTGCATCTTGATATCTCAATTTTACTTGGGAATTTTTTGAGTAATAAGGACTCCTAGCACATACAATTCACATATATTTCATCAGTATACTAGCCATGGTTGATAAGTCATGTAAGTAATTTAACTCCAATTAAATTACCAAACAATAAGCCTTTTCCTCCATGGCTCATGTTTCTCATTATTTCAGTTTTTCATTAGTTTTTAATAACATTTACAACCATTAACCAACATATACACATTCTCAACATAAAAACGTATATGTTTATCTTCTCTTACCCTGAGGTCTAGTGTTGCAACCTCACCTTGATGATCTGCTTCTCTTGCTCTATCTCAACCAACATATCAACATCATAACATACCAATAATCATCATGATGACACAAAATCGAATAATGACTATCACAATGAATGCATAACAATCACATATACATGTAATGTGCATGCAAAAAAAACATAGTCTGCACATCCAATCTAAATATTGAACGTGGGAGATCATATACCACTCTATAACCACCCCTCCCACATTTACCCGATTTCACCTATATGGCAAGGTAAAACTAGAGGAAGAGCTAATATGACATGAATCAACCTCCTAAGTATATTCAAGGAAGTGGAACCGAAAAACCAAAACTTTACTGGCCTTCCTTCGGAGCTACAAGACTCTCAAGAGCTAAACAACCTCTCTCGGTTCCCAAACCCTGAGGTAACTTTATTTTTTAGTGATTTAGAATCCCAGCCATAGGCATAACACTACATAAATTCCTTCATTCGCATGCATAATCCCGCAAGGTAGAACTGCAATCTCATTTTCCTAGTTCTGTGCCTACGACCGCGCAATCTGAGCCACCTTTTTAGGGCTAGTCTCAAGACCACTTCCTCGAACTTGATCATACTTTATAGAAAAATAAATGACACAAAGACAAAGCCTTTAATTCAAAACATAGTTAAGAAATTTACTAACAAAACTTAACCATGACATTCATTTCATAAAACACTTTGAAAACATGTAGTCTATAGGTCGTGAATGAATATTTGAACATGGGAATCCAATATTTATCTAAGAATCATCAAGAATGTCTAATTCCCTCTCAGTATTACTACAATACCATTTACTAGGTCATGCATTTAGTAACAATTCATTTACCAATAAAAACATGATAAGAGCCATAATTGGAATTTGTAATAAAACCATGCTTATGACCAACATATAACCAGATAAATAACAATTATAGAAAAACCATCAAGGACACATCATAACAAGTACATTTAATAATAAAATATAAGAGGAAAATGGCTCCTATTAACATATGCCAAAATCCAACCATGTGAGGGACTTTCATGTACCCCCCAACCATAGATTAGGTTGAACCAAATATTTCTTTCAGCAAATCAACCCCGTGCCATATTCCAAGAATGAATGTGGGATCTCATGGGAAAACCAAAACATAAACAACCAAGGGAATCTAGAGGATAAATCACTCCCTCCATCACACTACTATGATCTCACCTAAATTGGTCTCGAGATCACAAAACCAAACCAAGATTGGATGCCTCAGAATTACTTCACCACCCCTTGAGTAATTTTCTTGTCTCCACCAACCTATTGAGGGCTTCATAAAGAAAAAAATTTCCACCTCCAATTATTTGTATTTCCTGAAGACCACCTCACCTAGATCTAAAAATTTCTGGAAATGTAAAGCTTAACCAAGAATTAATCCCATCACACCATGGCTATCCAAAAATGACAGAGCAAGGATAAAACCATTGTTGCACCTTGAAAAGCCCATTCCAATGACAGCTAGAGGACCAAATATACATGTGCATATGCCATGCATGCACAAACTAGTTAGGAAATCACACATGCAACATGTTAACTACAATTATTCTTCATGAAGTTTCTTGATCCAAATTTTTCTTGCTTGATCCTTCATTTCCTTTGCCTTCTTTGTCCCTCCTTTGATTTCCTCACTTTGCTTTGCTTGTTTTCTTCCTGCTCTTGACTCTCTTCTCTCTCTCAGTAATTCCAAAGCAAAACTGACAAAAGGCTCCAAAATAATGCTCTAATTCCTTTTTTTTATTGATGCCTCTCATTTCTTAATTTTCCCTCTATTTTCCTTCAATTTCCTCCTCACATGCAACTTGTGACCTTTCATCTCCCTTTTCTCCTAATTTCCTTTATTTTCATAAATAGAATGCCAATTAATTTTCACTTCACCTTTTCAATTCCTTTGCCAATTTCCTTAGCCATAATAAACCAAAATGAACACCCACTAGGATGTTTTTCCCAACATTCAACTTGGAATATGTGTCCCATGACCTTTGTCTTATTTTTTCCTTTATTATCCTTTATTACATAAACATTTAACCCGGGGTTATTAAATGAATATTTTATTTCAATCAAAGTCAGAGAGGGTAAATCCAGAAATGATACGATGAGAATCGAAGGCCTATTTATTATTCAAAAAGAATGGAAAGCCCTAAAAAGCCAAAAACATAACCCTAGGAGATGAAGCGCCAAAAGTATGGGCCTCGTTTGGGTAAATTGGTACATCAACTTCCTAGGCATGTAACTTTGGCATACGATCTGTGATTTACATGAAAAATACCTCGTTATAAATATCTATGCAAGGAATACAACTTTTGAGTGGCCAACATCAGTCAAGGAATCCTTCTAGCCTCAGTTTTCCCAAAAAATGTCATTTATGGCCTCAAAATGGCTCTAAAAGTTCAGGACCCAAAAAACTCCCAAAAATAGTAAGTTGTGCTATAATTAAGGAAACTTAAGAAATCAAAGAAAGAATGGTAGGGCTCCAAGTGGAATAGGCTACTAGACACCAATATCCACCTGGATTAGCATAGGGGCCACTATGACCCAAAAGGATGTTGTAATCCAATTCAGCACCAATGAAATTTATATCAATGGAGACCATCTTTCCAACAATAGTGATATGATAGTTGCGAAGTAGCTAAGGGGTTGTGATGGATGATAGTCCCATGCACAAAGAGTGATGGTGGATGGGGAGATCTCTAGTGATTTAAGTTGTTTCCAAATAGTAGCAACCATCACATAGGTGGAGGAGCCTTCGTCAATGATACACCGCTTAATAGTGGTGTTTAGTCACTTCGAGCATAGATCACATTGCTCATTTGGGTTGTTGGTGGTTTTCCATGGAGAAGTAGGTGACTTTGTGGCTCGGTGAGGGTGGAATCTATGGTCAATCCAACATTGAAGATGTGTGGTTTTCTTCTCGAGATTTCCCACACTATTTTCATGGAGGGTGGAATGTGGCTTTTGGCTACTACAGGCTCTTCCACTTTAGTGAATGCCCCTGGTCCCTGGTAAACATCCCCTGTTTTGGTGCGAATGGTTTTGTTTCCAAATTTTCAGGGCTTTGGTGTTGGTTAATGGTAATACCCCTCTCCTTCAAGTTTTCCATTATATATCTTAGGAATATTGCAGTTGGGGCTTTTTCATCGGCGCTCTCGGCTAGGGGGTGGCCCCTCTTCCCACTATTTTGTTGCAGTGGAGGCATGAGAGAGAGGACCCTATTCTCTTTATTTTGTCTTTACATTGGCGAGAGAGTGTGCCACCATTTTGACCTCTCTTGATGAATGTATTTTCACTCCCTGGAAAAGGCTTGACCCATCCTGATGTTCCTTTTCCTCGAGGGCTTGGCACACCTTCTTCTAACAGAGGTAATGGTGGTGTGGGATTTTTCCTGCAGTCACAATTTAAAATTTTCATTAAAGCAATAGACAAGAAAACCAGGGTCTTCTGGGTGCGGGTCTCCGAGACTGTTTCAGAGCTGAAAATAAAATCCATGCTGTCACGGGCATCCCGGATCAACACCAAAGTCTAATTTATTCAGGAAGAGAACTATAGGAAACAACTAAATTAAAGGAACACCAGATTCAAAGAAATGCTACCATTGTCCTAAACTTGAGACTCAGGGGTGGCATTTCAAGAACAACATCAACAAATAAACCAAATATAGCAAGAAAATGAGTGCCCTCTTTCATGGACATACTGAGAAGGAAAGCCCCCACACAGAGGAAAAAGAAAATTCTCGATTTAACAGTTCCAAGACCATATATTGTTGAAAAAGCATAAAACAGTCTAGATTTGACAGTAATTTTAACAAGAAGGCTGTTATCTGTAATTTTAACGGCTTTTGGCCCAAACCAGAAGAGCTACACACATGTATACACCGAAACTGGACCCAAAGCTGTGATACTTACCATTGTGAAAAATATTTTTTCATGGTCCAATTTGACAATGCAGAGGAATATTTTTCTACCACCACTGACGGAAAATGGTTTTGGGGAAGGGCAGGTCTATTTGTTACCCCATGGTTCTCAAGCTTCAATGTAAATACAATGGTGGTCATGAAAATTCTTGTTTGGGTGTGATTACACAACTTGCCACTCCTGTTATGGAACCATCAGGTCCTAGAAAACATTGGGAACTCTATAAGAAGGTTCATTAAGCTGGACCGAGAGAGAATGAAAAAAATGATATTCACCTTTTCACGTATTTGCGTCGAAATGGACCTTAGCAAGGAACTGCTAGATTGCATTCATCTAATCCACAAATACCTTAAGTGGTCTCAAACATTAGATTTTGAAAAGACAGCCTTTAGGTGCAAGTTGTGCCACCAAACTAGGCATTTACAAATCACTTGCGCTTTAGCCAAAAAGAACACAACCAAGAAGACACAAAAGAAAAAAGGCTATAATTTTCTAGATGTATCACTATCATATGAAGAGGAGGAATAAATGGAAGAAAATCAGAAGCAAACAGACATAGAGAATCAACCAGAAAAACAGAAAGAATTACAGGAGAAGAATGTAGGCGAGATGGAAAAGGTGTTTACATCCTCGCCTATAGACATGGATCCTCTATACGAAAATTATATTATTTACCGTGAGGTGAGTGGCACCAATCGAGCTCATGTTTCTGAGAATTGTGACTCCAAAAAAGAGGTCCAACTCTCCTCCAGCTTGGAGTTGGCCATTTTACATTATGCTCCTTCACTAGACAGCTAACAAAAAGTACAAAAGAAAAAAGTTAAAAAAGATAAGTCGAGTGTTTCTGACTAAATGTAACATTGGGTATACACCCTCCCATGCCCTATCTCTTATAGGGCGTCTTCTCTAATATGTAATGCTATGGCATATACAGTGTAACTTTTTGTTATGTTTATAAAAAGTTCGATTTTTTCTCGGGAATTTTTTTTTTTTACTAAATCACCTATAAATAATTACACAAATCATTATTTTTTAAATTATTCCTTAACCCCATTATTTAAATAATAAATAAATAATTTATTTATTTATTATTTCTAAATAAATTTATTTAACCAATTTAAATTTCTTTTCCGTCCAACAAAATATAATAAAATATTCCAAGTAGTTAGATCTACATCTCGGTTAATAATATTTTATTATTCACCATTAGCGAGGATAACTAAGTATTTTGTTATAAATGGGAGGTATTTCCATTATTTATTCACTTTTATCACTTTCATTATTGTGCTTTGATCATTCTCATTGCTGCTACTACTTTCTTGCTTCTTGACCTCCCATAGAGTTCAACACGTTTTGGGTTTTCTATATCATCAAGAGTGAGAGACTTTTAGATTTGAAGCATTGAGGAAAACCAAGAACCCATCCCATTAAGGGGGATTGGTAACATCATTTGTTGTTCCTTTCCTAGGTGCTGTAATACATATAAAATTATTTATATCTTGTCTTGTCAGTTAGATGCATGGAGCAACTCTTATTTCTTTTTATTGTTTAACTAATTTTACTGCATAGATTTGGGTTTTTGTAGCATTTGTTTCGACTATCTATTGTAGATCTAAGGAATTTAAGCATCCATATTTGTTTTTAGGGTTGTTTTTCACACACAACTATAGTGATCTCTTTCCATACACTTGCATTAAGAATTGACGCTAACACAATGTCTAATGTGTCCTGTAATAGTAGAAAGTATGGCCAAAGGCAGTCCACATAGAAAATGTGGTGCAAGCTAAGGAACGGGGGAATGCTGAGCTCAAATTAATTGTATCTGATAACATTGATAATGGTTTAAGGCTGATATTAGAGTGTTCTGCGCTTGCAATGAGCTCTGGTTATGCGTTCTTTCTACAAATGCAACCAAACTTTGTTTCCCACATGAAACTCATGTGGCACCCGATGTTGATCATGTCCCTACTTATAATTGGCATTGGAATTCTCCAAAATTTCATGAAACTACTAGTAGATCTGTTGGATACCTTCTATAAATCTGGTTGCTTTATCAGCCTCAGACAACACATGTGTGGATTCTCTCTGTGTAGTCGCATGAGGTATGATAACATCAATCAAACACAATGCTTGAAATCCTAGACCCACTTGAAAGGGACTCCGACAAGTCGAGATATCGAGAGATTTTTTATAACTATGTTTCCCATAGGGGAGGTTCTCATACCAAGTTCATGGATGTTTAGAGTTGTACATGTGCAGTATGTGTGCTATCATCGTGTTGACGACCTATATCTGGCCATCAATCTAGGTATGGAATGCGGTTGACTTGGTGAGATTGGTGTCGAATGGTGTCTAGAGGGTTGACCAAAATATGGTTAGGAACCTGCTATCCCAATCTGATATAATGGTATGCAGAATCCAAAAATGTACACATACTAATTCAAAGAAGACTTTGGTAGCGTCCTCTATCGTGATGCTCTTCTTGTAGGCGGTCAATATAGGAATCTTAGAAAAATTTTCCATGACCACAAATACACAGTCATTACCATGCTTGGTATAAAAGAGGCCACACATATATTCCATGGAGATGGATTCCAAAGCCTAGCTAGGAGTAGGTAGATGAGTGTATAGGCCTTGCTTCTATATGGTTGGTTTGGCGATGGCGTAAACAATGCACGATATGATATATTTACCAACATCCAATGGGAGTTTCGGATAATAAAAGTAATTTTGTAGTACAACCATATTTTTCTCCACACCAAATTGTCTTGCAACCTGAGTGTAGTGCTCCTCCCAAATCATCTTGGCACGTGCGCTTGAAGGAACACAAAGGTGGCCCAGGTAGCATAATAATGCATCATGGAGGTGGAAATCAAGAAATTTATTTCCATATACTGGCATTTGGTATGTGGATGAGAAATATGGAAAATTTTTGTATAGTTGTGGCCATCCAGAGGTCTCGTGGCCATAAGAGTTGAGAAAATCAGTGAGTGCTACAACTAGGGGTCAACTGAGGCATTCTGAAACATGATTGGTGTTACCTTTTTTTTATTTAATGGTCAATTGGCATTGTTGCAGATATGTATACCAATTCTAATGGTGATTATTTTGTAGCTTCCCTTATGTCTGTATAACTTGAAGAGGCTGGTGATTGGTGTGGATGACCATCTCCTTCAACAAAAAGTAATGCTTCCAATGGCGGCAAGTGTGTATGGTGGAATACATCTCTTGATCATAGATGGGGCACATATGAATTGTATCAGAAATTTTCTCAATATGATAGGCCATTGGATGTCCATGTTGGCTGAGGACTACACCAATAGCATAGTCAAAGGCATATGTCTCAATTTCAAATGGCTATTGCGGGCCTGGTAGTGTGAGTACTGGTGTAGAGCATAGGCAGTGCGCTAACTCAATGAACACCTTTTGTTGGGATTCGGATCAGGAAAATTTTTCTTTGACCCCACCCTTAGTAATATGACTCAAAGGCCAAGTGATATGGAAGAATTCCAACATGAACCTCCGATAAAAATTTTCAAGGCCCAAAAAGTTGCAAATATTTGTTAGAGTGGTTGGGTCTGGGCAATCTTGAATGACTTGGATCTTATTCCAATCGACATGCATGCCACACTCATCTATGATGCAACCTAGATATTGGACATGCCTTATGCCAAAGGTTTATTTCTCCAAGTTGGAATATAGTTTGTGTTGTTGAAGGGTTATAACGACCAGCCAAATGTGTTGCAAATGTTATTCCCAACGCTTTCTGAAGATGAGGATGTGATCCAGATAAACAACCATACACGAGTTGGTGAGGGGCAAAAATATTTTATCCATTAGCCTCATAAAAGTAGAATGGGAATTTTTCAACCTGAAGGTCATAACCAACCATTCAAAAATGCCTTCCATGGGTTTGAAGGTGGTCTTAAATACATCTGTGGGCTCTATTGGAACACAGTGATAGCCAGACTTAATATCGATCTTGTTGAAATACTTGGCCACCTTGATTTGGTCCAGAAGGTCATCAATCTGTGGGATTAGATACATGTTCCTAACAATGATTTTTTTTTAGTGCCCGATAATCAATGTAGACCCTCCAAGTCCCATCCTTCTTTTACACAAGTACAATTGGGCTCCCAGAAGGCAAGGAACATGGTCAGATGTTCCCTTTTTGCAACAACTCCTGGATTTTCCACTTGATCTCTTCATTTTTTAGAATGGGGTGGCGATATATAGGTCCATTGGGTAGAGGTTCTCTGGGAGTCAGATCGATTGAATGTTTGACCTCATAGTGCAAGGGTACCCTTGCGGGTGAGGAGAATATGTCACTATATTCTTCCACGATCGTATCCAACTGCTTCTGCTGCATGGAGGAACCCTTCTCGAGGGACATGGATGTTGCTACAATATTCCCCTCAACTTGAGAGTGAATCATAAAGAAAAAAAATTTCCTAGTCTAGTAGATGATCTTACTTCATTTCTTAGTAGAGATCAAATATATATCGGTAGGTGGGGCTACCTAAGGTATCCTGTATAACTTATTATCCAAAGAAATAATAATAATGCGAGGCCTAGAATCATACAAATAATGACACTTCCACATGTATGGTTGGCCTAATTATACACCAGAAGCTTCAAGAACAACTATATCACACAATACCTCATCCATGAAGGGCTTGATGCTATACGTAAGGCAGCACTGCTAGCTGACATGGAGATCTCATCCTTGGTGAAGCCACTCGATGGTGTAAGAGTATAGGTGTTGTGTGGTCAGTAGGCCCAACTTCTTCACGGCCTCTTCTAAAAGGAGTTTCTTTTGGATCCAATTGTCAACAATGAATTGTAGCGATGAGCCCTTCACTGACATTTATGAGTGAAATAGGTGCTCCCCCTCCTTTGGATATTTGGGTTCAAACTTTTGGAGCTTGGTGGTGGCTACCATCACAATGGTTTTTGTTTTAATGACCTACTTACCCTTTTCAGGTTCAAACTCATAATAGGAACATGCATCAGTCTCTGAGTCTCTCATTTCGGCCACTAGCACTTGATTTGTGCGAGATTCATGTGTGTTGTGAGTGGGGCTTTTATGGAAATCATACCAGTTTCCAGTTTCCTTCTTTTTCTTCTCGTCACCCTTGGCTTACACCTTTGAGGATTTTCGCTAGGGGTCCCAGTTAGGATCTATCCTTTTTCTATGGCTTCGGTGCACCATTGTTCTATTTTGGGTTCACATATCCAAAGTCCCGCTTCATCTGCTTGAATTTCTGCTCAATTTTGGCAGCATACTGGTATGTTGCACCAAGAGAGGAGATGTCCAGGAAATCCATTTCATATTTAATGTATTTGTGCAAAAAATTGCAGTACTTGAGAACCAGATGTTTCTCATCATATTTGATACCCAACTTTGTGTGCATGGTATGGAAATTTTTTTTCAGCTCATCCACATCTTGATCCCTCTGTTTCTGCAATGTAGTCCATAACTTTGAACAATGTAGTACTATTTCTTGATGGAATCTTAGAAACAATTCTAGGTGGGTGCGACTGAGAATAATGAGGGTTCTCTCTCATCCTTCTGCTCCTAGTAGGTTTCCTGCCAGTCCTTAATGTGGGGGGTGACTTTCAAGAGTGCAAAAATAATATTTTCCCTATTGGAAAAATCATGAACAAAAAAATATCCTTCCAATAGATTTAACTATTTTTTTATGAAATTTGTATCTATCTAGCCTTTAAATGTGGGAATGTCAAAGTTGAATTGTACCTTAAAGGGAGTGGTGCCTCTAGAGTTGTTTTTGGATGAAGATGCATCACCTGTGGGCATCTACCAAAGGATCTGGGAAAATTTATCCATCATCGCATTCGAAGGAAAAGGGAGGAGGATATCTTTCAAAATATTGCTCGAGGGCCTCCTCAAGCAATATTTTGATAAGGTATCCTACTCCCTCGTTTTTCTTTTCTTCCTCCAAGGGAGGTTGTCAATGTTTTCGAGGCTAGTCTTGCAAGGGTTCAACTAGATCAAGCCCTAACTCCTTATACCCTTACCTCGTTAGGGACATGCAAAGAAAAATAGAGAAAGAGGAACTTAATCTGATACCAATGATCCAAATTTATATAGGAACACAAAAAAATATAAATATAAATATTGACATAGAGATGCAAAAAAAATATAATTTCATCTCATTAATATCAAAGATTGAAATATGCTTATATTCAGAATGGAAATAAAACTTCGACAATGGTAGCTTATCTATAGGAAGATATTTGGTGGATACATTGCTATAAAATGTGTTACGATGAGACTCGAAGGCCTATTTATTATTTAGAAACAGTGGAAAACCATAAACATCCAAAAACTTAACTGATCTGAAAATGAAACTATTTGTATCTTCTATTCAAAGTATCCATTTTCCTTTAATTAAGTGTGCAAAGTGTTTGTCATGTCTTACAAATTAAACACAGTGTTTTTTATAACTATTTTTGAGTTTACGTGTGAGGGAATGTTAATTAAAATTACTATATAACATCTTAAATAAAAAATGCACAGCAGCATAACTTCACCATAACAACATAGCAACATGATGAGGTAGTTCACCCCTCCTGGGCTACATCTGTCGGGTCCAAGGCTCCCAATGGGAATGTCCTTGCTCTATTAAGTTGTTCAAATTGGTTTTACAGTGATAAATAAGCCTGAAAAAGCTGAAAAAACTGTGAAATTGAATTCAAAAGACAAAAATAAGCTAAGAATGGCTTTTATTTCACCTCAAATTGTGAAGTGTAGCCCAATGCAGCTCCATTTCCCTCATGGCCCTCATGGCTCTCCAATATTCCCTGAAGTAAAAGTGGCCGAAGAACACCTTTTTTAGCTCTGAAACATGTCCCAATGACTCCATAATTCTCAAAATACCCAAAATTGACCAAAATTTCATCCAAATTGGTACAATATTGGAGACGTTATGACCTCCACAATTTTCTGCTCAATGTCTCTTGGAAACCTCACCAAATTTGGATGAACTCCAGTTAAAGCCACTAGAATCGGTGAACTTGTCAAATAGGCAGAACCATGCTGCTAATTTGGTAGAGGAATTTAATTTCACTGTTAGTTGAACTAACTGTTCACATGCGGAAATGTCAGACATTTTACGCTGGAGATTAATAGATTAGCCCCCCGCCCATGGTCACATCCTCAGGTCACGTGTGTTAGAAAATTATATATTACAGAGCAATGCAACACATAAAATATGTGGAAAATACAAGAACACGAAACACATAAAACCAGAGAGACACATATATGCGTGGTTCACCCAGTTTGGGCTACATCCACCCCAAATAGCCAGTCGTTCCTTTCTATTATCTAGCAAAATGAAGTGACACAACCTAAAACAGATCCGCTTTAATATCCTATGTTATCTCTCACAGTCTCCCTCTCTATTTCTCGCTCCGAGAATACATATACAATACACAGCCGCAATACAACACCCTCATAAAAGCGAGGGGTTGCCTTCTAGGGCAAAAAACCCTAAACTAAGCATAACTTCTATCGTCAGATCATTTGCTTAATGAATGACCTAGATTGACTAGAAATTACTATAATTTTACAAGGCAATTTTACATCTATTTTAGCTTTGGGGGTGCTGCCCCCGAAACCCCCTGCCAGGGGAGGGCTCCATAAAGTCCCTGACACCCCCCCTTGGAACCCCCATAGTAACGATTAATTTACAGGCGGCGTTGCCGCCCCATTTAAGGTACAGGGGTCCAATGCTATGATACAAAGTAAACAAGATAATCAGGATCCACACCCAACAATATCCCACTTGGAGACTGATTGTAGCAACTCCACCATTGCTTCATTTGCTAGAAAATGACTCCTCTTTGGACCTGGCTATTTCTCATCTTCATCTTCATCCTTGAAGACCAATTGAAACTGAGCACGTTCTTAGTTTCTCCCTAGTTACAACTTTTGTTAGCATATATGCCGGATTCTGGCTAGTGTGTATCTTTTCGAACTTCAACTCTCCATCTTCCAATACTGAACGTATAAAATGGTACTTGAGATGTATGTGTTTAGTCCTGGAATGAAATGTTGAGCTATTTGCAAGATGAATGGCACTTTGGCTATCACTGTATAGCATGCCCATATCATGCTTCTTACCCAATTCATTCATAAACCTTTGTAACCAAATCATTTCTTTACTAGCCTCTGTAGCAGCAACATACTCTGCTTCTGTTGTTGAAAGTGCAACAACACTTTGGATTTTTGAAACCTAATTGACAGTTGTTCCACCTACAGTAAATACATATACTGTAGTGCTCCTCCTGTTATCTCTGTCACCTGCCATATCTGCTTCAACATATCCCTGTAGAGCAATGTTTGAAACACCAAAGCATAATGCTTGATTTGTGGTACCTCTCAAATATCTGAGAATCCATTTTACTGCCATCCAATGTTATTTTCCTGGATTATTCATGTACCTTCTTACAACTCCCATTGCATGTGCAATATCAGGCCTTGCGCAGACCATTGCATACATTAAGCTTCCAATTGTTGATGCATATGGAAATTTAGACATATAATCCATGTCTTCTTGGGTCTTTGGGCACATCTCCTTACTAAGTTTGAAATGGCTAGCAAAAGGTGTACTAACTGGTTTTTCATTGTGCATATTAATTCTTTTCAACACCTTTTGTATGTACTCATTTTGAGACAGTGTTAATTTTCAATTTTTCTTATCTATGGTTACTCTCATACCAAGGATCTATTTTTCAGCTCCCAAATCCTTCATTGCAAATGAATTTGCCAATTTTTGTTTGAGAAAATTTATTTCCTACATGTTAGACCCTGCAACAAGCATGTCATCTACATAAAATAACAATATAATATAGCTGCCATTATTTTTCCTTTTTAGATAAACACAATGATCAGAGTGACATCTAGTATAACCTTGTTCAGACATAAACTTGTCAAATTTTAGATACCACTGCCTTGGAGCCTGTTTTAAGCCATACAAGCTCTTCTTTAACTTGCACACTAATTTTTCTTTCCCTTTGACCTCATATCCTTCTGGTTGCTCCATATATATCTCTTCCTCCAAATCTCCATGGAGAAATGTTGTCTTTACATCTAACTGTTCAAGATGTAAATCTTCCGCTGCTACAAGACTTAAAATAGTTCTGATTGAGGTCATCTTAACAACAGGAGAAAATATTTCATCAAAATCAATACCTTTCTTTTGTGCAAACCCCTTCACCACAAGTCTAGCTTTGTACCTCTTTTTTCCTCCATCTTCTTCCTTCAGCCTGTAAACCCATTTATTCTGCAATGTAGTTTTACCTGCAGGCAACCTGACTAAGTCCCAAGTCTGGTTATGCATTAAGGAGTCCATCTCTTCTTCCATGGCTAGCTCCCACTTCTTCCTACTTTCAACCTACATTTCTTCTTCATAACATTCAGGTTCACCAGAATCAGTCAACAATAAATAATATAATGAAGGAGAGTATCGTTCAGGGGGTCTACTTATCTTGGTAGATCTTCTAACACCACTTTCAGGTGTTTGAGGTGCCTGTTGCTGTTGTGGTGGTTGCTGCTGCTGTGACTGTTGATTATTATTATTTTCAGGCACCTTTACTTTTTCATTTATCTCATCAAGAACCATGTATTCCTTGCTTTCTTTTTCCTGTTTCTTTTCCTGCAACTGATTCTTATACAAGACCTTTTCATTGAATATTACATCTCTGCTCCTAATTATTTTGTGATTTTCATAATCATATAAGCGATAACCAAAATCATTAACACCATATCCAATAAAGGTACATTTATTTGATTTTGCCTCAATCTTTGTTCTATTTTCTTTATTAATATGGACAAAGGCCTCACAACCGAAAGGCTTTAAAAAAGAGTAGTTTACCTTTTTTCCTGTCCATGCTTCCTCTGGAATACCACCATCCAAGGAACTTGAAGGCCCTATGTTTATTAGATAAACAGTAGTATCTACAACATCTGCCCAAAATTGTAAAGGCAATCCGGCATGCAATCTCATGCACCTTGCATGCTCCATGATTGTTTTGTTCATCCTTTCTAACACACTATTTTGTTGTGGTGTTCTTGGAACTGTCTTCTCTCTACAAATTCCATGCTTTGAACAGTACCTATCAAACTCTTTGCTGCAATATTCACCTCCATTATCTAATCTGAGACACTTCAACTTATTTCCTGTCTCAATCTCAACCAAAGCTTTCCATTTCTTGAAAGTATCAAATACGTCAGATTTATTTTGAATACAATAAATCCAAGTTTTTATAGTTGCATCATCAATAAACATAACATAATAGCAAGCGCCACCGAGAGATTATACCTAAGCAGGTCCCCATACATCTGTATGCATAAGCTCCAATTTTTCATTCTTCTTTTCTTTCCCAACTTTGAGAAATCCGACTCTCTTTTTTTTTCCATAAATGCAATTTTCACAGAAGTCCAAATCAACATTCTTCAAACCTGGAAACAAATTTCTTGAGTGAAGAATATTCATCCCCTTCTCACTCATGTGTCCAAGCTTATGATGCCATAATGCTGCATCTACTCCTTTGGAAGTTAAAGGATTAACATAGTTAGAAATACCAGTGCATAAATACAATGTACCAACCTTTTCTCCTTTTTCTATTACCAGGGCTCCTTTGGTGACCTTCCAAGTTTTATCTGTGAAAGTTGTCACACAACCTTCACTGCCTAACTGCCCTATTGAAATCAAATTTTTCTTTAGATATGGAACATGCCTTACCTCCTTTAATAGCCATTGGTTTCCATTCTACTATTTTACAAGAACCTTACCCATTCCAACAATTTTACAGGGTTTATCATCACCCAAACAAACTTGTCCAAAATTTCCTTGAACATATTCATGAAAATATTTCTTATCAGGCGTGGCATGGAATGAAGCCCCTGAATCTATAACCCAAGAATCAATAACATTTTAGAAAGAAAGAATCAAACCATATTGTAACACATCACCTATCACATTTGCTTCATGATTGTTTTCTTGTTGTGCTTCTCCTTCTTTTCCCTTCCGAGATCTACAGTCTTTCTTTAAGTGTCCTTTCTTTCCGCATTTCCAACACACTATCCTCAATCTGGACTTGGATCTGCCTTTCCTTGATTTACTACGATATCCCGAGCTCTTTCCTCTTTCCATTATCCTTCCCATAGACTTTTCACTCAAAGCATTACTCGATGTATCACCGGAGCTTTTCCGTCGCATTTCCTCGCTAAGGATAGCACCAAAAACATCATCAAACCTTAAAGTACTAGATCCAGAGATAGAGTTACTAATGGCCATTACTAAACCATTCCAACTTTCTGGCAATGAGCACAAGAATAACTGAGCTCTATATTCATCATCAAATTTTACCCCTATAGAAATTAACTGATTGGTAACTATATTAAAATTAAATGGTCTGCAACAGATCCACCTTCCGACATCTTCATATTAAATAATCATTTCATAAGAAATACCTTGTTTGAGGCTGAGGGTTTTTCATATAGTTTCACCAACATTTGCATCAAACCCTCTGTTGTTGTTTCCTTCGAAATATTGAAGGCGACTGACACTGCAAGGTACAACCATACTTTTCTGAGTGCATTTCTATCGAGAATGTTCCATTCTGCGTCTGTCATGGCTATCGGCTTCTTTGTTTTTCCACTCAATGGTAGGTACAGATCTTTTCGATACAAATAATCTTCCATCTGCATCTTCCACAGCGGGAAGTTTTGGCCGTTAAATTTCTCGACCCTAAACTTACCATCTTACACCATTGCTCCCACTCAAACCAGGAACCCTTATTTCCTGCGAGTTTTTCAGCCAAATAAACCTTCGGCTCTGATACCAGTTGTTAGAAAATTATATATTGCAGAGAAATGCAACACATAAAATATGTGGAAAATACAAGCACACAAAACACATAAAACCAGAGAGACACATATATACATGGTTCACCCAGTTTGGGCTACATCCACCCCAAACAACCAGTCCTTCCTTTCTATTATCTAGCAAAATGAAGAGACACAACCTAGAACAGATCTGCTGTAATATACTCTATTCTCTCTCACAGTATCCCTCTCTGTTTCTCGCTTCGAGAATACACATACAATACACAGCCACAATACAATACCCTCATAAAAGTGACGGGTTTCATTATAGGGCAAAAAACCCTAAACTAAACATAACTTCTACCATCAGATCATTTGCCTAATGAATGGACCAGATTGAATAGAAATTACTATAATTTTACAAGGTAATTTTACATTTGTTTTTAGCTTCGAGGGCGCTACCCCCGAAACCCCCTACTGGGGGGGGGGGGCTCCAAAAAGTCACTGCCACCCCCCCCCCATACCCCCCACAACAACAATTAATTTACTGGTGGCATTTCCGCCCCATTTAAGGTACAGGGGTCCAATGCTGTGATACAAAGTAAACAAGATAATCAGGCTCCACACCCAACAACATGGCTAGGGGGCCAACACCCACATATTAACACAAAATTTCCTGCCAGTGAAATGGGCTTAGCCCTTGGTCTTGGCGCAAAGTCACGTGGTCTTCTGTGCTTAAGCCTTGATGGCTGAGTTTTGTTTTAACCGCTCGTTCAATTGTTCAACTGACACCGATATAAGCTGACCCTTTTGCGTTCAGGTCGGGTCGTCCTCTACCCGACTGACCCAAACACGTTCACTAGATTTGCTGACCTAAGGCATGAGGCTGCTATTTTCTGACCCATACACGTTTGGGTCGGGTTGTGCCCGACTGCTGACCCGAATGTGTTCAGCGTAACCCGACTCCATTCAGGTTGGGTCGGGTCTGCCCTCCAAAATATTTTTTGAACAAAACTTGAACCATAGGCCTGGGGCCACGTGGTAGCCTTTTGGTAGGCCATGTGACACCCTCTGATACGCTTCCAAAACCTTAATAAAAAAATGAATTTTGCCACAAATTTTTTTGAAAAATGACATTTTTTTAATGTTCAAAAGTCCTATTTTGAAGGTCATTGGACATTTTAAAACTTCAATATTTTTCTCATACAACATTAGATTTGAGTCCCGTTCATGGCACCAGAATCATAGCAACGGGGCCTATCTGGTCTTTTAGGTTGCAACCAATTCTGAGTAGTTCCAATTTTGAGCATTTTTTCCCTCTTGGACATGATCACTTGATCACACCTCCCCATTGGGAAGCTTTTGGACCCAAAAAGCATTAAATTACCTGTTAAGAAGATGAGGGTACAAATCCCTCACCTTTTCCACCTCCATCCATTTTCTTACTCGGTTTTCTGCCTTTAAGACCAACCCAAACATAATCAACATTTCCCCTCCTCGAAGTGTGTGTCCTTCTGTCAAGGATAGCATCCTCTTTCGACTCATCCAAAAATTATGGCAAGAAATCCTCTATGGATGGCAATTGAGTGTCACTTTCATAATCAAAATTTAAAGGAGGTTCATACAAACGTAAATTTTCCACATTCACAACAGAATACATTTGCATATACAAAGGAAAATCTAGTTGAAAATCATTATTTCCAACTTGTTTAAGGATCTTGAATGGAACATAATGAATAGGATTCAGCTTTTTACCTTCTCCTTGCATTATTTTCTTACTAATATGTAGCCATACCTCATCTCCTTCTTGAAACTTATGATCAACTCTGTGTTTTTCATGCCTCTCCTTGTACTTGCCTTAACGTTTTTCAAGATGTTCTTGAACCTGCTGATGTATGAGCTGAAATATTTCAATGAACATGCAAGCTTTGTCAATGTCACTATGCCCATCAATGGAAACATCCTTCTCAAGAATGAAATCTAAAGGTGACTAGGGAAAATACCCAAAGCAAGCTTCAAAAGGTAAAGTATTTGTAGAAGAGTGCTTGGCCAGGATGTAAGCATGCTGAATGTAATGCAAGTGCTCATCCCAAAGCTTGGGATGCTTGCTACAATAACCTCTCAAAATATGTACAATGGTTCCATTCACTACCTCTGTTTGGCCATCTTTTTTCGGATGGAAATCAATACTCTTCTTCAACTTGGTGTCCATCATCTTCCATAGATTGGACCGAAAATTCCCAACAAATCTAGAATCCCTGTCACTAACAATAGAAGTAGGCAAGCCATAATGAACCCATAAATGTTGAAAATATAAATCAACAATTTTTTCAGTAGTTATAGATTTCTTACATGGCATAAGAATACAAATCTTGCTGAATCTATCAACTACTAGATAAAGATAATCATGTTGCTTTCTAGATAATGGTAGACCTCCAACAAAATCCATAGAAACACTTTCCCATGGTCTAGAAGGTACTAGAAATGGTGTATATAAACCAAGCTTCCTATTTCTAGGCTTTCTTGTAGCACATAATGAACAAGCTCTAATGAAATGTGAAACACTATCTACCATGCGAGGCCAATAACAATACCTCTATAAATGTGCCACTTTTTTTCTTACCCCAAAATGGCCGAAAATAAGAGAATAATGAGCTTATCTCATGATGCTTAGTCTCTCCCCCTGTGGTATACATAACTTTCCCATATGAAAAAGAAAATTATTATGCCAACGATAATCATTCTCCTCAACATGATTCCCTTCACTCAAGTAGCATACACATCCTTAAAATCAACATCTGATGCATACTGTTCCATGTAGCTCTCATGTACAATAGAATAATTCTTAAGTAAAGTAGTGGCACTAATAATAGCCCTTGAAAGCATATCAACAACTTTGTTGAAGTTACCTTTCTTGTACCTTATTACCAAGTGAAATTATTGTAGGAATCCCATCCATCTGAAATGTTGTGACTGTTGTAATTTACTTTGCGACTGCAAGTACTATAAAGGTTGCTGGTCGGTATGAACAACTATTTCTTTTCCCATCAAATATTTTTTCCACTTTTTAATTCTTTGTACCACTGCATACAACTCCTTATCATATGTAGGATAATTCACAAAAACACCATTAAATGTCTCAGAATGAAATGAGATAGTCTTACCATGCTGTAAGAGAATTGCACCCATGGCATAATCACTAGCATCGGTCTGAATCTTGAATGGCTATCTCAAGTCCGGTAATGCAAGGACTGGATCTGAACTTATCTTCTCTTCAAACACTCAAAATATTTATTTTTCTCTCCTCCCCATTGGAAAGCACGCTTCACACTTGTCACTGCATGCATAGGAGCTTCTATGGTAGAGAAGTTAGAAATAAACTTCCTCCAATACTGAGCTGCACC
This sequence comes from Pinus albicaulis, assembly GCA_034641835.2. Classification (NCBI taxonomy): domain Eukaryota; kingdom Viridiplantae; phylum Streptophyta; class Pinopsida; order Pinales; family Pinaceae; genus Pinus; species Pinus albicaulis. Next base: position 660,557,758 of record CM076583.1, on the reverse strand, counting down.
CAAAAAAATTCTTACCTCTGTAATGAATTTTGGAGTAGGCAAATTCAAAATGGCTTCTACCTTAGAAGGATCAATTCTCAAAGCACCTCCTCCTACTATGTGTCCCAAATAAACCAAAGAAGTTTTCCCAAATTCACACTTTGGAATTTTAAGAAATAACTGATTCTTCTTCAAAATATCAAGTACTTTCTTAACATGCATGACATGCTCTTCTCTATTCTTGCTGAAAATAATATGTCATATAAGTAGAAAATAATGAAATCATCAAGAAAAGGACGTAATACATCATTCATTACCTACATGAAAGTTGCAGGTGCATTGCATAAACCAAACAGCATAACAAGCCACTCAAAGAGTCCTTGTTTGGCTTTAAATGTTGTCTTCTAAATGTCACTTTCTGCAATTATAAATTTATGATAACCACTACATAAGTATAACTTAGTGAAATATTTAGCATCTTTTAGCTGATCTAAAAAATCATCTATCCTTGGGAGTGGGTAACGATTCTTTACCGTTATCTTGTTCAATGCCCTGAAGTCCACACACATGCGCCAAGTTCCATCCTTCTTTGGAATCAACACTATTGGTGACCCACATGGCGAAGTGCTTGGTCTTATGAATCCTTTGTCCAACAAGTCTTTAATTTGCCTCTGGATTTCAGCATTCTCCATGATATACATGCAGTACATGCCTATGTTAGGAAGAGGACAATCTTGATGTAATTGGATTTCATGTTGAATCTCCCTTTTAGGAGGTAAACCTGTCGGTTCCTAAAACATCTCATGATGTGCATCAACTACATCATATAAATATGATTTAATCTTGGAATCACCATTTTCAAATGACTCATGATTCACATCAACCTTGGTCTTAACCATAATAAGTACAAAACTCTTACTAGAATTCACTAGCCTTTTTACCCGTCCCGCATTTACCATCACTATATTTGCCTTCTTGCGATGTGCTATGACAATGAACTTCTTGCCATATTTAAAGAGATGATATTTATTTTCATGGAAATGGAATATCTCTTTCCTGTCAAATAATTAAGGACTTCCTAAAACAATTCCCGATATATCAAGCAATACTACATCAAGTTCAATTGTGTCAATAAAGTGTGCAGTAATCATGAAATGCAATATGCACTTTCTTGAGACTTGTAAGTTTGCATCCTTTCATATCCATCCAAGTGGATAAGGCTTGGGATGTGGAATGGTATCAAGTTTAAGTTGTTTGACCAAGTATTCTGATATGATATTTTCTTATGACCCACTGTCAAACAATGTGTCAATTTTTGTATGTTTTGAGAGTACCCTCACATGGAAAAATTCAATTATTTCTTCATCATTTGGATCTTGTACATGACAGGTTGAAATACTAGTGCTTGGCTTAGTTTCAATTTCCTTTCCCTTCATACTCTTCAAACCCATGGCTGCAATTTTGGTTTCGTCACCTGAATCATCACCTAAGTCTTGTGGTGTAGTTGTAGTAGCTGCATTTTTCTTCTTTCCTTTGGTTTTGTTAAACTAAGTTCTTTTTTCAGGATGTAGTTTCCAATAGTTTTTCTCTTCATGACCTTCTCTTGAAGAGTTTTCACATATCACTTTATCACCCTCTTGTTTGATAGATGCATTCTTTTTTCCTTTTCCCTTAAAGGTTTTATATTTGTTTTTCCCCTTAAAAGGCTTGTTTCTGCCCTCATCAAAAGTGTTTTTCCTTCTAGCCTCTAAATGCGTAGCTTGTACACAAACTTAATCTAGACTAGTAGGTTTGAACATAAGGATAGTATGTCTAAGGTAGCTATGCAAAACACCTATATATTTCAGCAAAGTATCTTAAATTTTTAATTCTACGCCTAATAAGAGTGCTCTTCTACTAAACTCTTTGGTATGGTCTTGTACATTTTGTCCCTTAAGCTGTCTAAAGTTTTTCCAGTTCATGATAGCCTTTTGTAAATGATCTAATGGATAAAATTGATTTTTAATTGCAGTAATAAATTTAGCCCATGACAAAGTGATATTACCATGTTTTTTAATTTCATCCTTGGTCATGGTTTCCCACCATACCAATGCTACTCCATCCATTCTAAAAGAGGCTAACTATATCTTGGTGTCCTCATCATGAAGGTTATGTATCCTCAAGTATACTTCCAACTGTCTTATCCAATTGTCAATTTTCTATGCATTGAATTCACCATTAGACATAGGCAACTCAAATTTAACATCAAGCTTTAAAAATGGACTTTTACCAGTGGTTTTAGACTTGTGAGATTGATTCAGTAAAGTTGAGGATGACGATGTAGAGGAAGAGGATGAAGATGGGGATGGTGGATCACCATTTCCTCCGCGTCCTTTCTTTGACTTGTCATCACTTTTCTTTCCTCCTGAAGAAACCTCTCCTTCTTTTTTATTTTTAGACCCTTCTCCAACAAGCCTATCATTCCTTTCTTGGTAGAGTATCCTCACCATCTCCGTCATGTCCAGGAAAGCCTTTCAGAACACCCGTTCCTCTTCTTTGGTATCCATATCTTCAGGAGCTTCTCCCTCTCTTGAAGACATGCTTGAAGCTACTTATATGGCTCTTGGAGGTGGCTCTCTGGCCCTTCTTGGTTGAGGATTAATTTTTTCACTAACCAAGAGTCCTTCACCTCTCTTGAGTTTAAGCCTAGTAAGCATAAAAACTTGCAAACAATCGACTATATCTTTGCACAAAACACATGTTGAGTAAAACTCTAGCTCCTAAGGCTCAAATCCTTAGCTTCAATACCATCTAATATAAAAATGAAAATATTTTTATCTATTGTTCAAAGTATCCATTTTCATTTAATTAAGTGTGCAAAGTGTTTGTCATGTCTTGCAAATTAAACAAAGTGTTTTTGGTAAATGTTTTTGATTTTATGTGTGAGGGAATGTTAATTAAAATTACCGTTTAACATCTTAAATTAGAAATACACAACATCATAACTTCACCATAACAACACAAAAACATGATGAGGTAGTTCACCCCTCCTGGGCTACATCTGTCAGGTCCAAGGCTCCTAATGGGCATGTCCTTGCTCTATTAAGTTGCTAAAATTGGTTTTACAGTGAGAAATAAGCCTAAACAAGCTGAAAAAACTCTAAAATTGAATTCATAAGATAGAAATAAGCTAATAATGGCTTTTATTTCACCTCAAACAGTGAAGTGTAGCCTAATACAACTCCATTTCCCTCATGGTCCTGATGGCTCTCCAAGCGTCCCTGACGAAAAAATGGTTGAAGAGCACATCTTTTAGCTCTGAAATCTATCCAAATGACTCCAAAATTCTCAGAATACCCAAAATTGACCAAAATTTCGTCCAAATTGGTTCAATATTGGAGAATTTATGACCCCGACAATTTTCTGCCCAATGTCTCTTGGAAACCCCACTAAATTTGGATAAACTCCAGTTAAAGCCACCAGAATCGGTGGAATTGTCAAATAGGCGCAACCATGATACTAATTTGGTGGAGGAATTTAATTTCACTGTTAGTTGAACTAACTATTTACATCCGAAAATGTCGAGCAGTTTACGCTGGCGGTTAATAGATTAGACCCTGCCCATGGTCATGGCCCTCAGGTCACGTGGCTAGGGGGCCAGCACCCGTGGCATAACAAAAAAACTCCCACCGATGAAATGGGCTTAGCCCTTTGTCCTGACACGAAGTCACATGGTCTTTCTTCCTTAAGCCCTGATGTCTAAGTTTTTTTTTAACCGCCCGTTTAATCGTTCAACCGATGCCGCTATAAGCTGACCCTTTTGCGTTCAGGCCGGGTCGTCCTCCGCCTGACTGAACAAAAAGCGTTCACAATATTTTCTAACCTCAAGCACAAGGCTACTATTTTCTGACCCATACACGTTCGGGTCGGGTCGTGCTCGACTACTGACTCAAATGCATTCAGGTTGACTCGACTCCGTTCAGGTCGAGTCAGGTCTGCCCTTCAAAATATTTTTTGAACAAAACTTGAACCATAGCCTTGGGGCCACGTGGCAGCCTCCAGGTAGGCCACGTGGCACCCTCTAATAGGCTTCCAAAACCTTAATAAAGAAATGAATTTTGCCACAAATTTTTCTTTAAAATGACAATTTTTTTGTGTTCAAAAGCCTTGTTTTGAAGGTCATTAGGAATTTTAAAACTTCAATATATTTCTCATATGACATCGTATTTGAGTCCTATTTTCGGTGCCAGAATCTCAGCGATGAGGCCTATATGTTCGTTTAGGTTGCAAACAATTCTAAGCAATTCCAATTTTGAGTATTTTTTTCCTCTTGTACATGATCACCTGATCATTAACCCTAGGAGAGGAAGTGCCAAAACTATGGGACTCGTTTGGGTAAATTGGTACATCAACTTCCTAAGGATGTAACTTTGGCATATGATCTATCTTTGACACGAATAATACCTCGTTATGAATATCTATCCAAGTAATACAACTTTTGAGTGGTAAACATGAGACAAGGAATCCTTCTGGCCTTAGTTTTCCCAAAAAATGTTGTTTATGGCCTCAAAGTGGCTCCAAAAGTTCAGGACCCGAAAAACTGCTAAAAATAGTAAGTTGTTATATAATTAGGGAAACTTAAAAAATCAAAGAAATAATGGCGGGAATCCAAGTGGAATAGGCTGGTGGCCACCAATATCCACCTGGATCAGCATAGGGGTCACTATGATCCAGAAGGATGTTGTAATCCAATTCGGCATCAATGAAATTTATATCAATGGAGATTGTCTTTCCTGCAACAGTGATATGACAGTTGCGAAGTAAGCTAAGGGGTTGCGATGGATGATTGTCCCATGCACAAAGAGTGATGATGGATGGGGAGAGGTCTAGTAGTTTAAGCTATTTCCAAATAGTAGCATCCATCACATAGGTGGAGGAGCCTTTTTCAATGATACACCATTGAATAGTGGTGTTTCTTATTGAGATTGGTATTTTAAAAGAAACATATGAAGGAAGTGGTGGATATCTGATTGGTCAATGTCAAATACGATCATGCGATCATGTGAAGGATCCACAATGACTAGGGCCTTAAGTAGATATTTCTGTTGGGATGATCATGATTGGAGAACTTCTAGCGAAGACATGGAAGTAGGAGAATGTACTAAGTCATATTATATGTTGTAATTGTGGCTAAAGCATCATTACGACATAATTTTACTTTGGGGATGTCGATAATAACCTCCTACTTTGGCTAAGGGATCTGTAAGGTACCATTTGATGACAAAATGGACTCAGTGGATACTTTTGGTTGGCACTCAGTCACATACTTAGTGGGTGGCTTTTCATACTAGCGTGATCGAGTCTGAAGATTGACTTCCTCTGTGTTGACCTCTTCAGAATTCATCACGAGAATCTTATAATACTTGGGAACACATTGTGGAGGTTTATGTGCTTCCTGACCTTGTGTGGATTGGGAAGCTATTTATCCTTGGTGAGGAAATGTGTTGGTAAGAATTTTTAGCTGAGATGAAGCAGGGGCATAAGGAAGTTTATCCATATGTTGTTTTCCTCTAGAATTACCTACTTGGGCTTCCCATACTTGACGCATCTAAGGTAAAATGGGGAAATAATTAGTATAATGGTTATATACACTACAACATGCATAAGTCTTATTCATATGAAGGGCCTTGTTGCAGGATTAGGATGATTTTCTTGGGGTGGATTAGAGGGAGGACCCTGGTTACCCCCATTACCTTGGGATTATTGATTCATATTACCTTTCCCCTTATTATTCTTAAAGGTTTTGGGGGAATTAGCTGTGTTCTGTTGAGCATACACTTGACCTTGAGGATGAGGTGACTGTTATGGAAGAGGTTGAGGAGGCATGGGAGGCTGAGGCACTTGTGTTGGAGGGGTTGGAGCACTGGTGGTGCAAAAGGAACATATGGAGGAGGGAAATTTTTTGAATAAACAGGTTGAGTAACAACTTTCCTTGGAATATGTTGATGCAATTGGGGAAATACATATGGAATTCTTTGACCTCAATAAGGGTTGCCTGGTGGAGGGGGATAATTGTAGGAGGTATTGGTCCCCCATATGGTTGACCATAACTCATCTAAGGGAGAGCATATGGTTGAATATACGGGTGTGAGAGAGATCCAATGATATTTTTGGTAGCATGAGATGTCCCCGATGCATTAATAGCCCCAGGCCGAGGCAGATTAGGGAGAACAATATAATGATAACCTGATTGAGCATAGATCAACTCATATTTCAGGGTTGTTTGGAGTGCATATTCCTCTGTCTAGGGGAAGTGTGACATGAAATATTTACCTATGGGGGCTAAAATTAATATAAGGAACCAATCCATATAGGCATAGTATTCAAAAGAAGGAGGCCTACATGAGCTCCTCCTTTTGTGCCATTCTTGGACATGGTTCGAAAGGTAGGTGGAAGAATTTTGATGAAATGATGTCAAGAGTTTTGTCCTAATGTCATAGCAGAGAGGTGACTAGAAATATGATAAGAAATATTTGGCAAGAGTCGCAAAAGTGAAATGGGTGTCATGAGATTGATCGAGATACCGCTTAGATGTAGCTAAAGTAAGCATGCATTGGAATAAATGAAGATGAAAGGAGTCATCAGTAATGGAATTAGAGGAACACCACATGTGAAATGAGCGAAGATGATTAGTGGGGTTTTCTATAGGATTTCCCTCAAACTTGGGAATGTATAAATGAAGCTTAGTAGGCATAATTAGATAATTTGGATTATGGAGAAGAGTATCGTTGATAAGATGATTAAAATTTGGGAGATTCAAACCAACCATGAAGAGTATAAATGGAGTAGGATTGGTTTTTCTAGTTGAGTTTCCACCAGTGGTATTACCCGGGGTAGGACCTGATTTACCACCTTGGTTTCCTACACTTGCATTGGTTCTTGACATTGTGGTGACATGAGGTTGAGAATATGTGGAATTAAAGAAATTAGTAGACTCGGAGTTAGAAGGAATTGATGGAGGACTAGGAGGATGAACTCACACCCAAATGGGAGGAGCAACACGTCCTAACATGAACTAAGGATGAAGACCTAGAATTTGCCATGAAAAACGCCTAGGTGGTGCAATTATTTCAAGAAAAAGGCACCAATAAAGCACTAAAGGGTGATAGGAGAACCAGAGTAACAAAAAAAATAGAACACCTATTGCAGTGGTGCCAAGTGTAAACAAAATATATAATGATGCTCCTCTAATACAAACAAAAATTTCCTATCAAATAAAATTACCTCTAGAGTAAAGGTGATATAGTTACTCAAACAATCCTAAATCTATTGTGTTAGATTGAATTCCAAAGAAGTTCTTACTTGATGGATACTCATCCCCACAAGAGTATTTTTCCAGAGAAAGGTGGGGTAGAGAACCAATTTCTTCTAATAGCCAATCGAATAAGTTGTTTTGCTAATATTGGTCACTAGGTTACCTTCATCCCACGAGGATCGTCGAGTCCTCAGCTTTTTGGTGATCCTTCAACTCACAGAATTTCCTACCATGGGTTGGGTAGCCTCGAGGACTACCGCTCGCACAATGACCTAGCCTAACCCAATTTGAATCATGTTTTTGATGCACTTTGTATATGACCGTGGGATGGTGAAGAATTTTAATATCCCTAAGAACTGAACTTTTATATATGAATGTAAACGATCAATGGGTGTTATTGGAAGCCTACCACATCGTTACTACACCTTAATACAAAATGTTTTTGGTCCTGATTCCCAAGTAGGACTAATCTATGTGTGATATATTATTCAGTATGGTGTTTAAAGTCTTGGCTTGATGGTATTAACCGAGAGCAATTTTTCTTAGGGTGTGTATGTGCTTGAAAAAATGTGTTTAGTTGATGAGAAAATTGAGCATGTTTTCTAATTCCATATGTTGCTGAAATAAAATGCTAAAATACTAAAAATAATGCCAAAATATGATATAAAATAAATAAGAATTAAAGCACAAACCCAACCCAAGGAAGGCTCTCAAAAAAATAGAAAAAAAGAGGTAAACAAGCTACTCAAAAAACATGAAAAGGGACTACAAGATCTAATGTGAAGGGACTAGGATCTAAAGGCTTTAAGCTGCTAAAAATGTTGCAGACAAACAACAAAAAATAGAGTTGATATCTACTACAAAGGATAGGCAAGAAGCTCAACAAAAAAGGGACAGTTGAGGAGATAATAAGGGGGAAGGAAAGATAAAACTCAAAATGGAGCTATAATGGAAAAATAACCTATCTAAAAGTGTTTAAATAAAGTGGATCAACCCAAAAAACCAGAAGCTAAAAGTGATGAAAACCCTAGCCTCTTGACTAAGCTAATCCATTCGTAAAAATGTGGAGGATTACTAGAAACCCTAGGGGGATTCTTCCTTCCTCTTTCTACCTTCTTATTTATACCCTTTATAGTTCTTCTCCTCCAGATTCATGGGATAGTTGGTTGGTTGATAGTGGGGAAACTCATAATTTCTTTGGATATAAGGAAGCCCTCTCTAATCTAGTAGAGAGGGAGACTAAGTTGAAGATTATCCTTGGAGAAAACTCCACTCATCCAATTAAATTTCTTAGGTTTGTCAAATTTAATTTGAATTATTGGGAATTATTTCAGATGCAGGATGTTATGTATGTGCAGGGATTAATGAAGCATTTGGTATCTATATCTGAATTGGAGGATAAATAGAATAGGGTTTCCTTCATCAATGAAAAAGTCTTGACTTGGTATATTGGTTCACCTATGAGAGATGCATTAACATTAGGATAAATATCTAAAGGACTCTATAGAGCCACTGGAAGGACACTTGTAGCACTGGTGCATAATACCAATCATTTGAGTGAATTGTGGCACCATAGATTGGCTCATATACATTATGATGTTCTTTCGAAATTGAAGAAATTTGTCTCAGGTATCCCCGATGTTCAATCCCATCATGATGGAGTATGTCCAAGATGTTTGAGTGGAAGGAAAACAAGGGGACCATTCCCCTCTAGTGAGAAGAAGAAAAATTATATCCTCCATCTCATTCATTCTGATATAAGTGTTCTGATGAATGTGCATTATATTATTGTACATATCTAATACATCACATTCATTGAATACTTCTCAATAAATACATGGATATACTACTTTAAGCACAAGGATGAAGCCTTTGAAATTATCAATTAATTCAAATATTTGATCAAAAATAAAACAGGGAAGATAGTCAAAGTATTCATGTCTAAAAATGGAGGGGAATACATGTCAAACAATCTCATAGAATTTTTCAAGAAATAAGGGATCAAGAAGGAAACAATGGTACCATATACAGCTGAACAAAATGGATTAGTGGAAAGGAAGAACATGTCTATATTAGAAGATTCCCATGCGATGCTCCATGATCAAAAGGGGCCAAACTTCCTTTAGGGAGAAGCTACACTTGTTGTTGTATATCTTCAAGATAGGGTGCCTCATCAAGCATTAATAATAAGACCACCGAATAAAAATTCACAAGTGTCAAGCCCGATATTAGCAATATTCATATATTTGGATGCCCCATATATTTCCATGTGCCAAAGGAAAAAATGAACAAGTTTGAAGCTACAGGAAGAAAATTTACGTTTGTTGGTTATTGTGAAAATTATAAAGCATATAGAATATATAGTCCAAGTCAAAAGAAGTTCGAAATTATAAGGGATGTAATATTTGATGTAGATGTTGCACCTGGAAAAGAAAGATACGTTCCTCCACCTCCTCCTCGAAAATCAAACAGGGAAGATAGTCAAAGTATTTATGTTCGAAAATGGAGGGGAGTATATGTCAAACGATCTCATAGAATTTTTCAAGAAAGAAGGGATCAAGAAGGAAACAATTGCGCCATATATATCCGAACAAAATGGATTAGCGGAAAGGAAGAACATGCCTATATTAGAAGCTTCCCATGCCATGCTCCATGACCAAAAGGTGCCAAACTTCCTTTGGGGAGAAGCTACACATGTTGTTGTATATGTTCAAAATAGGGTGCCTCATCAAGCATTAGTAAATACGACCACCGAAGAAAAATTCACAAGTGTGAAGCTCGACATTAGAAATATTCATATATTTTGATGCCCCATATATTTCCATGTGCCAAAGGACAAAATGAACAAGTTGGAAGCTACAGGAAGAAAAGTTACATTTGTTGGTTAATGTGAAAATTATAAATCATATATAATATATAGTCCCAATCAAAGGAAGTTTGAAATTAGAAGCGATATAACATTCGATGTAGATATTGCACTTTGAAAAGAAAGATACTTTCCTCCACCTCCTCCTCCATAGAAGAGGAATGATGATATGGATATTCTATATGGTCCTTCTGTGTGCGTGTGTGAGAGTGATATTGTTGATGATCCCATGGAGCCTATGGAGCCTATAGATCCTCCTCCAAGTGATCCTCTAACTAGGAAGAGACCACTTTGGCTCCATGACACTTTATAGGATGTTGAAAAAATATTTCCTGTTCGTAGATAATATAGTGAAAGGAAGAAACCATGAAGGTATCATGGATATGTTGTAGCCATGAGCACTATGATTCAATTCAAACCTTCCACATTTGAAGAAGTCATAAAAGAAAAATCTTGGAAGGATTCTATGGCCAAGGAATATGAATCGACCATGAAATTTTATGTATGGGACATAGTGTTGAGACCAAAGAGGAAATCTCAGGTGACTTCAAAATGGCTATTGAAGATCAGGCATGGAATTGATGGTGGCATTGAGAAATATAATTCAATATTTATAGCTTGAGGATTCTCACAGAAGGAGGGAGAAGACTATGATGACATATTTTCACCTGTGGCTCAATATACAACCATCTATTTGTTAATAGCCCTTACCAAAAACTAGAGATGGACTCTTCATGAGATGGACATAAAGACCACATCCCTTCATGGCATATTATAGGAAGAAATGTATGTTGAATAGCAATAGGGATTTTAAGTATAGGATCAAAGAACACAAGTTTGCAAGTAGAAGAAGGAATTGTATAGTTTGAAGCAAGGCCACAAAGCTTGGTATGTCCACATAGATAGTTGTTTGATGAAACTTGGATTCACAAGAATAAATGTTGATCCCAATATCTACATCAAGGTATTCCAAGGTATGATGTTATTTTTGGTTTTGTATGTTGATGATCTATTATTAACAGGTAGTGAGCCTATGTTGATCACATGCAAGAGGGATATAGCCTCTGAATTTGAGATGAATGACCTTGGAATCATGCACTACTTTATAGGCCTTGAGGTGTGGAAAAGTCCTAGTGGGGCTTTCCTTTCACAATGATAATATGTTGTGAAGATGTTGGAAATATTTGGAATGAAATAATGAAAATCGATGGCTACACTGTTGGAAAATAATTTCAAGAAGTTATGCGGAGAAGCTGTACAACCTGATTTAGTGAATCCATCCAAATATAGACAATTGATCGAGGATTTGATGTTCCTTGTAAACATCCATTCATAAATATGCTACGCAGTGAAAAAAATGAGTCAATTCATGACCGAGCCCCTCCATGCACATTGGATCGCTTCCAAACATGTATTGAGATATTTTCATGAGAGATTCACACTTGGTATGATATATTTCATCAAATATGTTTGACTTCATGGATACACCAATATTGAGTGGCCAGGAAATTTTATCGATGGGAAGAGTACATCTGGATGTTATTTCAGTTTTGGATCTTCCATGATATCCTGGATGAGCAGAAAACAAAATTTTGTAGCACTGAGCGAATAAGTTTGGTTGAGGAAGCTCTTCGGAGAGCTATTTGAGCATGCCTATGATTGTACGATTATATATTGCGACAACAAGAGTAGGATCCATATGGAATAGAACCATTTATTTCATGAGAAGTCCAAAAAAATTGAGATTCAATATCATTATATTTGATACATGGTATAGAGAAGATGCATTCGACTCCATCATATATCAACATATGAGCATATTATATATATTGTCACCAAGGAATTACTGAAAGGTAATTCCTAGGTATTCAGAGAGTAGCTTGGATTGATGGATGCGACCCCTCTGGATAAGGGGAAAAATTGATCAAAGACACTGAGCCAACCCTTCCCACCCTATTTGAGCTCCTAGGGTGAGGAATTAAGATGGAAGGTTCCCCGGTGTTGAGGGATATACTGAAAATAGGTTATCACCATATATATTACACATAGGGTTTGAAATTCTACTCCCCTATCTTCAGAGGGTCGGAGATGTTGCACACTTTTCTGGTATATCTATAGTATACCCCAGTTGGTATCATACCCACAAGAAAAGATTGTATGGAATATTGCTCCCTGTTTGGCCAATGGGTTGAGAGTGTACTTGCGTGTACAACCCAAGTCAATTATGATTCAGGTGTTCTGCCTCATGAATCTTGAGGGTCATTGATGGGAAGATTAGTATGCAGTAGGATTGGGATGATATGTCCTCCCCTTCATGGTTCCGAGTTGAGAATGAGCTCCCTAGTGTGATACCAGGGTCGAGGTATGCTCCCTTGTGAGTTTGGATATTATATTACTCAATATGGGGTCAAGATATGTGACTCTACCATGAGATAGAGGGTGGAAGTTGATTCACCCAAATTATTGTTCTTTTAGAGTTGAGAATGCTTCAACATATGGAGTTGATCAGATATGATCAAAGCATTACAACAACGTGACAGGATGATACCATGATCAACACATAGATATTGCCATGTGTAATTCTTTCTAGTTGAGAGGGAGTGTTAATTTTTGCAACTAGGGTCAAATTCCACGTTGGACAACTCATATGGAAGGGATAATTATTGTATTGAATTACTCGTTTTGAGAGGACCAAAATCGACCTAAATATCACCACATTTGGAAAATAAGAATTTGGATTTTGAATTTATGTACCCACTCATGTATATTGGATTAGGTCGACCCTATGCACATGTGCAATTGGACAAGTCGGCGTCAACACCTAATGGGACTTCATGAAAGCCTATAAATAGAAGAGACCTTAAGCTCATTTGGAAAAACTATTCAAACAATCTCTTCTCCTCTTCTATTTTTTTGGTTCACATAGGTATGAGAGAGGAAGTTCGAGAAAGGGTCCAAAATTAAATATCTGAAGCTTGCACGTGTCTAGGGTTTCTGTTTTCTGTTTTACGCATGTAATTAGGAATTTTTTACCACAACTACATGCACACATTTTTCCGAAGTTTGATTGGGAAGCTAAAGTTGCATGAAAAATGAGCTGAGGGGAGCGACTAGGGTTTTAAGGTAGATCAGGAAGAATTCATCCCCAGTCTCTCGCTTACAGTACTTTACGGTGCGAATGGGAAGGCAAATTCACACACATAGATGCTTGAAGGGTGCAACTGGGGTTTAAGTCTGGTCTGGGTTATTTGCGATTAGTCACACTCTTACATTTCTCTAGGGAGTGACTAGCCACTCACATATAGTGTCTGAGGGAGTGACCAAGGTTCTGAGCTAGGGTTTGATAGTTTACCAAAGTTTAATACAATTATGTGATGGTTGCAAGGTTTCTCTCTACTTTACAATAATTATAAAAGTATGTTTCCATTTTTGTAATGGGTAAATCATTGTTGGATGTTTATGGGGGCATTGTACTCTTTTCTGAAACATTTTATGATAATATAATAAAAAGAAGATTTGAAAGGTTTTTCCCCATAGTAGGGTTTTTCCCTCGTCTTGGACCAATCTGATATCTCTTGTGGTTTTGCAATTGTTTCCTTTGTCATTGCATATATTTTTCTATATTTAGTTACTCCTTCGATTGGAAACACCTTTAACAATTGAATGCATTTCTTAATGAGGAATTGAATTGAAATGAAGTAATTGAAACAACATAGAACAATCTAAAAATTTAACATGCCCCTACTAGCTTTGAATAACTATCTATCTCATGGTGCCTTGGGAAGGTTTTCACTGTGAGACACCATGTTTTATTTTACTATAAAAACCTAGGGTTGTATCCAGGGAAGCTTTCAAACCAAGGAATTTCCAACATGCCTTAGAAAGGTTTTCATCAAGCATTTTTTTTTCTTTATTTTATTTCATTTGGGAGTTGATAAATTTTTTTTGAGAGCATTTTTATGAAAATGAGAGAATTATGCTATCCCTGAATGTTGGCTATAAATATTTCTCTAATAGTAGTTTCTTTTATAATTATATTCTATATCAATTAAACAACAAAGGAACTTGTTTTTAAAATTTTGTTTTGAATTTTATTGATATATTGTCATAACATTTGTCAATTTTAGAGGGTTGTATCACCTTTTTCTTAGCTTTCCCTTAAAATTGGAGAATTTCGAGTCATATATTAGTACTACCCAATCTCATTCCTAAAATACTTTTGACTTGATGTAATTTTTTGTGTGACTTTATTCTTTGCCTTACAATTTTTGTGTGAAACAAGGTCTCTTGTTTGTACTCATATAGGGCATTGAGTTCCTGTAGTATTTCTTATTATTACTTTTATAGATCCAATCCTAGTTGCAAGGTTATTTTTAGTGTTTCAATCTAAAACATAATGGGAATCATGATCCTATTTCCATAAAATAACTCGTAGGATACAAACCCTTTGGAAATTTTCTACATAGTGTTGTATGTGCACATAACCTTTATTAATATATCTTCGCAATATTTTTTATGATACTTCACTATTTTTGTTAAGATGTTCTCTAGCCATGTATTTGTCACAATTTCCTTACCATTTTCTCAAGGATTTTATCTTATTTACCTTCTATGTCTAATGTTGCATGATTTCTTGAGACTCTCAACACAATTTTAATTGAGATAAGGTATTTTATCTATGATAATATCCATCATTATATGAAATATTGAAAAAATATTGTGATAGAGCAATTCAATTAGAATTATTCAGTTGCTTCAATTCTACCCACTTTCTCAAATAATAAATGTGGACCAACATGTTCTCCTTCTCATTGGACAGTGGATCTATAGGTCCCAAAAAATATGAAACCATTTTTCATACGACTCAAATGATATCTATAGTCAAAAGGGAAATTCAACTCTCTTCATATTATTTACCATCCTTTCACACTCATCATAGTTGGTGATCCGAATGGAAAGTTGCCTACACCCATGGTATTCATCCACACATGGAATTTACCCATTTTATTGTAAATGGTATCCACCAATGGTATTGATAACCCATGGTATTGTAAGTGACAGATGGACATGGTATGCATTCAACCATAGTATTCAGTCAACCATGCTATTTACCCACCCAAGGAATTTATCTGTGGTATTGTAACTAAAAAATTCTATAAGTAACAAGTCGCATCTTGTAAAAGGATATATTGTCCACCACAATTTATTCAATACATTTATTCGCTATTTTAATAAAAAAAATCTTTGTGGTTTTATTTAGTGTGTGTTCTCCCCTTTTTCTCACATTCTAATTTTGCAGATCTTGCCAGATCCATTTCAATTCTTTAGATCTCGAGGCCTCCCCCAAGATCCAGATCAGTGGGATAAGGTTCAAGTTACGAATCCATGGGAATAAGGGTTTGAAGCATATTTCATTTTCAAAAATTTTCAGCCATATTTAGAAAAATCCATGCAAGTTTCGTGACCTCCATGGAGTACTTTCTTCGACAAAGCAGGAAAAATTCTTCTTCTTTTTTCATTTTTTTGTAGGAATTTTTTGGGTGACAAGTTTGTAGAGAAGATATTCAAATATTGTTACGAAAATTTCAGAAACCAATAGAATATCTAGATTATTTATGAAAAAAAATCCTTTTTCAAAAAAGAAAAATCAGTTGAATCAGATTCTGGATGAGGGAGATATCGTTGATTCAAAATGTCATCCATGTTAAAGAAATTGTTCTGACGGCAATTATTGGATGTCAGCTCTACTATAATTTTTTGTAGTATTTAATGAGAAATTTCAGAGAAACAGCTATGGATATGAGTTTCCCTTGAAAAATCACCCTATTTCAAAAAACAATTTCGTCTAATCGGAGTCTAGATGAGGGAGTTATCACTAATTTAAAATCAACAATTTTTTTCAAAAAGTTTGTGACGACAAGACAATTTCACCACAAATCTGAGTTTCCAAAGTCTCTAGATAGAAATTTCAAACACATGGGCAGATGCAAAATGATAATTTTATTTCCAAATCAGGTTATAATAAATATTCTGAGTTATATTGACCAATTTATGTCCATTTTAAATCAGGAGTAGCATAAATTTATGTGCCATCCCACCCCACTTTATTAGGCACATGCTTTACATTCATCAGTTTCAGCATAGAAGCGTTCAACTTGGGCTTTTTGGAGACATTCCCTCCCACCCATGGCTATCTAGGAACTTGCTACTTCATCAAAAATCAACATCATGGTTATGGTTCAACCACACAAAATCCTTCTCATCGAAGTCCATTTGCTAGGTCCCACACTGTTGGTATCACAGTTGGTCACAAGCATTACAGGGTATATCTTTCCTCAGATCTTCATTTTTCATGGTTATGTGTCATCCATAAACCCACACTTCATAGAAGTCTATTTTCTGGGCTGCACATAGTTAGGTCACACACTGTTAGCATCACAGTTGGTCACAAGCATTACAGGGTATCTCTATCCTCAGATCTTCATTTGTCATCATTATGGGTCATCCAAAAATCCACACTTTATAGAAGTCCATTTGCTGGGCTACACACTGTCACTATCGTAGTTGGTCACAAGAATTACAGGGTATCTCTATCCTTGGATCTTCGTTCATCATGGTTATGGGTTAACCACACAAAACCCTTCTCTTCATGCACTCTTCATATTCAACAAAGGCTTCTCAGGAGGGAAATTCACACAATGGAGACCATTTCTTCTTAAGGAGGGAGGAATGATCCGAATTGAAAGTGGCCTACACCCATGGTATTCATCCACACATGTAATTTACCCATGGTATTGTAATTGGCATCCACCCATGGTATTGTAAGTGACATATGCCCATGGTATTCATTCACCCATAGTATTATTTCACCCATGGTATTTACCTACCCACAGAATTTACCTGTCGTATTGTAACTAAAAAAATGCTATAAGTAACAAGTCATATCTTATGAAAGGACATATTGTCCACCACAACATAGATTCTATGACTATTCTCTGTTTTAATAAAAAAAAATCTGTGTGGTTTTTTTTGCTGTGTGTTCTCTCCTTTTTATCGCATTCTAATTCTGCAGATCTTGCCAGATCCATTTTTTTAGATGTTGGGGGCCTCCCCCAAGGTCCGGATAAGTTGAAAAATATAATTCAAGGTTCCTATGTATTTATGAAAACAATAAACCATTTGAAGAAATTTGTAAGTTTTCCTCTTTCTAGTATAATAACCTCCATAAGGCTCATCATGGAAATCTTGCAAGATGTCATGGAACTGATATTCCCTTATATAGTTCCTAATTATTGGATTTTTCCGACATTCGATGGTATGAATATTTATCCATGTTTACATGGCACTTTTCATAATTATTTTTCAGTGCTCTCTATAACTCAAATGTTGTGGAAACTATCATATAGATCAACAATTTGGAATATCAATAAACAAGGGAGTTTATAGTGATATGGTAAAATTTTGCTCAATACTGGAGCATGGGTCCCTAAGTACGACCTTTGAAGACAATTTTGATATATTTTTCTAAATATTCTGTAAGTTTAGTTGTGCGCAGCATAAGTCAAGGGGCTTTGCGGTGGGTCAAAGCCCCTCTTGAGTTGTAATCGTTCAAAAGGGTAGAACTAGGGGCCACAAACCATGGTTTGCAGACCTTAGATGAGTGTAGGCTAAAAGTATAAATAAGAGTCTAGATCAAGTCAGATTAGTCATTTTTTTGGATAAGAAGTAATTGATTGATGATAGGTCTGGTTGTGTTTTGATATTTTGCGAAAATGTTCTGGGCAGAAGGCTCCTGCTAGTTGTGTGCATGAAGACGTTAAGTCCTGCCGTGTATAGACCTCGTTGGCTATGTGTGGGTGAACTGAAGGGTTTTATAAGGAAGATATGAAATTTTTATGAATAAAGACTGTTGTTGCTGATATCTAAGTCTGAAATGCATTTGTTATTTACGTTATGATCGTTTATGCAAGTAATTTCTAATTTCTGTGTTTTCTATGATTATATAAATTGTGCAACTGTTTCTTTCTTTACATGAATGGTTATTGGATGGATCTAGTGTTATTGGGTTGTATTAATAGTTGTTAAGATTTATTTCATGAATTGTGGAATTTTAACCTGCACGAAAGGTCTTCTGCATAATTAACCTAAATCTATATGCTAAGGGTTTTTTTGTCAGGGCTTCTATTGCAGAGGTATGTTCATGATTGTTTTATATATAAGGGCACCTACATCATTTAAATCTCTCTCGGGGCATGGAAACTTGGTTCCAACACCCCTTCATACTACTTCGGGTGAGACTTTGAATTGCGCAAGCAGGTCACTACCGAAAGGGACAATAGTAAGAGGGTTTTGTTGGTTAACCTCAACTCCAAACCTAGGGTAGGACCCCTCAAGCCAAAAAATGGTTCCATTGCTAGTACCGAGATCATTTCGAGAAATACTGGGTGATGTGGGAAAGGTCAGTGGCAGTCATTAAAGGCTGAACTAGAGGACTGGTTTGAAAAAAATATTCAGGAATTTTCCCTAAAAGAAAATAGAAGTAAGAAGTTGTCTGCTTAAAAGTGGAAGAAGAAGTATATTTTCACAGAGGTCAACGCGATATTCTTTGTAACCTTTGCACAAGAATTTCAGGAGTGGTTTCCAAGACTAGTTGAATTCCAGGCCTGTTGGAAGGATGATAAGGTCATGCAATGGACCCCTGAATTGGTCCAATAGTTGGAAAATACTGATAATTCCATCACCCAAACTATAGATCACTACGTTGACAACATCTTGGGTGGGTTTGTGAAAGAATTTGCAGTAGATCAGTTTGTGTCATATTCTGAAGGTAAAAGGAGATTTTTCAAGGGATTGAGAGGTAAATTATTACAAACTTTCCCTCTATTGATTAAGATTCTATTGTGTGAAAAGGGTATTTTTTGCAGCCACACCAATTGAATATCCCCTGATTAGATCGAAAGAACTACACGTAGTGGAAAATATTGTCATATAAATTAGAGAGGGGACATATTTGTATATATTCCTCTAAGAAACTGACCTGATATAGAAGAAAGCGGGGCTACACACGCTGAAGGTATCCATCCTACTACACCACGTCAAACTTGTGTAGGGGTAAGACCTCTCCTACCCCACCTGCACCACCACATGTGGAAGATATAACTGTGCATATGAAGCTACCCACCTTTACGGGTGTAGGGGATGAGGATATGGATCAATTTTGGTTTGTGGCTAATGTGGTGTGGACTGTGCAAAATTTTAATACTGATGTTGTTAAGAGAGCACAGTTGGCTATGGAATTTGAAGGTCACCCTTTAGATTGGTTCATGGGATACCTTGCTCAAAATGTAGATCCCACTATTCAGCAGATTAAGGATGCCCTTAAACAAAAATTGTGAAAGCCAAAGTCATATTCACAGTGCGTAATAGAACTAGATATCAAGGAAGGGCTAAAGGAATCAATTTGGGAGGTCGACCAACAGCTGAAGCAAACCATAAATGATAGAGGATTTCTTTACGATGAAAAGAATCATAAGGAATGGTTCGTTTCCATTCTCTTGCTACATTTTTGCAGGCCTATGGGTCAGTAGAAGATTGATTCTCAATTCAAAGCCCTGGAAATTGCCATGAAATTAGAAGTTGCACCTAGAGAAGATGCCCAATTCAAAACACTGCAGATTCAAATCCAATTGGAAGCTATGCACTTATAGATTCAAAATTTATTTAGAGACTAGGGTAAAAAAGTTGGTGCAGATGTTTGGTGCATATTCTACAAGAGTGTTGGCCACACCAAATATTAGTGCCCTCTATTCTCAGATTACCTGCAAGCCAGGGGACCAAATCCACTACGTCTTAGGGATGCTGATGGGTCCAGTACCCCCACATTATGGTGCATCGATTGTAGGCTAGCTAGACGTCATGATACTCACCATTGCCCACTGTTAGGAGCCTATGTGCTAGAGCTAAAGCAACAGTGGTGTAGATTCTTCTCTTTAGTTGGTCATAACGGGCACCACTGTCGGACGTTCGACCTAATGATAGACAACGTAAACATTTACAAAGTGAAAACCAACCATTGGTCACTAGTATATCCCTCTAGATGGGGAGGATCAACAAGAGGAAGGTTGTTAGGGAGAGGTGGAGACACAGGTCGGGGAAGAGGGAAATTAATCTGCTATAACTCTGGAGACACCACACACTATGTGTGTGACTTTCCAAGTCCTACACCACAATATTTCACGCACTGGAGGAAATTTTACCATGTAATTGAACACTGGCCTATGTTAACTTCTAAAATGCAGGAAAAGCAGCAGAAACATACGCAAAATATAAAAATGGTTAAAGCTAAACCACGCGATGATGGCCCAAGTGTGAATGAAATTACACGCAATGGTCCTGCCATTGGAGGAAATGATGAAAATAAATTTCCTCTAGAACCACTGATAAAAAAGGCATCAAACAAGAAGGAGGGACTCAACTTGTAGATAGAAAAAGAGACTTTCATTGAAGCCAGGAAGTATTTTTCTGCTATAGGAACGTTCACATCAAAGACTATCATGGAACCAAAGGCTGATGACAAAGTCAAACCATTCCTAAAATCCTACATTAAGCTACTTCACAATCACAGGGCGATAGATAATCTATAGGCCCTGATAGATAGCTGCGCAGAAAAAGAAGTACCTTGAAGAAAGACTAAGGTCGTGAACAAGATTTATAAGAACAAGAAGAGAACTAGTCAGGAGATGTGCATGAATGTTCAGATTGAAGAGTATGAGATGGATCAATTCACCTTGGATCTGGGATCTGATACAAATTTTATACCTAAGAAAACATGGCAGAATATGGGAGAAACAAAGCTGGAATGTTCCACCATTCAACTACGCATGGAAAATTAGCATAAGATCATTCCACTTGGAAGACTTCTACAAGTTCTAGTAGACATCGAGGGAGTAAAGGTACGTGTAGATTTTTAAGTGACCCCAATCGTAGATGATGTATACCCTTTCCCTGCACTGCTATGCTTGGATTTGACCATTGAAATGGGAGGCATCATCAACTTGAAGTTTAGAAGCATGATCTTTGAGAATGAAGGTACATGGGTGGTAGTCCCACTAGATCCAACAAAAGGGGAACGATATACTGAGGCAGTGCATGAAGGAGATGATGCCGTGTTAGAAAATTAAATATTACAGAGCAATGAAACACATAAAATATGTAGAAAACACAGGCACACAAAAAACATAAAACCAGAGAGACATAACTATACGTGGTTCACCCAGTTTGGGCTACGTCCACCCCGAACAGCCAATCCTTCCTTTCTATTATCTATCAAAATGAAGAGACATAACCTACAGCAGATCTGTTGTAATATCCTCTGTTCTCTCTCATAGTCTCCCTATCTATTTCTTTCTCTGAGAATATACATACAATACACAACCACAATGCAATACCCTCATAAAAGCAAGGAGATTCCTTCTAGGGAAAAAAATCCTGAACTAAAGATAACTTCTATCGTTAGATCATTTTCCTAATGAACGGCCCTGATTGACTAGAAATTACTGTACTTTTACAAGGCAATTTTACATCTATTTTTAGCTTCAGGGGCACTGCCCCTGAAACCCCCCTCCAGGGGGGCTCCATAAAGTTGCAGCTGCCCCTGCTAGATCCCCTAGGTAGAGTTTAATTACGGGCAGCATTTCCGCCCCCATTAAAGTACAGGGATCCAACGTTGTGATACAAAATAAACAAGATAATCAGGCTCCACACCCAACAATCTCCCACTTGGAGACTGATTGTAGAAACTCCACTGTTGCTTCATTTGTTGGACAATGACTCCTCTTTGGACCTGCCTATTTCTCATCTTCATTGTCATCCTTGAAGACCAATTGAAACTGAGCATGTTCTCAGTTTCTCCCTAGTTATAATTTTTGTTAGCATATCTACAAGATTTTGGCTAGTGTGTATCGTTTCCAACTTCAACTATCCATCTTCCAATACTGAGCGTATGAAATGGTACTTGAGTTGTATGTTTTTAGTCCTAGAATGAAATTCTGAGTTCTTTGCAAGATGAATGGAACTTTGGCTATCACTGTATAACATGTCCATATCATGCTTCTTACCCAATTCATCCATAAACCTTTGTAACCAAATAATTTCCTTACTAGCCTATGTAGTAGCAACACATTCTACTTTTTTTTTTGAAAGTGCAACAACACTTTGGATTTTGAAACCCAACTAACAGCTATTCCACCTACAGTAAATACATATCCTGTAGTGCTCCTCCCGTTATCTCTGTCACCTGCCATACCTGCATCAACATATCCCTTTAGATCAATGTTTGAACCACCAAAGCATAATTTTTGATTTGTGGTACCTCTCAAATATCTGAGAATCCATTTCACTACCATCCAATGTTATTTTCCTGGATTGTTCATGTACCTGCTTACAACTCCCACTGCATGTGCAATAACAGACCTTGTGCATACCATTGCATGCATTAAGCTTACAACTACTAATGCATATGGAACTTTAGACATGTAGTCCATTTCTTCTTGGGTCTTGGGGCACATATCCTTACTATGTTTGAAATGGCTAGCGAAAGGTGTACTAACTAGTTTTGCATTCTGCATATTAAATCTTTTCAACACCTTTTGTATGTACTCATTCTGAGACAGTGTTAATTTGCTATTTTTCCTGTCTCTATTTATTCTCATAGCAAGGATTTTTTTTGCAGCTCCCAAATCCTTCATTGTAAATGAATTTGCCAATTTTCTTTTAAGAACATTTATTTCCTACATGTTAGACCCTTCAATAAGAATGTCATCTACATACAATAACAATATAATATAGCTGCCATCATTTTTCCTTTTCAGATAAATAGAATGATCAGAGTGACATCTAGTATAACCTTGTTCAGACATAAACCTGTCAAATTTTAGAGACCACTACCTTGGAGCCTGTTTTAAGCCATACAAGCTCTTCTTTAACCTGCACACTAATTTTTCCTTCCCTTTGACCTCATATCCTTCTGGTTGCTCCATATAGATCTCTTCCTCCAAATATCCATGGAGAAATGTTGTCTTTATATCTAACTGTTCAAGATGTAAGTCTTCCGTTCCTACAAGACTTAAAATATTTATGATTGAAGTCATCTTAACAATAGGAGAAAATATTTCATCAAAATCAATACCTTTCTTCTGTGCAAACCCCTTCACCACAATTCTAGCTTTGTAACTCTATTTTCCTCCATCTTCTTCCTTCAGCCTATAAACCCATTTATTCTGCAATGTAGTTTTACCTACAGGAAACCTAGCTAAGTCCCACGTCTGGTTATGCATTAAGGAGTCCATCTCTTTTTCCATGGCTAGCTCCCACTTCTTCCTACTTTCAACCTGCATTGCTTCTTCATAACATTCAGGTTCACCTGAATTAGTCAACAATAAATAATATAATGAACGAGAGTATAGTTCAGGGGGTCTACTTATCGTGGTAGATCTTCTAACACCACTTTCAGGTGTTTGAGGTGCCTGTTGCTGTTGTGGTGGTTGTCATTGTTGTGGCTCTTGACTATTATTATTTTCAGGCACCTTTACCTTTTATATGATCTCATTAAGAACTGTGTATTCTTTGTTTTCTTTTTCCTATTTCTTTTCCTGCAATTGATTCTTATACAATACCTTTTCATTGAATATTACATCTCTGCTCCCAATGATTTTGTGATTTTCATAATCATATAAGCGATAACCAAAATCATTAACACCATATCCAATAAAGGTATATTTATGTGATTTTTCCTCAAGCTTTGTTATGTTTTCTTTATTAATATGGAAAAATTCCTCATAGCCAAAAGGCTTTAAAAAAGAGTAGTTTACCTTTTTACCTGTTCATGCTTCCTCTGGAATACCACCATCCAAGGAAATTGAAGGCCCTTTGTTTATTATATAACCAATAGTATCTACAGCATTTGCCCAAAATTTTAAAGGCAATCCGGCATGCAATCTCATGCACCTTGCACACTCCATGATTGTTTTGTTCATCCTTTCTGATACACCATTTTCATGTGGTGTTCTTGGAACTGTCTTCTCTTTGCGAATTCCATGCTCTGAACAATACCTATCAAACTCTTTGCTGCAATATTCACCTCCATTGTATGATCTGGGACACTTCAACTTCTTCCTTGTCTCAATCTCAACCAAAACTTTCCATTTCTTGAAAGTATCAAATACATCAGATTTATTCTGAATACAATAAATCCGAGTTTTTCTAGTTGCATCATCAATAAAAGTAACATAATAACAAGAGTTGCCTAGATATGATACCTGAGAAGGTCCCCATACATATGTATGCATAAGCTCTAATTTTTTGCTCTTCTTTTCTTTCCCAACTCTAAGAAATCTGACTCTCTTCTATTTCCCATAAATGCAATTCCCACAGAAATCCAAATCAACATTCTTCAAACCCAGCAACAAATTTCTTGAGTGAATAACCTTCATCCCCTTCTCACTCATGTGTCCGAGCCTATGATGCCATAATGCTACATCTACTCCTTTGGAATTTAAAGCATTAATAGAGTTAAAAATACCATTACATAAATAAAATGTACCAACCTTTTCGCCTTTTGCTATTACTAGGGCTCCTTTGGTGACCTTCCATGTTTTATCTGTGAATGTTGTCACACAACCTTCACTTCCTAACTACCCTATTGAAATCAGATTTTTCTTCAGATATGGAACATGCCTTACCTCCTTTAATAGCCATTGGTTTCCATTCTTATGTTTTACAAGAACCTTACCCATTCCAACAATTTTACAGGGTTAATCATCACCCAAACAGACTTTTCCAAAATATCCTTGAACATAGTCATGAAAATATTTCTTATCAGGTGTGGCATGGAATGAAGCCCCTCAATATACTACCCAGGAATCAGTAACATTTTTGAAAGAAATAATAAAGGAATCTTGTAACACATCACTTGTCAAATTTTCTTCATTATTGAATTATTGTTGTACTTATCCTTCTCTTCCCCTTTGAGATCTACAGTCTTTCTTCAGGTGTCCTTTCTTTCCCCATTTCCAGCACAC
The DNA here is from genome assembly GCA_034641835.2 of Pinus albicaulis. Taxonomy (NCBI): domain Eukaryota; kingdom Viridiplantae; phylum Streptophyta; class Pinopsida; order Pinales; family Pinaceae; genus Pinus; species Pinus albicaulis. Next base: position 660,532,542 of record CM076583.1, on the reverse strand, counting down.
TATCCCCGATATGGACTTGGATCTGCTTTTCCTTGTTTTACTACGATATCCTGAGCTCTTTCCTCTTTCCATTTTTCTTCCCCTAGACTTTGCACTCAAAGCATTACCCGATGTCTCACTGGAGCTTTTCCTTCACATTTCCTCGCTAAGGATAGCATCGACAACATCATCAAACTTTAAAGTACTAGATCCAGAGATAGAGTTACTAATGGCCATAACTAAACCATTCCAGATTTCTGGAAATGAGCATAGAAATAAAAGAGCCCTAACATCATCATAAAAGTTTGCCCCTACAGAACTTAACTGATTGGTAACTATATTAAAATAATTTAAATGGTCTGCAACAGATCCACCTTCCAACATATTCATATTAAATAAACGTTTCATAAGAAATACCTTGTTTGAGGTCAAGGGTTTTTCATATATTTTCCCCAGCGCCTTAATCAAACCCTCTGTTTTTGTTTCCTTTGAAATATTGAAGGCTATTGATGCCATGAGTCACAACCGTACTATTCCGAGTGCCTTTCTATCAAGAATCTCCCATTCTACTTCTTTCATAGCCGTTGGCTTCTTTGTTTTTCCACTCAATGGTAGGTACAGATCTTTCTGATACAGATAGTCTTCCATCTGCATCTTCCACAGTGGGAAGTTTTGGACATTAAACTTCTCAACCCTAAAATTAAAATCTTCCTCTGTTTCTCCCACTCGAACCAGGAACCATTATTTCCTATGAGTTTCATGAGCCAAATAGACCTTCGGCTCTGATACCAGTTTTTAGAAAATTAAATATTAGAGAGCAATGAAACACATAAAATATGCAGAAAACACAAGCACACAAAACACATAAAACTAGAGAGACACAGATATACGTGGTTCACCCAATTTGGGCTACGTCCACCTCGAACAACCAGTCCTTCCTTTCTATTATCCAACAAAATGAAGAGACAACCTACAACAGATCCACTGTAATATCCTCTATTCTCTCTTGCAGTCTCCATATCTGTTTCTGGCTTCGAGAATACACATACAATACACAGCCACAATACAATACCCTCATAAAAGCGAGGGGTTGCCTTATAGGGAAAAAAACCCTAAACTAAACATAACTTCTACCATCATATCATTCGCCTAATGAATAACCCAGATTGACTAGAAATTACTATACTTTTACAAGGCAATTTTACATCTGTTTTTAGCTTCGAGGGCGTTGCCCCTGGAACCCCCGGCCAAGGGGGGCTCCATAAATTCGTAGCTAACCCCCCCCAGATCCCTCAGGTAGTGTTTAATTACGGGCGGCATTGCCACTCCCATTATGGTACAGGGGTCCAACGCTATGATACAAAATAAACAAGATAATGAGGCTCCACACCCAACATGTCGACCATATTTACAAGCTGACTGTGCGGGATGAAGATTGGATCAACTCTATAGATAATGGGATGTTGAATTGGGAAAAGGATAGTTCATGTTTCTCCGATTCAGATGGAGAGATGGAGAACTGGCAGAATCAGTTGCACAATGTTTCTGCGTTGTGCTGCTTCAATATCACTAATAATTTCTTGTGCATCTCCTCAGAGGTAAGATAAAAACCCTATTTTTATGGTTCGGATATTGTCAAAGTAATTTCATATGAATTGGAAAAGTTTGTCCTAGAAAAGCGAAGGTTTTGGGTGCTTGACCTAGCTTTGTGCGCAACCCCAGGGTGGGGGTGGGAGACAAATAAGGGTGTGTTTAAGGATTTGGAGGAATGTGGCAAGATGATGACATTACACTTTGAACCCCCCACTACCCCACTGACTGAGCTCTTCTGTGGTCAGGGTGACCTGCACAAGCACCTAGCCATGTGGATGGAAGTGTGGAAGGAAAATACTTGGGAGGAGTGGGTTCATATTTTTATTCATTCGTGGGGGTCGGTATCTACTATTTGGTATGTGGAAATGGAGTTGCACCAAGGAAAGCACCATTGGATCACAATATCTGATGATTTCATGTCCAACTTCGACCTATTTTGGGGATCATAAAAATTGGATGAAACCCTGCAAGACATCGATGCTCTTGTCTTTGATTAATCCCGACCCTGGAGGGAATGTACCATGCTAGCATGGGATGTGTAGATGCAAGACATTGTCAAATGGAGGAACTTGTCAATAGAGGACAATGAAGAGGATCCAAGAAATATTAACATCCCTAACTTTGAAGGGGAGCACGTTGTTGTAGGACCCTCATTGGGAATTATAGATGTAACTAAATCTATGAAGTTAAAGGAAGTCAACACTGGGATAGAAGAGTAGCCAAAGTTGACCAAAATTGGTAATTACTAGGATGACGATACAATAGGAAATATTACGGAGATGCTGACATAATATCAAGATATGTTTCCTACAAAGTTCTCTGAGCTCAAGGGGATTGTAGGGGACTTGGGTGTTATGAAGATCAAATTTAATTCATATGCACGCCCTATCAAGCAACTAATCAAATCCAAAATATAATAAGAAAGTATGAGATGAATTAGATAAGATGGTGGCTGTAGGTATCATTGACCCTATAGAGCAATCTGATTGGGTAAGCCCAATGGTGGTTCAAGAAAAGAAGACTAAAGGAGAGATAAGGATTTGCATATATCTATGCAAGCTGAATGATGCCTATGTGCATGACCCCTTCCCTACTCCATTTTCATATGGCCTCCTAGATAATGTGGGAGGGCAAGAGGCTTATTTGTTTACTGATGGGTGCTCGGGGTACCATCAGATCAAAATCACACCTGAAGACCACAGAAAGATCACCTCTGCCATAGAATAGGGGTATTTTAAGTACACTGTCATGCCATTTGGATTGAATACTGTGTTAGACTCCTGTATTTCTATAGTATCACCAGACGACTGTTTATTTCTTATATTTTGTTGAAAATAACATTCCCTGACTATCATTTATTTTCAGAAATCACAATTCCTTCATTATTTTCCATTTGACCTCTCTATTCCCTTTCATTTAACCTTTTATGAAAATTCCATGCTCTGAAATCCAATTTTAAACCCCATTCCCCTCACTAAAAAACTCTTTCCCTTCACCCCTTCCCCTTCTTTCATTTAAAAAACAATGTAAAATACCCATTTTTTACATTGTTTTTAAGTAATTTTAATCCATCGGGTGCACTCTAAAATAAAATATGTTTATTCACCCGAACCCTTATATATTTAAGCCCCTGCTCTAAACCTTTATCCCTCCGCTTTCATATAAACCCATGCCCCACTTTATTTTTGACCCCTTCGCATCGTTTTAAACCTGAGCCCACCTATCAAATCAACCCGTACTCTACCCTTCACCTGACCATCAGATCTTGCCACCCGAACCGATGCCCCTCACCCCATATCGCAACCCTAACTTCCCGATGATTAAAACCTTGAAGGGGTTGTGAAATAGGTGGTTTTGTAACCCTCCTTTCTGCCACGTGTCGCCTCTCTGGTTTATCGGATTCCCCATTTTAATATAGCCTAACCACTTTTAGATATGTGAAAAATCGGAAAACCACCTCCCCGCACATAGAAAAAAACTAGCCTATGTTTCTAATTCAAATCCACCTGCCCACCATGCCTATGATATAAACTTTCTTACCCTACGCAAACACAGTAAACCACCATTTCTCACCACCCCGTGGGGTCCTGTTTTATTAATAATTTTTTTATTTTATTTTACAGATGATTAGCATGCTAGAAGGGATAAGCAACATGTTGTTCTTGTTCCAAATGAATTATTTAAAACCAGGCCCTCTAAATTTTAAACTTAAAATTCTTATTCACCTGGATATTATGCACAGGAGAATGAACAAAAGCCAAAATGAAATAGAGATGAAGAAAATAATGACTATCAGTAATTATACATTCATTCCAGCAGCATCAAGGTTTATTCAATTCAAAGGACAGTAAAGGAAAAATATTTAAACAGAATGGTCAGGGTAAAGATGAAGACAGGTTCAAAATGAAGGACAAATTTAAGAAGAAGGAAGATAAAACAGAAAGATAAAGGAAGAAATTACAAGTGACAAAGCCAAATGACAAGGCAACTCAACATTTACCACTTCTCAAACACATAGGCCACCTCTAGCTTGAATTTGATTTAACGAAAGCCACCAAAGTCAATATTACAGTCAGAGATATTTTAACATAAATTTATAAGTTATTGTGACAGTTAATTCTATAGGAAGTTGGACAAAAATATCTTAAATTTAGCTACAGAGTTAATTTTAAATTTATTACTATGGTAGGTCTGTCAGGGATATTTTTGGCTTGGGCCTTGCATGGTCTCAATTGTCAAAACTTCATTTAATCTATATTAAATGAAAATATTCCACCGTAGGTTAGGGAAACCTCCTCAGTTGTTGTTAAATACTACATGTATTGTTCATTATCATTGTTGGTTGTTGGGTTGGATTTTTTTTAGACTCTAAGTTGCAAAGATTATTGTATTGGAGCACTTTAACTATTTTAAGCTGGACATCAGTAATACAAGAGCTTTCACAAGATCCTTGAGCTATGTTAATGGTGATTTTATCCCTCTTTTGTTAATGTTTCTCATTTGTTTTTCCATACTATACATCAATCTCCCTGATAGAAAAAACAAAAATTGTAGATTAAGATATGATGCATGAGCACCTTAATTCAGTTTTTTACTATATCTTAATGTTTTCCGCTGCAAATTTTAACTAAGGAATTCTTAACTACTCTTTATTTTCACCTAGTTGTTATCTTAAGGTTTCCTTTTGAAGTTTAACTAAAGAATTCTTAACTGCTATTTAGTTTCACTGAAACTGTTATCTTGAGGTCTTTCTTATGAAGTTGAGTTAAAGAATTCTTAGCTACTCTTTACCTCTACTGAAATTTTATCTTGAATGTTTTCCTCTAAAGACCTGAATGAAGAATTCATAGACTGTATGCTCTTATTTTATGTTGAAGTATAGTTAAATAATTCATAGGTTGTCTGCTCTTTAGCTTTACATAACTCACTATCATTTCATATTCATCTTTCCACAGAGATCCATTTGATATAGTTAACTTGCCATGTGAAAACCTTTGAAAAGTTTATGTACAATTTAAACCATTTATGACTCCATATCCCAATTAATTAAGCTTCCCTCAATCTACCTATACAAACTACAATCAATCAAACTAAAAAAAAATGCCAACCTTCATAACTATCATAAAATCAGAAAATATAATCATAAAGCTAAATCAGTTAAATCATAAATACAGAGAGATCCCTCTCTGAGTCCAGGAAGGCTAGGTCTTGGACTCCAAATTGGTTTTATGTGGTTCTCTGCTATTTTTTCTTGCCAATCTTAAAAATTACAGTGAGCCAACATAATGGTGACAATACTAGGGAGCTATTAAGAAAACCTAATATTATCTAAACTCAAGAACACAGTAAAAAATATTGTGTGAATTAAGTATTTTGTTCAGATATTGGTTTGTTTTTAAGCTATTATAAAAATTTCAACCTCTCTATGCGTTGGGTATGAATTCTAGCTTCTAGAAGAATTTGTAGAAGATACCATCCTGACCCAAACCCTCCTGCAATAGTTGAAAATCCAGAGAAAATCCCAAGTAAATATCCAAGATCTGAGAGTTCAACTGTTAGCAAGCCTATTCAAAGGGAAAGTTCCCTAATTGAAAACCTCAAAAAATTGCAGGATATCCAATTTTACTCACACTTAGAACAAATCTTATTCAGGACTAGATCCCAAAATTGGATAAACCAAATAATTTTGGACCCATCCATCTTACAGCACAAACCCATTGCACAAACCTCAACCCCCACTCATATACCCATTGTTCACCATCCTCCATTCAACCCTCCACCTCCTTTTGTCAACCCTCCACTTGTTAACCCTCCTTGGTTTCCCTAATGACCAGCCATGGCAGCCTGGTATGCCCCATTAGTCCTACAATTGCATTTAGTACCTCTACCACAGGACTATTAGTCCAAAATGCCCCTATCTAATGAAATTAGTTCTACAACTACTCAACAACATGTCTATATAATGAATGATTATTTTGATAGGCAAGATATAGATGATGAAACTATTAAGATAAGAATGCTTGCCCAAAGCCTAGGGGGAGAAGAAAGAAAGTGGCATAAAGGCCCGACCCCTAATAGTATACATGACCTCCCTGCTTTTCGTTAAATGAATGGGAAGTCAAGAAAATCCCTCTCTAGATCATATCATAATATGAAAACATCAAGAGAAATGTCGGAGAGAGTGTCCAAGATTACTGCACTAGGTTCAAAAGTGTATATAATGCCCTCCCCCGCCACATGAAATGCCCATAAGGTCTAGCCCTAATGAAATTTCCAGATGGTTTTGACCCAGATATGGCTTATCAGCTAAGAGAAATAAACCCTCCTACATTAGAAGACATGAATAGGGGTGCAATAAGTGTGGAGGAAATTTTATTTCCAAAAGGGATAGAATGAAAAATGAAAAAAGAGTCACATATAGAGAAGAGGCTATAGCCTCCAAATCCGATACTAAGATTAATAACCTTGTTAGAACCATGGAGAGGATGATGGATAGAGTCGACCTAAATGACAGAGATTTTCGTAGAGAAAACCAAGTCGCTCCTTAAAATAGAAATCAGAACCAAAACCAAAACCAAAACTTTAAGAGAAACCCCCCTCAAATAAGACAGAGGGAATAGAGAGGACATGACCAGAAAATCAGACCTCCTTTACAATAAAACTATGTTGATAAGGATGAGGGGGTGATTGAAGAGCTAGAAGAAAGTCAAATTAATCTAATGGGAGTTAATGATGAGGATACTATTTTCCTTACTGAGAAAGAGAAAGGCATGTTTTCCCCAAATAAAATGGAAGAAGAATGCCAAGAATCTGAGGATTATGGACAAGGATTTGAAAATGCTATCATGAACATACATAGACTGTATGAACTCAGAAGAAAGAAATCCCAATGCATTCCCAAGAGAAAGAACCCTGAAAATTATACTAGAAATACCTCTGAAACTAATCCTAAAAAAACAGCAGAAAGTTAAAATCAAATGATTAAAGGTTCTGATAAAAATAAAAACAAAAACATTCTAGAAATAAGCACTAGTAGATAAAATTTCAGCCCTAACAAAACTGACCCAGCGGATATCCCTAAAACAAATCAGCAATATGAAGTTGCTGCTAAAACAATGTCTGATAAAACTGATTCAAAACAACCAGAAACATAGACACCATTTCGTATCGCGAATGAAATTTCCAAGATAAATATTTCCATACCTCTCACTGAATTGGTAGGTGAAAATGTATATAGATCCCAAGTTTTGAAGGGACTAAATATAGGAGAAAATGTTGATACTGTAAATTTGAATGATGATAAACCTGAACTTTTGTTTGGACCTAAAATAGAAGGTAATTTCCAAGAGGGAGGTGTGCCCCCATTTTATGTTAGTTTGAATATTCATGATAAGATCCTCCATAATGGAATGTTAGATTAAGGAGCATATCATAACCTCATGCTAAAGGTAATTATAGAGAAACTAGGCCTTGAGATAACTAGGCCATACAGAGACTTGGACTCTTTTGACTCCAGTAGAGTTAAATGTCTAGAACTAATCAAGGATATTTGTGTTAATTTAGCACAAATACTAGCCAAAAGCATAGTAATGGATATTTTGATGGCTGACATTCCCCATAAATATGGCATGCTTCTATCATGCTCATGGGGAGCCAAGCTTCAAGGCACCCTCCAAATGGATATGACCTATGCTACCATACCAGTATTTAGCCAACCAAGAAGATTGTATAGGTAAACACATATGAAATACTTGGTGAGAAGTCAAGAGAAGCCTGATAACTCCCCTCTCTACTCTGTCCACTAAGACCTTGATTCATTTATCCTTTACGATGATGAAAACATTAATGAAAAAGTGGCAGTCAATGAACAAATAGCTAAAAGAGAAGAAATTAAGGAAGAATAGTCAGACCAAATAAAAAATGAACAACACAAGTCTGAACTTGAACCTCTTTGGAGCATGATTTTTGATAGCTCTTGTGGAAAAACTGAATCAGGAGAAGGTGTTTGGGTACACAACACTAAGAAAAACCACAGAGAGGGTCAATCTTACAAACTGAACTTTCCATGTACAAATAATATAGTAGAATATGAGGCACTCCTTTTAGGGCTATAATTACTGAAGAAATTAGAAGCCAAAAGGATCTCTGTCCATGGTGATTCTGAGCTAGTCATTAGGCAAATTGAGGGAGAACATTCAGCTAAGCATCCTATATTGAGATCATATAGAAATGTCGCCCTTGACATCCTAAAAACATTTAAAGAATATGACCTTACCTTTATCCCAAGAAATCAAAATATCCTTGCCAATGGACTAGCATTTGTAGCCAGCACTTGTAAATTGCCTCATCCTAGCAAACAATACATACTAAAGGTTAAATACAGACTAGCAGTCCTTCATAATATGAAATATTAGCAAGTTTTTGAAGATGACCAACAGATTGAAGATTTTTTTCAATCCAAAATCAGACTTAGATCATGAAGAGGACTACTCTACTGAGGATCAAAGATACAAAGAGGAGCCCACTCATGATTTTGACATAAATCTGCTAGAAAAGAAAGACCCACATAGGACTGAAATGTGTGAATATCCATAAAAGAAGAATTTGAAGTGCTGCAATTCAGAGATAATACCCTGCCAAGAGGACTTGTCCCTCTAGAATAAATTTTTGATTTCAATGATGTTGCTAGAAAGCCAAAGATGGAATATACTAAAGCAAATGTAGAGGAGTGCAACATAAACAGTAACCAAGAACCCAAGATGGTAAAGCTATCAAAAACACTGCCAGCACTTATAAAATAAAAATATATTAAGTTATTCAAAGAATTTATTGATGTATTTTCCTGGAGTTATGAAGACTTGAAGTCCTATGATACTGAGATCATCCAACAAAAAAATTCCACTCAAATAAATACAAAAGCCCTTTAAACAGAAACTTTGCAGAGTAAATCATGTCCAAATGCCACTAGTTGAGAAAGAGATAAAGAAAATCTATGATGTTGGGATAATAGTCCCACTCAGGTACTCAGAATGGGTCTCAAATCTTGTATCGGTGAGGAAGAAGACAGGAGAAATTAGACTATGGATAGAATTCAAAAATATAAACAAAGCATCCCTGAAGGAAAATTACCCTTTACCAAAGATGGACCACATATTGCAAAGGGTAGTAGGCTCCAAAAATATCTCTCTGCTAGATGGTTTTTCAAGGTATAATCTGGTGCTGGTATATCTAGATGATCAACAAAAAACAACTTTCACTACACCTTGGGGAAGCTTTATGTATGTAAAAATTCCTTTTGGTTAATGAATGTTGGAGCCACTTTTCAGAGAGAAATGGATATTGCTTTCTCAGAAGAAATAGGTTTCTTCATTGTAATATATCTTGATGACATCACAGTCTATTCAAAAACTCATGAAGAACATCTAACTCATTTGAGAAAATTCTTTGAGAAATGAAAAAATTACGGCCTGTCCTTGAATCCCAAGAAATCATTATTTGGCCTTCAAGAAGGAAATCCTAAGCCACATCATATCTAAATAAGGGACCAATATTGAACCAAATAGGATAGAGGGAGTATTGCAAATCAATCACCCAAGAAATATCAAAGAGCTGCAATATTTCATTAGGAAGATAATTTTTTTAAGAAGGTTTATACCAAACCTTGCAGAACTCCTGAGAAACATCACCAACATGCTCAAAAGAGAGTCAGGAGTCAAGTGGACCAAAGAATCAAAGCATTATTTTGACTTGGTGAAGTGAGCACTTACCCAAGCACTAGTTCTAATTAGCCCTGACTTCACCAAAGATTTATTTATATTTTCCTTTACATCAGAACCAACAGTTGCTACTGTATTACTACAGAAAAATAAAAAAGGGCAGGAGCAGCCCATTTCATTCTTTAGCCAAGATTTAAGAGATACACCTCTGAAACATAATATCATGGAAAAGCATGATTTTTCCTTATTTAAAGCACTAAAGGTTTTCAGATTCTACATTTTTAATTCACATATCATTGTGTTTGTGCCAAATACAATGGTTAAAGACATCCTAACACAAGATCCTGATGGAAAAAAAGGTAAATGGATTGTTGTCATCTTGGAGTATGATCTAGAAATCAGACCCACCAAGTTAATCAAAGGACAAGGACTAGCTAAACTGATGGCTGAAACAAATTTTCAAGAACAAGACATCAATAGGATTCACTCACTAGATGAACAAGAGGAGATAGTGACTCCACCTATTGAGGAGGAATTTCTAAATTCTCCCTGGTACACAGGTATACTGTATGTGCTTTTCAATATAAATTTTCCTCCTGGTTCGTCCAAAACAAAGGCGAGATTCTTGAAGTTAAAAGCTGTAAATTTCTGCATTCTAGAGAAAGTTTTATATTGGAAACTTTCTAGTGGTGTATTGCTTAAATTTTTGTCTAAAGAAGATTCAGATAGGATTATGAATGAATTTCATGAAAGGGAGTGTGGAGACCACCTCTATTGGAATACCACTGTTAATAAGATCCTTAGAGATGGTTTCTATTGGCCTACCCTCTTCCAAGAGATCCACAAAATGGTATTTACCTGTCATAAACTCCAAATTATTGAAGGTAAGAGAAAGATGATTCTTTTGCCATTATACCCAATCTTTGTCGAAGCTCCTTTTCAACAATGGGGTCTAGATTTCATTGGAGAAATCCACCCATCCTCATCTTCCCAGCATAAATGGATCCTTACTGCAACTAACTATTTTACTAAGTGGATAGAAGTCATTCATTCTGGGACTGCCACAGACTTAGTAATTATCAGATTTCTTGAAACCAACATTCTATATAGATTTGGTTGTCCCGTGAAAATCATTATTGATAACGTTTTTTCCATTAGATCCAAGAAAATGGTGGATTTTTTCCATAGATATCACATTACTTTGGGACATTCTAAAAATTATTACCCTCAAGGTAATGGGTTGATTGAATCCTCAAATAAGAGCTTGGTGAACATCATTAAGAATTTGCTGGAAGAAAATAAGAAATAATGGCACAACAAATTGGTACATGCACTATGGGCAAACGGGCTAACAAATAAGAAGTCAATTGATATGTCAACCTATCAACTAGCCTATGGAATAGATCCAGTTTTCCCAAAAACCTTGGGGGTGCCAGTAATGAAGCTCATTCAATAAGTACAGTCTGAAGAGAATGATATAAAAATAAGAATAAGCCAAATCATTCAGCTGCAGAAAGTGTAATATTCCTAAAATTAGCATGCAGCTAATGGGAATATTAAATTTTGTTTCTTTCACTTAGTAGGTGAATAAATGGGTGAACGAGACCCATACTTGTCTTATGTTGGCATACAATCTCTCTTGGTATGAAAAGGGGATAACTTGGTGGTTGGATTTTTCATTTCCCATGTGTGAACATGAAAAGAATCATGTTGATTCATTCAAGTTGACCAAGTCAATAACGCAACATGGAGGAGCAGTCTTGATAGAGCTACAACACTGTTTTGGAGGGAAAGTATTCACATGGTGTTGGAAACACTAATAGGTGGGACCCAAGGGGAGGAGGCTCAAAAACTTTATAAGGAGGAAGATAGTAGAAATTTGAGGTTAGCTTATGGATTATTGATTTTGGTCTACTTATACTATTTGCAGTCTTCTATTGTTTAGCAGAGTTACAGTGCTGTTCAGCACAAGGCGTTCCTGCTTAGGGATTCCTTATCCTTCATTGAGTGATCTCTTAGAGGAGTTATGTTCTTAATTTTCCCACATCCAAGCTTGTTTCCAAGCATCCTCCTTCAGCCATAGCATTATTCCTGTAGCAGGGGACGTTGTGTTGTAGGATGTTGCAGTGGGAGACACACAACACCACCTCCCGAGATTATATTTCAGAGGAGGGAGCTCCCCTTGCTTTTCAAGATATGTACAGGAGATCTCAGAGCTTATTTAACATCATGAAATGTGGCCAAATCACTTTCCATATTATACAACACAGTTAGCTTCAGAAGCCGCGTCATTTTCTAGAGTGCAACAGTAGTAGGGTTTGATCCCTTGCTTGTGAGCTTGTTCCTTGGAGAAAGGGCCAACCCTTCTCCCAGAAATCTCTGTAACTCATTATTCTTCTGTAAATTATATATTTCAGTCACATTTATCTATTTCTATAGTAAAACTACATTTTTCAGATCCATACTGTAGATCTTCTCTTTTGAACATTTGTCTCTCATGAAACCCTTGTCAGGTTAATCTCATCTTGTATAAAGAGGGAGGGATCTCCATTTTCTCAGCCATTGGATGCTCTTAAACTCTAGATATTTTATGTCACATTTTTTTCTTCATAAAACCCTAATAAAATAATTTTTTTCTTGTTTCATTCCTTCTTCATGAGTTAGGCTATGGGGTTTGGGCTTATTTGAGCTGCATTGACTTGGCGAGATCTGTTTATATTAGCTAGAGTGATTTTTTTCACCTCTAATTCTGCATGTGACTTTTATATGATTTATTCTAAGGGATCCAAGTCCAATTTCTCATAGGTATAGCATTATTTTCTGAAGAAATCTATTTTATGTCCTATATTGCTACATTTCCCCACTGGGGAAGGAGGATATAGGCCATATACTTTCTGAGGTTATTTCATCTTCTGGTGAGATGTTATTCTACATCTAATGAGCTGATATATATTTCCATGCTCATGATTTTGCTAGAGCTCCAAATTTGGAATATCTTAAGATATTCTATTTGTTGTAGAAAATCACTATTTTGGGATATTACAGTGGTATCAGAGCATATTTCTTGGCTCAGCTTGTCAATTTCAGATCCGATCGGAAGATAAGAAGATGAGGAGAAAAAAATGATGGAGAGGATGAGACTACGATCTAGGAAGAAAGAAGAAGAATGCAATGAAACTCCAAGAGGGTTTCAAGAAGGAGAAAGCCGCAGTGAGACCTATAGAAGGTTTCAAGAGGAAGAAGAAGATCCATGCACTTCATGTTATCATAGAGGAAGTGGAGAGCAAGAATACCACTTAGAACATGAGATCCTGAGTGGGTATTTGGTAGAGTACCAATGCCAACCTAGGGCTTTCAAAGAGACCCTATATTTTCCTCAGTTTATCCAATTGAGAGAAGAAAGAAGGCCATGCATCAAGAGAATGATAAGAGGCGATAGATTTCTATTGTCTACACTTGATGGATCACTAAAGTGTGTAGCAAAGACTTGGGTGATGAAACTAGAAGCGTTTTTCCTACTACATCCAATAGTGGAAAAAGAGGCTATTGAGATCTCAACGTTGCACTTGGAGGGAAAGGAAAGCTCTTGGTGGATCAGCCATGTAATTCATGCAAGAGTATCTAATTTTTATAATTTCACTCATCAGATAATTAGAAGATTTTACAGTAGAATATCAGAGGAGGAGGAGTCCTCTTCTCCACTTGAGGATCCTTGTACCAGCGTTGTCACAATCATGGTGGGGCAACCATCGATATCAGTAATTGGATCCACCAACAAATTGAAGGGAGGAACTCTCTTAGACCTACAAGAGGTTCCCAAGACTCACCAAGGTATGCATGTATTTCTATTTCCTATCATTTTAGAAAATCTTATGGAAAACCTTGGGAATTTGTCCTCACTTGGTCAAGGATCAAAACACACTGCTAGGGTGGAGCAGCAAGCTTGCACTACACTGTGTGACCTTGGTTTAAGCAAGGAAGGGATGTGCATTCATTCCATTGCACCCTTATTGAGTTTCATGCAGCATAAGGAGTTAGGGTGTGATATTTTGGAGGGCCTCATGAGTATTGTGCCACTTTCTGATGATGTCTTACTTTTAGCACACTTGGATCCTATTGGATTCAAGAGGATCATTGATGAGATCAGGTATTTTCTAAAATATCTCCAAGGGGTTACATCTCAACTTCCGATGAGGTGTAAGGGGAGAAATCTATTTTGGGAGATTTTTAGTCTTCATTGGGAAGATACCAAAGGAGAGAATGATTGGGAGCATCCACATTTGGATGAATGGAGATGGATGGAGAGCAAGAGGTTGGTGAGCCACTTGCAGATTTATGACATAGGGAAACAAGAAGAAAAGCTATGTTGGCTAATCTTGAGAGAGTTTGGCCATCTTGGATCATAACCCTTGTCAGGAGGTATGTGGTGGATGGAGGCATGGCGTGGCACCCATATGATAGAACAGTAGAAGACTTGTTTGTATGGGGCATCATACAAGACAACCATCATGATCTTACTCTATGGCTTGTATGTGGGAGAGATGAGGGAGCAGCAAGAGTTTTCGTTGCCGTGGTTAATCTTGGGAGAGTATGGGCAGAAATTTTCCCATACTTTTCATGATATTTCTAGAGGGAAGGAAGGCACATTCAAGGTGCAAGGAGGCTAACCTTCAACATTGAAGGATCATGAGAGACTTCCATGTAGGAAGAATATCTTCTCACATAGCAGCATGATGATGGATGGCTTTGGCATATGGAATATCAAAGGGAGGAGTCATGGAGCCTTATTACTAAGGCCTATAGCACTGTCACATAGGAGTATGTTCTTATTGATGGAGTATTCCAAGGAGAGGATGTGTCCCTTCTTCTTGCAGATTTTTATGAGGAGATTCTCATGGAAGGACTCATTCATGGACCTCACTTTCAGCCTACTCCTTATGTATGGTAAGAAATTAATTTCTGCACTTGATGATTACTCCATTGATTATTTGTATCTTCTCATCACATATGAACAGTGCATTGCTTGACCAGAGAGCAAGAGTATTTTTGGGTTCCATGGTCACTTTAGGGCCAATGTTTATAATAATAGTAGCCCATATATACATGAATTTGGGAAAGTATTTTATTTTTTTGATTGTATACAGCTGATATATATTGTTTCTTACTACTTCACAGTAGATGAGCTAACATGCATAGCTGAAAATTCCTTAGAGGACAACTTTCCATTTGATGCTCTGAATCAGCAGTTGAAAATAGTGCGTTGTATCCACCAAAGAGACCATGTGTATCATCCAAAATTGCACATAACCTTCAGCCATTTTCTGATTTGGATGCCATATGGTGATGATGTGCCATTCATCTTGTATGGAATGGTTTGGGTTGGCATGACTCATGATTTTGGAGGAAGGGTCCTTGGAGACTCAATCTTCTTCTTGCCATTGGAGGGAAATCATGTTTCAGCCCAAGATCAGCATACCCTCTACACTTATCATAAGAGGATAGGAGGACAATGTGAGATAGGCCCTCTTTCCTATCATGTTCATTTATTCAGCCCACCTACACTTCAAGAGCCAAAGGTGGAGGAGATTCTTCAGGAGTTTCCATGTTGGAGGGTGACTCATTTCATGGATGATAGCTTGGGGGTGGAGGTTTCACTTGGGAATGAGAGTTTCCCGATGCACTTCAAACTCCATGCCTTGAGAGGACCTCTAGACAGCTCATAGTTGTCTCCTTAAGTATGTTACTTTTGCATGATGATAGTTTAATCTGATCCTTTGGAAGTTATAAGGTTAGAAATAGATAGTTCTCTTTCAAAATAAAAATGATGTCAAGGTTTTCAAGTCTAAATGCACCTCAAAAGGAAGAAAAATCATCTAAATCATAGATTGGGTAGGTATTTGTGCAGAATAGTTCTTAAACAGTTGAGCATGCTCAAAATATCAATTTCGGGTTGCTTTATTAGCTCAAGAACAAGTGTGTTTCAGACCTCAGTTTGTTGTAAACATGAATTTCAGTTTTTAAAGGTCACAGTCATAAAATTTGTAGCAAATCAGGTTTATAGAGTGGAAATCAGCCAAATAAGTCAGGCTACTGGTCTACAAATGTTCTTGACACCTCTTAAAGGATTTTCCCTCCCTAGCTAGAGCCACTGTTAGAATCCTGTATTTCTACAGTATCACCAGATGACTGTTTATTTCTTATACTTTGCTGAAAATAACATTCCCTGACTATCATTTATTTTTAGAAATCTCACTGCCTTTATTATTTTCCATTTAACCTCTCTATTACCTTTCATTTTACCTTTTCTAACAATCCCATGATCTGAAATCCCATTTTAAACCCCATTCCCCTCATTAAAATACTCTTTCCCTTCATCCTTTCCCCTTCTTTCATTTAAAAAACAATGTGAAAACCCCATTTTTTACATTGTTTTTAAGTAAATTTAATCTATTGAGCCCACTTTAAAATCAAATATGTTTATTTACCTGACCCCTTATATATGTAAGCCCCTTCTCTAAACCTCTATCCCTCTACTTTCATATAACCCCGAGCCCTGATTTATTTTTGACCCCTCCATGTCATTTTAAACTCGACCCCACCTCTCAAATCAACTCGTACTCTACCCTTCACTTGACCACCTGTAATGTTCCAAATGGAAAACATTAGGCACAATATGTAATATCTTAATATATTCCTCTATGGATTCACAGCAGTATGGAAAATACACCTGCAACTTCTAAACCAGAGATGGAATAGAGGGTCTTTTACCAGATATTTCACCTCTAAAGAGAGGGTATTTGGAGTAGAATCAAACTAAAAGCTTTAATATGGGTCTGAAAACACTTCAAAAGCAAAGGTATATACAACAAGAAGAAATAAGGTTAATTCTCTTCACAAAGGATGGGGGAAAAGGAGTGATTTTATCCCAAAAATAAATAAGTTCATAGATTTGCGTAAAAAAAGAGGAAGAGGAAAACTTTACAGGTTATGTTCGGTCATGAGGGACCTATGCTCCAAATTTGGGCTCAAAAAAATAATCCTAGCTCAGATAAACAGTCCCTCCTTCTCAAACTAGGCTTAAAAACCCTGATTCCCCATGACTTTCTTACTCTAGAATTTTACTAAAGCTTGAGAGCGCACTTGGCTGAAGGGTTTAGCTTTTAGGGTCTAAAAATTGATGAATCAGATTAGAGACATGGTCCATACAATTTACATATAAAATACAATGAATTTAATGAAGAAATCTCTTAGAAAAAGGGGCTACAACAATGTATTGAACTGCAACAAGAGGGTACAACATTATTTGTCAAATGATTCAGCTGTTGTACATTATAATTCAGATGTATTCAAAATACATAGGTAAAACATCAGATCTAATACAGATCTGGAAACTACAAGACTTGAAGAAGAAGATCCAATTGGAATTACATCAAAATATTGCATGAATAGTTGTAGATATGAATTACAAATTACAGTGCTGCAGAAAACCCAGAAATTTCTGAAGATAAAATTTATTACTGAAGACATCAGATCCACGGAGACATGGATTAGCCACCCAATCCATAGATCACCAAGGGAAGGCAAGCCTAACACCAAGATATCTTCTCCAATCTGATTATTAAGCTGAAACAAGAAACCCTCTTACACAAATGATGTAGTATTGAGAAGAAACTGCACTGAGGGTGAATGAGACTGACTAAACTGAATGAAATTGCAGATCTAATACATAAAAGGATCTACTAACTCTTTGGAGGCTGAAGAACACACTCCAATAGAGAAATCCTCTCAAAACAAGCTATATCTAAGAAGATCTAGAACACCACTTGCTACAAAAGATAACAACTGCAAAACCCTCAATGGGCCAGTGCTATTTATTAAATATAGAGCTTGGTCTCAAGCTAGATAGTGGCCAACTTCAGTAAATAAATCCTCCTATGATCCTCAAGGGAAGAGATGAAACCCCTAAATAGGAATTCCAATCACAATCCTCCACTAAACAACAAAGAATGGTATTTGTCTAAGTAGAAAAATACTTCAGAAATATAATTCATCAATAACCTCTTCATGTGTCTTCTCCTCCTTTTTATAACATGAGAAAGCTCTTGCAAACCCTAAACCACTTTGATGAGTTAGCCATTTTCACATTAGAGGCTCCCTTCTAGAACTGCGCAGTCCCTTTTGGAGATACAATGAACCTAGATAGTGCAATTGACTTGGTCAAGGTGGACCCAATCTTTGGCTCAAACCTCTTTCACACCTGCAAGTGATTATTTACATAGCCCTGATTTGTCTTTGTTTACAAGGGAATTGATTTATTCGGACATTTTAGGAGTTTTACATGTCCTCCTTTATTCATTTATTCATAAAACATAAATTAAATCAAAATTGAATGTCTGTTGGCGAAAAGTCAGGTCTCGCGGGCAAGACCCAGGTTCAAAGGGTGTGGCCAACAAGGGGTCCGGTGTAGTCTAGGAACACACCGGCATTTTCACCCTGCTCTTGGAGAGCAGTGCGTCTCACCCGAGGCGTGCCGCGACCACATGTGTAAGGGGATGAGATCACAGGTAAGGAGTAAACCCGCAACCAAGGAAAGAAAGCGCATCCATTACATATACCAAATTACACATGCAAGATCATTAACTAAGTATTCAGACAGTCGCAACTTAAAATTTTTAAATCAGTGTAAACACATCACAACGCATGAACAACATATTAAGACAACAATCCTCCCTTATATTATTCTTCTGGCCGAATACATGATTACATAGCTTTCTTCTCTGATAACTCACAAGTCAGATACAGATGGGTTTGAGAACAGAAAGGAAGACATAGAAAGTAAGAACCCAGAGGAAGAACAAGCACAATCCTCCCGCAGCTGCTCTGCATACCCTTCCTCAGGTCTTGATCCTCGTGACGCATCTATTCAACCTTCAACAACAACAACCAATAACCAACCAACCCCCTTCTTCAGTCGGGTGATCGCCTTTTATTCACCCGCTCGTAGCGACTGGCAGTTTCTCTGTATCTTCACTCTGGCCTTTTCCAGCGTCTGTTCTGATGTCTGCGTGTTCTACCTTCTGTTTTCTGCTGTATTTCTTTCATCTGTACTTATCTCTGTTCGATCTCCAGTTATCAAGTGCTTCCACGCCACCTTGGTAGCTCCGCAACTCCTGGTCTCTACGGCGCGGTCGCGGTTGCTATGTGGATTTATTCCGCGACTCAAAAAGAGTCAAAGTTCAAAATGTCTTGGCCAAAAGTTCAAAACTTAAACAAAAACAAGGGCCCCAACAGGCCCCGACCACAATCCTTTGACTCGTCCGCGAGTCAATCGCAAATGACAGTTTCTACCTCCATACCCTCACTGGCTTCCGCGCCCTGCTCTGCTGTTCCTTCTTCCGCTACCCTTTCCTGCTGTACTCCGCCACCTGCTAGTTCAAACAAGGGCCCCAACTCTGGGACCCGGCGGAGTGCTGAATCTCGAAGCTCTGTGAAGGTCGCCACTGCTTGCTGCCATTCCTGCATAAGTAGGTCGGCGTCTTGAGAGATTCGGTTAGCGGCGGCTTCGTCTATGGGCGTCGGGGCAGCCCCGAACAGCGTGGCGAGCTGGGACTCGGCCTTGGCATCCAGTTGGTGCATTGCATCAGCATGGGTGCGAAGGGGCGGCCGCATCTCCCGGAGGACGTGCTTAGCCGCTGCTGATTCGGCCTCAGTCATCTGCATGTGAAGTTCCAGCTCGTCCAACTGGGCGTAGAGCTGATCTAACCTGGCCGGGTCCGTGGTCGCCCGAATTTCACTGGAGATCTGTTGCAGCTGGGAAGCAATGGGCTGCGTCTTGACAGTTAACACGAGTGAGCACTCTTGCAAACTGCGTAGAAGGGCAGAAGCCGCGGTTGTCGTGGAATGGAGAGTTGCTTGTAGATTAACTGCCTGCGCCTGTTTGGCAGTTACCTGTCCTGAATAGTCAGAAGGTGGATCTGGAAGGGTGGGCCGTGCGGCTAACGCCGCTTGTAACTCTTGGTTCTCTCTGAAAATAGTAGTGAAAACTTCCCCGAGCTGGCGAGCCTGTAAAGCTATACTGTCCTCTTCTATGCGAGCAGGGAGTGGGGCATGGTGAGCCCGTGCCTCCGGCCATACGCTGGAGAGCGCCTGATTAACAATGTTGGCCTGCTCCTGGAGGTAGGTCTTCTCCTCCAGCAGCTGATTGCGCTGTTCAGTAAGCGCCGTGATCTGATTCCGCTGCTCGGTGCACCGCCGCTGTAGCTCGGTGTGAATCTGCTCGGCCTTGAAGGCCGCCCGCTGAATGAGCAGATACAGCTGTGCTGGACTCAGTTGTTCTGCATTTGTTGTGCTGGGTGCATCCTGCTCGGGCGTCTGTTCCTGCGAAGATTGGCCCATGGCCGCTGCTCTGCCTGAAGTCTCTGGAGGATGGACCGGCGTCTGCTGTTGCACCGAAGTGGCCATATCAGGCTCTGGCCGGTCCTGCTGCGTGGTTTGCTCTGTGGAAGGGGCGGCTGAATCAACCCCAACTGTGGCTGGCTGGACAGATATAGTGGCAAAGGAATCCCGGGATGTGGCCACGGGGTCAACAGGTGGTACCACGGCTGCAGTACTGGAGGTGACCTCCGCCCCGTGGTCACCGCCGAAGAGTTCCCGGATCAAAGAATCGGACACAGTGGCTGATGAAGTGGACATATTGGGGGAGGTGGCATGTGGTCGGCTGGTGGAGGGGGCGGTGGATGGAGTGAACGAGGTGGGAGGGAGACGAATGTTGAGGAAATCTGCTGGATCAATCAGCGGTTCCTCCGGAATCAAAGTTGCTGTGGGCGGCATGACTGGTGGATCATCCTCCGTAAGGTCTACCACAGGATCTGTGGTCCTAGTGCGGGCCTTCTTGGATGGAGGTGGGCCGGTGGAATCGGGTTCGGGGCCCGGTTCACCCATTGTCGTGATGATGGGGGTGGCAGAAGTGAACGAGTTAGTGGGAATGGGGGAAGTGAGGGGGGCGGTGTTGGAGAGACCAAGGGACCGATTAATACGAAATTCATTAAAAGAAGGAAATATAGGGGAGCCACTGGAAACAACCTGGGTTACCACGTTGAGTCTCCGGGCCTGGTCGTTGAAATGCTCGACGATGGGGACCAGCGATTCAGGCAGGTCCGCTGTGGTCCCCGCTGCCTCTGGGTTTGTCGCCACCGCAACTTGGGAAGATCTCCCGACACTGGTCGCGGCAGGCTGCTGTGCAGCCCGCATCCCATCAAAATTGTAGCGGAGGACTCCGTTGCTAACGTGCTGGACAACCCCCGGACATGTAGAAACCTCTCTGTGGAAGACATTATCATTCAGCTGGAAACGCAAGGGCGACATATGAAAAGTATGGTGCGGTACACAAGTCGGCCGGATGAAAGGGTGGTTATGGCTGACGCCAAACCACACCTGTTCACTGTATTCATCCAACAGGTTCCGGGGCACCCGTTGCTGGGAAGCGACCACATCGGTCATCATCCCATACCATTCTCGGAACGCCTCTGCGTTCACCTGCCTGCTGCTGGGGGCCGTGGACACCTGCCAGGGGGAATATCTCATCGCGAGCGGTTGGCTCACGGTGAGCTCTGCTGGTGTCCGTATCGGGGGAAGATGCCATTTCCACATGGCGAACGCTAAGAGCAAGTACCCATAGATGAAACTAGTAGTCCGCCTGTAATTGTCTTCGCAAGCCGCGAAGAGTTCCTTCAACACAAATGCGCTCCAATTCAACTTGGCCCCCTGAACGCAGTGCTCTGCAATGGAGATTGTGTCCAGAGTGCACTCTCCCTTTGTGTAATGGCGCATGGTCTTGCTAGTGATCAGGTAGCAAGCAAATCGCATTGCTGGTACATTTATCAAGTCTATCTTGGCACCTTTGCCGCCCCGGCGAGTGCCATACTTGGTGTAGAGGTCCGCATCAGCCGAATTCCGGGCGCGCTTTGAGGATGTCTGGCCCGCAGAGGAGACATCTGCACCATTTTGGGATAGCCCCGTAAGCCGACTAATGTCTGCGGCATGTATTGGAATTTCTTCGTTCAGCCACAGGGACCCGTTCTGCACCCGACTGAGGAGGAACCGGGTACATTGCAGAACTGGTCCGGTGGTACCGAAGACGGGAAGACTCCTCAAATTCATCAAAGTTGACTGCTGTAGGCCCCGAAATTCGTCCCGCATTCGACTGTTAGAGCTGTTACCTGGCGTATAATGGTGCTCCATGAACGTCTGCCAATGGAGATGAGGAAACTCAGCCGGGTCAGAAAAATTGGCGTCCATACAGGGTGCATTGTCATACTTGCCGACCAGTGACTCAAGTCGGTGAATTCTGCGATCTAGCGCTGGTTCAGGAATTGAGAGAAGAGCTCTCGACATTTTGGCGCGTCTTTGATAGACTTGGACGATTCTTCTGTAACTTCCTGTGAGTTGCTGAGTTCTCTGGTACTGCGAGTGCTCCGGAGTCGCTGAAACTTCCAAACTGAATTGGTCCCTCATCCCTGTGCTGATAGCCTTCATGCAAATTGGGCCATCTGCTGGCACGCGCGGGGTTGATGAGACTCCATAACGGCAATTAATTCTTGCTATCTTTCTTGCCTGCGATAATCGTGCGATCAATCGCAGGCCTGTGTGTAATCTGACAGTTGCTGACGGCGTCATTGGGAGATGGGCGGACCTGACGGCGGAGAGAACTGCGGCTGATGATAAATGATTACGGTATGATTACTGTCCATTAAGGGAATTTATGACCAAATCTGAGCTATCCTACGGACTGACAAAATGACTGACGGATATGACCTGGACTGACACTGGCACGAGGATGAATCCTTCGTGCATGACACGCTGGCCTGGAGCGGTGATACGCTGGACTGGCGCTGCGACACGCTGGACTGGCCCGCCCTGACCACAGTCGGTTGCGGCAATGTTCCCGCAACTAACTGGTTATTTGACTGAGTGCCGACAATTGGAAAAAAAAGAGTACCTACATTCATCCCGGTTGCGGGAGAGTTATTCAACTACGCTACTCTACGGGTTCTCTCGGTTGCGAGAGTTATTAAGGAAAAGTGAGAAGTACCTACTCTTGGTAGGGCTTCAGGCGTGCGCCATTCACCCATCCCGGAAGAACAGTGCCGTCCAGTTGTGCCAACCGAACGGCTCCTGAGTCGCGGATCTCGATGACAAAGTATGGTCCCAGCCAATGCATCTGGAGCTTGCCTGGAAACTTCTGGAACTGGCTGTCGTACAAGAGGACCTTGCCGCCAACTTGGAAAGCTTTAGTTTTGATGTGGCGGTCGTGCAACGCCTTCTGTCGGGCCTTCTCAACCCTCTGGTGGAATTCCGCGAGGAAGCGAGCCTCATCCAGCTCCTGTAGCTCCTGGAGGCGTTCCCTAAGTGACGCCTCTTCTGAGAAGTGGAGGGTCGTTGCGATCAAAAGGCTGGGCACGGTGAACTCGGCGGGAATCACCACTTCTCGGCCATACACCAACTGGAAAGGCGTCTGGTTGGTCAAACGTTTTACCGTAGTCCGGTAAGCCCATAATGTCGCTGGTAGCCGCTCATCCCAATCGTCCCGCTGAGCATTGCAAATTTTAGTCAAGCCCTTCTCAAGAATCTTGTTGAAGGCTTCCACCGTACCATTGGCCTGTGGGTGATATGGGCTTCTTTTATGATGCTGAATCATAAATGTGTCTAGTAGCGACTTAACCGTGGCGTTAATGAAATGCGTACCCTGATCGCTGGTTAAGCTCCTTGGGTAGCCAAAGCGGCTGATGATGTGTTCAAAGATGAACCGGGCAGCGGTCTCTGCCGAGCAGTCGCGCACCGCTGCCGCCTCAGCCCATCGGGTGAGGTAATCTGTTGCGGTGATGATGTACCGAGCTTTGGAATGGCGGGAGATTGGTGCGATGGGCCCTACAAAATCAACAGCCCACTTCTCAAATGGCCGCAACACATGCACCGGATGTAGCGGAAGCTCGTCCCTGTGCGAAGGCCTTCCCGTCCTCTGACAAATATCGCAACGTTTCACATAGGCCTTACAGTCTGCATGTACCGTTGGCCACCATAGGCCAGCTTGAAGCACCTTCCTTGCGGTGGGTTTTGCGCCCACGTGTCCTCCCGCAACACCGCTATGACACTCCCACATCACTGCTTCCCGCTCGTGGTCAAGAACACACCTATGCAACACCTCATCCAGGCCCAGTTTGTACAGCTGCCCTGCGATCAATTGATAATCGGCCGCCCGGACAACCAAGTGGCGTTTCTGAAGAGGGGTGTAATCCTCAGGGCACTGTCCTGTGGTTAGATACGTGGCGATGTCAACCAGGTAATCGGGTACTACCTCAACTCGGAATAGGTCAGCATCCGGGAGCTGATCGTCCAACGGACCTTCGTTCTCTCCCGTCTCCAGCCTGGATAAGTGATCGGGACCAACGTTCAACCTGACAGGTTTGACAATCACCTCAAACGTGAACTCCTGAAAAAGTAGAAGCCATCGACAGATTCTTCCTTCCAACACAGGCTTATTGACCAGATATTTTAATGCCGAATGGTCCGTGAAAAATGTAAATTTACCGCCCAGAAGGTAGTGGCGGAACTTCTGAAGAGAGTACACCATCGCCAACGACTCCCGCTCGGTCGTGGTGTAATTCTTCTCCGCATTCGATAATCGTCGGCTGGCGAAGTATACAGGGTGGTCGACAGTCGTTTCCCCGGGTTGTGCCAACACAGCTCCAAGTGCAATACCGGACGCATCAATATGCACATGGAACTGCTTATCCCAGTCGGGGTGAACAAGTATGGGTGCCGTTGCTAGCTTCTCCTTCAGTGCGTCGAGTGCCTTCCTGCACTCCGCCGTCCACGCAAAGGCTTTTGACTTCCGCAACAGTTTCTCCAAAGGGGCAGTGATTTTGGCATAGTTGCGGATAAACCACCTGTAGTATCCTGTGTGCCCGAGCAGTGCCTGCAGCTGTTTCACAGTCTCGGGGGCCTCCATGTGGACGATGACCGCGACCTTGGCAGGATCAACGCAGACCCCTTGCTTACACACCACGTGACCCAAGAGTGTGCCGAATGGTACTGCAAAAATACATTTCCTCAAGTTCAAGGAAATCTGCAGCTGGCGACATCGATCGAACATAACACGCAACAGAGAGGCATGTTTCTTCAGCAGGCTGTAAACAGTCCAGTCGTCCATATAGACTTCCAGGAACTTGTGAATGTACTCCCGGAAGGCAGCAATGACAATCCGGGAAAACACAGCTGGTGCGTTCTTCAGACCAAACGGCATAACGTGGTATGTGAATGATCCCCACTCAGTTGTGAATGTTGTCTTCGCCTTGTCTTCCTCGGCGATGCACACCTGATGGTAGCCCAAAAACCCGTCCGTGAAGGAATAAGCTTCATTTCCCGCGACATGATCTAGAACTTCGTCGCTGAAGGGAGTGGGAAACGGATCATGAATACAAGCATTATTCAAACTCCGATAATCTACGCAGACACGGATTTCCGCTTTGTCCTTCTTGTTCTAGATGACAATGGGACTTACCCACTTAGCTTCTTCTACTGGAAAGATGAGACCCGCAGCCAGCATCTTGTCGATCTCCATCTTGACCTTCTCTTTGATACGTGGATTCAACCGGTAGGGTCGGTGCTTCACCGACCTGGCTCCTGGTTTCAGTGTGATGCGCATTTCACCTAGATCCCCCTTGATCCCCTTGAGGTCCGCAACTGATGACGGAAATAGATCCTCATACTCCCGGAGGAGGCTGAAGATTTCTCTTGTCGTCTCCTCGTCCCAGTAATCTCCCACCGTTGCTAGCTTAGGTTTCTCCTCCGTTCCAATGTTCAGCTTCTTTGTCCTTAGGGGCTACAAATGGACTCCTTCTGTCGTCGGCTCGTCGCGGATGCGGCGCTCGCCTTCCTTTTCGTCAAAGTAGAGATGCCTAAGATCCTCCAAACTATCATCTTCCAGATCGCCATCAATTCGTTGGCAAACCAATTCGCACTTGACCCCGGAGCGTGACACCACCGGGCCCTCACCAGGCTCAGGATGGCGGAAAAACAGAACCTCCTTGACGGCTTGTAGGGCATCAGATTCCTGCGCTGTCTCCCCTTCGAACGAGAAGCTCTGGACGAACTTTTCCGCGACTGCTTGCCAGGAGCGGGTTCCCCGTTTCCGCTCTTCCTCCAAGTACCAGGCCTGGGGAATTGTACCCAGGGAGTGGACAAACCTGTGGACCCACAACTCCTCAGGGTACTTTGCGCTACGCCACTGTTCCTCGCACGCTTGCAAATGTTGTCGCGGGTCGGAAGCTCCATGATGTTTAAATGTAATGCAGGGCCCTTCATCCTCTTTGAAGCGTGCACGTAGAGCATCCGCCACACACTCCCATCGCAATAGAGTGTTGCGGTGATTGTTCCACCATCGTCCCGATGTGGACTTCAAGGCCACATCCAAAAGTGGTATTTGACTTTCCTCTGGGACCCGATCTTCCACCTTGGCAATAAAAGTATTCACTGCTTGCATGTTTGATAATGTGGGGTATCCGTGGATCTCAGTCCCTACCCACCGGACCTGAGCGATGGAGGCACATCTCCGTGTAGTGGTCTCATACCCCCCTTGCTGCCAGTCTTCCCACGCAAGCTCGGATCTGAGCTCCGAGCTCTGCACACTCCGCCAACTGATAGACCCTGTTGCGGTCGGGTTGATGTAATCATCCCGCTTCCCTGCAGTCATCTGATAGAGATGGTCCATCATCTGAGCATCCTCCCGACTGTCCACCGGTTCTGTATATTGCGGACCCTGATACGGGTCGAGAGGCTGAGTGACCCTTACCTCCCCATCCTCAAAAATCATCAGCTCCTTCTTGAGTTCGATGATCGCGTAATTCTCAAAAGCCCAATCAATGCCAAGTAAAGCAGGATAGGGGTCCTTATCGCCCATGATATCAATAACCTCAAAGTCGGTGTATGTCTCCACCCCCGCAACGTCGACCTCGAAACCCTCCAGTCGGCCGATTGGCAAAACACAGTACTGGTTCGCCATCCTGAGTTGGATTGGGGAATAGGCGAGTCGTGGCTTTCCAAGAGCCTCCCATGTCTTTCGTGGCAATATATTGACGTCAGACCCCAAGTCCAACATGGTGTCACTGATTTGGAATCCCGCGACCTGCGTGTTAAGCTGGAATTCTTTTCCTGTTCGTTGCTTGTTCCGCTTGACACGTTGCACATATTGAGGTCTAGCGTCCGCCGGATTTCTCGGTTTTGTGTGCCCTTGCAGTGCGCCGCTTAAAGCATGCTTGAGCTGCTGCCGCAGCCCAGCGTTATCAACAATCCTGAGGAATAGCTGGAGCCAATCCTCGACCACAGTATCTGCGGCGTCCTGCGCACCGGATTCCGGCCGCCAAGGCTCCTCCAGCCCTCCCTCGTTCCGCAACTGGGCGAATGCCTCAACCGCCTCCTGAAAATACTTCTTCTGGACTTCGGGCCTAATCAACTTCTTTGGGGATGCCAGCCGAACCACTTGTGCTGGCTCCTTCTCGTGGGCATCGTCTCCAGTCTTCTTCCCCCCCCGTGTTACAATCGCAACCTTCTGCATGTCAGGGGTTGCGGTGCTGCGCGGTTCTGAGTTTATCAAATTCGCTCCCCTCTGCCTCACACGTTCTTCCCACTTCTTGATGAGCTCCGGACAGTCTTCTGTAGCATGGGCATTGACCCGGCACTGGGAACACTAGGGTCGTCGCGGAAGGGGACATTCTCGAGCCACATGACCCTCCTGGTCACAGTTGTAGCACTTTACCAGACCGCGTCCTCCGGTTCGGCCTCCCCTCATGCTGCCACCTCTTCCCCTTGTAGCCTCGTTCACCCTGTACGAGGGACGATCTAGTCGATCCGCAAGAGCGTCAAGCGCCCTGCACTGCTCCGTGCTGTGAGTTGTAGACACACAGAATTCGCAGTATACATTATTCGGCACCATGGAGTACTTCTGTAATATCGGGCACATCCGAGGAGGATGCCCCATCGTCCGACAAATCTCACAGTACTCTGTAGTTGAAGACCCCGGTTGCGGTGGGAACCCCGCAAAGGTCTGTTGTGGCTGGTAGACTCCCTGCGGGTTCATCACCGTGCCACCCCCTGGTGGTGGACCCCCCTGAATTGCTGCAACTGAGGGCCCAACTCCTGCACCGTGCAACCGAGGACATTCGGTTGCGACGTGTCCCTCGACGAGGCAATGAGTACACCAAACATTCGGTCGCGCTGGTCTCGCTGGCTGAATTTCCTTGAGCTTTTTGGTCAAGCTGGCGATCTAATGTTGCAACCCTATCAGAGAAGGGTCTTGTGGGGCCATCCCCCCCCTGTATTCCTGGGGGTATCCCGCCATGGCTTCAATCTTCATGGCCTGCTCCAAAGCGTCCTGCAGATTATCAATCTTCTGCTGTGTGAGAGGGGTTCGTGTCAGGGGGAGCAGAGCCTTGATGAACCAGTCCCTCTGGTGGTTTGGATCGATCGGGTAACTGAGTTTCCCGATCGCGTCTTTAAATCACCGCATCAACTCCCATGCGGTTTCTCCTTCCTTCTGCTTAATTTCCCACAGCTCTGACAGGCCCTGCTGGTCTGTCTGGGGAAGCTTGAATTCACGGACAAAATCCCGCTTCACGTCCGCGATTACAGGGTTAGGGTGCGCCTCGGACCACTTGATGAACGAACGCAGAGCTCTCTCTCTGAGCGTGGTTTGGAACTCTATTAACTTCCCTGCATCCGGCGTCTGTCGAGCCCACCAAATGGCTTCGCACAGATACCAGTGTTGTTCTACGTCGTCATTTCCCCAGCCAGAGAATTCCGGGTACCGGGTGAAAGATCCAGCCATGTATACTTGTGGAGAATTAACCAGGATAAAACCTCCAGGTCTTGGTTGCGTAACGATCCCACTAGGGAAAATACTACTACTAGTGACGCTGCTGCTACTGGGTGTTACCGACGCCGCTGAACTACTATATGACTGACTTAATGCCTGTAACTGAATAAAAATATTTCTCAAAGGTTGATAAAGTACCAGGGGAAGGTCGGGATCCTGACCATGCGGAAAGCGGGACGTAGGGCTGCCTGGAGGGGTGGGTGCCGTTTGATCCTGGAATATCTGCTGCATCACGCTGTGCCGTTCGTCATCGGAGCTTTCTTCGGGCTGCATCTTTCCATTATCTTTGCTAGTCGCTACTTCTCTTTCTCGCGTCGCTGGGCTCCCATGCACCCACTGTACGTCCTCTGTTGTCCCGTCCCCCATCCGGGTATCCAAATCCATGGTTCTTGTCTTCTGAGGCGCCTCCTTCTGATTTCTCCTCTCGATTTCCCTTCTCTTCAAATCTCTCATTACCCTTCTTCGCCACCTATCGGCGATCTGTGCCCGCCGATGTGCACGTGACTCCCGCAACTTGCATGCGGCTTCAACGTCCATCCCCCTGCTCCCCACTCTCACAGTCTACACAGCATCGGTCCCCTCAACCCTTCCCCCAGTATGGGTGGTTTAAGCTTCCATACTCGTTTTGTGGAATTCAATCAACCCTTCATCCACCATCAGGGCTTTGATCCACAGCGGAATCTCCTTCAACAGCTTCCCCCTTAGTCCTGAGTGAAAAACAGCCTCAGCCTTCGAGAAGGATTGGTAACACTCAGCAGCAAACTCCACAGCGTATCCTTCCAACGTGGTCCTTACCCAAAAATCCACTACACGGGTGAGTTCAATGTCTACCCGATGCAGTGCTACCAGGTCTTCGTGCGCCCACCTGCGGTTTATCTTCCACGAGCCTTCTTGGGGCACCGTCACTCGTAACCTTCGCAACCAATTGTAAAGGTTAGTAGGAAACCTTCCCCAGAAAATTTCGTACGTATCACTGGCTAAATCCGAGAAAAGAACGATCTCCTTGATCGCAGCCTCCTTTTTCTTGGTCAGCTCCGCTTGCTGAGTAATGAAATGGTCCAGATGATCATCCCACCATCGCCGTATTGCTCCTTCAAAAATCCTCGAGACCATGATCTAGATCCCCTCAGAACATGCAGGTCCCGGCAACGGAACC
Organism: Pinus albicaulis; assembly: GCA_034641835.2. Classification (NCBI taxonomy): domain Eukaryota; kingdom Viridiplantae; phylum Streptophyta; class Pinopsida; order Pinales; family Pinaceae; genus Pinus; species Pinus albicaulis. Next base: position 660,502,670 of record CM076583.1, on the reverse strand, counting down.
ATTTGTTGGCGAAAAGTCAGGTCTCGCGGACAAGACCCAGGTTCAAAGGGTTGAGGCCAACAAGGGGTCCGGTGTAGTCTAGGAACACGCCGGCATTTTCACCCTGCTCTTGGAGAGCAGTGCGTCTCACCCGAGGCGTGCCGCGACCACATGTGTAAGGGGATGAGATCACGGGTAAGGAGTAAACCCGCAACCAAGGAAAGAAAGTGCATCCATTACATATACCAAATTACACATGCAAGATCATTAACTAAGTATTCAGACAGTCGCAACTTAAAATTTTTAAATCAGTGTAAACACATCACAATGCATGAACAACATATTAAGACAGCAATCCTCCCTTATATTATTCTTCTGGCCGAATACATGATTACATAGCTTTCTTCTCTGATAACTCACAAGTCAGATACAGATGGGTTTGAGAACAGAAAGGAAGACATAGAAAGTAAGAACCCAGAGGAAGAACAAGCAAAATCCTCCTGTAGCTGCTCTGCATACCCTTCCTCAGGTCTTGATCCTCACGACGCATCTATTCAACCTTCAACAACAACAACCAATAACCAACCAACCCCCTTCTTCAGTCGGGTGATCGCCTTTTATTCACCCGCTCATCGCGACTGGCAGTTTCTCTGTATCTTCACTCTGGCTTTTTCCAGCGTCTCTTTTGATGTCTGTGTGTTCTACCTTCTATTTTCTGCTGTATTTCTTTCATCTGTACTTATCTCTGTTCGATCTCCAGTTATCAAGTGCTTCCGCGCCACCTTGGTAGCTCCGCAACTCCTGGTCGCTGCGGCGCGGTCGCGGTTGCTATTTGCATTTATTCCGCGACTCAAAAAGAGTCAAAGTTCAAAATGTCTTGGCCAAAAGTTCAAAACTTAAACAAAAACAAGGGCCCCAACAATTTCTCCTCTTAGCTAAGGCTAAGTAGGAAAATTACACCACCGTTAGATCTCCACCAGCCGATTCGACGACCCTCACCCCATATCGCACCCTTAACTTCCCGATGGTTAAAACCTTGGAGGGGTTGTGAAATAGGTAGTTTTACAACCCTCCTTTCTGCCACATGTCGCCTCTCTGCTTTATCACATTCCCCATTTTAATATCACCTAACCACTTTTGAATATGCGAAAAACAACAAAACCACCTCCCTGCGCATAACAAAAAACCTACCCTTGTTTCCAATTCAAATATACCTACCCACCGTGCCTATCTGATAAAATTTCTCACCCTGTGCAAACGTGATAAACCACCATTGCTCACCACCCTGTGGGATCCTGTTTTATTAATAATTTTTTTTGATTTTACAGGTGATTAGCATGGCAGAAGGGATAAGCAACGTGTTGTTCTTTTTCCAAAGGAACTATTTAAAATGAGGCCCTTTGAATTTTAAAATTAAAAGCCTTATTCACTGAGATATTATGCGCAGGATAATGAACAAAAGCCGAAATGAAACAAAGACAAAGACATTAATTATTATCAGTAATTATACATTCATTCCAATAGAATCAAGGTTTATTCAATTCAAAGGACAGTAAAGGAAAAAGAGTTAAAATGAACGGTCAGGGTAAGGATGAAGATAGGTTCAAAATGAAGGACAGAGTTAAGAAGAAGGAAGATAAAACAAAAAGATAAAGGAAGAAATTACAAGTGACAATAAATATAGTTTAAATATTGAAAGAAAAATTAGTAAACAAATTAACGAGGAAGACAAAGCCAGATGACAAGGAAACTCATCATTTACCACTTCTCAAACACATAGGCCACCTCCATCTTGAATTTTATTTAACGAAAACACCAAAGTTAATATTACAGTCAGAGATATTTTAACATAAATTCAAAATTTATTGTAAAAGTTAATTCTACGGGCCAATGGTCAAAAATATATTAAAGTTAGCTCAGGAGTTAATTTGAAAGTTATTACTACTGTAGGTCTGTCAGGGATATTTTTGTCTTGGGCCTTGCATGGTCTCAATTGTCAAAACTTCATTTACTCTGTAGTAAATTCAAATCCACCACCCTAGGTTAAGGCAACCTCCTCAGTTGTTGTTAGATACTGCATGTATTGTTCATTATCATTGTTGGTTGTTGGGTTGGATTTTTCTTAGACTATGAGTTGCAAAGATGATTGTATTGGAGCACTGTAACTTTTTTCAACTAGAAATAAGTAATACAAGCACTTTCACAGGATCCTTGAGCTATGTTAATGGTGATGTTATCCCCCTTTTATTAATGTTTCTCATTTGTTTTTCCGTATTGTACCTCAATCTGCCTGATAGTGGAAACATAAATTGTAGATTAAGATATGCTACATGAGCACCTTAATTATGTTTGCTACTATATCTTAATGTTTTCCTTTGAAAATTTTAACTAAGGAATTCTTAACTGCTCTTTAGTTTCACCTAGATGTGATCTTAAGGTTTCCTTTTGAAGTTTAACTAAAGAATTCTTAATTTCTCTTTAGTTTCTCTGAAAATGTTATCTTGAGGTATTTCTTATGAAGTTGAGTTAAATAATTCTGAACTTCTCTTTACCTCTACTGAATTTTTATCTTGAATGTTTTCCTCTAAAGACCTGAATGCAGAATTTAGAAACTAACTGCTCTACTTTTATGTTGAATTATAATTAAAGAATTCAGATATTTCCTGATCTTTAGCTTTACAGAACTCACTATCATTTCATATTCATCTTGCCACAAAGATCCATTTGATATAGGTAGCTTTCCCTATGAAAACCTTTGAAAATTTGATGTACAATTTAAATATTTTATGACTCCATGCCCCAATGAATTAAGCTTCCCTCAATCTACCTATCCAACCTACAATCAATCAAACAAACAAAGAACCCCAATCTTCATAACTAGCCTAAAATCATAAAATATAATCATAAATATAAATCATTTAAGTCATAAATATAGAGAGAACCCTCTCTGATCCCAGGAAGGCTAGGTCCTAGACTCCAAAGTGGTTTGATGTGGTTCTCTCCTATTTTTTATTGTCAATCTTACAAATTACAGGGAGCCAACAAAATGCGCCTGCAATATTCTCGTGCATGGTAGTGGTTGTGTTCAAAGAATTAACACAAAAATTATTGGGGGTATATTTTGATGACTGGATAATGTTTGGGTTAGTAAAGAAACATGTGTCAAACCTGCGCATTATGCTTGACACTTGTAGAAAACACCAGATTTCTCCCAACCTGAAGAAGTGTATATTTTGTGTACCTTTTGGTGTTCTATTGGGGCATATAGTGTGTAAGAAAGGATTAATGGTACATCCAACCAAGATAGAAATTATCATCAACCTAGAAGTTCCCATTAATGAGAAACAATTTCTCTCCATCCTAGGACACACTGGTTATTACATGAATTTCATTAAAGGGTATGCCCTAATCACTGCGCTGATTGAGATGTTGCTAAAGAAAGATGTGTCATTTTTTTGGGATGGATAATGTCAGAAGACCTTTGAGCTACTGAAGGAGAAAATGGTCACTGCACCTATCTTGATATTCCCAAATTGGTCTAAGGTTTTTCATGTGCATGTGGATGCATCTGGTATATCACTTGGGGATATTTTAGCACAACTAGGAGAAGGAGATATTGATCACCCCCTTTATTTTTCTAGTAGGAAGCTCTCCTGTGCAGAGCGCAACTACTCAACCACATAAAGGGTAAGGTTGGCCAGGGTATATGTTCTGCAAAAATATAGGCACTATCTTCTAGGAGGGCATTTCAAAATGTTCACTGACCACTCTAATTTAAAATACCTAGTCAATAAGCTTGTGTTGGGGGGAAATATTTGTAGATGGTTGTTGCAATTTCAGGAGTATGACTTTGAAATCATTGTCAAGCATAGGAGAGTAAATTTTGGACCTGATCATTCGTTATGCATTGAAAATGGGGAAGAACCAACCAATATGGAGGAGGGGCTACTTGATGCAAAACTCTTTTCTATCAAGGTGGTGGACAAACACTTTGTCGATATTATTCATATTCTGACTACTAGAAGTGTGCCTGTGGAATATTCGGTGCCACAGAAGAAGGAATTGGTGGCGTGTGGAGTTTTTTTTACCCTGATTACTAGTCAATTGTATACGTTGGGAGCAAATGAAGTGTTAAGGAGGTATGTGTTAGAACATGAGTGACTGAATATCTTGGTTAAGGCTGATGGAGGAGCGGTAGGAGGCCACTATGTTGGGAAGACTAATCTACAGAAGGTGTTGCATGTTGGGTTATGGTGGCCTACACTGCACAATGGTGTGCATGCTCACTGTCGAGCCTTTGATGCATGCTAGAGAACTCATAATATCTCATGTGGAGATGAAATTCCCCTACAACCACAGATGGCCTTGGAGGCCTTTGATAAATGGGCTATATATTCTGTTGGACTGATCAACCCTCCATGGAAGAAGACTGGAGCGTGCTATATCATTACTGCCACTGATTATGTAACCAGATGGGCAGAGGCAAAGGGAGTTAAGGACTATACTATAGATACTTTTTTCCACTTCATTTTTGAACACATTTAAGGACCATATTTGGATGCCTAGAGACTTTGATGAGGGATAGAGGTACGCACTTCATTAACTAAAAAATTGAAGCTTTGACAAAGGAATTTTAGATCTATGACCAGAAGAGTACCCCTTATCACCTCGATGCAAATGGTGGAGTAGAATATTTCAACAAAATTATGGAGAACGTACTAACAAATATCTGTAATGCTAATCGAGATGGTTGGGATGTGCGAATCCCTTCTGTGTTATGGGATTGTAGGATGACATGCAAGAAGCTAACGGGGAAGGCACCTTTTAGGATGGTATATGGGCAAGAAGCGATCATGCCCATGGAGTATATTTTCCCAACCCTGTGCATCACATATTTCACTAATATGGTCGAGCCTAATACTATGGAGGAATGATTGGCACAATTGGTTGCCTTAGAAGAAGATTGGTTCATTGTCAACTTCCATAAACAAGTGCCGAAGGCACATGAAAAGGCCTCACATGAAAGGCACATCAGACAAAAAGTATTCAAGGAGGAAGATTTGGTATTGTTATATGATATTTGGTTTGCCCGCCACCCAGGGAAGTTCATGAAACATTGGTTGGGGCCATACATTGTGAAGGAAATCACTGATGGAGGTGCAGTGTGCTTGCCCACTTTGTGTGGTGAAAATCTTCCTAGTTATTTCAATGGAAGCCATCTGAAGCCATATATAGAAAATTCAGTGTAGAAAAAATCACTATATGGCTGGAGCATAAGAATCAAGGGTTTTCACACAACATAGAGGGAAGGCACAGACAGGTGCGACAAAAGTGCAAAGGTGATGCGAAGGAAAAGAAACTAGCTGTTGGAACATTGAAACTGGGTGAAAATTTATTTTTACCATCAGATGGAGTGGGATTTTTTCATTTAATGAGGTGATATTGGAGGATTTTTTACAATTTTTATGAAGGAAAGTTGAAATTACTAAAAATATGATCATTTTCACCTTGGATTAATTATAAAATGAAGGGAGCATGTGGTAATCAGTTCCTTTGCTTTCTGAATACATTGAGCCTCAAATTGACCCGTGATTTCTGCTATAGCGTTGTCTGTGAGCTATGTATGTCTGGCTAAGAAACACCATTTGACATCAGTAATCCAAATTGTATATTATGACTAAGAATGATAGCCACCAACCCTACAGAGGAGCACTCTGCGCCCCTCATTGCATCCACTGAGTTGGGATCAGATGACGTTCAAGAGGTGATCCCTAAGGTTAAAGAAGTCGTTTCCATGCCGGCTAAGGGAAAACGAAAAATTTCAAAGTGGGTTTCCTCGAAGTTGTGCACCTCTCCATGAAATGCGACATCCCCATGTCAGGGCACTAAGGATTGATCCCCCATGGGTGATCCCTCGAAGAGACCAAAAAGTGCTGCAGAGGATGTTGTGTTTGTTGAACCCATCTCTTGGCGGCCGCCATATGTAAATCCACCCAAGCCTTCTGCGCCTGCACCTAATAACGTAGATTCAATGCGGGCATACCTTCAAACATTGTTGATCCCGTAGGATGTTCCCCTTTCTGGTGATATGTTCGACAAGATCCCAAACATCAGGTTTTATGACCATTATTTGGAAAATGAAGAAACGTTCCCTGAGCTACTGCTGGAGAATTATTTGGAATGAGTGCTCTATGAAGAGGTGCCAAAGGTTGAACCAATTCCTTCGGCGTGCGGGATGAACAATGTCGGAATCCTAAATCTGTTGAGGAATCTACATTTTGGAAGGTACCCAATCACCACCATCTATGTGTGCCAATTGTTAGCCTTAGTCCATGATGGCTGCTTGTGGATTCAAGGGAGAATTATGATGGACACTGCGTTGATCCATCAGTTCATTGGCCTGCCTAAGAAGGGGCCTCATCCAATGACAGGTTTCAGGAAACACAATGATCTTAAAGTTGCGGTAGAGGTATAGAAAATGTACAAGGTGCAGAGGGAGAAAAGGGGATTCCTGGTTCAGACCATCACTAACCCAGGAGTGCACCTGGGCACTCTAGTACTCGAGTGTAAGTTAATACAAAAATTTCACCCAAAGGTTTTCCCTGTGCATGTCATTGCTTTGGTGGGGCAATGCAAGAAAGGGGTCAATTATAAATGGTCCTAGTACCTTTGTGAAGAATTTTTTGATAATGTGCATAAGGTGTAGGAGCTGGGTAAATAGTCCTACTACTCTTGGCTATTGATTCGCATTGTGCTGGTAGCATGGGAGACTCCAATAGATGCAGTCCTCCATGAGATAGAGCAAGGTGTATGCGAAGGGACATGATATGCCAATTTTTGGGATTCCCTTGATCCCCATCGCATAAACAAAAATAAGATCTTCTAGTTACCTTTTGAAGTCACGCTAGCTTCTGCCCTCCATTCTTGACCTAGACTCTCACCAGAATTATATGAGAAATACAAGAGCGTCTTCGAGTTCCAAGTAACCATGCGCAATGTGTAGATCAGGTAGCGTAAGTACCCTGTATGGTATAAATTTCTATTCATGGTAATAGAATCATAATTTGACTAGGTCATAATGACCTAGATGAAAGCATGGAAGTTTGGGCTCAGCTCCACCCAACCCATTATTCCATCTACATCAGGAAAAGAGACAGATCCAAAGGACACCGAGAAATAAATTGAGCTGCAGACTGAGAAAGAGGTTGAAACATGTGCTAAGAATAATGGCAGAAAGGAATATGAGGTAGAAGCAGAGAAGGAGCCTGAAATAGAGAAGGCTAAATAGCATGATATGGGAGGTGAGGCTGATGTAGACCCTGACATTTTATATTGGTTAGATGGGGATGGTGCCGAATCTCCGCGTGACACCAAGAGAGGTGGAGAAGTTTCCAAAGGACCGCGTAAAAAGCGAAAGGGGTCCAATGCTGAAGGGGATGAAGAGGTCACTCTAACAGAAGAGGACCTCGATAATATTGCATACGTAGTCGCTTCTGTGTTTGATGACATATGGACTACTGCAAAGGAGCAATACAAGTCACGGTCGAGGCCTTACAATAAGGATTGCAAGTTTTAAAACTAAAGATAGGAAATTTGCAAGCGAGCATAGATCCAGCGAGGCTAGTACAAGGGAGCATGTCAACCGCCCTTAGCACAGCATCATCAGAGAGTATAATGTGCCTTTTCACAGGCAAATTGAGGACAATAGAACAATGGGAGCTGTGCACGTAGGTGAAAACTTGCCCTGAAGTCAACATTGATCTCGCAAAGTTTGCCAGTGGAAAGATACATGCTCTCCACATATTTAGTAGAAAAAATTAAACGAAGTAGAGCAGACAGCTGCCACAAAAGTAGCATAATCACTCTAGGAAAAAATGGCGTAGCAGGTGGCCATGGCTCAACGGGTGGACTTAGAGAACCTGATAGATATATTATGTGGAGAGATTCCTAAATTCATCATCCCGGCATCCACCACACTGCATGTTAAGATTGAAATCTTGGTTGTCGTGCTCAAGTCCTCCAGATCTGAAATACAGATGGTGAAGGAATAATTTGAACATAAAATTGCTTCATTGTAGGTGAAGCTGCAACTTGAGACTCCCTCGAAGCTGTGCGAATAGCGGGCTTCCCTCATTAAATATGCATCTGCAAACATTTTATCCAATTTCGACAATGTCTTGAAGTTACTGGAAACCACCATGGGATTGTGGACCTCTATGCAAACATATCCACTCATAAAATATATTACTCAGAATCTGCGCGCCAAGGAGCATGTTTTCGACGATCTATAGGAGGCCTTACCTACGTTCATTTCGGCCCAGCGTATGACCTACCTTTAGAATAGTCACGCACTACAAGATAAAGTCTAGGAGCTCCACTGAAAGAAGTAAATTGTCACTGAGCACATGAAGATGTGGGCGGATGAGGCAATGAAGTTATCTTGGGACCTAGATGTTGTAGTAAGGACCCTCAATCAAACCATGCAGAGTGTCAACCTGGCCTCAAAAGGGTAGACTTCACAGAAGCTAGTAGAGACCGTGCAGAGCATAGCGGATTAGAGTGTGATCATCTTGGCGCCCTTTGCATCTACCATTTATGAACTCTAGAATAAGATGAAAAACCCAGTGCCACTGTGACTTGGGATGAGTCATAAGATTGTGTTGGGGGCCTGTTGGTGTATGGTCCCCTAATTCTAAGCTTTGAAGACAATTTTGATATATTTTTGTAAATATTTTGTAAGTTTAGTTGTTCGTAGCACAAGTCAAGGGGCTTTTGGATGGGTCAAAGCACCTCAAGAGTTGTAATGGGTAAAAAGGATAGTACTAGGGGTTTCAAACCATAGTTTGCAGACCTTAGATGAGCATAGCCTAAAAGTATATATAAGAGTCTAGATCGAGTCAGATAAGTCAATTTTTTGGATAATAAATAATTGATTGATGATAGATCTGGCTGTGTTTTGATATTTTGTGATAATTTTCTAGGTAGAAGGCTCCTACTCATAGTGTGCGCGGAGACCTTAACTCCTGCTGTGTGCAGACACCGCTAGCTATGTGCATGGGTGAACTGAAGGGTTTTTTAAGGAAGACCTAAACTGTTTATGAATAAATACTATTTTTGTTGATAATTGAGTTTGAAATGCATTTTTTATTTACATTTTGATCGTTTCTGCATGCTATTTCTGATTTATGTGTTATTTGTGATTAGATCAATTGCGCAACTCGTTTTGGCTTTAGATGAATGGTTATTGAATGGATCTAGTGTTATTGGGTTCTATTACTAGATTTTAAGAGTTATTACATGGATTGTGGACCCTATTTTAACCATCATGCAATATATTTCCCATAATCGACATAAATCTGTCTGTTAAAGGTTTCCTGGTTAGGGTTTTTGTTGCAGAGGTCTGTTCATGATTGTTTTAGATCTAAGGTCACCCACATCATTTAAATCTCTCTCAGGGTGTGGAAACCTGGTTCCAACACTCCCCGATACTGCTTCGAGTGAGACTTTGACTTGTGCAAGCAGGTCACTCCCAAAAGGGCCAGTAGTAAGAGGGTTTTGTTGGTTAACCTCAACTCCGAACCTGGGTCAGGACCTCGTTAGTACCGTATGATTTATAGGATCTCAAGGTGATTTGATATTTCATCTTCCTTGCAATTTAATATTGAATATTTTTTTCAATATTCAAGTGATTTCCAATAATAAAAAATATAAAAGAAAGAAAAGATGGTATAAAAAATAGAGAAAAAGAAAGAAGGAAAAAAGAGAAAAATAAAAAGAAAGAAAACTCCAAAAAAGAAATAATACTGAAATTGCTACAAATTAAAATGCCACTACTCCTTAGATAGGATTGTTCAATCATACAGTTTAAACATGATTGTACAATTTTAAATTTCCATTGATAGGTTAGAAAATAAATATTTACCAAGATTTTTAATCTTGGCTTATTAGTAGATAGGTAGAAATGAAATGAATCAACAGTTTAATATGAGTCAATGGAAGAAATAAGCATATATGTTAGGTTAGAAATATAAAATAAAATATTTTTTAGGGTCTGCAAGTCCAAATGAACCTTGCAAAGGAAAAAAAAAATTAGATATGTAGTTTGGGTAGGTAGAAGTGAAGAAAAAAAGGAATGGAGGAAACATGCAATTTTCCCTATCAAGTGCAATTTAAAGGTCTCATGTTTTCTATGGTTACATGGAAAAATCAAAGGATAAAGAGGTATTTTTTCCTAGGTTTGGGAATTCATTTTTTTTGGAAGACCTATTGGGAAATATTCATTTCATATTCTATTTTATCCTAGGTCCCAAACTTCCTAATTCCATATATCTTAACCCCCCAAACATTATACTCCTTATCCTAATTCCTAAAACATACCCCTCCATACATTAAATCTCTTTCAGCCCACCATCGTATCACACGTCCCATCTCACTAAACATCGCTCACCTATCACCTCATCCCTGCACTTACCTATCCATCCGACGACCCACACTACATTTCAGCCACCCCTCAGCCTCCGAATGTTAACATTGAGGGGGGAGGTCTGAAATAGATGGTACCCATTATGACCTCTGCCACTATGAGGCGTGTCTGGAGCATTTCGCAACGCCCCCCCCCCGCCCCCCACCGTCCCTTACCACTTACCACTGGGACCACCCTCTAAAAGGTGGTTTCCACTACATTCTAAATCTCCGTGTCTTTGACCATTTAACCGACCATTTCCCTATGTCGTTGCGCCACAAATTCACCTACATGTCCCTTCCATCCTATCAAATCTGCTCCCACCAAATACCGGTTGCGCATTCAATTGGTTGGGTCATTTTCCAATGGCCCACTCTCAGCCAAACGGTCACCCAATCACATGTTAAAACATGAATTCAACACAGGTTTCAAGGTTTACCATGCTCCTTCTATTCAACTATTACAAGTGATCGATTTGCAGAATATTAATAGCAAAGATCACAAAAGAAAGCCTCAGTTCATTAGCAGAGAACTCATAGTGTTCTGCAAGTTTGTTCAGAATTCCCCTACTATTTTTCCCTCCCCATTCTAATATGAACAATACCCCTTTCCAATTTCCCCTCTATTTCTACTCCCATTCTTCTCTGCACACAATGAAATTTTTATAAACTACACAATGGCCCCAAAGCCAGATCAACAACCATTCAATCCTATGGTCGACCCTTAGGTGGACCTGTATCACATGGCCTTGGCTTATAGAGATTTCAAAATCCACAAGACAGAGTCTTAATTTGATTTATTCAATTTCTAATGTTGGCATGAGGATAAATTACTTGAAGAAGTGGATGAAATAGGCTTGTGGGAAACGAAATTGCCATATTTTATTTTCCCTAAAACTGAGAGTTTCCCTGAGTTCATCATAAAGTGCCAGGCCTGTTATGACATCAACCAAAGATATGTAGTGACCCCAATAGGAGAGGTATTTTTTTCTATCAATCCCCAATCCATCCAATAGTTGATGCAGACCCCCAGTCTGGATGAAACAATTCCTTTCTCTTATGAAGCCCTTAGGAAGTTATATCAAAAGCTAGTATTTTTTAGTAGAGCTAAAACCTTAGAACTCTTCATGGCCACTGATGCCCCAATCCCTCAAAATAATCCTCCATATCATTCATCAGTTTTTCCTAATAGGACCCATCATATTGTTATTGTATTTTCCTATTTAATAGGATATCAGATAGACCAGTGGGTTGATGAAGCTATGATAGGTTTTTTGTCAATACTTTCATCAGATTCTAAACCCTCAATTATGTTCAATTATGCCAAATTCCTTGTTGATGCCAAACATAGCTAATTCTTGAATTTTGATACATAGGAGGTATTCAAATACACTTCTTTTTTGGTGTATATGTTTGTTTATTTTCAGTCCAATAGGTTTCAGTTTGAGATGATAAATCTAAATGGCGACTCTCAACATCAATCAATCATTTTTTGGACCATTTTATTAATGAAAGAGCAGCAAAATTACACCTACAAAGGTTTTGTGTATTAATTTGTGCATCCAACCATCAATACACTCAGTAATGCAATATATCCAAGGGTTAATTAAGAAATCAAGAAGATTATGCAATTAACATATCAAGTGAGAATAACAGAGTGGTACTTGTACCAAAATTATATAGAGATCAGAATTTATGGGTGTGATTTGGCCCCCTACAAGCTACCAATGTACCTCTTTATGAGGATCTTTGCTTTAGAATACATAAGACAAATGATAAATGCAAATGAGGTTCATTTTTTCTTTGCAAAGAAAAACTCTCAATTCAGGATCAAATCATAGATTGGTCCTTTTATTTGCAACAACAAAGGAGTAGGGGAGGAGGTTGATAGGATATTGAGGGAGATGAATTTCACTCACAGTTTCACCTGGTCCTATGACCCATTTGGGATCATCTCCAAAAAAAGCGTGGAGAACAAGTTAACACCATACATTCATACACACAGGTTGGAGATAGAACAATTCATGAATCAAGAAGAGTGGGCAACAAATACGTTGTACAAGGCTAAAGAATAGGTCATTTCTACCTCATTCATTCAAACACTAACTCCACAAGAAAGAAAGAGTACATGAGTTAAATACTACAAGGGAAAGGAACCAGAGAAATAAATAGGAAGCAAGAGAACAAGAGATGATCAATTTGACGTGGATATTGACACATCAACCAAAGAATTCAAGATGAAACATAGAAAGAGAGCCAAATTCCACATCGACATTGACCAAATCACTGAGAAGGATCAACAAACTATCATTACAATCATGGATTCACCAAGCTCTTCTCCAGAAGGTGGCCAAGGCATTTTCTCCGCATCTTTTGCCACTATTCCATTCCAGCAGCAGAGTTTGAAGACTCCTACATCTACTGCCACTACACGGCAAAAGGAGGAGAATATATATGAAACATTTGAAGAGATCAAAAGAAAGAATGAGATACTAAAAACCAATACCTACAATTAGTTCTAGAAAAATACAATTAGTTCACAAAGCAAGATTTTATTAGCCTTTGACTCAGAGAAAGGAAGAATTAAAATGGACTTCTTGGAAGCATAAATCCTTCAACCAAAAACTGCAGCAAATTACAAGAAAACTTATTTTGAGTTTGATTTTAAAAATATTCATCCAATAGACCAAATGGATATGCATAAGCAGATAGGAAAAATGATCTCTTCTACATTGACTAGTACTATTGGAAATATTGTCATTGATGGCAAAGGAAGTGGCAAAGGAATTGGCATCTGAAACAGTAACTAGGAACAGAGAAAAGACATGTAGAAAAGAAGAATAGAGAAAGAGTGCATCTACAGAGAGCAGTATCAGTCAAGAAGAAAATTGAATTCAATAGGAAGGATATTTGAATCCCATTCAGGTGTGAACATATGTATGCATCCTAATGGAGGATAATTGAAATCCATGATAAGTAATAAACCCTATGAGGGTGTATGTTGTTCGAGGAACCGATGTTAATACAGTCAATAGTGTATCCAAACTGGTAGACAATGGAATTTTATATTCATTGATTGAACAAAATTATGGTTTTAAGCTTCACATGGAAGGGTCTACACTATTAGTAAGGAGTTGACTGGTGTTCATGGAGAAAGGAACAAGGAGTGAGAGCAAATCAGTTATAACACGGAAGAACTTGCGCGACAGAACCCAGCATGAAAGAGCGGAACTATGACCGAGTTGTGAACGTGAGTTAAGGGACCAAAAGGATTAGCGTAACCAGACTTAACCGTGGGTTCGTCAATGTTCCAAAACCATGAGTGGATTTGCAAACCCGGTTTGCCCATATCACACCGCTTTTGCGGGTTGAGCGGTATTCAAGAAGTTGGCTCCAATTCCATAGAACGGACGACATGCGTCCCTGTACGACTCCACAAAACCACTTGTCACTATGCGCCATCACGCGTTATTGTTTGACCTAGGATGACCAGCGATATTGTTGAGCGGCGTTGCTCTGGGAAGGGTTCATCGGACGGTGATCATTTACTATAGATGCGTGAAGGTTAACCAAGGTACGGCGACCATCGCACGTTATTGTTCGCGCGTCTTTGCCGAGAAATATCTGTCCGATTGAATGAGGCAGTGCGACACGATAACAACCGTCGGATGGAAACGATCGTTAGCAATGGGCCCCATTTTTTAAATAATATTGATTAAGCTGTCGATTATGCATGTGGGGCTGGATCCAAAGGTATATTTAAAAATCCATTTAATAAAAACGTGGATTATTAATATAAAGTTCTATTATATATATTTAATTACCAAAGGTTGTGAATAATATTTATTTATTAAATTCCACAAATTTGATAAATAAAATTCCAATAAAAGAAAGAAAACCATGAGCGGCACGAAAATGTTACTTAACCTTGGCTATAGTATTATTTGTTGGAGAAAAAGATTACCTTTGGGACAACTCATGCATGGAAGAACGAAGATTGGATTTTCAATTTGGATTGGCTCGAATTTTAATATGAATACCATTAGTATTTGAGTGGTTTTATACTCATGGTATTGATAAAGGAAAAACTATATAAGGAGAAGCGCATTATGGTTTAGGAAGTGCAGGTGGAAGGGTCTTTAATAAATAAATCTATTTAAGAGATATCTTCATAGATGATGCACCTATGGATATGATCTAGAAATGATGAATCTCTATGATGATCAGCAAAAAGAAATGATGAAGACCTGATGGAAGTCTGATGAAGAAATTGAAAAATTTGATGGATCTGAGGGTTGAAGCCTTCTGTATGAAAGTAGAAGTATCCTTCCAATAGAAGCTGGTATTAAAATCAGGGGGTTGGAGCTCCCTTCCAGTAGTGGCTGGAGAACGAGAAAATGTTGTAGCCTTTCTGCAGGTGGGTGCCTGCATGCTGGTATAAGTCTGCACCAGCATAAATTGTAAGAAGTTTTCTTTATAATAAATATTGAAGACTGAGATAACAACAACGGTGGTTTTCTCCCAAATTAGGTTTCCAACTTAAATACTAGTTTTCATATGTGTGGATTATGTTTGATGGTTTGTTCTGTTATTTTTGTTCATACTTACTTCTTACTAAACATCTGATGAATGAATGATGCAATGATCTAAGTAAAGACATAATAAGATCTCTGGACATACACGTTGGATTCTGTAAAATAACATATGGTTTTAAGAGAAAGAAAAAGTAAAAAATTTTCAGCCCTAAATACTGATTCACCCCCCCTCTCAGTATTTTTCCCAACAATTGGTATCAGAGTAGGTCCTTCTGAAAAAGCTTAGCTGCTAGAAGGAAGATCAAGCAAGATGAGCAATCAAGATGGAACAACATCTATCAGGCCTCTGCTCTTTAACGGAAATAATTTAATCTTCTGGAAAACAAGGATGAGATCCTATCTTCAGTCTCTGGGAGCAGATGTATGGGAAATTATTGAACAAGGATATCAATATCCAACTACGGTACCAACATATCCAACGGAAAGAAAGAATTATGAAACAAATGCAAAGGTGGTCAATGCTCTTTTAGGAAGTCTAACTGAATCATAATTTGTCAAAGTCATGCAGCTGAATACAGCAAAGGTAATATGGGACAAAATCATTCTGAGTTATGAAGGTGATGCAAAGGTAAAAAGTGCTAAACTCCAAACTCTCAGAATTCAATATGAGAATCTAAAAATGGATAATGAGGAGAGAATTGCCAATTTCTTTTTACGTCTTGATGATATTGTAAATCGTATGAGAAATCTAGGAGAAACAATAACCGAATCTACTTTGGTTGAGAAAATTTTAAGATCACTAATGGCAAAATTTGAGTCAAAAGTTTCTTCTCTTGAAGAAAAGAAGGATCTTAAAAATCTTACTGTGGTGCAACTTCATGGCATAATAAATGCATATGAAATGAGAAGAGGAGGACCATCTGAAGTCAAAGAAGCAGTCTTTATAACTTCTACAAAAGGGAAGGAAGTACAAAAAATAGAAGGATCAGGATATATCTTAGAAGAAGATGAGATAAACTTTGTAAAGAAACTTCAACTTGGCACAGGATGGTTCAGAGGTAAGCTTCATTTCAAATGTTTTGATTATGGAAGAGTTGGTCATTATGCTGCTAAGTTTCCTCATAAAGAAACACATAAAAATGGGAAGGAAGTAGCAATAAGGAATAAGAATCATTATAGCACTAGAAAAAGTTACTATACTCATGAAGACAGTGATGGGTTATCTGATAGTGAGGAATAATGTGAACAAGATCTTAGACTTCTCATGGAATTTGAAAAAGAATCTAGAGAAGAAAAGGATACTTTTGTGGATGCTCTAGAAGACAACGATTTTCTTGATGAAAACAATCAACTCAAAATTTTCTTAGAAGAGAGTAAAATAATCATAGAAACTCTGAAAAATCAACTTGAAGAAAAGGATAAACACAATGAGAAATTAGAGTGTGAAGTAGTAAGTCTAAGAAAATAACTTGAGAAAGTAAAGACTCTGAATCTTAGATTTTCTAAAGGATCTGAAACCTTAGATGAGATTATCAAGGTACAACGTTCTCCCCTTATAAAGACAGGTCTTGGATATATCGGAGAATCTTCTTAGGCTTCAACACCAAATTATCTAAAAGCAGCTATAGCTGGTATACAGCATGTTGCCGCTCAGCAAGGGAATAAAGAATCTTTGCAGGTAAAGCATGATCATCTCAATTCAAATAACACTAACATGAATATCTTTCAAAGAAACACCAATCAACAGGTAAATTCAAGAAGGAGATTTCATGATCGCAGAAATTTCTTCTTCAATGGACAATGTTTCTCATGTCACAATTTTGGTCATAAAGTTGTTCAATGTGTAGCATATAAAACCATCATGACAAGAGAAGCAAGAAAGAAAAGGATTGATATTGAAACAAAGAAGAATACCTATAACAAATTTTCTCCTCTTCAAAATGAAGTTGAATGTGCTTATTGCAATAACTTTGGCCATGAAGAATCTGAATGCAGGAGAAAATTTCAGCCAAAAGAACATGTTCCTTCAAGCTCCAAAGTATGGAAAAAGAAGGAATTACAGGTTGAAAATTGTGGCATAGTGTTATTTGCAGAACATGAAGAAAACTAATGGTACATTGATAGTGGATGCTCAAGACACATGACAGGTGACAAAAACAAACGTCTTGCATATAATGCTCTAGAAAAGGAAAAGAATGTTACATTTGGAAATGATACTCCTGCGGTCATTAAGGGAAAAGGGTCTATTTTTCTAAAAGAAAAGGTGAAAGCTAATGAAGTCCTGTATGTGGATGGATTAAAGCATAACTTGTTAAGTGTAAGTCAAATGTGTGATCAAGGAACCGAAGTTGTCTTTAGTTCAAAAGAATGTGTGGTATGTGATCTTGATATAGGTAAAACAATTATAAAAGGAAAAAGAACTCCAAGCAACCTGTATGTATTAAAGAACTGCAAAGAACAATGTTACTTGAGTAAATCTTCAGAAAACTAGCTATGGCTTAGAAGGTTGGGGCATCTGAGCTTCTCCCAAATCAATAAATCAAGCAGACTTAAAGCTGTTTGTGATCTTCCCAATATTACTCTACCTGAAAATATCATATGCAAATCTTGCCAATCCGGTAAGAAAACCAGAGTACAATTTAATTCCAAGGAAGGATCATCAAGTAAGCCTCTTGAACTCATTCATACTGACATATGTGGACCTATGAGGAAAAATTCACCACGTGGTGAAGGATACTATATCTTATTAATTGATGATTTCTCTACAATGTGTTGGATTTCGTTGATTAAACACAAAGATGAAGCTTTTGAGAAATTTCAGATCTTCAAAGCACTGGTTGAAAATGAATTAGATCTAAAAATCAAGTGTCTTAGATCTGATCGAGGAGGAGAATATACATCCAATGAATTCCCTGAATTTTGTGATCAACATGGCGTAAAAAGACAGTTTTCTGTAGCTGGCACTCCATAATAGAATGGTGTAGTAGAAAGAATGAACAGAACAGTTCAACAAATGGCTAGAGCTATGCTTGATGATTCCGGAACACCTGACACATTTTGGGGAGAAGCAGCACATACAGCAGTAAATATTCTTAACAAGGTACATGTTCATGTAAATAGTGATAAAACTCCATATGAACTCTGGTATGGTAATTATCCCACTGTAAAGCATTTTAGAATTTTAGAAGCAAATGTTTTATCAAAAATAATGATGAAAAACTTGGCAAGTTTGAACCCAGAGCAGATGAAGGAATATTTCTTGGTTACTCCTTTAGGATTAGGGCATATAAATGTTACAATAAAAGACTTCGGAAGATTGTTGAATGTATAGATGTTGTTATTGATGAGTCTCCTGCAGCTCCAAAAGAAGAAAAAAAACAACAAATGAAGATGATGATGATGAAATATATCCTTATACATCAAATAGTAATGATACAAACAGTGAACCCAATGAAGAACCCGAAGATGATTTATTTGAAAAGGCTCCATCTAGATATGTTCAAAAGAATCATCCAGAATCTCAAATTTTGGGAGAAAAGGGATCATGTGTACAAACAAGAAGGACTCTTGTGGGATCTTCTAGCAATCTGACATTTCTGTCCACTATTGAACCTCACAATGTCAGTCAAGTTAGCAAAGATGAATTTTGGATTCAATCCATGAATGAAGAGCTTGATAAAATTGAAAAGAATCACACTTGGGAATTAGTACCAAGACCTCATGACAAAAATGTCATTGGAACTAAATGGATATTCAAAAACAAGTTAAATGAGAATGGGGATGTTATAAGAAATAAAGCTAGACTTGTTTGCAAGGGGTACGCTCAACAAGAAGGTATAGACTTTGAAGAAAATTTTGCTCCTGTAGCCAGACTTGAAGCCATAAGAATGTTTCTTTCTTTTTCAAGCTTCCAAAAAATAAAATTTTATCAAATGGATGTTAAATCTTCTTTTCTCAATGGTGATCTAGAAGAAGAAGTTTATATAGAACAACCAGAAGGATTCATTATGGGAAATGATGAAAAACTTGTTTGTAGACTTAAAAAGGCTCTATATGGTCTCAAACAACCTCCAAGGGCATGGTACTATCGTCTTGACAAATATCTTCATCAACAAGGATTTTCAAAGGGGTCTACTGATAGCAACTTATACACAAAAACTAAAAATGACAAACTATTGATTGTGGTTGTATATGTTGATGATATCATTTTTGGAAGTAATGAAGAGTCTATGAGTCAGAAATTTTCTTCTGATATGCAGCAAGAATTTGAAATGTCTTTACTTGGGGAACTAACATTATTTCTTGGCTTGCAAGTGCAACAAGCAACAAATGGCATATTCTTATCACAAGCAAAATACCTCAAGAAAATCCTGAAGAAGTATGGTATGGAAGATTGCAAACCTGTAAGTACAAAAATTATAACCAGATGTAATCTTAGTTCTAATGATGACTCCCCCATGGTGAATCAACCAAAATACAGATCTATGATAGGAAGTCTACTTTATCTCACTGGGACAAGATGAGACATCATGCATGCAGTTGGGATTGTTGGACGATTCCAAGCAAATCCAAAAGAGTCTCACCTTCAGGCTATGAAAAGAAAATTCAAATATCTACAAGGAACTCAATACTTTGGACTATGGTATCCAAAGAATGCTAATCTTACTCTTCATGCATACACTGATACAGATTGGGCTAGAAGTGTTGATGATCAGAAAAGCACTAGTAGTGGTGCATTCTATATGGGGCCCCGGTTAGTATCTTGGTTTAGCAAGAAGCAAATCTCTATTTCCTTATCTATAGCAGAAGCAGAATATGTGGCTGCCGCATCATGTTGCACTCAACTTCTCTGGATGATGCAAACCTTACAAGACTTTCAAATCAAATGTTCATCTCCTATCTCCATTATGTGTGAAAATACAAGTGCCATCAGTATCTCAAAGAATCCTGTTATGCATTCCAAGACTAAGCACATTCCCATCAAATATCACTTCTTACGTGAACAAGTGCTTGAACAAAAGGTGAAATTGGAGTATGTTCCCTCCAAATAACAAGTTGCTGATATATTTACCAAACCTCTACCTAGGGAAGCATTTGAATATCTCAAACAGAAACTGGGAGTAGTCTCTACCATGAAGAAGATCAGATCTACTTAAAAATAGAAGATTAAATTGGTTGTGAGGTGTTGCTGGGCATCTTTGAATGCACAGGCTAAGTGGGAGCATTGGTCATATGAAAAGGATGCATTGTTGGCATTTATAAGTCATTTTTTTATATTATTTTTGAAGATGCAGCATGTTCTCAAGGGGAGCATGGTATTATTGGTTCAAAGGATCTTGATCAACTCTTTGCCATTGATGTCAAAGGGGGGGGGGGAAGGAAACAAAGAAGGGCTTCTATGGGCTTCTATAAGACAATCAGAGGAAGAGTATTGCCATCAATGCCAAAGGGGGAGATTGTTGGAAATATTTTCAATGATGGCAAAGGAAGTGGCAAAAGAATTGGCATCTGAAACAGTAACTAGGAACAGAGAAAAGACATGTAGCAGAGAAGAACATAGAAAGAGTGCATCTACAGAGAGCAGTATCATTCAAGAAGAAAATTGAATTCAATAGGAAGGTATTTGAATCACATTTAGGTGTGAACATATGTATGCATCCTAATGGAGGATAATTGAAATCCGTGATAAGTAAGAAACCCTATGACAGTGTATGTTGTTCGAGGAACCAATGTTAATAAGGTCGACAGTGTATCCAAACTGGTAGACAGTGGAATTTTATATTCATTGATGGAACAAAATTATGGTTTTAAGATTCACATGGAAGGGTCTATGCTATTAGTAAGGAGCTGACTGGCATTCATGGAGAAAGGAACAAGGAGCGAGAGAAAATCAGTTATAACGCGGAAGAACTTGCGCGACGGAACCTGGTGTGAAAGAGCAGAACTATGACCGAGTTGTGAACCTGAGTTAAGGGACCAAAAGGAATAGCGTAACCAGACTTAACCGTAGGTTGGTCACTGTTCCAAAACCACGAGCAGATTTGCAAACCCGGTTTTCCCATATCGCACCGCTTTTGCGGGTTGAGCGGTATTCAACAGGTTGGCTCTGATTCCATAGAACGGACGACACGCGTCCCTGTACGACTCCAAAAAGCCACTTGTCACTGTGTGCCATCGCGCGTTATTGTTCGACCCAGGATGACTAGCGATATTGTTGAGCGTCGTTGATCTGGGAAGGGGTCATCGAACGGTGATCATTTGCTATAGATGCATGAAGGTTAACCAAGGTACGACGGACATCACACGTTATTGTTCACGCGTCTTCACCGAGCGATATCTGTCCGATCAAATGAGGAGGTGCGACATGATAACAACTGTCGGATGGAAACAATCGTTAGCAATGGGCCCCAGTTTTTAAATAATATTGATTAAGCCATCGTTTATGCATGTAGGGCCAGATCCAAAGGTCTATTTAAAAATCCATTTGATAAAAGGGAAGATTATTAATATAAATTTCTATTATATACATTTAATTACCAAAGGTTGTGAATAATATTTATTTATCAAATTCCACGAATTTGATAAATAAAATTCCAATAAAAGAAAGAAAACCATCAGGAGCACGAAAATGTTACTTAACCTTGGCATAGTATTATTTGACGGAGAAAAATATTACCTTTGGGACAACTCGTGCATGGAAGAACGAAGATTGGATTTTCAATTTGGATTGGTTTGAATTTTAATATGAATACCATTAGTAGTTGAGTGGTTTTCTACTCATGGTATTGTTAAAGGAAAAACTATATAAGGAGAAGCACATTATGGTTCAGGAAGTGCAGGTGGAAGGGTCGTTAATAAATAAATCTCTTTAAGAGATATCTACATAGATGATGCACCTATGGATATTATCTAGAAATGATGAATCTCTACGATGATTGGAAAAAAGAAATGATGAAGACCTGATGGAAGTCTGATGAAGAAATTGAAGAAATCTGGTGGATTTGAGGGTTGAAGCCTTCTGTTTGAAAGTGGAAGTATCCTGCCAGTAAAAGCTGGTATTAAAATCAAGGGGTTGGAGCTCCCTTCCAGTAGTGGCTGGAGAATGAGAAAAGGTTGTAGCCTTTTTGCAGGTGGGTGCCTGCGTGCTGGTATAATTCTGCGCCAGCATAAATTGTAAGAAGTTTTCTTTATAATAAATATTGAAGACTAAGATAACAGCAGTGGTGGTTTTCTCCCAAATTGGGTTTCCACCTTAAATACTGGTGTTCATATGTGTGGCTTATGTTTGATGGTTTGTTTTCTCATTTCTGTTCATACTTACTGCTTACTAAACATATGATGAATGAATGATGCAATGATCTAAGTAAAGACATAATAAGATCTCTGGACATACACGTTGGATTCTGTAAAATAGCATATGGTTTTAAGAGAAAGAAAAAGTAAAAATGTTTCCGCCCTAAATACTGATTCACCCCCCCTCTTAGTATTTTTTCCAACAAGTACAACCATGAGTCTATCAAAGTTGCAGGTTTCATTATCCAATGCACAATCACAGCTTAAAATAGAGAAAATTTCCTCCATGGCCAAAGATACAAGGATTAAATCCCTAGAGGATTTACTGATAAAAATTGGTTATGACCCAACAAATATACCAGTGGTGGAAGAAATTGTAAGAAAGAATAAATATATATAGTTTCTTTGAGGAAGCAGCTTATGATGCCAGCAACGAAGGATCCTCTAACAAAGGATATAGAGGAATATGAGACACAAAAAGATGAAATGATGAAGTTGATCATTGAACAAGTTGAACATGTCAAGAAAATGGAAAATGAGATGGAGAAGTTGATAAAAGAGAAACAAAAAGCAGTAAGAGAGGCAGTAAAGGAAGCAACAAAAGAAGTAGCCAAAGCCATGATTCCATTACAGGTATTCCCTCTTACTGTCATTCATTTAGAAACAGCCACAACCACAGGTACATCAGGTGGAGGAATTGAGCAGCTAGCTAAGGCCATGGAAAACATGTATTTACAGACAACATAAATAAAAAAAATGCAAGAAAAAGTGTATACCCTACAAGGTCAGATAAAGAGAAATGATTCAGTACATGATACAAAGTTTCAGATAAGCAAGAAATTGACATAGAGTTTATAGAAGTCTCTTCAAGAGTCTTGATTTGGAAATGTGGTAGGAAGAGCCAATGAAATTATTTGGTTAAATATAATTTACTCCATGAATGAGATATGGCCATCCATCCAAATAATTTTTGAGAAGAGAGATCTAATTGATATAGTAAGGTTTTCCATAGGAAAGAAAAACAATGAACTTGGAGATAAGCCTCAAACTGCTACCAATATAATCAAATTTTGGAATTTCAAAAGTATTTTTGAGTTGGAACCCCTTGGAGCTAAAGATAGGACAACAACCATACTTGAAGTCAAAAAAGTGCAGAACAAAAAGAGTTTGGTTACTTAGGTGGAGGAAAATTTTAATCAGCTTTAGATTGGAGTAGACAGATTCTTCAACATGATTGAGCCTCTAAACAAAAAAGGATTACCTTCCTTGTTTGTGATAAATAAAAAGCTTATGGCTAAGCTAGTTTATGTAAAAAAGCTCACTGAGATTTCCAAGGATGCATCCAAGCATTGCAATATGAAGAACACTATGACAGGGAGGGCTTTCTATTAAGTTCTCAGCAATGACATTTTCATATGGCCTAAAATCAAGCGCATTTTCCAGCTAAATCCAACATTCATGAATTATACAGAGACTGATGAAATCTACATAAAGTTAATCAGTATCAAAATTATGAATCCAGAGGAATGGGAGAAATTATGTGACTATCAAGAAGGGTGACAACTCAGCATGACAGCTAATCAGTGAAATTAGCTCATCATTAAATTCCCCGGACTAGTGTATCAGTACAACATATTAGCCTGGATCTTGCTAGCATAGAAATCCAATACAACACTCAATAACGCTTTATGTAGACTTCAACCATTTGCAAAAAATATTTTAACGTGTCCATGTAGTGGTCACAATTGTTAGTAATCAATTATCATTGTAATAAATAGCATATTTCCTCTATTGATATGGCAATTAGTAGGAATGAGTTTAAGTCTTGCATTTATTTTCAGTATTAACGATTGGACCCTAGATTGTAAACTTTTTATGATTGGAGAATTTTTAATTTTTTGGAGAATCAATATAAAATACCATTTTGCAAGATTCATGTGTTTTATTGTCCTGTTGATGTTTTCCCTTTACCATGTTTAATGTTTCCCACTGTTTCTTATGTCAATGTTTCATTTCTAATTGTAAAACAAAAATTTGAAGATCAATATTTGCTGCATAGAGCACCTTAACTATGGATGTGTTTACAATTTATTTTTTTTTCCTCTAATGTCAGGTTTAAGAATACTTAATTTCTTTTAAACCACTACTGAAATCACTTTTCTTCATTAAATATTTCATTTTGTTAGAAAGAACCAGCATATACAACTATCTTGCCTTGAAATTGCTCTGGAAAATTGATGCATACACCCTATCCTGTATTGACCCCATATCCCAGTGGAAATAATTTAAAGAGATCCCTTAATACAACCAAAAATATCAATCAAAAACAACCCTCAGAATCAATTTAACTAGCTTAATATTAGAAAAATAAATAACAAATATAAATCTCATAGAGAGAGCCCTCTCTAAGTCTAGGAGGGCTAGATCCTAGACTCCAAAGTGGTTTGATGTTGTCATTTTATGATTATTATTGCCAATATTAAAATTTTAGAATGATAACATAGTGGCGACCATACTAGGGACTGAACTAAAAAATGATTCTTTCATTCGAATTCAGAAACCCCAGTTAAAATCACTATATGATAGAATTACTTTCTAAGATTTGTTTCTTTCAGTTTTCGAAAATAATCAGTTTGTCTGTGATTTTGATTTAAATTATGGCTTCTAAAAGAATATCCACTAGATCCCATTCTAATCCAAATCCTCCTCCTATAGTAGACAATCCTGAGAATATTTTAAGAAAGACTCCTAGAACTGAAAGTCAAACAAGTAGAAGAGTTCTCCATAGATCTAACTCCCTCCCTGAAAAATTTGTCACTATACAAGGCATTCAATTCAATTTACATTTTAAACAAGGTCGATTCAGGACCAAATCTGATAATTGGACTGACCATACAATTTTTTATCCATCTATCCTACATCAAATTCCAGTTAAATAAGTCTACTCACAAATTCAATGTCATATCTAGCTTCTCGAGGATTTTTATACTCTTCAAAAAATGGTAACAGAGTTTACCTCAACTGTTGATGATGCCTACCTCTAGCAATATGAAGAGCTAACTGCATTAACCATAGCAGCTTCTTCAATTACATCTCAAACAGTTCATCTTAAGCTAGTTAGTCCTAATTCCTCCATAATCCCTACCACTAATTTTCTTCATCCCAATGCTCAAACTATTACAAAAACAACTTCTCCCACTACCTCTATGTATCTTACTTCATCCACTGTTCACCTTCTTCCACCACCTCCACCAATAATGGTAGCTAGATATGCTCCATTAGTGCTTCCAACACCTTTACCCCCTATTCCCCAGGATTACCAATCTAAGATTCCACAATTTGATGGGATTGGTCATGTGATTTCCCAACAAAATATAGATAAAATGAATGATTTTTTTGACCTACAAGAAATTGATGAAGACAACGTCAAATTGGGAATGTTTGCTCAGAGTTTAGGGGGTGAAGTCAGAAAATGGTTCAAGGTTTTAACTGTGAATAACATTCATGATCTACCTATATTTCACTAAACATTGATTAATAGATGGAAAATTAAGAAAAATCCTCTACATATTTTATCAAAATATGAGAGTATCAAGATATCCTCAGGAGAGAATGTCCAAGACTACTATATTAGATTTAACAGTATATACATCAAACTTCCTTCTCATATGAAACCACCACAAGGGTTAGTCCTGGTTAAATTCCCAGATGGTTTTGACAAAGACATGGCCTATCAACTTAGGGAGAGAGACTCATCAACTTTAGAAGAAATGAAAACAAATGCTGTGAGTGTAGAAGCCAACTTGTTAGCAAAAAGAGTGAGGATGAGAACTAAGAGGAGAGTTACTATAATAAGAGATCCTATAGATTCTACTTATGATGCTTAAATTAATAATTTGGTAAGGACTATGGAGAGAATGATGGAGCGAATTATTCTAAACGAGAGAGTAATTCACCGAAAAATCAACTAGCTCCTCAAAACATAAATTAGAATACTAGAAGAAAACCTCCTCAAATTATACAGAGAGAGAAAAAAGGTCCTAATCAGCAAATTAGGCCTCCATCCCAAGCTAATTATGCTGATGAAGATGGATTAGTTTAGGAAGTTGAGGAAAATCAGATAAATTTAATGGGGATTAATAAAGATGACTCTATTTTTCTCAGGAAGAATAATAAGGATTATTTTCACTGACCCAAATAGAGTTAGAATATGAAGAATATGATGATTACAAACTGGGATTTCAGAATTATATTATGGAGGTTCACAGAAAATACAATTTAAGAAGCGGGAATAACTTAGATAACTCAATAAAAAGAATTTAAAAAATTCTGCCAAGAAAGTATCTGAATCTGATGTTAAGAGAACAACATAAAACTCAAAGAAAAATTTAAATAACTTAGAAAAGAAAAACACAGAAAATAGTACCAAAAAAATAGTTGATATTCCTGCCAAAATTGCTCAGACAGACATTCCTAGTACAAGAAAAAAAAATGAAATTACCCAAAGGGTAGTGGCTAAAAGCACTGATTTTTCAAATCTGGTAAAAACTCAAACAACATTCAACATTGAGAGTGAACTTGCTAAATTGAAGATATCTATTCCTCTCACTCAATTTATCAATAAGAATGTGTATATGTCTCATGTCCTAAAAGTACTAAATATAGGGGATATCATTAATACTGTCAATTTAAGTGATGATCAGCCTGAACTTTTATTTGGGCAAGAAGTTGATGGTGAACCCCAATAAGGAGGTGTCCCTCCTTTTTATGTTAGTCTAAATATTCATGAAAAAATTCTCCATAATTCCATGTTTGATTCAGGTGCATCACATAATCTTATGCCAAAGGCTATCATGGAGAAGCTTGGCCTTGAAATCACTAGACCTTATAAAGATTTGTATTCTTTTGATTCTAGCAAAGTTAGGTGTCTAGGTCTTATCAAAGATCTTTGTGTCACTCTAGCTCAGATACTAGAAAAGAGTTTAGTGATGGATATAGTTGTAACTGACATCCCTCCTAAGTATGGAATGCTTTTATCTCACTCATGGGTTGCAAAATTACAAGGGGCCCTGCAAATAGACATGACATATGCTAGAATACCGATGTTTGTTCAACCAAGAAGACTGTGTAGGGAAATATTAATGAAGTATATGGTGAGTAGTCAACAAAAACCACACAATTAACCTCTGTACTCTGTTCACATTGACCTTGACTCTTCTATTATGTATAATGATGGAGGCATTGATTCATAGGTCACCCATATAGAAAATGTTCTTAAATAAAATGATGAAAGTCAAATGCAAACAATACAATTAGATCCTGAAAATGAACCTCTTTGGAACATGAGCTTTGATGGCTCATGTGGCAAAGCAGGATTAGGGGCAGGTATTTGGGTGTATAATGCAGGAAACAATAGTGCATAAGGTCATTCATACAAGTTAAATTTTCCATGCACAAACAACAAAGAAGAATATGAAGCCATACTCCTAGGATTACAAATGTTGAAAATATTAGGAGCAAAGAGAATTTTGGTGCATGGTGATTCCAAGTTAGTCATAAAACAAATAAAAGGACAATGTGTAGCAAAACATCCCAGATTAAGAGCTTATAGAAACATTGTACTTGATTTATTGAGAACATTTGATTAATGTGATTTAGCAGTTATTTCCAGAAATCAAAATGTCCTAGCGAATGGCTTAGATTTTTCAACAAGCACATGTAAAATACCTCACCCAAACAAACAGTACACAATAGAGGTCAAACATCATCCTGATATGCCAAATAACATGAGATATTGGCAACTTTTTGGTGGTGACAAATAATTGAAAGTTTCCTACAATCTAATGATGAATTTGAGGACAACAATATAGACCTAGTCTTGTTGATGTACAAAATAGTGTACAAAAACAATCTATAGTTTTTTATGTAAATACAGATGTAAGTATTCCAGCCAATAAAACTGTACATAACATAGAAATTCATAAAGACCATGAAAAATAATAATTCGAAGTAATCCAACTCAAAGCCAATACTCTGCCTAGAGGATTGGTCCCTTTAGAATAATTATTTGAATTTAATGATGTGGCTAAGAGACCCAAAATGGAACCAACTGGAACAAATATTGAAGAATGTAATATAGGCACTGAACAAAACCCCAAAATATTCAAAGTGTCAAAATCACTTCCTATCATTACAAAAATAAGATATATAACCATGTTCAAAGAATTTATATATGTATTTTCTTGGAGCTACGAATACTTAAAATCTTATGACACAAGCATCATATGACGCAAGATTCCAATGAAGGAGGATAAAAAACCTTTCAAACAGAAACTGCGTAGAATAAACCATGTTTTGATGCCTTTGGTTGAGAAAGAAATCAAGAATATGTATGAATAAAAAATCATAGTTCGACTTAGATATTTCAAATGGGTATCCAACATTGCGCCAACTAGAAAGAAAACAGGTGAAATAAGACTTTGTATTGACTTTAGAAACCTTAACAAAGTATCTATTAAGGACAATTATCTTTTACCAAAAATGGATCACATATTGTAGAGGGTAGTAGGTTCCAGTAGGAATTCTTTGTTAGATGGATTTTTTGGTTATAATCAAGTTTTAGTACATCCTGACGATTAAGACAAAACAAATTTTACTAATCCTCAGGGGAATAACATAGTTACCGATGAAATAGGAACTATTACCTCAAAACGGGAACTCTAACAAAAAAAAAAACATCAAAAAACCATGAAAAAACAACTCGAAAATGAAAAGTTGTATTCTGGAATAACCCCTTTTTTTCGAGGTAAATTTTTAACATATTTTAAAAATGCAAGTAAAAGCCAATTTCTATTGTTGCAAAAACCACCCTGAAAATGAAAAATTGTATTGTGGAATAATCTAGTTTTTTTTTTGAGTAAAATTTCGACATTTTTAAAAATAAAAGTAAAAGGCAATTTTTTTTGTGCAAAAATTTTGTACAAAAAGGACCTCGAAAACATAAAGTGTTGAAACAAAAATTTTAGAATAATAAAAATTTATATTAAATATTAAAAAATCAAAAATGAAAAAACATTTTAAAATAATTAAAAAAAAAACAAAATTCATTCTATTTTTTTAAAATAAAAATTTTTAAAATTCAGAAGAAAAAAAAAACCTGAAATTTAAGAAACAAAAATAAAAATAAAAAACATTTTAAAACTTAAAATTTAAAAATATATTAAATAAAAAAAACAAAATAAAAATATTAAATTAAAAAAAAAACAAATTTAAAAAAAAAGGAAATTAAATATATATATATATATATATATACAAATTAAATTTAAAAAATAAAAAGAAAATGTTTATTAAATTAAAAAAAAAATTAAAATAAAAAAATTTAAAAAATTAAATTTTAATAAATTTAAAACTTAAAATTAAAATTAAAAATTTTAAAAAAAGCATTATCTAAACTAAAATTAAAGTTTAACAAAATAAATTTAAATTATAAAAAATTATATATATATATATATATATATATATATATATATATATATATATAATTAAAAAAAAAATTAAATATTAATAACAAAAAAATTAAATTTTAATAAATAAATGAATCAACAAGTTTTTTTCTTTAAATTATGTGTTTTTTTTCTTATTTTTCCCTTTTTTATAATTTTCGAAAATTTTTGTTTTTTTTGTTTTATTTATTTATTTTTTTTAATTTTTTATTTTTACAATTTAATTTTGTTATTTTTTTTATTTTTATTAGTTTTTTTGTTTTTTTTTAAATATATATTTTTTATTTAAGTTTTGTCTGCCATGTTTTTCTATTTTTTTTTTATGTTTTATTACCAACATGAAAATCACAACTCTAAAAAATTTGATGTTGCATCATTACATTACAAAATTAGCATGAAATCACTAACATTTTAAAACAAACATTAATCATAAATAAATAAAAATATTAAAGTGTCAAAAATATGCAAAAAAAAAAAAAGAAACAGGTGATTCTGCATCACCACTTTTCAAAATCTGGTGTTTTTTTGCTACCTCAAAAAAGTAGGTACCAGTTTAGTTACCTATTTGATCGATAACTATGCTAAATTTCATGTATGTGAAATGCCCTTTCGATTAATGAATGATGGAGCTACCTTTCAAAGGGCCATGGATATTGTATTTGCTGATGAGATTGGCCACTTTATTGTAATTTATCTAGATGATATTACTGTGTATTCTAAAACTGATGAAGAGAATTTAACACGTTTAAGAAGAGTTTTTGAAAAATGTAGAAAGTTTGGAATTTCCCTAGATCCTAAGAAAACATTGTTTGCACTTGAAGAAGGAAAAATGCTAGGTCACATTATTTCTCAATATGGAATCAAAATTGACCCTAGTAGAATTGAAAGAATACTAAAAATCAGTCATCCTAGAAAGCTTAAAGAACTCCAATCATTCATTGGTAAAATCAACTTTTTGTGGAGATTTATACCCAACCTTGCAGAAATTTTGAGGAATATAACCAATATGCTCAAGAAAGATTTAGAAATGAAATGGACCATAGAAGCTAAACAATCTTTTGATTTAGTCAAGCAAGCATTGTCAAAGGCTCCAGTCCTAATCAACCCATATTTTACTAAATATTTCATGGTTTTTTCTTTTGCTTCTAAACAGACTATTGTTGTTGTTTTATTGCAGAAAAATATTGAAAGACATGAACAACCAATAGCTTTTTTTAGTAAGGCATTAAGAGATGCATCATTGAAATATAATATCATGGAAAAATAGGATTTTTCTTTGGTTAAGGCATTAAAGGATTTTAGAGTCTACATTATACATTCACATATCACTTCTTATGTCCCCAATGTAGTTTTCAAAGACATCTTAGCAAAGAATGGTTCTGATGGAAAAAAGGCAAATGGATTATTGTGATCTTGGAATATGAAGTGGAAATAAAAACAACCAAAATGATTAAAAGCCAAGAATTAGCCAAATTGATGAATGAATCCAATTTTCATGTATTGGACATTAGCATGAACTGTTCTTTAGATGATCGGGAGGAACTGGCGACTCCTATGATTAATGAAGCATTCCTGAATTCTCCCTGGTACGCAGGCATTTTATATGTTTTATTTAATTTTAATGCTCCTCTTGTTTTATCCAATACTAAAGCAAGATTTGTAAAATTGAAATCTATTAAGTTCTACATTTTGGAAAATGTTTTGTATTGGAAAGATATTGGAGGTATTTTTCTCAAATTTTTACTAAAGGATGATGCAGATAAAGTTATGCAGTAATTCCATGGAGGTGATTGCGGTGGCCATCTCTATTGGAAAAGCACTGCAAAAAATATCATGAGAGTTGGTTTCTACTGGCCTACCCTTTTTCCTTACATTCATAAGATGGTCACTACTTGTCACAAATGTCAAATCTTTGAAGGAAAGAGTAAGCTACTACCCTTGCCCTTGAAACCTATTTCTGTAGAGAGTCCTTTCCAGCAATGGGGATTAGACTTCATTGGAGAAATTCATCCCCCATCCTCTTACTTCACGAAATGGATAGAAGCCACTCCTTCCAGAAATGCCACTGACTCTGTCACAATAAAATTCCTTGAAACCAACATCCTTTTTAGATTTGGTTGTCGTAGAAAAATCATCAGAGATAATGCTACCTCCTTTAGTTCTAAGAAGAAGATTGATTTCCTTCATAGGTATCATATAAATTTGGGGAATTCAATAGCCTATTACCCTCATAGTAATGGATTGGTTGAATCTTCCAAAAAAAATTGGTGAATATCATCAAAAATATCTTGGAAGATAATAAGAAATCATGGCATGACAAGTTGATCAATGCTCTTTGGGCTGATATAATTACTACCAAGAAGTCAATTGGCATGTCTCCATATCAATTGGTTTATGGAATGGGTGTAGTTTTTCCTTATTCTTTAGGAGTCCCAGTTATGAATATTATTCATGAAATTCAAGCTGAACCAAATGATATACAGAGAAGGATCAATGGAACAATTCAATTGCAGCAGTCTAGAGAGGAAGTGTATAACAGAACTCAAGTGATTCAAGAGAATATCAAAAGGATCTTTGATAAAAGAATAAAGGACAATGATTTCAATTTAGGAGACAAAGTTCTGAAATGGGATTCTAGAAGAGAAGATAAGGGAAAATATGGAAAGTTTGACAATATTTGGCAAGATTCATACATCATTGGTTCTTTTAGGGGAAACAATTCTTATTTTCATAAATAGTTGGATGGTATAGATTTGCCTTGAGGTCCTGTCAATGGCAGGATGCTGAAACATTATTTCTTTTGTAATTCAGATTGGTTTTTCATCATTGTAAATAACATAGTATTACAATTTTAGTTTTCAATAATTCATTAGAAAAGGTTAAAGCCCAAAGAGAAGGCCCTAAGCCCAGTTTGATGAGTAGACATAAAAACCAGGAAGAAGAAATCAGATGAATATTTTGTAGAAAAATGGAGTATTCAAGGCTACTGGCCTTAGGTTCTTGACACTTCATTTGGAGAAGTTCCATACCCGGATGTGGCCACTGTTAGTATCCTATGATTTATAGGATCTCAAGGTGATTGGATACTTCATCTTCATTGCAATTTAATATTGAAGATGTTTTTAAATATTCAAGTGATTTCCAATAATAATTAAAATAGAAAGAAAGAAAAGAGGGTATAAAAAATAGAGAAAAGGAAAGAAGGAAAAAAGAGAAAAATAAAAAGAAAGAAAATCCCAAAAAAGAAATAATACTGAAAGTGCTGCAAATTTAAATTCCACTAATCATTAGATAGGATTGTTCAATCATACAATTTAAACATGATTGTACAATTTTAAATTTTTGTTGATAGGTTAGAAAATAAAGATTTTCCAAACTATTAATCTTGTCTTATCAGTAGATAGGTAGAAATGAATTGACTCAATAGTTTAATCTGAGTCAATGGAAGAAATAAGGATAGAAGTTAGGTTAGAAGTTTAAAATAAAAGATGTTTTAGGGTCTGCAAGTCCAAATGCACCCTGCAAAGGAACAAAAAATGTTAGATATGTAGTTTGGGTAGGTAGAGGTGAAGAAAAGAAAGAATGGAGAAAACATGGAGTTTTCCCTATCAACTGCAGTTTAAAGGTCTTATGTTTTCTATGGTTACAGGGAAAAGTCAAAGAATAAAGAGCTATTTTTTCCTAGGTTCAGGAATTCATGTTTTTTTGGAAGGCCTACTGGGACATTTTCATTTCATATTCTATTTTATCCTAGGTCTCAAACTTCATAGTTCCCTATATCCTAACCCCCCAAACATTATACTCCTTATCATAAGTTATCAACCATACCCTGCCATATATTAAATCTCTCCAACCCCACCATTGCATCACACGTCCCATCTCACTAAAAATCACTCACCTATCATCTCATCCTCGCACTTACCTATCCATCCGACGACCCACAAAACATTTTTACCCCCCCAGCCTTTGAACGTTAACGTCAAGGAAAAGGGGGGGGTGGGTCTGAAATAGATGGTATCCATTACCACCTCCGCTGCTACATGGTGCATCTAGAGCATTTTGCACCCCCTTGTCCCTTACCACTTACCGTTGGGACCCCCGTTCGAAAGGTGGTTTCCACTACATTCTAAACTGTCGTGCCTTTGACCATTTAAATGACCATTTCCCTGTGTTGTTGCGCCACAAATTCACCTACCCATCCCTTCCATCATATCAAATATTCTCCTTCCAAATACTCGTTGCGTATTAAATTAATTGGGCCATTATCAAACGGGCCCACGCCAAGCCAAACAGTCACCCAATCACATGTTAAAACTTGAATTCAGCACAGGTTTCAAGGTTTACCATGCTCCTTATATTCATCTATTATAGGTGATTGATTTGCAAAATATTAACGACAAAGATCAGTGAAGAAAGCCTCAATTCATCAGTAGACAACTCACAATGCTCTGTAAGTTTTTTCATAGTTCTCCTGCTATTTTTCCCTCCCCATTCTAATCGGCAGAATATCCCTTTCCAAGTTCCCCTCTCTTTCTACTCCCATTCTTCTCTACACATAGTGAAATTTTTTACAAATTACATAATGCCCCAAAATCCAGATGAACATCCATTCAATCCTATGGTATTTGTTTAGGTGGACCTCAATCACATTGCCTTGGATGATAGAGATTTCAAAATACATGAGATAGAGTTTGACTTTGACTTATTCAATGTCTACTATTGGCTCGAGGATATTTTTCTTGATGAAGTGGATAACATAGGCCTGTGGGAAACCAAATTTCCATATTATATTTTCCCTAAAACCCATAGCTGCCCTGAGTTCATCATAAAGTGTCAGGCTTGCTATGAAATCAACCAAAGAGTTGTAGTGACCCCAGTAGGAGAGGTCTTGTTTTCTATCAGTGACCAATCCATCCAGAAGATGATGTAGGCCACCAATCTGGATGAAACAATTTCTTTCTCTTATGAATACCTTAGGGAGTTAGATCAGAAGCTCGACTTTTCCGACAGAGCTAAAACCTTAGAACTCTTCATGGCCACTGATGCCACAATCCCTCAAAAAAATCCTCCATATCATTCATCCATTTTTATTTGATAGGACCCAACATATTGTTACTGTCTTGTCCTATTTACTAGGATATCATACAGACTAGTGGGTTGATGAAGCTATGATAGGTTTTATATAAATCCTTTTAGCATCATCTAAAACCTCAATTATGTTAAATTATGCCCAATTCCTTTTTGATGCCATACATAGCCAATTCTTGAATTTTGATACAGAGGAGGTATTCAAATACACTTCTGTTTTGGTGTATTTGCTTGTTTATTTTTAGTCCAACAGGTTTCAATTTGAGATGATAAAGCTAAATGATGACTCTCAGCCTCAATAATTCATTTTTTGGACCACTTTATTAATGAAAGAGAATAAAAATTACACCTACAAAAGTTTTGTGGATTCATTTGTGCATCCACCCATCAGTACACTCAGAAGTGCAATAGATCCAACGGTTAATCAATAAATCAAGAAGATTATGCAATTAACAGATCAAGTGAGAACAAAAGTGTGGTACTTGTACCAAAATTATACAAATATCAAAATTTATGGGTGTGATTTGGCCCTCTACAAGCTACCAAAGTACCTCTCTAAGAGGATATTTTATTTAGAACACATAAGACAAATGATAAATGCATATGAGGTTCATTTTGTCTCTACAAAGAAAAAGTCTCAATTCAGGATAAAATCATAGATTGGTCATTTTATTTGCAACAAAAGAGTAGTAGGGAGGAGGCTAATAGGATATTGACGGAGTTGAATTTCATTCACAGTTTCACCTGGCCCTATGACCCATTGGGGATCATCTCCAAGATAAGGGTGGAGAACAAGACAACACCATACATTCATAAACATGGGTTGGAGATAGAACAGTTCATGAATCAAGAAGAGTGGGTAGGAAATACATTGTAGGAGGGTGAATAATGGGTCATTTATACCTCAGGCATTCAAACCCCAACTCCACAAGAAAGAAAGGTTGCAGGAGCTAAAGAAGGAAAGGGAAAGGAACTACAGAAAGAACTAGGAAGCAAAAGAAAAAGAGATAATCAATCTGACATGGATATTGACACATCAACCAAAGAATTCAACATGAAATACAGAAAGAGAGCCAAATTCCACATGGACATTGACCAGATTAGTGAGAAGGATCAACAAATAGTCATTACAATCAGAGATTCAACAAGCTCTTCTCTAGCACGTTTCCAGACCATTTTCTCAATATCTTTTGCCACTATTCCAATCTAGCAGTAGAGTTTGCGGAATCCTACATCTACTACCACTACAGGGAAAAATGAGGAGAATATCTATGAAACAGTCAAAGAGATCAAAAGAAATAATGGGATACTCAAAACCAATACCTACAATTAGTTCTAAAAATAGAAAATTTGCTCACAGAGCAGGTGTTTATCAACCTTTGACTTAGAGAAAGGAAGAATGAAAATTTCTTTCTTGGAAGCACAGATCCCTCAACCAAAAACTAGAGAAGATTACAAGGAAACTTATTTTGAGTTTGATGTGAAAAATATTCATCTAATAGACCAAATGGAGATGCATAAGAAGACTGGAGAAATGATCTCCTCTACATTAACCAGTACAACCATGTGTCTATTAAAGTTGCAGGTTTCATTTTCCAATGCACAATCAAAACTTAAAATGGAAAAAAATTCCTCCATGGATAAAGATGCAAGGATCATATCCCTTGAGGATTTAGTGATAAAAATTTGGTATGACCCAACAAATATACTAGTGGTTGAACCAATTGTAAGAAAGAAGAATGCATATATAGTTTCTTTGAGGAAGTAGCTTAAGATGCCAGCAACGGAAGATCCTCTAACAAAGGATATATAGGAAAATGAGACACAGAAGGCCAAAATGATGAATTTGATCATTGAAGAAGCTGAACATACCAATAAAATGGGAAATGAGATGCAGAAGCTGATAAAAGAGAAACAAAAATAAGTAAGAGAGGCAGTAAAGGAAGCAAAAAAGGAAGCAACCAAAGCCATGATTCCATTTCAAGTTGTCCTTCTTGTTTTCATTCATTCATAAATAACCATAGATACATGTACATCAGGTGGAGGCACTAAGCAGCTAGTTAATGCCATGGAAAACATGTCTTTATAGATAGCATAAATAAAAAATATGTAAGACCAAGTGAATATTGTTGGAAATACTTAGAGGGGGGGTGAATCAGTATTCCTTTGAATTAGAGAATTATTAAATCTTCAATTATTATCAATGTTTGTAAAACGATAGCAGTAAACAAAAGGAACACAAATGCACACATCTTTTAAGATGGAAACCCTCTCCAGGACAAAAACCACCTGAATGATTTTCTAATAATTCTTTAATATTCAACTCCAATTGAAAATAAAGCTCCAACTTCCTAGAATCTAGAAAAGAATTCTTCTCCAGCTCCCACTGGATGAATGCTCCAACGCCTAAGATTCTTTAGTAGTCAACTGAATGGATTCCCTAACACCCAATGAGCTACAACTCACCCTAGCACCACCCTACCACCCTAAATTTTTCACAGGCTTGAACCTCTTGGTGACTTCATGCACCAACCTAGCACCACCCTACCACCTTATAAAAGAATAAAACAAGAATAGACTCTCGTACCAGGGAAAATGGTCCACTTTACAATGATATAGAATGATGTAGAAGAAGAATACACACTAGACCATAGACCCAACTATGACACAACCACCTAATGATGATCATAGACCTCCCAACACTGCCTCTTCAACTCTTGGCAGATAGACATGTTGGCGAAATATATTTCTATAATTTCCAACATTAAATTATCAATCTAGGGCTTGCAAGCTTTGAGGTACAAGTGCAGGGAACGTAGGATCAAAGCATCTAACCTAGACTACAGTAGGAATCAACTTGTTGTTTAAGTGCATAATTTTTATTTCTAATTGAAGATAATCAATTGAGGAAAACATGCTTAAACAAATAAGAAATTCTAATCACTGTTTAAACAAAACTAACTTTAATTAATCATAAGCCAAGCGATACAAATTTCCATTGAAATGATTTTAATAAAAATGAAAATCTCAATCTAAATACTAAGATCTGTTTAATCTAAATATAAGAATCTTAAACCAATAAAAATTAATTTAAAATGATACCAAAATTATGCTAAATCTTAATCACAATAAAATTCACTCTCATTCAAATGATCTTAAACTAAGGCAATGAACAAACAAGACATCAACTAATCTAATTCCCGGGATGCATAAAAAAAATCAAATAAGCATTCAAACTAACCTCTGTCACCACTTTTCAATTGCTTCAAAAGAAACTAAGTAAACCAATATTCTAATTGACATGCTTCAGATATAACAGACTACAAAATAAGAAACTATCATATCCTTAAACTTCTTTAATCAAACTCAAGAAATCATTCAAACATAAGCATACTGGCTAATGGTTATACCAATAACTAACTACAATCATAATGAATTTGAAAACTAAACTACAACTTCAAACAATGATTTAATGGTCTGATTGCATTTCTTTCAAATACTTGGTTTCCAAAACACAATGTTAGAATAAAATCAATAATGTACATAATATATTTCAATTCATATTTAAAACAAATGGAGTTATCGATCTCTTGTTTATCCAATTAAGAAGCACCTTTAAATATTTCAATCATAAACCTATAACAAAAGGGATCTTCGTGAAATAAAATCATTGATAAACGCCATTCATTAGCTTGCAACGAGTTTAAAATGATATGTCTATTTAATTTTAACAAAAAAAATGAATTACAGTCTTAAGTACATAATCAACATTATGAGTTCTAATTAACAATTTATTTCAAAATAAAATCCATGAACCTAGATCTAAATCAAACACACTACCTCTATTCTATGATGTTTACAAAACTTGCTTCAAGGCGATGGTTGATCCTTGCCACTCCTAGAGCAAGCATAAACTAAATCGATTTCTAAATATTAAAAAACCCCATAACATTGACAAAGAATTCATGGCAAATTCAAATTGTATTAAGATTCAAATCATAAGTTCACTTACATACATTCCTTCAATCTTTTGTCTCATGTTCACACATTTTCATACTCCTCCTTCAAAAAATTCTCAAGCTTACAACACAAACCATGTCTGAGCCATTTATAAGATTCAAAAGGTGAATTATTCGTTTTCCTCAATTCTGGAAAATTGAACAATTTTAACAAACTGATCTAAAAGATATTAGTATATATTCCTAACCATGAGGGATTTTGGAAACCTGTTTGGAGGGAGACTAATTTGTTATTTTTCCAACAAAAACCTCTCTTTGATTTGTCTCATTCTAATCCAACCCCTCAGAAATCGTGCCCAAAGTTGGTTGTTTGGCCTTTTTTGTAATGTTCTAGAACTCTGAAAAAATAGTGATTTTTTACAAAACTTCCTCCAAGACCCACGTATAAATTTTAGAAAAATTTGAATCTAGAGAAAATGTTTTGGATATACATAATTGGTTATATTTTTAACAAACCATCTGATTAGATTTTATATATTCACCTCCATCTGTACACACATCGAGGTCAAACATGGCAGTTTGGAAACTATGCACATTTTGAGCAGATTTGTTAATCAACTCCTAGGGAACCACATGTGCAACTTGGGTGCAATGAAATGCATGGTAAGGTATTAAAACATTATTTTGGACCATAACCTCCCTTGGTTTTCCTCGGAATTCTGCTAAAAGTACCAAAGCCCTAAATTAGGTATCTCATCCTTAACTGGCTTGTGAGTGATTTCAGTGATGGAACCCTATGATAAATGTACTTCAACAAAACCGTCATCAGTAAAACATGACATAATCATCTTTAATCATATATAAGTAAATAAAACTAATGATAATCAACCATAGAGAGTATTTTGCGGTGACCGATGGAATTAGGGTATGGAATGGGCTAAAAACCTAGGGTTTTAGGGTATAAACAATGATATTTCATGATGAAAACATGGGCGTATGCAAGGCCCAACAAGACACTTGTACAATTCTACAATGATGCATTTACAATGACTTAGTACAATGATACCTTTACAATGACTATATACAGTGCTTCCCACTTGAAGACTTCATGTGTTGAACTTCTTCTTGTTTTTCCACACCTTGATTGTTGCTCTTGTCCTGCTACCCTCTGCTACACCTTTCTTTTATTTTCTGCCCTAGAAATTATGTTCCTATGCAGCCCTTGACAACACATGTTATAGCTTTTTCTTGCCTTCTAGGATCTCAATATTGAATCTGGTGTACCTTTGTCATTTCAGCTCCCCAATATGTGATTTTCAGTTCTGTAGTAGTACTCTAAGTCTTATTTCCAATGCCACGGGTCTGTTCCAATTTGGATTCTTCAAGGGAGAGTTATGGCCAATCTCTCACAATGACCTAATTATGGACTATTTCAGTAGAGAAAACTTGTACATCTTGCCACATGTCACTATTTTTTCATTCGAATCTGAAATTGATACAATGAAAACTATAGTCTGTGCTATCTTCCACTTTTTATATAATTCCAATCCTATACTTAGAGAGAGAGAGTTATGACGATTTCTCAAGGTAACTTCTTTGAGATGAAGTTTAGGATCCTGCAAAAACATTGAATTCCATAGATTATATCTCTGAAAATATTGCGCACCTTGATCTGAAATTTTTATAGGGGCTTCCTTAGGATTTCATCTTCAACTCATAAAAAATTCAGCTTCTAAGTCTTCGTAGAAAAATTTTTAGAGCACAAATTCCATGATGGGCTATTTCAAGTAGCGAAATCCTTGCTTGAGGAGGATACGAGGATCACAATTTATATAAATGATTAGGTTGAGAGGGCCTTCATCAAGTGAACATGGGAGGGATTTTAGGAGCTTAAAAATTATTAATAATTGATTTTTCAATGACCCATGCCACAACCCCATGGGGTTTTAGCCCACTAACTTGGGTTACAAACTTCAAACATGAATATATCTCAAAAAATGAAGAATTGCGTGGTGTGCCATATATCAAATAAAACATCTCGACAAGTAGAAACCATAAAAATAATTCTTGACCCATAATATAATAATTTTGTAGGTCAAAATTACCATGAAATATTAGGGTAGCCCCTGGTGCCACTTGGGTTAACATCAATGACAACCATTGATAAGAAATATCCTCCTTTGGCATTGATGGCAACAAAAGTACTCCCCCTATGATCATGACACCTCTTCCTACAAAATTCTCTCCCCATTTGACATCAATGGAAAAGTGTAACTCCCCCTCACACACAACCATCCTGCGGACCTGTACACACTTCCACTCCCCCTTTATATTCTGAATAAGTAAAATCTAATGAGAAATTGGGAGAATCCAAAGCTTCTGCTGAAGATATTCAAATGATTCACGAGGTAAAGGTTTAATGAATATATCAACGATTTGTTCTTTTGTACCAACATACTCAAGTTTGATATTCTTTTCAGCGACTTGTTCTATAACAAAATGATATTTGATTGGAATGTGTTTTTTTTTTAATGCATGACAGGATTCTTGGAGATGCTGATGGCACTAGTGTTGTCACAGAATATGGGAATAGGCTCACAGAATTGTACTTGAAGATCTTGAAAATTTTGTTTCATCCAAAGGACTTTAGTACAACATGTTGTCGCTGCAATGTATTATGCTTCCACTGTAGATAACAAGATTGAGGTTTTCTTTTTGATCAACCATGATACAAGACAACCACCTAGATAGAATGCTACTCCACTAGTACTCTTACGATCATCAACGCTTCTTGCCCAATCTGCATCTGTAAAGGCTTGAATAATGAGATTGTTACCCTTGGGATACCACAAGCCATATTATTTTGTGCCCTTTAGATATCGAAGAATTCTTTTGAAAGCAATAATATGTGATTCTTTTGGTGCTGCTTGGAATCTTGCTACTTGTCCAACTTCTTGCATAACATATGGCTGGGAGGCTGTTACATATAGAATACTACCAATCATAGATCTGTACAACCTTTGATCCACATCCTTATATGAGTCGTCTATGCTCAATTTGCAACCTGTTACCATCGGAGTAAGGATGGGTTTGCAATCTTCCATTTTTAGTTTCTTGAGCATTTCCTTGATGTACTTGGCTTGACATATACACTTTCCTTTCTCTCACTGAGATATTTGAAGCCCTAAGAAGTATGTCAACTCACCAAGTAAAGACATCTCAAACTCACTTTTCATATTTGTAGAAAAGTTCCTACTTAGTTGATCATTATTGATACCAAATATTATATCAACCACATATACCTCAACAATTGTTAAATTATATTTATCTATTTGTACATAAAGATTTCTATCAACAGTACCTTTCCTGAACCCTTGTTGACATAGATATCCATCAAGACGAGCATACCATGCTCTGGGAGCCTCCTTGAGACCATATAGAGCCTTCTTTAACCTGAAAACATAGTCTTCCTTTTCTGATAGTAGAAAACCTTCAAGTTGTTCGATGTAAACTTCCTCTTCTAATTCACCATTCACAAATGTTGACTTAACATCCATTTGGTAGACTTTAATTTTTCTTTAACATGCATAGGCGACAAACATTCAGATGGCTTCCATTCAGGAAACTAGTGCAAATGTTTCGTCGAAATCAATTCCTTCCACTTGTGCATATCCTTTGCAAACCAATCTTACTTTGTTTCTAGTAACTTGCCCATCTTCATTCAATTTGTTCCTGAACACCCATTTAGTCCCAATGACGTTTTTATCTTTTGGTCATGGAACTAATTCCTAGGTGTTATTCTTCTTGATTTGATCCAATTATTCACTCATAGCTGCTACCTAATGTTCATTCTGGTTGGCTTCCTAAAAAATATTGGGCTCAAAGGTTGCTAGAAAATCAATGTGAGCTTGTTGTGATGAACAAAGTTTTTGACCTTCATTTATGTCACCAATGATTTGATTTGATGGATGGTTCTTTTGAATCCATTATTTTTTTCTCTTTGGAGGAGCTTCTTGTTGTTGTTCTAGTATATCTTGATGATCATTATTTACTTCTTCCTGGTTGATAGTTTCTTCTTGTTCTAGAATTTTCTCTGTGTCTTTTTTAGCCTCTGTCTCAAGTTTCAAAGATTTTAGATCCTCACCATTATTCGTTAGAACACGATCTTCATCAAATGTAACATTGATTTTCTCCACTATCTATTTTTGTCTTAGATTATAGCATTTATAGGCATTTATTTTGTGTGAGTAACCAATAAAGATACCTTCATCAACACATGATTTAAACTTACCGAAATTTTGATCTTCTCTTTTGATATAACATTTGCTTCTGAAGATTCTGAAACATTTTACATTAGCTGGTTTTCCTTTCCATAATTCATATGGGGTCTTGTTGCAATTATTTCTGAGAAGACTTCAATTGATAATGAAGACTGTCGTATCAATTGCTTGAACCCAAAAATTTTCATCCAATTTTGAGTACTTCAACATTGTTCTACCCATTTCCTTTACGGTCCTGTTCTTTCTTTCAACAACTCCATTTTGTTGAGGTGTTCATGCTATTGAAAATTGTCTTTTTATTCCATTTTCATCACAGTATTGTTGAAATAATTTGGAAGTGAATTCTCCTCCATTATCTCATCTTAGACACTTTATTTTCCAATCAGTTTCATTTTTGAACAACTCCTTGTAGATCTTAAAACACTCAAATGCTTCAAATTTTTTCTTTAGGAAACTGATGGTTGTCATCCTGGTAGAGTCATCTATCATTAACATGAAATATAATTCTCCATCTAATCCTTTTGTTCTCACAATACCACATAGATCAATATGTATCAATTCCAATGGATGTGATGCAAAGTGTTCTTTTGTTTAATGTTGGAACAAGGTCTCCTAAAGCTGCGAATTTTGTACAATTTTGTATATTTTTGTTATTAATTAGTCTATTGTAGGGGTTTTGTGGTGGGTCAAAGCCCATAATGCATTATAATGGGTCAAGGGCAGACCTAGAGTCCACAAACCATGGTTTGCAGACCACAAAAAACGTAGGCTAAGTCGTTATATATAGATGAACAATTTTAGTCTTAAGGTAAGCAAGAACTAAGATTGATGCTACGTATGGACTGCTAGATCTATTTGAGTTTTTGGGTAAGGACTCCTACTGGCTATGTGTGCAGGAGGTATTTTGGGATTGTAAGTGGGTTTTGATATTAATATAAGTGGAGTATTGTTCGAATATATTATGCTATTTGGATCTATTATGTTTACTATTTATGCAAACCTGTGCTATCTGACTAAGCTAGATATGTGTCTATTTTATTTATATAAGTTGCGAGAATATCTATTTTTCTAGTATAAGTATCTGTGATTTGTTAATTGCTACGATTATAGTATTCTATGCTGATATTCGGTGATAAGGACACGGATGCAAATATACTGATTAGATATGTTAGCTGTGTTACGGTTATGTGCTAAAGAACCCTGCGAATAGCCTACTTCTATGTATATTTGATAATTGCAACCACCGATCTGTTTCATTACCTACTCTCTCTCAGGGTGTGGAAACCTGGTTCCAACACCCACCCATACTACTTCAAGTGAGACCTTGGCCTGCGAAAGCAGGTCATTTCCTAAAGGGCCAGTAGTATAGGGGTTTGTTGGCAAGCCTTAACCTCCAAACCTGGGTCAGGACCCCTCAAGCCAAAAAATGGTTCTGTTTCCGGGACCAAGAGAATTTTGAGAGAGATCAGGTAATTCCAGGAGTGCATTGGAGACCTGAGAAAAGAGAAATTGAAGAGTGGTTTGAAAAACAGGCTCAAGAATTCGCAATAAAATAGAATCGTAGCACAAAGTTGACAATGGAGAAGTGGAAGAATAAGTAAATTTTCACTGAAATCTACAAAATATTATTTGTAACAATCATGAACAAGCTTCAGGAATGGCTAGCAAGGCTCGTAGATTTCCAGATGTGTTGGAAGGATGAGCGAGTCACGCAGTGGACTCTAGAATTGATCTAGTAGTTAGAAAGAACTGATAATACCATCACGTGTATGGCAGATCACTGGGTGGATAGTGTATTGGGAGGATTTGTGATGGAATTCACTGTTGATCAGTTCCTATCATATTCAGAAGCAGAGCGAAG
Organism: Pinus albicaulis; assembly: GCA_034641835.2. Taxonomy (NCBI): domain Eukaryota; kingdom Viridiplantae; phylum Streptophyta; class Pinopsida; order Pinales; family Pinaceae; genus Pinus; species Pinus albicaulis. Next base: position 660,457,712 of record CM076583.1, on the reverse strand, counting down.
GTTCTTCAAAGGGTTCCGAGGTAAGTTCCTGAAAACGTTGCCCTTATTAATCAAATTTTTTCTGTGCGAAAAAGGTATTCTGTGCAGCCACACCAAGTGAATGACCTCCGATCTAGGTGAAAGCATGACACGAAGTGGAAAATACTACAAAACTAATCGAGAAGGAGATAGATATTTCTATAGTCTAGTAAGAGTTACGGTTGCGCATAGACCTCCAACTACACCACCTCAAACTAGCATAGGGGTAAAAACTGACCCGTACCTTCACCTCCATCAGAAGATGATATGGCCTCACACATGAAGATACCCACCTTAAAGGGCATAGGGGATGAAGATATGGACTGATTTTGGTTTTTCACATAGTCAGTATGGACAACGTAGAATGTGGCCAGTGATGTGGTAAAGAGGGCACAACTATCCATTACCTTCGAAGGAAGAGCCTTGAACTTGTATATGGGATACGTAGCTCAGCATGTGAATGCAACCATTCAAAATATTAAATATGCCCTCAAACAATAGTTCAAGAAGCCGAAGTCCTATTCTTAGATAGTGAATGACCTGAAAGATTTCAAGCAAGGACCCTCTGAGTCTATGTGGGAGGCCGACCAACAACTAAAAAAAGTGATCAGAGAGGGCGAATTTTTGTATGATGATAGACAATAGAAAGAATGTTTCATTTCTATGTTACTGTCTCACCTGTCGGTACCTATGGGTTAGTAGGCCATTGAATCACAGGAAAAAAAATATGGAGATTTCTATGAATATAGAAGTCGTGCCAAGGGATGATGCCCAGTGGGAGTATAACAAATCCAAGGGAAGATGGAGGGGATGCACATGGAAATCAATAACCTGCAAAAGGATTGGGGGAAATAAACTAGCCCAGACATATGGTGCATATGATGCAGGGTATCTGGCCATACCAAGGATCAGTGCCCACTGTTGGCAGACTATCTACAAGCTAGGGGACCCAATCCATTGTGCCCTAGGGAATTTACGGGACCAAGTGGACCAATGTTCTGGTGCAATGATTGTCGCATAGCTGGTCTGCATGATACTAATCACTACCCTTGCCTTGGTGCATATGTTCCAGAGCTGAAGAAATAATGATGTCGGTTTTTCTGATCAGTAGGAAATGATGAACAAAACTGCCAAACTTATGATTTAATGATAGACCAGGGAAACCTCTATCAGGTACAAGTGGACCCTTCTTCAACAAGATCCCCCTCAGGCATAGGTGTCTCCCTAGCTAGGGGTAGGGGAGGGGGCAGGGGTGGAAGCGTGGTTAGGGGAAGAGGAAAACTGATCTTCTATAACTGTGGAGAAGTAGGGCACTTTGCAAGGGACTTCCTGAACCCTGCAAGACAATCTTGCAGATATTGTAGACAGCTGGACCATCTGATTGAAGACTGTCCAATTCTGATAGCAAAAATGCAGGAAAAGCAGCAGATACCTATGCTGAATGTGCAGAGTTTTAAGGTAGAACCTCAAGACGAAGGACCATGCATTATTGTTATAACACACAACGACATGGCCACTGGGGGAGCTAAGGAGAAAGTTGCGGTTGAGCCTCTTATCCAGAAGGAAACTATTAAACAAGAAGGGTTGGACCTACAAAAAGAAAAGGAAACCTTTATCGCAGCCCGCAAAGACTTTTCTTGGGTTGGGGTGTCTACTTCTCAGGCCCCCGCAAGTCTCAATGCAAATGACGAAGTCAAACCATTTTTGCAGGCATGTACGAGCTGCTCCACAACCAAAGAGCCGTATAAAATCTTCAAGCTTTAATGGACAGCTACGAAAAAAGAAATATTCCACCCTTGGAAGTTAAGGATGTGCACAAACTGTACAAGCATAAGAAACACACTAGAAGGGAAATGCAGCTAACAGCGTAGATTGGTGATTATGAAATGGATCAAGTTATTTTGGACTTGGGATCAGATGCGAACTTATTACCCAAGAAAAATTGGCAACGAATGGGGGAACCTAAGCTGGAATGGTCCATTATCCAGCTACGCATGGCCAACCAGTAGAAGATTATACCATTCGGGAGGCTATCAAAGATCATGGTAGATATCGCAGGAGTTAAGTTTTGAGCCGACTTTGAGGTAATTCATATTGTCGAAGATGAGGATCCCTATCCTGTGATCTTAGGATTGTATTTGGCCATAGATACGGGAGGTATATTGAAGAAAAGAAGAATGGTGTTTGAGAATGAAGGTACGTAGGTGATAGTACCACTAGACCCTGCAGAAGGAGAACAGTATACGAAGCCAGTACACGAGGAAGAGGATGTGGATCACATATATAAGTTAATTGCACGGGACAAAGATTGGATCAATCCCACGGTTGATGGTGTGATTTTCTGGGAAAAAGATAGTGAATGTTTCTCTAACTCTGACGGGGAGATGGAAAATTGGCAGAATTGGTTACATGATGTATCTGTGCTATAATGTCTTAGAATCACAAATAACTTCTGATGCATCTCCTTAGAGGTAAGAGAACTAACCTACTTCGATGGTTCTGGTAGTATTAAGGAGTTTTTGCAAGCATTTGAAGCTAAGGTTCCAAGAGAGCAAAGCCTATGGGCCCTTAATCTAGCCATGTGCGCAACACCTGGGAGGTGGTGGGACACACGTAAGGAGGTGTTCCAGGATTGGGAAGAGTGTCGGGATATGATGATCTTGTGATTTGAACCTTCAGTTCAGTTGCACATAAAGACGTTCCTTGGCCCAGGGCACCCGCATGATCATTTGTTAGCTTGGATGGAGAAATGGTGTGACTAGACTACAGAAGAATGGTTTTACCTGTTTATTCATGCCTTGGGACCAATCCCCACTGCATGGTATTTAGATGCGGAGCTACATCAGTGCACCTGCCACTGGGAAACATTGAAGGATGAGTTTGTAGGGACATTTGGGTTAGTAGGAGAAACGGAGGTGATTGATGAAGCTCTGCAGGATATCGATACTTTCATCTTTGATGGATCACTACCTTACACAACACTTGGGGCACAAACATGGGAAACACAGATGCAGGATATTGTCAACTACCGCAATTTAGCAATAGAAAAGTGCGATGAAGATCCACAAAATGTCTCTATCCCATAGTCAGAAGCAGAGTGTGCAGTTGCTAGACACCCACTACAAAATTTCGATGTTGGTAAACCTCTAAAGCTATGAGAAGTCAACATTGGCACGGAAGAGAAACCTAAGTCGGCTAAAAACAGGGACTATTGGGATGATGATACAGTAGGAAAAGTGGCATATTTGCTAACGAAATACCAGCACTTATTCCCCACAAATTTCTTGAAACTCAAGGGGAATACAGGGGACCTAGGGGTCATGTGCATCACCCTAAGACCAGATGTGTGCCCTATGAAGCAGTGTACTTATCAACTAAACCCTAAGTATAAGAAAAATGTTAAGGATGAAATCGATAAAATGCTAACTGTCAGTATCATTTAACCGGTCGAATAGTCAGATTGGGTAAGTCTGATGGTTGTTCAGGATAAAAAGATGAAGGGGGATATATGAATCTATGTTGAATTGCAAAAATTGAATGATGCCTATGTGCATGATCCCTTTCCTACATCATTCTTCGACGAAATCCTTGATAGTGTAGGTAGGCAGGAAACATACTCATTTATAGATGGGTTCTTGGGCTACCATCAGATCAGGATCGCACCTGAAGATCGTAGAAAAAATGCGTTCACCACTGAATGGGGATCCTTTCAATATAATTTCATGCCATTTGGGCTCAAGAATGCCCCTACCTTTTTTTCGCGGGTGGTGGTTGCAGTGTTCAAGAGTTCATCCACAAGTTTTTGGAGGTTTATTTTGATGACTGGACTGTCTTTGACTTGGTGAAGAAGCATGTCTTGAACCTGCACATGATGTTGGATGCCTGTAGGAAGCACAATATTTCCCTAAATATCAAGAAATGCATATTTTGTGCACCCTTTGGGATCTTTCTTGGCCACATAGTTTGTCAGCAAGGATTGAAGGTTTGTCCTACCAAAGTCACATTTATCATAAACCTGGCAGTTTTGATAGCTAAGAAACAACGATCCTTGGACATACAGGCCACTACAGAAAGTTCATTCAGGGGTACGCGCTGATCACAACACCTATGGAAAATTTTCTTAAGAAGGATGTTTCGTTTTTTTGGGATGATGAGTGTCAAAAAAACTTTGAGTTACTCAAGGAGAGGATGGTATTTGCACCTATCCCCATCTTTCCTGATTCGGTGAAGGTACTCCATGTTCACATAGATGCATCAAGAATGGCCCTGGGAGTGGTCCTTATGTAGCCTGGAGATGGAGACATTGATCATCCTGTTGTGTTCGCTAGTAGGAAACTCTCTGGTGCGGAGCACAACTACTCCATCACAGAGCAAGAGGGCTTGGCTATGGTCTATGCATTACAGAAGTACTGACACTATCTATTAGGAAGACACTTCAAAAATTTTACAGATCATTCAACTTTGAAGTACCTGGTGAATAAGCCTATGTCGCGAGGGGCAATCTGTCGATGGCTACTACTGTTCCAAGAATACAACTTTGAGATCATTGTCAAGCCAGGAAAGTTGAATACTGGACCAGATCAATTGTCTCGAATTGAGAGTGGTGAGGAATTGACAAACCTGGAAGAAGGATTTCCTAATGTGTAGTTGTTTGATATTAAGGTAGTTTTTCTGCACTTCGCTAACATTATTCAGTTCCTCACTACAGGCATGGCACCTGCAGAGTATTCAGTGCAACAAAAGAAAGCTCTGGTAGCCTGCGCTGTAGATTTTAGCATAATCTTAGGTCATTTATATAAGATGGGAGCTAATGAGGTGTTGCGAAGGTACGTTTTGGAGAAAGAACGACATGCTATCTTGGCAGAAGCCCACAACAGTATAGCATGAGGTCACTATGCAGGGAAAGAAACAGCGCAAAATATCTTGAGAGCTAGACTATAGTGGCCTACCCTGCATAATGACTCTCACGACTATTGTAAAGCCTACGATACATGCCAACAAACAAGAAGGCCATCACGTAGAGATGAAATGCTCCTTCAACCAGAAATGGCCCTGTAAGCATTTGAAAAATGGGCCATCGATTTTGTGGGACCTATCAACCCACCTGGAAAGAAGACAGGTGCACGCTACATTATAATTGCCACTGATTATGTAACCAAGTGGGCCGAAGCATAAGTGGTGAAGGATTTCACTGCAGATACCACTGCGAACTTCATATTTGAGCAAATTATGACCATATTTGGATGTCTGAATATCTTAATGAGCGACAAAGGTACGCACTTTGTTAATGAAACAATATAGGCCTTGACGGAAGAGTTTCAGATCCATCATGAGAAAAGCACTCCGTATCACCAACGGGAAAATGGATCCATAGAAGCTATTAATAAAATTTTGGAGCAGGCTCTAACTAAGGTCTATAACGTCGATAGCAACGACTATGACATGGGCATCCCGTCTAGTCTTTGGGCCTATTGAACCACCTGAAAGAAGTTGACTGGGATGACACTGTTTCGAATGTTCTATGGCAAGGAGTCGATTATGCCCATGGAATATATTGTTCCTAGCCTACGCATCATATCCTTTATGAATATGGCGGAGCTTGATATCATGAAGGAGCATTTACCGCAGCTTGTGGCTTTGGAGGAATATCATTTCATTGCTAATTTCCATTAGTAGGTTCAAAAGTCTTGGGATAAGGCATGGCATAATCGACATATTCGACAAAAAACATTTGTGGAGGGAGAATTGGTCTTGTTGTATGATAGCCACTTTGTGAAACACTTAGGGAAGTTTCGTTAGAACTAGCTCAGGCCCTATATGGTAAAGAAAGTCACAAATGGAAGAGTTGTTCAATTAGATACCATGCATGGCTGTGTGTTACCCGGCTATGTCAATGGTAGCCGACTCAAACTGTATTAGATTAAATGACTATATGGCTGGAGTAGTTGTATGGGGCGGAGCACATCCACAAGGGAAGGTAAGGACCATGATATGCGCAGGTTGTGGCCGCAGATTTGGAAGTCCAGAGGGGTGTTCAGGGGGTGCAGGAGAATGTTCAAAGTGCAAGGGGTATGCTGGGAGCACAGGGGTGTGTTGGGCACATAGGAGGTACGTTGGGAGCGCATGGGTGCGCTGGGAACACAAGAGGTGCAAAAAATATCCATTGGAACAGTACAATTGGGTAAAAGGAAAAAGTTACCATTGAAAGAAGTGAGCGACCGGCATTTAATGAGGCAATTTTGGAAAAAAAAAATTACCATTTACTTGATGGTAAGTTTCAGATCAGGTTTACGCAACTGTTTGTCGATCACAAAGGCTATAAAATCAAGGGGATAGTTGAGAAGAGGGTTCTATATAACTTGAAAAATTTGTGATCTGTACGAATCTGTTCCTCTTGTGATTTGTTAATGTTTGAGTGTGCTTCCCTCTCAGATAGTAGCCACCATGAGTTTTTTTTTTCGCACCAGAATGACTGCGACTAATCCCACTGAGTCATCCCAGCTAGTGACCTCAAAAGAACAAGAATCCTAAGAAGTAGTGGAAGTCAAACCAGAAGCCGAGGAAGTTATATCTACACCAAGTCAAGCAAATAAGAAGGGGAAAGAGAAAGTGCAGGGGTTAGGGAAACTTGTGAAATGGGTTGGGATGAAGCCCCACACCTCACCTTGCAATGTGAAGTCCCTATGGGCGTCAGGCCAAGAAAGCTCGCTTGGGCCAGTAAAGCGACCCATGTTTGCTCACGAAAAGGCCTAGATCGCCGAACCAATCAATTTGCTACCACCCTTTTTTCGGCCTCGTAGTCCCTTAACACACACTCCAAAGAGTTTTGATGGCTTGCGAACCTATCTACAAATGTCTTTGACTCCAAGTGAGGTCCCCATCATTGGAGAACCCTTTGGTAAGCTCCATGAAATAAAATTTGACAATCATGACTTGGCCAATTTGGAGGCCTTCCCATAGCTGGCACCTTAGCTATACCTCGAGAGGATATTGGAAGATGATGGGATAAAGATCGTCCCTATGCACTGGGTGCATGGGTTGGCTAGTTTTGAGATTTTGAACCTACTATGGATGCCACATTTTTTCCATTACAATATTACTGACTGCTTGGTATGCCAACTGCTTGCCTTGGTCCATGACGGTAGCTTGTGGATCCAAGACCACATCCCTATTGATGCTGTGCTAATTCACCAAATTACTGGCCTCCCCATGGAAGTGCCCCACCCTATGCTATGTGTTAGCAAGAAGTATGAGCGGAAAATCTCCGAAAACGTGCATGAGACGTACCATGTGCTAAGGAACACTCGGGGGTTCATGATCAGCACTATGAGTGACCTTGAAACGTAGATGGGTACATTGTTGATGTTGTGCAAGATGATGTGCAAATGCCATGCTACCATCGTCCCTGTGTATGTCATTCAACTGGTATGACAATGTGAAAATTGGGTCTACTTCAATTGAGCCCATCATTTGTGCAACACGTTCCTGGAAAATGTCCGCGAAGCCTAGGATCAGGGGTGTGCATTCTGATATTCTTGGCTTCTGCTTCTCATTGTGTTGGTTGCATGGGAAGCAACAGAAGAATCAATCCTCCCCGAGCTCATGCTTGATATGTGCAAATGGGCTCTCTACATGAACTTGTGGGACTCCAAGGACACGCAATGTCTCGAGGAAAATCAAGTCTTTTGGGTCCTCTTTCAGAGTGGACTGGCCACAGCTATCAATTCCCGACCGCGATTTTCACCCATAGTATATGAAAAATATAAGGGCATCGTGATGTTCCAGGTCACTATGCACAGCGTCCAAGTCAGAATTCGCAAGAACACAGAATGGGCCTCGCTACCATACATGGTTGCGGATGAGGACATTGACTGCCTAATCGGCACATGGCCACCACAATGGAATATTGGGTTCATATCAGGTGCAATGGGCACCACAGGAATGAGTAATAAAAATTTCACTCGACCCACCACCACCAAAGAAACTGGTGGATCGAGCAAAGGAACTGGGAAATAAGGGGACGCAGGGTCACAGAAGGATTTGCAGCAGAAAAATAACACCAAGAAGGACACTGAAGGGGAAACACAGACAGATTCACAGCTAGACCTGGGCATAGAAGGATTGGATGCAGAAGGTTCTAACTCCCCCCGAGGCACGAAGTGGACATGTGAGCCTATCAAAGGGTCATGAAAGAAGCAGTGAGCCATCCTACCAGAATGAGGCATGGGAGTTACGCTGACCAAAGTTGATTTGGAGCAGATCGCAGATGCAGTCTCCCTGGTGGCAAAGGACAAATGACTGGCTTTGGACGAGTAGTAGAAGGCCATGGTTGATACACTTCAGGCTCGGCTCTAAGCTCTGTATCTCAAAGAAGATACCTTGTAGACCAGCATGATCTAGGCAAGGTCAAGCCCTGCAGTCAGTAGCGCAGTCATAGTTACAGCAGAAAGCTTCCCTTGTCCTCATCCCGGCATGGCCCTCATGATGAGTCCCCCTAACTTAGGCGCGCAATTCCATGCCTATGAAGAGGTGTAGTTGGATCTAGCTAGGCTACCTCATGAGTCATTTCGTGCTCCACACTTCATTGTTTGAAGAGATTTAGCATAGGGACCATCAAGTGCACCATCAGCTCAGCACAACCAAGCATATGATTGAAGAAAAAGTTTCTGAAGTGTCTAAGGCCCAGGCTACATGTACCCTCGCTGTTGCACAGTATATCGAGCTAGAAAACCTAATCAGTAGGCTACGCACAGATGTCTCTGAGGATATCCCAGACTTTGCCACCCCCCAGGCCAAAATTGAGGAGTTAGTCACGGCGTTGAAAGCCTCAAGGACTGAAATCCAGGAGGTCAAAATGCAAATGGAATAGCGAATTGAAGATTTACAGGCTAAATTGCAGCCAGAGACACCTCTAGAGGTTTGGGCCTAGAGAGAATCACTGGTTACAGTAGCTAAAAATGTGATTACAGAGAAAATTTCTCAGGGTTCCCAATTATTAGAACCAACTAAGTTGTTATGGACCAAGGTGCAGCGGGACCCTGTCCTGCATGAAATCAACTAGGACCTACGCCAGAAGGAAGAAGCGTTTGAGCATATTGAATCCACTATGCCTACTCTAATCCCTACTCAACAATTCGCAAGGCTGTGTGTTATTTCCTAAATCCACCTTAGGCTGAAGGAAGGCAGAGTTCAGGGTAACATCATACCACGCTCAGTCTGGTAGCTAGCCCTACCAGAACAGGAGAGGGCTCTCTCCGGGTCAATCTCAGGAAAAATTTATCAATAGGGCTTGAGATGAATGAAATAAGTGCTAATTTTAGGCTAGGTATATGAATCAAGGAGCTTGGAATGATTTTAAGGGTTTTTGTTGGAAAAAGGGAAAGACAGTTTTGGGCTTGGGAATGAGGCCAATTTCTTGCAGAGTTCAAGTTGGGGCAAGGAAGGCAATGGATTTGATGTTTTATATTGAATGAATGGATAGAAAATATTTTTTAGGAGCTGAAGAGGGCAAGAAGGTGCAATGATCCTCTTCAAACGGAGGAAAACATATAAAACTAAACAAAAGTTTAAGGCAGAGCACCAACAAACTAATGAATTCTACCTTAGTTACTCATTTGTTTAATTCAGAAGCAAAGAGAATTGAAATGGAATACATATAAAATTAATGAAACTTATAGACACATGGAGAAAAACATCATCAAAACTTAGAGCCACAAGGATCCCAACAAGTGCTGCAAAACCCTGGTCTTTCCTTTGCCAAAAATGCTAAAATGAATATACAATGAAGTGCCAAACTATTCCCAAGAGTCCAACCCTGAAAATGACTCAGAAAATACATAATATAGACCAGCCTAACCCCTTCCCATGCCTCTAGGGGTCGAGCTCCTCCTTCTAGGAGCTGTTTCAACCAATTCTAAACTAGGAACTGAAATCTAGGCAATCAAACAACTTGCCTCTATATGGAAGGAAACTGATTCATTCATTTAATTTTCACTTTTTAGTGAATGAATCCTCTAGAACAAGTAAATATGTGCCAAAATTACATCATAGCACCAAATTACATCAAGGTAGATCAATAATTACATCAAAAAGTGAAACTAGTCAAAACTGGGCGAAATTCTGGGCTGAAGGGTGAAAAATAGGCACAAGTCCTCTATGTGCTGTGCCCAAAAACTCAATGTGTCATGCCACTTTGAGCCTATTTTTGAGGCACTTCTCGAAGTCAAAATTGAGCTCATGATAGCTTGTTGGAAATACCTACCTATCTACTTTCCAACTGAAGTGGAATTTCTGGAATTGGATGTCATTTTCCCCTCCAAAACTTCAATCTCCAAAGACTGGTTCCTGTGTGTGCAAAAGGTGGCAGAAAGGCCATTTTTGGAGTGTTTTTGACCTTTAAGACCACCCATAACTTGATGAAATCTCTCAGAAATTCCTGAAAATACATAATTTATCATAAAAGACTCAAAAATATCAAGTTTTCCTCAAGAAGATGTCCCAATCATAAGCACGCGCCAAGTGGCGCGATGCGTCGGGCGGAAAAATCTGTTTTGCGACCAAAATTTAAAAATGACAAAATCTTCTCCAAATTCCTTGAAATTTGGAATGAAGGTCCCCCATCAAGTATAATTCTCAGCCAAAGAAGCTTCAGCCAAGTTTTGAAGTCGATCATGCTTTTTGCAATGCTTCAGTGCCCTTCTCAGCCTCACTTTCAGGATCTTCATTTTCGCTTTGCAAACATGTGTACGGGCCCAATAGTGGTTCTTCATATGTCTGAGCATGTAATTTTCTTTGTTTTATTTCTATAATAGCTTCTCCAAATGGATGTTGATCGTTTCGAGCTAAGTCTCTCGATTGGCCTCAACCTCCCGCTCGATAGGTGTCATCTCGGATGGGCTTCTTCAGGCAGCATGCCGGTTTTCACGAATGTTATGCAATTCCATGATTGTCTTCTGATCCTCCAAATGCTTATTCCACTGCTCCAGATTGTTAATGATCCATTGAGATTTCTGCTACTTGTCAGTCAATGTGCTGATCTCATTTTTTTTCTCCTGGATGATTTCTCTCAGTTTTGAGCTAGGAGAGCTCAAATCAATATCAATCAATGTAAAATCTGCATCCTGACCACCTGAAGGGCCTCCCTCCTACATAGGCCTCTTGCCTCTATCCTGTCCCTGTACCTATGCTGATGTCAAAGGTGAGACCCCTTCCACCCCGGGTGGAGATGGTACTCGTCGTGCTGCTGATGAAGGTAACGAGACCCCTTCCACCCCGGGTGGAGATGGTACTCGTCGTGCTGCTTCAAATAAGGTTCCGGTGCCTCTCTGATAGGTAACACATACTAGAACACTAATAGGCTCTGTCTTGGGAACCTTAAACTGATGTGAAGGCTCACCCGCATCATGAAAAATCTCTGGAGGAGGCTGAGGGGCTGTAAAGAAGTCATGGGAAATGAACTCCTCCCATGCAATGCCCTGCAATCCAAGCTGATGTACCACAATCATCTTGATGAGCGCATAATGATAAATGTTGTTATGCTGCTGCTCTGGAGTCTTCTTCTGCACAAGAGTATTCATCCACTCTATGTTTCAGCACATGAAGTATGGAATGCTCATCATCCTCACTCTCATGAAATGCATCAAAATTATGATGTGGTATGCATAAAGGCGTGAGAACCGACCCTCACAGCTGAAGTATCTGATGTTGTGTTTCATTAATGGTGCATAGGACTCCTTCAAGAATCTGAAAGGAAACACCCTACTGAGCTTCTTGATATAGCTGGGTCTGATGTATGGCTCATAGAACACTTTTTCCAGCTGTTGTCTCTTATTCCACTCTTCACCTACATTGGGTATCCCGGTGGCCTAAGAAATGGTTTCTGGTGTCAAGATGAAGTTCACTCTAGCAAGGTTTACATGACCATCACGCAAATGTAGGAAAAATAAGCGAACCAACTCCTGATGATGCTGAATCTGAGAAATCATCTCACAATACTAAAAGCATGACTGTTGCTGAAATCATGCCATTGCAAGCTGGCAGGCCTACAATTGAGTCACGGAAGTAGGCTCTTCTCTGACGTACTTGCCACTTTTATGAGGCCTTCTCGGTACATTAAGCTCTGTGGTTGAGTCACTGTCTTGCTCATATTTTTTCTCATATGATGAATCTGCCTCTGTCATGGTGCTGCAAAATATATGTTAAGTGTATGTTTGGTTTGGTTTGAAAATGAGGAATTGGTGTTTTGTTTTCAATGCCAAATATGCCAAAGGAAAATGAGGGACTGTGAGGAATATGGAACAATGGGAGAAGTGGAGTTTTTCAAGTGAAATTTAAAATGTGTTAATTTTCACTTGACCTTTGGGGAATTGGGATTTGGGTATTTTTGCAAATGATATGGGAGAGGGAGGGTGATAGGGAATAGTAGGGTTTTAGGGATAGGAAAAATGGGAACAAGGGATATAGTTGGTTTAGGGACATAGGAGAAAAGGGGATTAATAGGGATGATAGGATTCAAGTGAGGGAAGGAACAAACAAGGTGGGGGGAAAAGGAGTATTTGGCACCAATTTTTTTTTTTAAAACACCAATTCAAAACCCTAAGGGAACAATTATTTACAAGAGAATAGGGTTTGAATTTTCTTCACGTATTGAAACACCATAAACACTGATGGAAACTCATACATTGGCAATATGGAGATGTTAACTTAGTTGTGGAAGGAAGAATTTTCAATTTTGGAGATTTTGGAGGAATATTTGAAGTGATTTCAGGATTTTTAGCCCAATGCGCCGCACCATCTCTATGCACCGCGCCAATTCATTTTTTACACTGCAGAGGGCTGCCCAATGCGCCGCGCCATCTCTATGCACCACGGAATTTTGCAGGAGACTTTTGGAGACCTTACCGGTGTCAAAATTGGGCACAGGATAGCTCGTTGGAAATATTGCTGAGTCTACCTTCCAAACCAACTAGAATTTTTCAATTTGGACTTCATTTACCTTGTAAAAAATCAAATCTCCCAAGACTGGTCAAAATGAGCAGAATGAGGCTGCCTCAAGGCAGAGTGCTGTTGCAGTCAACGTTTGAAGGTCTTCCTCAACTCAAAATTGAGTTCATGATAGCTCATTGGAGATATATTTGTGTCTAGTTATTATTTGAATCATCAACCAAGTCATTTTTCCAACCAAGCTAGGAGAAATATTGATTTTCCCAAGGTCACTTCAGAGAAGCATCAATTCTCCTGAGGCAACGATATTTTTGAAATTTATCTAAAACCATGAAACCTGTGTAAAAAGTGAAGTATTTCTTTCTTCCTTGACCTATTTTGGACAAAAACCTCTCTCAGGTTTCCCAAATTCATCTTTTATTGCTCAGAAACATCATTTGAGTGAAACCTATCCCGATGTGTGGAACAAGGGATTTGTCGAAATGAAGCGAAATGAAGGGGATAAGGGGCTTCTAAATTCTTGAGAAAATTTTTGGAAGTAGGGAGGGATGTTAGGAAGTAGGGGAAAGTGGAATCTCAAAAATTGAGTGAGGGGAAGAGGTCCAAAAGGGAAAAACACAGGCCTAGCCTAGAAAATTGCCAAGTTGGAGCAAGAAACTAGGGTTTGTGCGAAAATGAGGAATTTGGGGGATCTCAGTGATGGGAAGTGTTTAATAATGTAAATTAAGGATAGGGGAAGGTGTATGAACATCAGGATACAAGTTTTTCTAATTATTTTACCATCCAAGAGAAATTACCTCCAAAAACCTAGGAGAGGGAAATGAACCTTACCTAGGCACAACTGAAGCATGAACAAGCTGTAAAATGACCCAATGGAACTTGAAATGATGATGAAAACCCTCTAAATGATGGTACAATCAGCTGAATGGTGACATGGACCGACATTTGGACAACTTTGACAGGAGTAAAAGCAAACCCTAGACCTAATACCTAGTGACCAAATTTTACTTGAAGAATCACTGAAATGACAAAATTTGACCTTGACATCTTAAAATCACTTTTAAGAGCAAGTTTGATCACTGGAGGAAAGCTGAAAAGGCTGACACTAACACTGTGTACCAGCCACTCCCTTCAAGATGATATCAACGAACTCCACCAAAAGAAGAAGGCGCTTAGTGACCACCTTTTAAGCCTTGGGCTGATGAGGCCCTCAAGCTATCATAGGAAATTGATGTTGCTATTAAACAACTGAACCAGACATTGGAGAGTGTCACCACCACAATAGAAGGACCGAATTCATATAAGTTGGTAAATATTTTTCAAAATGTTGCAGCGCAAAGTGAAGGAGTGCTACCTCCACTGGTAGAGGCGATCTGGCTACTACAAGTGTAGGTGGAGACCCTACAACCATAGTGACTCGGGACGAGTCACAATATTGTGTTCGGGGATTTTTGGAACAGGGTCCCCTAAAGCTATGAATTTTATACAATTTTGTATATTTTTGGTAATAATTAGTCCAACGTAGGGGTTTTGGGGTGGGTCAAAGCCCTGAATTCATTGTAATGGTTCAAGGGTACACCTAGAGTCCATAAACCATGGTTTACAGACCACAGGAAAGTGTAAGCTAAGTCATTATATAGATAAAAAAAATTAGTTTTAAGGTAAGAAAGAATTAAGATTGATGCTACGTACAAATTTTTATATCTAATTGGGTTCTTGGGTAAGGACTCCTGCAGGCTGTGTGTGCAAGGATCCTTAGTCTTGCTATGTGCGGACCCTACTAGCTGTGTGTACAGGCGGTATTTTGGGATTGTGAGTGTGTTTTGATATTAACATAAGCAGAGTATTGTTGGAATACATTATGCTATTTGGATCTATTGTGTTTATTGTTGATGCGAACCTATGCTATCTAACTAAGCTATGTATGTGTCTATTTTATTGCTGTAAACTGCAAGAATATCTATGTTTCTGGTATAAGTATCTGTGATATGTTAATTTCTATGATTATAGTATTTTGTGCTGATATTTGGTGATACGCACGTGGATGAGAATATACTGATTAGATCTGTTAGTTGTGTTACGGTTATGTGCTAAAGACCCTGCGAATAGCCTACTTCTATGTATATCTAATAATTTGAAACCACTGATCTATTTTATTACCTACTCTCTCTCAAGGTGTGGAAACCTGGTTCTAGCACCCACCCATACTACTTCAGGTGAGACCTTGGCCTGTGAAAGTAGGTCATTTCCAAAAGGGCCAATAGTATAAGGTTTTATTGGCAAACCTTAACCTCTGATCCTGGGTCAGGTCCCCTCAAGCCAACAGTTTAAATTTGACTTTTGTCTGCTTGTCGTGCCGATAGGCCTTACAAAGTGTGTTGGAAGGTTTTGAGATTTTCGGTATTTCTCATACTGCTTCCTTTTTTCTTACACTGACAAGATTGTTAAAGTTTATGTGACCCATTTGTTTGGGCCATAAGCAACTTTCATCTTCTTTAGCTAGCATACATGCTTTAGTTGCTACATCCAGAACATATATTTCATTTGGAGCTCGATTTGCTGTAGCCACAATTTTACCATACGTGCCTTTCCTGATTTCACATTTTGTGGAGTTGAATAGCATTGTGTGTCCTTGATCACACATTTGTACAACATTGAGAAGATTATGATTCATGTTTTAAACCAATAGAACACTCTTAGCTATAACATCTTTGCTTCCAAGAGTGATGGTACCTGATCCTATAACATTTTAAGATCCATCATTTCCTAAGGATACGGTTCCATCCTTATTATCTTTCAGAGATACAAATTTCCTTCTATCTCTAGTCATATGCGTTGAGAAACCACTATCAACATACCACACATATTTGTTTTTTTAAGACTTAAGAGCAAGAGAACAATTATTAGTCTTCTTCTTCTTCCATGTTCATTCATTCAGTGGCTTCGAAGATTCTTCTGGAAGATTTTCAAGTCTGCATTCTTTGGCTATGTGTTCAAAGTTCTAACATTTGTAACATTCCATATTATTTCTTAAATGTTCAAATCTATTGATGTTTTGTTGAGCCTTGGGAGGTTCATATTTGAAGGATCTCCTATAATTGTATTGGTTCCTAGGATATGTGTGATATTCTTCAGCTTTATGACAAAATTTTCCACATGAATAACAATAGCCATGAAAAATATGTTTGTACCTAGATGGAAATATTCATCGAGGAATCGTCTTCCAAGGATGTTCTTGTGAATCTTGTCTAATGAAGTCTACATGCATATTAGATCTCATAGGTTCATTGTATTTTGTTGTAGAAGGTCCTGCTTCTTCTTCTTTGTAACTGAGGCCAATTATGTCATTATAAGATTGTTGATTGTTGATAAGTTCTTCCAATTCCCTTGAGTTTTTGGCATAGTTATGGAAAATTTTCCCCTTCTTCACTTCTATACGCAGCGAGTCTACTTCGGCTTCTAATGCTTCCCTTTTTTGGCTGCTTTCTTTCAACTTCTTTTGAAGTGACTCTTCAATACATTTGTATTCTTCAACCTAAATTTTGAGACCTTGACCTTGTTCTTCAAGAGTATTGGAATAGATATTCTTAGCCTTGAGCTCTTTTATAAGCCTGATTTCCTCCTTAGAAAATTCTTCTATGGTCAACCCTTCTTCTTTATTGTTTGATACCTCTTGTTTATTGTGCTTGGCCATAAACAATACTCTCTCATTGATTTCTTCTTCGCTGTCACTATCTTCATCGGATGATGAGCTATCTTCTTTAGAGAGAAAGTTCCTTTTGGATGCTTTATTTTTTCTTGCTTGTTGAATTTATTAAAGCCTTTCTTTCCTTTTGAGTTTCCATGACTTTTATTCGGACATTTTGCTGTGAAATTCCCAACCTCACCACAGGCGAAACATATCAATGGAAGTTTACCTTTTAATTTTCCCTTACCAACTTTTAGTTTTCTCGTAAAGTAATCATATTATTCATCTGAAAGACCTTCTTCATCATCTCCCTTTTCTTCACACTTGCAGGTGCATGTCTTTTAAATTGAAGGTTGTTTGTCCTTATTGGTTTTCTTAGATGAAATGAACGCAGTTTCTAGATGTGAAGTACCCTGTTCTTCATCAAGTCTCATTTCATATGCTATGAGAACTCCATGTAATTTCTCTTTGCTGAGTTTGTCCACATTTGCACTGTATTCTAAGACCGATACCTTTGGGTTGAATATCCCTGGTAACGTTCTAAGAATCTTTCGTATAATATTCTTCTCGTCAACTGGCTCTCCCAATCCTTCTAGAGTATTGGTTATTTCATCAAAGTATTGGAAGTATGCAACAATGTTTCCATCTTCTTTCATTCTGAGTTACTCAAATTTTTCTCTATAGATTTGAAGCTTTTCTTCTTTGACATTTGAATCACCTACATATATATTCTCAAGATTTTCCCATACATTTTCAGTGGTTTTACAACCCAACACCTTATGATAAGCAGATTCAATAAGTCCACTAATAATAATATTCTTTTCTTTTTCATCATTTACCAAATTCTTCTTACCTTGTTCATCCACGGTTGATGTAAATCCATTTTGAACAGTGTCCCATACTTCGTAATATTTCGCCAAGAGATAGACCTCCATTCTTTCTTTCCAAAATGCATACTTATTTTCATTGAACAAAGGTGCACAGTTCTTGGTATGCTCCATGACCTCCTTCGAGCTGTTAAACTACTATTAAAGGAACCAAGCTCTGATACCAAATTTTGGAAATACTGAGAGGGGGGGTGAATGAGTATTCCTTTTAATTAGATAATTAGTTAATCTTGAATTATTATCAGTATTTTTACAATGATAGAAGTAAACAATAGGAACACAAATGCACACAGTTTTTAAGATGGAAACCCTCTCCGGGAAAAAAACCACCTTAATTCTTTTCTAATAATTCTTTAATATTCAACTCAAATTGAAAATAAAGCTCAAACTTCCTAGAATCGAGAAAATAATTCTTCTCCAGCTCCCACTAGATGGATGCTCCAATGCCCGAGATTCTTCAATAGTCAACTAAACGGATGCCCCAGCACCGAATGAGCTACAACTCACCCTAGTGCCACCCTATGACCCTAAATTTTTCACAGGCTTGAACCTATTGGTGACTTCATGCACCAACCTAGCACCACCCTACCACCCTATAGAAGAATAAAACAAGAATGGACTCTCATACTAGGGAAAATGGTTCACTTTACAATGATATAGAATGATGTAGAAGAAGAATACACACTAGACCATAACACCAAACATGACACAACCACCTAATGATGATCCTAGACCTCTCGACACTACCTCTTAAACTCTTGGCAGATAGAGACTTGTACAATTTTTACAATGACTTAGTACATTGATACCTTTACAATGACTGTATGCAGTGCTGCCCACTTGAAGACTTCATGCATGAAACTTCTTGTTGTTTTTCTGCAACTTGATTTCTAATCTTGTCCTTCTACCCTCTGCTGCACCTTTCTTTGCTTTGTTGCCCTAGAAAGTTTCATCCTTTTCATCCCTTGACAACACATGATCTAGCTTTTTCTTTCCTTCTAGGATCTTGATATTGAATCTGGTGTATCTTTGTTATTTTAACTCCCCAATATGTGATTTTTGGTTCTATAGTATTAATTTGAGTCTTCTTTTGAATGCCACAGGTCTGATCCAATTTGGATTCTTCAAGAGATATTTATGCCCAATATCTCAAGGTGACCTAATTATGGACTATTTTAGTAGAACGAACTTGTACAACGTGCCACATGTCACTGTTTCTTTGTTCGGATATGAAATTGATACAGCGGAAAAAAATTTCCGTGCACTACCTGCCACATTTTACAAAATTCCAATCCGATACTAAGAGATAGAGTTATGAAAATTTTCCCAAGGTCACTTCTTTGAGATGAAGTTCAGGAGCCTACAAAGACACTGACTTCCAAAGATCATATCTCCAAAAATATTGTGCACTCTGATCTGAAATATTTATAGGAGCTTCCTCAGGATTTCATCGTCACCTCATAAAAATTACAGCTTCTAGCCCTTCGTATAAAAAAAATTAGAGTGTAGGTTTTAACCCTGAACATAAATTATCTACACACGAATCTTATAACAGAAAATAAACAATAGCGAGAGCATAAAACATAAAACAGATAAACACAGATATTTTCCCCTGGATCCCAAATTGGGACGACCAGCTTGATTTTTCATTATATTCCTTTTAGTGTTACAACACATATATATACATGCCGAAGCATACATAAACCCCAATCCATTAACCCTGGATTAGAACATAACCGTAGTTCCCTTGATCGGATCTACAAAATACCAGGGGCCGAAAAACATCGTAACCCAAAAGCATGTGCAAAATCATGCACAAAACATGGGTGGGTCCGCCTATGAGTGGGACCGCATACCAAAAAAAAAAAAATTTGACGGGGGCGCTGCCGCCCCCCCTGTGACCCCCCTGCTGTGCCCGGCGCAACATATAACGCGTGGGGCTAGTCGTGGAAAGAATATAACACATACCCAACATTCTCCCACTTGTTGTTTTCTTTCCACAAGGGGCCACAGGAGATCTTAGTCATTGGGCCAATTCTTCAACACCCATTGTTTCTCTACACCAAGAGAACTTTCGAGTGCTCACAGACTTTGTCAATGCATCTATAACATTCTTCAAAGTGTCCACCTTTACCAGCAATACCCTTTTAGCCTCAACCATATCTCTAACAAAGTGATATTGAACATCAATGTGCTTTGTCTTTGAATGATAAGTAGGGTTATTAGCCAAGAAAATTGCACTTTGCCTATCACAGTCTATTTTTATAGCTCACTGCATCAACCCCATACTTGAACACAATCTGTACAACCAAGCTACTTCCTTGCTTGCATGAGTGGTTGCCATGTATTATGCCTATGTAGTTGAAAGAGCCACTACATAGTATCTTTTACTCATCCAATTGATTGCACGTCCAAAAAGGCTAAACACATACCCACTTGTAGATATTCTTTGGTCCAGATATCCAGCCCAATGTGCATAAGAAAAAACCACCGATATCCAAAACTTTTTCCAATCCTAGTCTTCCCTCGTAGCACAAACCATAATCACTAGTGCCACACAAATATCTAAAAACCTGCTTCACTACTCTCCAATGATACTTCCTTGGTTTTGACATAAGCTTGCTCAATACTCCAACTACATGTGCAATGTCTGGTCTAGTACAAACCATTTCATACATCAGGCTACCCAATGCAGTTACTTATGGAACACATGACATATCCTCCTCTTCTTCTTGTGTCTTGGGACACTCGTTCGGCCAGACAAATTTTGCACCCACAGGAATAGGAACTTCACCCGTTTACTATCCCGCATATTGAACCTCTACAATATAGTCTCGAATACTTCCTCCGGGTTTAACCGTAGCCTCTTTCCCGATCTCTCTTAATTTCCATGCCCAAAATATAGTTTGGCAAGACCAAGATCCTCCATGTTGAATTTGGATAAAATTTGGGTCTTTCAAATCTTGATAATTTCTTTGTCATTTACAATCAACAACATATCATCCACATACAAGACCAAATAAATAACACTAGCCACCAATTAATTTAAAATAAACACAAATCCTGATCTCCTCGCTTCCAAGAAGCCAAGTCCCCATATATAGGTATCAAATTTCTGATACCACATCCTCGGTGACCGTTTTAACCCATACGTAGACTTCTTCAACCTGAATACTAGTTCTTTCTTACCCTTCACCATAAAGCCTTCAGTTGCTTAATGTTTTCAGGTTGCTTAATGTAGATATCCTCTTCTAGATCCCCGTGAAGAAATGTTGTCTTCACATCCATCTTTTCTACCTCAAAATCAAATGCAACAACAACAAATAAAAGTAAACTAATAGAAGTAACCTTGGCAACAAGAGAAAAATATCACCAAAATCGATTCCCGGCATGTGGGAATAACCTTTAGCTACCAACCGAGCTTTGTATTTCTCCACCTTGCCTTCTACATTTGTCTTCTTCTTAAACGCCTATTTTCTCCCGATGGGCTTCCTTCCATACAACAAATCCACTAGATCCCATGCCTCATTTTTGTGCAAGGATGCCATTTCATCAACCATGGCTTCCTTCCAGAGTTTTCCATCCTCTGAATCCATTGCCTCCCTGACATGTTTGGGATCATCATCAGTGATAGTTAAAGAAAAATTTTGAACATAAATTAGATGGATTATACCTTTCTGGCTTTCTTCATTCCCGAACTGATCTTCTTACAGCCGAAGTTTGTGGTTCTTCCTCTTCTGAATCTTGTTCTATTGTAGAGTCTGATTCATCCTCCTTTAGCTAAAACTCTATCTTCTCAGGTTCCTTTGGTAGGAATTCATGTTTAACAACATATTTCACCTCTCTAAACACCACATCTCGACTGTACACAACCTTCCTTGTTTCTAGGTTCCAAAGCTTGTAACCTTTTAAACCATTCTTATACCCAATAAAGATGCACCTTTTTCAGATTTATTATCAAACTTGGTCCTTTTCTCCTTTGGAACATGTACATATGCATCACATCCAAATACGCTTAGATGTGAAAGAGAGGTTTCTTACCACTCCATACCTCATGTGGAGTCTTATCCTCCAATGCCGATGAAGGGTGATCTCGTTAACTAAGTAACATGCTTCCATCGCCTCTCGCCTGCACTTTGGCCCTGGGTCCCGCCTCCACGAGCATGCTTCTTGCCTTTCCACCGTTGTTCCGTTCATTCTTTCTCTCGCAACTCACATTTTTATGAGGTGTGCATGGAGTAGTCTTCTTCCGTGCTATACCATTACAGAACTCTTCAAATTCCTTCTTGCGAAACTCCACACCATTATCTATCCTCGGCACCTTTATCTTCTTCTCTGTCTAGTTTTCCACTAGAGCCTTAAATTCTTTAAATCTGTCAAAGAATTCAAATTTATTCCTCAAGAAATATATCCATGTATTCCTTGAGAAGTCATCTATGAATAAAACATAGTACACAGACTTACCCAGTGATGGAATCGACACAGGTCCAAACACATCATTGTGCACAAGCTCTAATATCTTGTTCTCCCTCTTAGCACCAGAAGGAAAACTCACCCGATTCTGCTTCCTATATACACAATGTTCACAGAAATCAAAATCTAGAGAGCTATTAGACATACCTTCTACCATACCATTTCCATGCAGTATCTGAAGGCCCTTCTCTCCAATATGTCCAAGCCTTTGATGCCATAGCATGGTCTTTTCTCCAGATATGCCTAGGCTTTCCACTCCTCTTTCAAGAACCACAAAATCGTTACACCCATCAAAGATCAACAAGGTTACCTTCTAGCTTGTAATACAGAGTTCGTCCGAACTCCCCGCAATACCGCGTTCCCCGAACCATCTTGAGGAGCATCTTTCGAACACTGTTTTTACACCCGCATCATCCATCTTGCTTACAGAAATCAGATTTCTGGCCAATGCAGGAATATGCAGAACACCAAGAAGTTTTCTAATCCTTCCACCTTGCAGCTTCAGCTTGAACTTTCCACATCCGATGATTTTGGCCTTTCTATCATCCCCTAGGAAGACATCACCATCATATTTCTCATACTCACAGAACCACTCCCTATGGGGAGTGAAGTGAAAGGATGCACCTGAGTCAATCAACCATGACTCATGATCTACATGTGTATTTGAAGAAGAAGCCAAATACACATCCCCACCTTCATTTGAGGTGGTTTTTTCCTCTGCAAAAGGAGCATCATCAGATCCCTTTCCTTTCTCAAGAGCTTTAGATCTGCATTCCTTTTTGTAGTGTCCTTCCTTTCCGCATTTCCAACACACCTTTACAAACTTTCCAGTAGATTTAGATCTCCCTCTAGATTAAGATCTCCCACTCGAAACCTTATTCTTGTTTCTATTTTGGGACCTTCCTCGACCCGCATAAGGCATCTCCATTCTGGCCCACCATATTTCTTCGTCTCATTTCCTCCGACAACAAGGCTGAGACAATGTCATCAAAATTGAAGGTAGTTGTATTGATACCTATTGCAATAACCAGACTATCCCACGAGTCTAGTAGAGAACACAACAAACTGATGCTCTTATCTTCATCCGAGATTTTAATATCAACAGATGACAGCTAACTTACCACAGTATTGAACGCGTTCAGATGCTCTGTCACTGAGTCTCCATCCTTCATATTCCTCGTGTTATACAACTTTTTCGCGTAACAACTTATTCACTCGTATGACTTATATCGGTACAAAGTCCCAAGTTTTTCCCACAAATTCTTCGTCGTAGCTTCCCCAGATACATTCAACAATACTGAATCCGAGACACACAACCGTATTGTGCTCTTAGCCTTCCGATCCAGTTTCTTCCAGTCTTCATCTGACATTGCCGTTGGTTTAGTACCTGGATCTACCGCGATCCACTGATCTTTATCCACCAGCAGATCTTCCATCTTGAGCTTCCACAACTCAAAACTCTGACCATTAAATTTCTCGATCTCTATCTTTCCGCCGCTCGCCATCTTCTTTCACCGCAAGAATCGATCCCGCAGATCTCCCACTGAACAGGGTCTACCTCAAGCCCGAGAAAAAAACCCTCAGTAGCAAAGGCGTCCCCTTGAAGCCGAAACAATTCTGATACCAAATGTAGGTTTTAACCCTGAACAGAAATTATCTACACACGAATCTTATAACAGAAAATAAACAATAGCGAGAGCATAAAACATAAAACATATAAACACAGAGATTTTCCCCCGGATCCCAAATCAGGATGACCAGCTTGATTCTTCATTATGTTCCTTTTAGTGTTACAACACATATATATACATGCCGAAGCATACACAAACCCCAATCCATTAACCCTGGATTAGAACATAACCATAGTTCCCTTGACCGGATCTACAAAATACCAGGGGTCGAAAACCATCGTACCCCAAAACCATTTGCAAAATCATGCACAAAACATGGGTGTGGGTTCCCGCATATGAGTGGGACCGCATACCAAAAAAAAAAAAAAATTTCGGGCTGTGCCGGCCGCCTCGACCCCGACAAACGGGGCTGCTGCCCCCCCTGTGACCCCCCTGCTGCGCCTGGCGCAACGTACAGCGTGTGGGGCTAGTCGTGGAAAGAATATAACACACACTCAACATAGAGCGAAAATGCAATGATGAAATATTTCAGGTAGATAAATCCTTTCCTAAGGAGGATATGAGGATCACAATTTATATAAATTTTTAGGTTGAGAGGGTATTCAACAAGTGAACGTGCGAGGGATTTAGGAGTTTAAAAATTATTAATAATTGACTTTTCAATGACCCATGCCACAACCCCATGGGGTTTTAGCCCACTATCTAGGGTTACAAACTTCAAACATGAATATCTCTTAGACCGTGAAGAATTACGGCATGCCATATATCAACGGAAACATCTCAACAAGTAACCATCAAAAGCATTACTGACCCAAAATATAATAATTTTTTAGGTCAAAATTACCATGCAAGATCAGGGCAGCCCCTGGTGTTGCTTGGGTTGACGTCAATGACAACCAATGATCAAAAAATACCCTGCAAGAACAGATAAAGAGAAATGATTCAGCGCATGCTACAGAGTTGGAGATAAACAAGGAATTGATAAAGATTTTACATAAGTCTCTTCAAGAGTCTTGAATTTGAAATATGGTAGGAAGAGTCAGATAAATTATTTGGTTGAATATAATTGACTCCATGAATGAGATGGCCATCCATCCAGATAATGTTTTAGAAGAGAGATCTAATTGATCTAATAAGGGTTGACATAGAAAAGGCAAATAGTGAGCTTGGAGATAAGCCTCAAACTGCTACCAATATCATCAAATTTCTGAATTCCAAAAGCAGTTTTGTGTTGGAACCCCTTGGAGTGGAAGATACGTAAACAACCATACTTGATGTCAAAAAAGTGTTAAAAAAAAAGAGTTTGGTTACCGAAGAGGAGGAAAAGTGTCATCAACTTCAGATTGGAGTAAGTAGATTATTCAACAGGATTGAAACTCTAAACAAAAAAGGGTTGCCTTCCTTGTTTGTGATAAATGACAAGCTTATGTCTAAGCCATATTATGTAAAGAGGCTCATTGAGATTTCCAAGGATGCATCCAAGCATGCCAATATGAAGAACACTATGACAGGGAGGGATTTCTATGGAGTTCTCAACAATGACATTTTCATACAGCTTGAAATGAAGCACATTTTCCAGCTAAAGCCAACATTCATGAAGTATACAGAGACTAATGAAATCTACAAAAGGTTAATCAGGATCAAAATTTTGAATCCAGAGGAATGGGAGAAATTATGTGGCTATCAGGAAGGGTGACAAATCAACATGACAGCGGATCAACCAACTCAACTCATCATTCAATTATATATACTAATGTATCAATACAACATATCAGCCTCAATCTTTCCTGCACAAAAATCCACTATAGAACTCAATAACGAATTTATGTAGACTTCAGCCATTTGTCAAAAATTTTGAAGTTTCCACGCAGTGGTCACAATTGTCAATAATCAATTATCATTCGAATAAATAGTAGATTGCCTCTGTTGATACGAAAATAAATAGGAATTAGTTTAAGTACTGCATTTCTTTTCAGTATTAAGGGTTGGAACCTAGATTGTAAACTTTTTCTGATTGGAGCATTTGTAATTTTTGAGTTGGAGCATTAATATAAAACACCATTTTGCAAGATTCATGTGTTGTATTGTCCTAGTGATGTTTTTCCTTTACTATGTTTAATGTTTCCCACTCTTTCTTCTATCAATGTTTTCTTTTCTAATTGTAAAACAGAAATATGAAGGTTAAGATTTTCTGCATAGAGCACCTTAAGTCTGGTTGTGTTTACAATCTAATTGGTTTTCCTCTTATTTCTGGTTTAAGAATACTTAATTTCTTTTAAATCATTACCGAAATCACTTTTCTTCATTAAATATTTCATTTTTTTATAAAGAACTAGTATATAGAGCTAGCTTGCCTTGCAATTGCTCTGGAAAATTGATCCATACACCCTAGCCCGTTGACCCCATAGCCCAATGGAAATAGTTTAAAGAGATCCCTTAATCCAACCAAAACTATCAATAAAAAAAAACTCTCACAATCAATTTAACGAGCCTAATATCATAAAACTAAATAACATAGCTAAATATTTTAGAGAGAGCCCTCTCTAAGCCTAGGAGGGCTAGACCCTAGGCTCCAAAGTGGTTTGATGTTGTCATTTTATAATTATTCTTACCAATCTTAAAATTATAGAATGATAACAGACCCCTCAAGCCAACACTCATTAATTTAATAGTCATTAACAGTCATTATCTACATATAGGTTAGGCTTGAAATGAATTTTTTAAAGACATTATGTTTATTAATTTTATTGATGGTTCACTAAAATGTTTTAATAATGGGTTTTTCTATGCAGATTATTTTATTGTGAAGCAAGGCTAGTAAAATTATGAGGCCCACAGTGTTATATGCACAAGGGGAAAGCTATCACACTTATGAAAAAAACCTAGCGTAAGTACATATGGATTTGGGGTCTCATGATAGGTCCTAGGTCCTACCTATCGACACAACTGAGTTACATGGAACTTCATTCAACTAACCTTGAAATGGACGAGATCATTATCACCATATGTTAATTTGGTAATTTTATTTTTTAACTCTTAATTCTATAGTAAATAATATTATAATATTTACACATGAGAGGTTCACAAATCCTTTTAACTACGACTAAAGGAAACCATGTGACATACCAAAATAAAACTCACATAAGTTGGAAGTAAGAATTCACACTTGTGAAGGAAAGAAAATAACAACTAAAATTCAAAATATCAGTATCAATCTACTTTCTTTATACTATCTAAATGCTCAACACTGGCATTTAATAAATCACAAAAACACATACTAGAGCACAAGAAAATATCAAAAGCTCCAACCAGTAACACACAAAGCAATCTTGATATAGTTTGCATGAAAAATAGAACATAATACCATAATATTTGTGCTTAAAGTGCTTACATACATATATAGGATTCATTGAGAGTTTGGTTCACTAAGTGAACTTATCAAAAATGAAAATAGAAATTGGTTAACATATGTCTATCAATTTTCATGACGATTTAAGAAAAAATTTGTTATTATAAACCTCAAATGGATGTATTATGCTTGAAATCCTTGCAAACTTCTAGAAGAAACCACCAAAAATGGATCAAATTTCCTTCATAAGCCTGTAAACTTTTAGGAATTAATGTATCAATGAAAACTACGAATAAGTATTGGTTACCACCTGAAATGAAAACTACGCGTCAGAAGATCAGAAATATTCCATTAATTTCATAGAAAAATAACTTTAAGATTATAATTATTCTTTCATACATTATATTCACATGCTAAGGTGTTTAAATAGCAAACCAAAACTCTCGAAAGTCCATCAATGACTTAAATTTTTCCACACTATTTTGTAACGATGCTTCCTAGATCATAAACCACATCCACCTAGAATATGTGTTCATTCATGAATGGCTTATAAATTTTTTCAAGGTGGCCATATCCTCTTACAAAAAGAGTATGCAGGTTGTCATGTTGACTTATGGTCATAGGATGTGAGACCAAAATCCACCCTATAATCAAGGCATCTGAATTGTTAATAACTTGTTCAAATCTTTATTCACATATATATATATATATATAAGACCATTTGACAGACCTCTATGCTGAAAACAATGGTGGCTAGGTTATGGGTTTGGACACCAGGGAGACAAGGAGGTGATCTCTTTCGCCTACGAAAAGGCTAAATGGTGGAACAGGCAGCACCCCCTCGAACAACCATTGGCTCAGATATGGCACTGCGGTTGCTTGGCACCCACCATGGCCGATTTTCGTCATCTACTCATGCCTCTCGGCCTTTCGATAGAGCCGCTTCCCCCTACTCACTCCAGACTGATGGCTCACAGGATCTACGACAATTGGAGTGTGATTTGAGATGGGATCTGGGGTGAATATCTGTCCAACCAACGCAATAGAATAGTACCGCTTCGATGGAATTTTCTACCGCTATGATGTGGGAGTCTCTACGACTCTGCTAGGGGCTTCGACACATACAGAAACATTTTTCTGCAGGTGTTTCCATATCGTTCTCATAGAGAGGTGGTGTCCTATCTCCCGCTTACTCCCTCTCCTTCGCTTGGATGCCTGGCCCCCTACGGACCCTGCAACCTATGCTGAATATCGGGGATGACCTCATAGCCATCATAGACAAAGACGTAAGTGCTGACTGCTTTCATATTTTTGTCAAACCCCCTAAGGGTAACAATATTTTGATTTGGGCTCAAAATAATTATGGGCTTGTTGGCCTGAAACTCAAAATATGTCAAAATATCAGGTATCCTAGTCGTCTACAAACATTGATCCACAAAGGGAGATCCCTCCAGGATCTTTCCACATTACAAGAGTACTCCATCTGTTATGGTTCCACTATCATTCTCAATCTCAGACTTTGGGGTAGGGGGGGGCATTGAACAAAAAATAACTTCAAGAATTGCAAGAGGAACTAACACCCCAATACCTGAACACTTGAAAGAGCCCTCTTACAATAATATTCCATAGGGAAAAAATAAAGCTGCTATTCCAGTAGAAAAAACTAAAAATTCTCCCAAACCTTACATTGTTGAGCAAATGAATTTCATACCAGAAGTGAACATAGACATTATAGAATAGATGAAAACTGAACTGCTTTTGAATATCAAGAGATAATCTGCATATTTAATAGTTTCTGGCCAAAACCAATGGATCTTTTCCATTGGATATTCACAAACTGGACAATGGACTGTGAAATCCACCTCTGTTCAAAAGGGTTTTTCATCGTCAAGTTTTCATCCTCGGAATCCAGATACATTATACTTAGGGAGGGGCCATGGTTCTGGGTATCCACTGGGCTCTTCATCACACCTTCGTTCCTGGATTTTGATGCAAACACCATGGAAGTGACCAGAATTTTGGTCTGGGTCTAGCTTTACAATATGCCCCTGCATTTCTGGAATGGAAGTGTTCTCGCTTGCATTGGGAACATACTTGGGTGATATATCAAAACAGACACTCAGCGCTTGGAGGAGCGTGTTTACACTTTTTTATGAATATGTGTGTAAGTGGACCTCAGTAAAGGGCTGCCAAAATGCATACATATGATACAAAAATAGCAGAATTTGACACAACATTTTGATTTTGAAAATACCTCATTCAGATTCTGAATATGCAAAAGCACTGGTCATTTGAAAAATACATGTCCGGAAGCAAAAAGAGATAACAGGAAAAAAAAAAAAAAGACAGTGAAAACTTCAAAAAGATGGAAATTTCCCTCAAGCGAGCCAGAAGAGGAGACAAAAAAATAAGAAGAAGATGTTCTCAAACCAAATGAATGTCATCAGACAACCACTGATACAGAATCAAAAAAACAGGAGATGAAAGACCCCTTCAACATTACCCCCTTCATCCAGTTGGAAAAATACCATGAGGCAATAGATTTAAGGGGGAACAAAAGACATCACATCTCAAACAATTCAGATTCAGATAAGGAAAATGGTACAAAAACTGAAGAAAATCAACTCGCCCTTATCACTACCATGCTAACACAAGGTGCTTGGCAGAA
Organism: Pinus albicaulis; assembly: GCA_034641835.2. Lineage (NCBI taxonomy): Eukaryota > Viridiplantae > Streptophyta > Pinopsida > Pinales > Pinaceae > Pinus > Pinus albicaulis. Next base: position 660,428,056 of record CM076583.1, on the reverse strand, counting down.
GGTAGAAAAGAAAAATGCGAGAGAAACTTAATTTTTTCTCCCCATGTATTATATATTATTACTTGCAACCTCATAGTCTGTCTTGACTAACAATCACTAGCAAATATAACATGTAATTTTGTTTTAGTATAAAATTACAAATTTTTCCTTGGAAAAAAAAAATTATATATATATATATATATATATATGGTGTAAGCTACGATGCATATACCTCTATTTATTAAAACATATCGAAGATACCATTTTTAACAATCCTTTAACCATTTGATTCAAGTAAAAGAGACAAAGTACTAAAGAAAATTAACATATATATAATTGCAATGATAAATGAAGATATTATATATGGTTAAGGAAAAAATATGGCAAATTATGTTGTACCTTAAGAGACAATCCCTTAGTTGTGATAAGGAATCAGTCCTTAAGACATTTTATGATTATGTCACAAATTTTTACGTCTCTGTTTTATTAACCCTCAATTATTTATAATCAAACTCTTAAGTGTCAAATATTATGAATGCTTCACAATGCTGTCATTTGTTAATGTTGATTGAAGTGACTAGAAGAAAATGTAAGAAGAAGTCCAAACTGATATGCTGCTTTATACAGAAAATACCATTCCAAATTCCAGAAGAAGTATGTGAAGGAAATATTTAAAACAAAGGAGCACCAATTAAGGTTGTTTAACTTTTATACACAGAAATTAAAAGAAACATGTTGCTTATAACCTTGTTTCATTCATAGAAGAAAATACATAAAGAAAACTGGAATACACTTCAACATAAAAAAAATGCAAGAAACTTGCTTACTCATTCATTAGTCTTTGAATCTTTGAGTACAAAAATATTTGTTTAGAGGTCCAAAACTCGGAACCTTTCTCCCTCTTGAAAATTACATTTAATATAGTAAAAAGTAGTTTGGAACTACTGTAACCAATCCTAACTACCGAAACTACTTCAAGACTTCGAAGGCTGTCTATTACATGCCTTGAAAATGTCTTATTACAATTACATTTTCTTGAGAATATAACATAAAACAAATATCCTAATCTATAGGAATGGTTGATGAAGTGGCTTATTTTCCTTGATCAACTGATTTGTCTTTCTTTGTTGCTGATCCTTTTGGCAGGTCAATTGTCCAAGCTCTACACTTTTTTCCATATTTCTACCTTTGTCCTGGATGAATGTGTCAGATTTTGATACTCCAATCTGAATGCAGCAATTTGGTCATAAGAAGGCCTTTCAGAGAAAAGAGTTCTTACCATCCACAAAAGATGGAAATGTCTCTGCAAGAAGTTTAGCATTGCCTCTCCCTTAAACACCCAAGTCTTTTCATGTCTATTATCAACCTTTCTTTTTCTCATCACCAGTAAATTCTCATAAGATCTCCATGGAAAAATATTTCCTTCAGCTACCCAACATGATGGCAAGCCTACCCTTGTCATTTTATCAAAATATTTATCAAATTGACTTACTACTTCTTTGATTTCCATTAATTTATTTTCTGCAGCTTTTCTGAGATCATTCTTGATAATCATTTTATTAATTTCCACTACATATAACATTTTGTCCTGCATATCATTCTCCCTTAACTCCTGATCTAATTTGGAATTGATAAAATCAATAAATCTTCTAGCCCAAATGGCTCTCTTAATCCCTTTTTGCTTATCAGACATAATTAGTTCTTCACATTCCACAATAAGAATTTTTTCTTTTGCAATTATCATCAGGAAGCACCAACTGGACTTCATTTCTAAAATGATATCAGTCCAAATGATATCTTTAGCTTGTATTAATGATAGATTACCTTTCATTCTTTCTTTGAGATTCTTAATCTCATCTTTAGCATGTCTGAAATCCATTTTGTATTTATCTGCTTCATTTTCCACGATCTTCATCAATTTTTTGGCAGTCTCTAGATCTGTTTGAGCCTTCTTTCTATCTCTTTTAGCCCTTTGCAACTGAGTATTTAATTGAATGATTTTTCTTTGAGGATCTACATCACCTGTAGCAAAAAAAAAAAAGTACAGTTATGATTATCAATGTGATTTTGTAATGAAATTGCAGTCTGCTTCACTTTGGAAAGTTCTTCATCCTTTTGCACTAGTTGATGCAAAAGCTTTTCTTTTTCTTTCTCTACCTCTGCAACCTCTACAGCCATTGAAAGTTCTGCAACAAGAAGTTTTAGTTTCTTTCTTAGGATAGATATTTCTATCTCCGCAGTTTTCATGAACTTATGTACATCAACTTTATCACTGGGGTCTACTCCAATCTTTATAATGACTTTATTCAATTCTTCATTTTGGACTATTAAGGCCCTTGAGTTGGCTTTTTCTAGCTTCAATTGTTTGATAACTTTCCCCAACATTTTTTCAACTTTAACTGCCATTGCATTTGTCTTTGTGAGGTCATTAACAATCAATTTTCTGATCTAAATATGCAAATTCATTTTGTCCATTAGTGGAATATTTTTAACATCCATAGTCACATTTATGTTGGACATTGGATAAACCAACACTCCCCATGAGTTTCGCGACATGGACTAACCACCTTTCATCGATCCTTATCTCTGGCGATGCAATCGTTGACTAACACCTGCGGGTTTTGGTCTAACGGCAATCGTGATTACCAACAAGTGGTATCAGAGCGTAGGTCACGAGTTCGATACACACTCGGCTCGCGTTGGGAAGGATATTGTTGGAAATTTTATAAACCAACACTCCTTGTGTGTTTCACGAAATGGACTAACCACCTTTCGTGGATCCTTATCTCTGGCGATGCAATCGTTGACTAACACCTACGGGTTTTGGTCTAACGGAAATCGTGATTCCCAAAAATTTACAGTATCAAAACTATTTGAGGACCCAATTGAAATTCCTATGGGATGTGACAGAGCAATCCTAAATTGATATTTTTTAAGATCCATTACATTTAATAGCCTTGTCTGATCAGTGCAACCTGATGTTCTCCTTGGGCCTCCATGTTGGCCTTAATTTTCTGATTTCTCTCTTCAATTTGCGAAAACATATGTTTGATTAAGGGTACTTGTTCATGATAGGATTCATGACCTCCAGGGGAAGCGGGAGCATTCTTCTCTTCACCCAAATGCAAGGAAAAACTAGGCGAATTAGAGGAATGATCTTTAGCAAATTTTGTCCTTTTCTCACCTCTTGGTTCCTCACCATCCAAGTCAATAATAGCTTCTTTACCTCTTTTATTTGTTTTCTCAGTTATAACAGGAGTATTAATGCTTGTATTCACTAAAATTATTTCACCTTTTCTTGCTACCTTTTCTTGCTCAGGTCTACTTTTATGAATGAAAGTTGAGTATCCGTTCTCAATTCTTCTCTGTGAAATTACACCATGGGGATCATAAGCCCATTTTTATCCTAGTAACATATGTGTTTCCTCCAACAATGTTGTTACTTCATCAAACGATTGCCTCATATTAACTGTGAAAGGTCCCACACTCATAGGTAATTTATACATATGAATTTCTTCATAGGAACAAAGTGCACATGATCAACATTCAGGCTCTATCTGATAAATTCCAAGGTGAAGAGCCTCATTGGTACGTTGGGAGCCTGTAAGGTTCAATATTCGCTCCATACAACCTTATTTCACAATATTCTTCAAATACAAACCAGTCCCTAAATGTAGAAACTCCTAGGATTTAGGTAAGAAACAAGGAGGATGAACTCCATTTAATATTTTATATGCAATGGGAATATACTGATTAGAAAAATCAAATAAACCCGCTTCATTATGCTCCCTTCTGATTATATCTATCTAGAATATAACTGACTATCTTTGCTTGTTTACATCCATTATATTTAGACCTAACTGCATAAATTCCTCAACATTATGATATAAAAATAAGTAGACAATCAATGAGGGAAATTTAAAAGAACCTGTTAGTGAAAGACTCATCAGCTGTGAGTTGACTACTTCTTGCCAAAAGGATGGAAAATCCAGGACCATTCCTAGCTTCATCATCATGGCGAACATTCCCAGGACTAACTTGTCCACTGTGACGTCGTCTTATTTGCCCAAGATTTTAGAAATACTGCTCAATACAGGCCACGTCTCTTCATTGAAAACTCCCATAGTAAATTCTCCACACTCTGGCTAAAACTGCTTCATATTAGGCTTCAAATAAAACATAGAATGATTTAATTCTTCTCCTGCAAGGATTTCATAGTAATTAATCAGTGAATCTTCTGAAAATTGAACTGATGATTCAGCCTCAGGAAAGCACGGGGCTTGGTGGATTAATTGGGTAGACACCTGCAGAACATTTTCTCCTTGGGAATTCAATGCGAAACATTTTCCAGGATAAATTAAGGAAACCAACCAATAAACTCTAGGAATAAATGGGTCTTTGGGATGCATGCACAAAGGATTCTGATTTTTTCATGGCAGAATAGACAGGGGAATTATCATTATTCAAGACAACTTGTTGATAGAATGGAAGATGTATTACTAAAGACATAGTATCTTGAATGTCTCTCTCATTATCCATGAGAGGAATGTGGCTCGATGAACCAGACAAAGGAGACCTTTTAGCCATGATTAGAAAAGGAGCTAAAGGAATACTCTTGCAAGGTGACTAAAAATAGAAAGGTGACAGGAGAATGAAACAGGTCAAAACACAACAAAATACAAATTATTTTGAAAACAAAATGAAAAATACCCCAAATAGGTGGCACGACTTTTGTGTTAAATGCCTACGCAACGTGTCACTTAACCATTGGATTGATTTGACATGAATGACAGCTGTTTTCCATTCGGAATATGACGTCACTGCGGGGGGTCTAGGAGTATGGCTGATAACTCTAGCTGGTTCCCCCGTAATCGATATCCACCATCCATCTCTATTGCCTCTACAGTCAACCTAGTCAACTGCAGAGGTACCGATTTCATTAACTCTCGTGCCGGTAGTGCCCGTGGGTTGGGTCATCCGGTTTAGACTTTTAATATCAGCACCCTCCGCCTATTAAATTAATCAGCCTTTAATATTTGGATATAAAACCCACTTGTACAAAGTTTGAAACAATTAAATTTTAATACATCAAACTAAAAAAAATTTCTTTTTTATACCAAAGTATAAAACTATAATACTTTAACATATTTACTTTTCTTTCAATTTCAGATTTTTTTTGTATTTTTAATATAAAATTAAAAGGATATGTAGATGATCCACAACATCTGGCTCCACCTGGGAATAGTGTTATTTTTTTAACAAAACACTGAGATCCTGCAGATCAATGCCTTCACTTCGGGCATGGAGTCAAAAATTTCTTGATGAGAAATATACAATGATAGGAAACCAGATATGTACAATGATGAAATGACTGCTTCTAATGCTGGAAATAGTGTTTCAAATACTGCCCATTCACAGGAAATTCTGCTGCTTCTTTGTCAATACTTTGCAGCATGAAAGTGTTATTTGTTCTGGCTTCAATGATTTTATACAAACCACACCATAAAGGATCAAATTTTCCGTGCTTCCCTTTATACTGTTTTCTTGTATCCCATCTTAGTACCAGATCTCCATTTTGAAACATTATTTCTCTTTCTTTTCTATTGAAAATGGAATTCATTTTCTCCTCATAAGTGACCGAATTGTCTCTAACCTTATTTTTTCTTTCACTCAATTCTATCACTCTATTCATTCTTCTAATCAAGGAATTAGGTTCCTCTTGAGCATCTTGAAGAAAAGATATTACTGGCCTTAATAACTGAGTGGGAAACAATGCTTGGGTACCATATACTAATTCATAAGGTGACTTACCAGTGCATATCCTAGTAGTCATCCTCACTGCCCATAAAGAAAAGACCAGCTTTGATTCCAAATTCTTCTGGTTCTCATTTATTGTCTTCTTCAAGATTTTCACCAATGTTTTATTAGAGGATTCTGCTAATCCATTTCCTTGGGGGTGATATGCTGTAGAATGGGACAATATCACATTATAATTTTGACAGAAGTTTATAAACCTGACTGAGTTGAAAACTTGAGCATTATCTGTCACAATCTTCACTGGACATCCAAACCTACAAAAAATATTTTCCTCCAAAAATTTCATTATAACCAAATCATTTGCTTTTCTGGAAGGGACTGCCTCTACCCATTTTGTAAAATAATTAGTTGCAGTAAAATTCCATTTAAATTTTCCACTTGATGGTGGATTAATTTCTCCAATGAAATCCAATCCCCATTGTCTGAAGGGTTCTTCAACAAAGACAGGAAGAAGAGATAAAGGAGCTAACCTCTTCTTTTCTGCAAACAACTGGCATTTTTGACAACTTCTAACAAGTATGTATATGCTGGAAAATAAAGAGGGCCAATAAAAACCTGATTTAAGAAAATTATGAGCAGTTAATTTCCAACTGTAATGACCTCCACACAAGCACTCATGATACTCTTTAATCACTTCTATGGTTTCCTCTTCTGTTAAACATAACAACAACACACCAACATGATCTTTCCAATACAACTTAGCTTCAATTATAACATAAGGTTGAGCTTTAAGTTTCAAGGCTCTGTACTTAGCTCTGTTAATTTAAGGAGGACAAGAAAGGAAACACAAATAATGAATAATATCTTTATACCAGTTTGAACAGAGGAATTTATATTTAATTGCTGCTTTTGTCTGAATGTGATATTCTTCTTTAGTGACTTCTTCTACAGGTGAAAGTAAACTGATTCCCAAATCTTGGAAATTAGATTATGTTAGCAATTTAGCCAGTCCAAGTCCCTTGACTAACTTTGTTGGTTTGATATCCAAATCATATTCTTGTACTTTAGCAATCCATTTCCCTCTTTTCCCTTCAACATCACTCTATATTAATACATCCTTTACAACAGAATTAGGCACATATGCTACAATTTGAGAATGAAGTATATAAGTTTTGAAAGCCTTCAATGATTTAACCAGAGCATATACTTGTTTCTTCAAGATATTATACTTCAGTTCTGCATCTTGAAGAACTTTGCTAAAAAACACTATAGGCTGCTCACTCCCTTCTTCATTTTTTTGTTGTAGCAAATAGAAATTGTAGAGGAAGATGAAAATGAGAAAATTTGAAACGACTTCAAGTAATCTGGACTGATTAAAATAGGATCTTCTTTAATTCTTCCAAAATATTCCCTTGCATATTTTTCCCATTTTACTTCAGCATCCTTTTTCAACATATCCATTATTTTCCTGACAATCTCAGCATAATTTGGAACAAATATTTGAATATCCTTCTTACTTCGAGGCAGTGGAATTGTCTTTATGGCTTCAACCCTTGCTGGATCAATCATCACTCCTTTCTTTGAAAATATATGGCCCAAAAATTTTCCTTCTTCTAGAGAAAACAAGGATTTTTTAAGATTCAATGATAATCCATATTTCCTGCATTTTAAGAAGGCTTTCTGCAAATGTTGTAGGTGCTCATCATCAGAACTTGAAAATTTTTTAACATCATCAAGATAAATAACTACAAATTTGTCTCATACAAACGCGATATCCATTGCCCTTTGGAAATTAGCTCCTGCATTCATGAGGCCAAATGGAATCCTGGCATACATGAATGTTCCCCAGGGTGTAGTGGAAGCAGTTTTATTTTGATCTTCCTTCTCCACAACAACCTGATTATACCCAGAAAAAACATAAACCGTGGATAACCTGTATGTTCCAGTTACTTTCTACATGACAAAGTCCATATTTAAAAAAGGATAATTATCCTTTAGTGAAGCTCTGTTCAAGTTTCTGAAATGTACACATAATCTTATCTCTCCATTATTCTTCATGACCAGTACAAGATTGGAAACCCAATCTGAATATCTTAGAGGAACTATAATCTTTGCTTGCAAAAGTTTCTTTACCTCTTTTTCAATTGGAGACAACAATAATGGGTTAATTTGTCTAAGCTTATATCTATGAGGCTTCATCCCATATTTCAATGGAATTTTATGTTGAATAATACTTTTATCATAAGTTTTCAGATCTTCATATGACCATGCAAATACATCTGTAAACTTCTTGAAAATATCTACATACCTCTCTTTGTATTCTTTTGAAACTCCTTTGAACAATTTGACTATTTTAGGCTCATGTTGAGTTCCTAAATTACAGTCCTCCATTTCTTCATCTTGGGATACCTTTTTCTGGTTTACTGCCACATCATTAACATCAAACAACCTTTCAAGAGGTACCAAACCTCTGGGAAAAATATTATCTTTCAACTAAATTCTCCAATTGTTTGTTTTAGATTTTTAGACACTTCACCTTGGTCAATTTCATCCACTTCTAAATCAATTTGACTGTCTTCAAAATTTGCAATCATCATCAAGAATTTATTAATCTGCTCATTATGATCAAAGACCTGCCAATGCTTTACATTATTAGGAATTGAAGGCTTGTGTCTCAACTAAATCTCATATCTCAACCTTGTATTGGTTGATGGTTTAAATGTACTGGCTGCAACTGCTAACGAATCTGCCATTCTATTCTCCTCTCTTGGAATACACTATAAATTAAAGGCCTCAAAATATTTTTCAACTAAATCCCATACCTCATTTCTATAGGACCTCATTCTAGGATGCTTAGTCTGACACAAATTTTTAATTTTCCTTATGATTAATTTAGAATCACCAAAAACAAAGATAGATTGAATTCCCATCTATTTAGCTGTTTGCAGACTTAAAATAAATGCTTCATATTCAGCTACATTATTAGTGGATTCAAATTCAAATTTGAAAGAAAAAGGTACAAGGTTACCTTCAGGAGATACAAATATGAATCCAGCTCCGGTGCCTTCCTTAGAAAACATACCATCGAAATAACACTTAAAAATATTATTTGAATGCAGCTCCTTATGTACAATGGCTAAAGGGAGATACTTTTGTGAATTTTTAGCAAATTCTAAATCTTAATGTAGCATGAAACAAGATAGATCCTCCTTCTCTTGACCATAAATGGGGGAATTTCCTGCATCTTTCTTGGTAGTAGTTTTCAAAAATCTGGTGTCTCTGTATAACCTCCTTTCCTCCCCATTAAAAAAATGAATGATAGCATGTGTGAAATCTAATTTCAAAACTCCTCCAAGTTCCCCCCCAAGATCTAGACAACAACATACCAAATCTGGCTGGAATATCTACTACTACCACATCCATCATAATACTCTTAGCTAGAATTTGAGCTAAGGGAACAACCATATCTTTGATAAGACCTACACACTTCAAAATTTTTGAATCAAAGGAATAAATGTCTCTATATGGCTTGGTAATTTTCAAATTTAACTCTTTCATCATAGACAGTGGCATTATATTATGTGATGCAGCAGAATCTAGCATACAATTATGTAAAATGAAATCATGCAACAAGACTGATATATAAAAAGGTGGAACAAAAGAATCTACCTCTTCAACATGAGGTCCAAAAGTAACCACTGGTTACTCCTCTTGCAGGTTCACTATATCACCCACCTCGTCATACTGAGATAAATTAATAAACTCTGCAATTTATTTCTTATAACCAGGTGTTTTGACCAGCTCAAGAAGTGGTATTTGAATCTTCACTTTTTCTAACTCTTTTGACAAACTGAAAGTTTGATTTTGCTTTCTCAACTTTTCAGGTTCTTCTTGGTTTCTGTTTGAATTTTCAGTTTGATCAGAAACAATAACAATCTTCTCCAACATATTAGGATCATTATGTTTTATTTGGGAAGCATTAGCTTGCTATTCCTCTTGTTATTTTTCTTGATTCATGGGTTGTTTCCCCTTGTCTAATTTTTCAATTTGGTTCTTCTGTAGTGGAGTCGCCATTGGAGTAGGTACTAATTCTGATTCTTTCCCTTCATCATCTTGAGTTCTCAATCTTTTTTTTTAACTTCAAATCATATTTTTTATGCAACTTTGATTGCATAAAATTAGTAAACTGTTTGTAGTAATCATCCATTTCTTCTTGATCAAATGAGATATCAGTTTCTTTACTTTTCACTTCATATTCTTCTTCAGTTTCGTCATCCTCCATATACACAGCAGAAATTTGATCTTCATATTCCTTTTCATTATCACCAACATAACATGATGGTGTTGCCTCTATATATAAAGGAGCTTGTACTTGATCTTGATCATTTATTTCTCTTTGAAAAATATATAGGGGTTGTTTTCTGAACTTGGGATTGAAAACCCCTCTGTTTTGTTTTGCAGGTTTATTGTTGTCTATTTCCATCTTTACTAATTTGTTAGACAATTTTTTTACCACCTTAGTCATATCATCGATCCTCTGATCTTGAGATGAGGCTTATTCTTTATCTTGAACTTTCCCAGCAAAAAACATATTTGACTCAATCTCTAAGGCATCAGTTTGAATCTATTCAAGCGTGGGGGATCTTATTTCTCTCAATGTAAAACTAAAATCCGGCTCAAATGCTTAAGAAAAAAAAAAACCTTCCTCCAATAGGAGGAGGTTTCATTTCCACAGGCAAACTATTGTACAACTTATTAAATATTTTGACAAAATCACTCATACTTTCATTTGATTTTTTCTTTATGGCATTAAATTTTGTTAAAGAATAACCATGGTCTCTTTTTTCACCCCATCCCTAGATGAATTGTCTCTCTAATTCATCCCAATCATTGATTGAACCATTGGGTGATCCTTTAAACCATTTTCTTTCCTCACCACTCAGATACTATATAAAAAGTCTCATTACGACATCAAGATGTTCTACATTAAATTTTTCAGCAAAAGTGAAAAAAAAGGCAAGTGTTGTTCTGCAGTTATTTCATCTTCACGAGTAAATCTAGGGAGAAAATTAAGGTAATCCTCAGGCATTGCATTCATTGGTTGGGGTAGATTTAATGGTGCATATCTATTCATCAAGAAAGCAGGGGCTATCATGTTTAAGCCCTGATTGACTGCTCGTTGAGCGGGTGTAAAATGAATACAAATTGAAGGTGGAGTTAAAGGGGGTGGAACAACTGATATGGGAAGGGGTATATGAATGATAGCAGAAGAACTGGAAACCAAATTAGGTTGGGATTCTATGAATGGAAATGATACAGAATCAAAAGATAGTTCTTATAAAGTTGGTTCTTGAAAATGAATGGGTGATGATAATGATTCTTTTTCCGGGAAAGTGAGTTTCCAGGAAACTTCTTTGGATGGAAAAATATGAGAACTGCTACCTGGTGCAAGCAATTTGGCATCAGGTGTAGAAAATATTTTTGATTTCTGGCCCTTCTTAGACACTAAATTTTCTGGATCTGACAAAACAGGGACTTTTTCCTGAGAGTTATCTGAACTCGTGTGAGGCCTCTTGGGAGACAAAATTATTAAAATAAAGCACAACTTAGTATTTCCTCCTCTTTGAACAACCAGAGGAAATATGAACAAAACCTAGGGATAGCCTTTAAATCTTCATCCCCGGCAATGGTGCCAATTTATGTTGTACCTTAAGAGACAATCCCTTAGCTGTGATAAGGAATTAGTGCTTAAGACATTTTATGATTATGTCACAAACTTTTACGTCTGTGTTTGATTAACCCTCAAGTATTTATAATCAAACTCTTAAGTGCCAAATATTATGAATGCTTCACAATGTTGTCATCTGTTAATGTTGATTGAAGTGACTAGAAGAAAATGTAAGAAGAAGTCCAAACTGATATGTTGCTTTATACAGAAAATACCATTCCAAATCCCAGAAGAAGTATGTGAAGGAAATAGTTAAACAAAGAAGCGCCAATTAAGGTTGTTTAACTCTTACACATAGAAATTAAAAGAAAGTTGCTGCTCATAACCCTATTTCGTTCATAGAAGAAAATACATAACGAAAACTGGAATACACTTCAAGATAAAAAAAATGCCGGAAACTTGCTTACTCATTCATTAGTCTTTGAATCTTTAAGTACAAAAATATTTTTCTGGAGGTCCAAAACTCAAAACCTTTCTCCCTCTTGAAAATTACATTTAATACAGTAAAAAGTAGTTTGGAATTGTTGTAACCAATCCTAACTACCAAAACTACTTCAAGACTTAGAAGGCTATCTATTACATGCCTTGAAAATGTCTTATTACAATTACATTTTCTTGAGAATATAACGTGAAATAAATATCCTAATATATAGGAATGGCTGATGAAGTGGCTTCTTTTCCCTGATCAACTGATTTGTCTTTCTTTTCTACTAATCCTTTTGCCAGGTCAATTGTCCAAGCTATGTACTTTTTCCATATTTCTACCTTTGTCCTGGATGAATGTGTCAGATTTTGATACTATAATCTGAATGTAGTAATTCAATCATAAGAAGGCCTTTCAGAGAAAAGAGTTTTTACCATCCACAAAAGTTTGAAATGTCTCTACAAGAAGATTAGCATTGTCTCTCCCTTAAGCACCTAAGTCTTTTCATGCCTGTTATCAACCTTGATTTTTGTCATCACCAGTAAATTCTCATAAGAGCTCCATGGAAAAATATTTCCTTCAGCTCCTCAACATGATGGCAGGCCTGACCTTGTCATTTTATCAAAATATTTATCAAATTGACTTACTGCTTCTTTGATTTCCATTAATTTCTTTTCTGCAGATTTTATGAGATCATTCTTGATAATCATTTTATTAATTTCCACTGCATATAACATTTTTTCCTTCATATCATTTTCCTCTAAATCTCGATTTGATTTGGAATTGATAAAAGCAATATATATTCTAGCCCAAATTGCTCTGTTAATCCCTTTTTTCTTATCAGACATAATTGGTTCTTCACATTCCACAATAAGACTTTTTTCTTTTGCAATTATCATCGGGAAGCAGCAATTGGACTTCATTTCTGAAATGATATCATTCCAAATGATATCTTTAGCTTGTATTAATGACAGATTACCTTTCATTATTTCTTTGAGATTCTTAATCTCAACTTTAGCATTTCTGAAATCCATTTTGTATTTATCTACTTCATTTTCCATGATCTTCATCAATTTTGTGGCAGTCTCCAGATCTATTTGAGCCTTCTTTCTATCTCTTTCAACCATCTGTAACTCAGTATTTAATTGAATAATTTTTGTTTGAGGATCTGCATCACCTGTAGGAAAAAAAAAGTACAGTTATGATTATCAATGTGATTTTGTAATGAAATTGCAGTCTGCTTCACTTTGGAAAGTTCTTCATCCTTTTGCATTAGTTGCTGCAAAAGTTTTTCTTTTTCTTTCTCTACCTCTACAATCTTTGCAGCCATTGAATTTTCTGCAGCAAGAAATTTTAGTTTCCTTCTCAAGGTAGATATTTCTATCTCAGCAGTTTGCATGAACTTCTGTATAACAGCTTTATCACTAGGGTCTACTCCAATCTTTATAATGACTTTCTTCAATTCTTCATTTTGGACTGCTAAGGCACTTGAGTTGGCTTTTTCTAGCTTCAATTGTTTGATAACTTTCCCCAACATGTTTTCAGCTTTAACTGCCATTGAATTTGTCTTTGTGAGGTCATTAACAATCAATTTTCCGGTCTGCATATGCAAATTAATTTTGTCCATTAATGGAATATTTTTAACATCCATAGTCACATTTACAGTATTAAAATTGTTTGAGGACCCAATTGACATTCCTGTGGGATGTGAAAGAGAAATCCTAAATTGATCTTTTTCAAGATCCATTACAACTAACAGCTTTTTCTGATCAGTGGAATCCTGATGTTCTGCTTGGGCCTCCATGCTGGCCTTCATTTTCTGATTTCTCTCTTCAATTTGCAAAACCATTTGTTTGATTAAGGTACTTGTTCATGAGAGGATTCATGACCTCCAGGGGAAGCGGGAGCATTCTAATATTCACCCAAATGTAAGGAAAAGCTAGGTGAATTAGAGGAATGATCTTCAGAATTTTTTTTTTACCTAATTCCTGTTATTGATCTTCAGAAAAGAATCTGTTATTGATCTTCAGGAATGATATAATAACCGATTCTTTACCTCTTTTATTTGTTTTCTCAGTTATAATAGGAGTCTAAATTATTGTATTCATTGAACTTATTTCACCTTTGCTTGCTACCTTTTCTTACTCAGGTCTACTTTCATGAATGAAAGCTGAGTATTCATTCTCAATTCTTCTCTGTGAAATTACACCATGGGGATCATAAGCCCATTTTTCTCCTAGTAACATATGTGTTTCCTCCAACAATTTTTTTACTTTGTCAAACGCCTACCTCATATTAACTATGAAAGGTCCTACACTCATAGGTAATTTATACATATGACCCTTCTTCATAGGAACAAAGGGCACATGATCAACATTCAGCTTTGTCTGATAAATTCTAAGGCGAAGAGCCTCATTGGTACAAATGTTGGGAGCCTATAAAGTTCAACATTCACTCCATACAACCTTATTTCACAATATTCTTCAAATAAAAACCAGTCCCCAAATTTACAGCTACTTCATAAATGTAGAAACTCCTGGGCTTTAGGTAATAAACAAGGAGGGTGAACTCCATTTAATATTTTATATGCAATGGGCATATACTGACTAGCAAAATCAAATAACCCTGCTTCATTATGCTCCCTTCTGATTATATTTGTCTACAATATAACTGATTGTCTTTACTTGTTTACATCCTTTATATTTAGACCTAACTCCATAAATTCCTCAACATTCTGATATAAAAATAAGTAGACAATCAGTGAGGGAAATTTAAAAGAACCTGTTAGTGAAAGACTCATCAAATGTGAGTTGACTGCTTCTTGCCAAAAGGATGGAATAGCCAGGACCATTCCTAACTTCATCATCATGGAAAACATTCCCAGGACTGACTTGCCCACTATGATGTTGTCTTCTTTGCCCAAGATTTTAGAAATACTGCTCAATACAGGTAGGGTCTCTTAATTGAAAGCTCCCATAGTAAATTCTCCACACTCTGGGTAAAAATGCTTCATATTAGGCTTCAAATGAAACATAAATTGGTTGAATTCTTATCCTGCAAGGATTTCATAGTAATTAATCTGTGAATCTTCTAAAAATTGAACTGATGATTTGGCCTCAATAAAACACAGGGCTTGGTAGATTAATTGGGTAGACACCTGCAGAAAATTTTCTCCTTGGGAATTCATTACGAAACATTTTCTGGGATACATTGAGGAAACCAACCAATAGATAAACTCCCAGAATAAATGAGTCTTTAGGATGCATGCAGAAAGGATTCTGATTTTTTTCATGGCAGAATAGACATGGGAATTATCATTATTCGAGACAACTTGTTGATAGAATGGAAGATGTATTACTGAAGACACAGTATCTTGAATGTCTCTCTCATTATTCATGAGAGGAATGTGGCTCAATGAACCAGATAAGGAAGACCTTTTAGCCATGATTAGAAAACGAGCTGAAGGAATACTCTTGCAAGGTGACTAAAAACATAAATGTGACAGGAGAATGCAACAGGTCAAAATGCAACAAACTGCAAAGAATTTTGAAAACAGAATGAAAAATAACCCCAAATAGGTGGCGTGGTTTTTGTGTTAAATGCCTACACAACATGTCACTTAGCCGTTGGACTGATTTGACATGAATGATAGTTTTTTTCCATTCAGCATACGACATCACTGCGGGGGATCTAGGAGTACAGCTGATAACTCCGGCTGGTGCCCCTGTAGTCGATATCCATTGTCCATCTCTATTGACTCCGTAGTCCACCTAGTAAACTGCGGAGGCAACCTTTTCGTTAACTCTCGTGTTGGTAGTGCCCGCAGGTTGGGTCATCTGGTTTAGAATTTTAATATCAGCACTCTCCGCCTATAAAATTAATCAGTGTTTAATATTTGGATATAAAACCCACTTGTACAAAGTTTCAAACAGTTAAAATTTAATACATCAAACTAAAAACATTTTTTTTTTATGGCAAAGTATAAAACTATAATACTTTAACATATTTACTTTTCTTTCAATTTTAGATTTTTTTTTTGTATTTTTAATATAAAATTAAAAGGATATGCAGATGATCCATAACAAATTATATAGGAAAAAATGTTTATTTCGTAAACAAAATACTGCCATATGGAGGACCCATCATCTCCCCCCAACCTATCTCGTTTCATGTCTTCATGAAAACTTACTCTGTTTGAGGTAATATTACATGAATGTCACCCCAACTATAGGTTGGGTGATCAAACTCTCATTTTTTATAGTATCCTATAATTTTGTATGTGGTTCTCCAACTAGAACATTCCTCCTCTTCATCACGTTGAGTAAGATGCCTATAAAACTGGGTAGGGATCTAAAGATGGAGGGTAATGGAACCAAAGACCTACCCATCCTGATATGTGCTTAATCAATGAATAAGTATAGAACTATTCTCTACTAAGAGCTAGACATAAGTATCGGTATCTATTAGAAGAAATGTTGGCAATCCTTCCTATATGTCTTGGGCCACCATAGGATATCCTATGGAATAGGTTCTTTCCACATCATGACATTCAATAAAGACACAGTTTTGATTATGCCTAATGGTGGTAGAATCCCCAAGAGCCTCTCTTAACCATGTCAGATAATCATTAACCACTATACCAGGACATGGGTATTCTTCATGTACCATTAATTTAGCTTCCAACTATGTCTTTCCATAAAATTAGAGTATCTCTTACATTTTATCGAATTATCCATATATTACATAAATTTCCAGAGCTATACATTCTCAACAAAAGGATTGGACTTTTATTTATGGATTGGAATGTACCACCAATAGATATGGGGTCTCCCCGATGTGAAGTCCCAATTAGACATCACAATATTTGGGATAGAAGCCCCATATGGCATATAGGCCCATATACCATCATGTGGTTTTCCCTCTTGGATTTCAAATGAGGAGATGTTAGAGAAAAATCAAGGAAGAAATGCCTAGACAATAGATTGTATCATCCCAATATTGAAAAACTGGAAAAATATATACATGAATGAAACAAAAAATAAATAAGAGGCATACAACAATAAGTATTAGCAACATAAAACAATATCACACATATATGAACAAGAACATTTTAAAGGTTAATTACAAAATTGTTAACAATAATTTACTAGCCTGGCGGGAATAAGAAGAATGGATTCGAAAGAAAATAGGCATGCAAAAATTACAAACTAGTCCATAACATATTACCTGTATTAAAGCACACATACAAATATAGTGAAAATACCATACAAGAAATACCACTATTAAGAGTAAGCACTGGAATCAATTCCATAAATGAAGAACGTCTTATTAATTCTGCTGAAAATACAAGTACATAGCTTGCACACCATAAAATTCTAGTAGTTGAACATGGGTTATTCCTACCATTATCCAAAGAAAAACCTTGGCCTCACCACAACTCACCCTACTAGATTCCAAGAGTTGAGTGCCTCTAGCTCTTAAAGCATAGATCAAATACCTACTACTAGTCCAAGTTCAAGTGCTAAAATTCCCCAACAACTAGGGCTTGAGGGCATACTTTTATAAATGAGGTTACTATTCACCTACTGTGACCCTTCACTTAGCCTCATGATTTCTATACTCCCTTGCTTCTTTCTAATTTCTAATTACTATTACATTCGAAGATCAATCTCAACATATTTGTTGACAATATGATGAGAAATATTTACATTATGATAGCAAAGAAGACATGGGGTGATTACAAAGTGTTATCAGAAAACTTAGAGTATTCAATGTCAATGTTGTTTCCAGGTCCTAGGATAAGCATGTTTTTGACCTATTGCATATTATTTAAATCCAACTAGCCTTTGATGTTGTGTCCTTAGTATTTACAATAGGTTCTAGGATCCTAAGGGGATTCATTTTTTGTCTTGTCAAATTTTTCATCTTCTACAATGAACCCTAATTCATCTACATAGATCATCATCCTTGCTCCTTTTCTTCTTCTTGCAACAATATTACATGTTTACACATATTTTCATTCATGTAATGAAGTTATAAACATGAAAATTTGATTTAAAGAAGTATAGTAAATTGGACCCGTGTATATTCCCTTTCAACATCATAATATGACATGTGAAACATCACTCTGAGATTTCCAACCATGTTTTAAAAAAGGTTCATAGCCAATGTTGATTGTCCCCTTTTCTTTGGTGTCCCTTCAGCCTTTTATTTTTCCTTTTATTTCGTTTTGATTTAGCAAATTGGACAATGCAACTTTTTGTTTCTCGTTATTATCCAAATGCATTATGGGCTTCAACATCCTTATTTCTTTCATCCTCAATATATATATGTTTTCCCTACTAAGCCCTCCTATAGAAAAGGCCAACATTGGTTTGAAATATTTTTGTTACTCTCACACCACCTTCATTCATGAACCTTTGGTGGAGTTAATTGTAAAATAGGAATTGGAATTAACCAATAGTTTGGAGCCAAAACTGTTGTCATTAAGATGGAAGCCTCATGAAATCTGGTGTAAAATTGAATAATTGAAAAAATATAGCCATCACAAAGTAAAAAATAGTATTTATAAGACCAAGCGACTCTATCCTTCAAGCCTCATATCTTGAGAAGTTAACCATTTGAAGATGGACGCCCTAAAATTTTAGGTGCATAGCATATTCTCTATTATTTAACAAAATTATTTCTAAACACCTTTATAATATCTACCATTCTACCAACTACTTCGTGGATTTATTATATTCATGAGTCATGTTTGACCTACTAACCCCTTTGGATCCATGATATGGGGAGAAGATCTTCCTCTAACAAAATAGTTTCACATTTCAAAGCCTTCTTCAACCATTCATATAAGAATACAATAAATGTTGAGAGTTGGACAACATTTAAAACTATTATACCAAGAAGCCATGCTTGGCATCCCCTCCACTCACAGTGATTGGATGTTTTAAAACAATTGTATGTTGAGGAAAATAATACATATCTACATTGACCATCCGCCTCTGCCATATTTTTTCTTGGTTTAGTGAATCTAATATTTCCAGTACATAATGTCAATAACTAACTTGTCTACATTGAAACTGACTATTGATGTCTCCAAAAAGTTGAACATATAACTCACCATCAACACACCCTCCTAAAGCACTATCTTTTGCAAAGTACACGAGTCTTAAAAATCCTTTTGCTACATTATGGAAAGAAGCTTATAATGGTGACTGATCCACCCAATCATATTTCAAATCTGTGAATTTATGTTCATGGCACCAACTGCAACAACTTATGCTCACTTTTAGAAAATGTGTAAAAGCTTTGGATCACAGTCAAAATACAGGTATTGATTTCATCATTAACTTTACAAAGAATGAGAGGTTTTCTATGAGTGATCCATGCATCTTTCCCACCCTTCGAGTGGCAACCGTAACTTGAAGATATACCATAAAGTAAAAATTAAAATAACTTGGCTTATTCAATTACACTATTTATCTTCGTTGAAGTGAAGGGATATGAAAGTGGGAATTTTACAAGAGAATTAAAACATGAACATTTTAAGAGGATATTTCTAAAAATTTTCTTGAATATAAGAGAAATCATAATTTTCATTTCAGATACATACATGTCACATTTATTATTGACATCTGAGATAATTTGAAATGTGAATTTGTGACCTATGAGAATTCGTAGAGTAAAGTGTAACCTGAGGATATTGCAATTGTGGACTATGACTTGTGACTTGACGGATTTAAATTGTGTTAAGACCAAGAAATTTTTTAAGGAAACAATGCCTAAATGCTTCTCCAAGAACTCACAAAAGTCCAAAAATATTTGGTAAACCCTCCACAACCCTTGAACCGTGACCTATTAAACCACTTGAACTATTACAGATATGTAGTTCATCATCTAGTATAACTTGTCTAGAATGCTGAGAATAATTAATTGTTGTATATTCTCACCTAGATTATTCTAAAGCTTCATATAATTTTTACCATATTTTAAACTACTCCTTATAACTAATGAATGCCATTTATGAACAAGTCCTGAGCGAAGAGAGCTTGGAGAAAATGTGGAAGATGATCAGATTCTCTTTCTTAATTTTCATTCATTCAGAAATTTCCTCCTTGGTACTTGACTTGGGGCATTGACGCTTGATCTTGGTGAGATCTCTATAGCCATATCAGTAGAATTTTTTGACCTTTTACATTTTTGTTCAAAGATGGAGGCACTATTGTAAAAATTTGTGATGGAACTGGAGAAGGAGTGTTGTATGTTGAATTTTTCACTAAAAATGGTGTACTATGAAGTTTAATATTCTCAACCTTTGAATAATAAACATTACCTCCAGTAAATTATCCATCATTAATCATAGGAAATTGTCTTTCTTATCATGGACATGCATCATTAGAGTAGGAATACTAACTAGTTGGCATATTACGATAATCAATTAAGGGAAAATATGAGAAATTAATTCCAATTGGTGTTGTTGTTGAACTCAGAATAGATTTGAATCACCATTAAGTTCATTTTCTTGTTATTCAACACCTAAGATGCACAATTCTTCATATGAAACTCAAATAAGGGGGTCCAACAAAAAATACTCTATGACAAATTTTCTTAGTATACTTGTATATTTTTCCAAAGAGATAATGTCTAGATACACTAATTGTATCAATGGATTGTCCATAAAATAATGCAGTGAGCACTACAACTATTAAAGGTTGAGCATCAATAATAACGTTAGATGTGTGATAATTTCATGGGTGATCCTTTTGCATGCATATATGCCACTTGACCAGTGTAATCATTCCAACACATTTATTATGTATTTTTTTGAGCCCTCAATGCTATATCAAGTTCTATAGTCATGCCCAACACTCCAATCCTTGTGGGATCCCTTTGTTTTAGGTAGGTTAACAACCCCTCCTTTAACTTATCTAATATGTGTTTGATCATCACCTCATTTTCATCCTTGATATGTTAATAGAGGAGGCGTTATAGTGTAGGAACTCGTGTCATGCTCCAGGCATTTGAATGTAACCCCCAACACTTTTTAGTATATTTTCTGTCAATACACTCCATATTTATTATTATTTGAAATGTGAAACTCATAACATTATCGACTTAAAAATATATCGTCATGCCTTTTAAATTGCAGGGGCAGGTCACACCAAGAGTTGACACACTAAATTAATTGCTTGCGATAGGGATAGTGACATCACAAGTCGCAAATCTGGTAGTGGTCGCAATTTTGAGTGCTATAATGGATGCCTGGTCACTTCTGTTAATGTGACTTTGAGCGAGATCATAGATGTAGGATGTAACTCGACAGAAAGTGAAGCTGCTCAAAGCCAAGTCAGACTCTTTATTCTTTGGATAGGTCACATGTGACAAATAAAAAATAGAAAGCCTCTAACCACTCTCAACATCACCTTTAATATTTTCACTCCTTTATTTTAAAAAAATACTTTTCAATACACTCCCTCTAGTTCTCTTTACTACCCTTTTGTTCTCGATATGTGGGAAAAGAAAAGGAAAAATTCATAAAAAAAATCTAAGATTTGTTTGCAAACTGATGATGTTGTCCAAGTCACATCTTCGTATTCCCTCTATAAAATTATGCTGCATACATATAGGGAATACTTCGTACATTGAATCCATAGTGAAAACATGACTTCTCAATCCTGGAATATATAACTTTCAAACTCTTCATAGAGGAATTTAACGATGTCTTTGTTGTAAGTTCGTCGCGCTGGTGGCTTTCACATGCAAAAAGTTGAGGCATGATCGAAAACAACATTTGTATCATAAGTTCACAATGTATGGTTGGTGACCATAGACTCTTCTTGGTTATGTGATTCTTTTATAACATATAGCTTTTAATCTGTGTTCCTTGTAAAATATTACCCTCAATGCATTCTTCATATGAGATTCAATGTAATTTATATTGTTATGTTTTCAAAACAAAAAATACACACACACACACACACACACATATAACCTGCTCTTCACCAAAATTCCTCTTAACACAAAAATTCCATGCACTTATGGGCCCGCTACATAGAATAGGCTTCATGGTCCAACATTATTTTAAAATCATTTGTTATATGTTGAGCTTAAATATGTTTTTCCATATAGACTTTGTACATAAGAGGATAAGACCCTTTAATCATGCCTTAATAAAGATCTCATGTGTGTTTCCTTTTCTTGTTGTTCATGGTCCATGTAACAATAGATTAGTTAAATAATGTTATATAATAATGATTTATAATATAGAAGCTAAATTATAGGATGTGTAAAAAAAGTTAAGAAAGTGCATGGGAATTTGAAGGAATATACAAATGTGCCAAAAGTATTTTGATACCATGATATGTCATGTTCTAACCTTGTGTTCATGAAAAAAACATTCATACAATCTTGTTTTGTGAAGAACATATGCATTAACATAATGATCAAGGTGGTGTAATGAGGTGGTGTAATTCCAAGAGGTTATTATAATGAGGCAATATAAGTGTGATGTAATGACAATAAGAGTGCACCCATGGAGGAATATCAGTTAGGTTAAAACATGAAGGGAACTTTCATTATGACAACCTAGGTTTTCAAGGATTCATGGGAGAGATAATGCCTTCATAAACCCTAATGTATCTTGAGTCATACCATGGCCATTAAAATAATATCCCTTACTCCATTTTAATTCACATTGTAGAAATACGAAGGCTGGAGGTTGCATGATATTTAATGCATTTCTAATGAAACATGCCTCCCAAAACGTTAATACAATCATATCATAAATATATGAGATAAAACATAATGTGTGGATGAAATATGCTACACATAAGTAGGTGTATTGATAGGCTTTGTAGGAATGGGTCATGGGGATATTGACCAATTTTCAACATGATCATAAACCTTATGGCCTAAGGAAAGTGGAGGGGAAGGCAAATTTTTTTTGGATATGGCCAAAATTTTGGGTGTTGTTGTAGTGGGTACAGCAATTGGTGAACCACTAGTAGAATCCAACATGTTTTCCTACATACCTACAATAGATCAAGTCTTGTTAATTATACAAGAAAGTGCTGAATAGATACTATGGGTCCTCCTTGAGTTACCAGAATTTTTACAAATATTCCCTTCTCATTTTTCCTATCTAGGTCTTATTAGTCCTAACACACTAACACAAGATTTCACACTTGTAAGCTTTTGAAGATGATGCAAGAGAGCATGAAAAATAGCTTATTGAATTCGTAAATGTATAGTGTGTTTCCGATGTTTCTCCATTGCCAGCAGACATGTTTAGTATCCCAACAAAATCACAAGTGTTGCTTCATTTTCAACAGGCCTGTTCAGTACCCAGAAAAGGTCACGTTCATCACCTTTCTACACATGAAGCCTTTCTCAGTCCTTTACCCTTTATTTAATTGATTTTCTCTTTCATACACACTAACATCATTTATTAGGCATTCATTTCACCGGGGTGAATGAGGGATTCCAACTTATTTTACAAGAGAGAGAGAGGTTGTTTCTTATTTTTGAGAAACCAAGGGATTTCTACGACTCAGGTTTTCTCTCATTCCATGCTTTTTCATCTTATCTCAACTAATAGGTGAATAGTGAAAAACAAATATAAATATTTAGGATGAATATGAACATAAGGTTGGGGTTATACGTATAAGTTATATAGACTGATTAGGGTTACCCACATGCAGTTATTCATATTTTCCTTGGCGAAAAGTATAACTAATAGGAAATATTTACGACACAGTTTTGATTACTGGATTAAAGAGAAGCTTCCTCTTAGAGTATCCATCACAACCACACACCACCATTAGCATTAGGGTTTTAGCATTCAGGTGAAATGACCGATAAGTGCAAAGAGGCCTAAGGGAATATTTTCATGATGTACATGTTTGGTAGGGAGCTTGGATATAACAAGTCTTATCAAATTTTATGCAATTGCATGCAATATAGGGAAAAAATACAATACTAGGTTAACATTTGGTGTTTCCTATGAAAAGAGATGAATGCATTATATGACGCAGTAGGCCAAACTATATGCAATGTAGGATACAAATGTAGTGAAATGCGATGCAAATGCAAGGAAAAACCAACTAACTACAACTAAGAGAGCCAATGCTAATGCAAGCAATTGGTAAATGCAATGTAGTGAAGAGAAATTCAGGAAGATGAATGCATAACATCATGTAGAAAAATAAATTACTTGCAATAAAGAAAACACAACAAAAGCTTGTATAAACCCTAAAATTGTAAAAATAAAACTCCTAATAAGCATAATTTTATCAGAAAACCCTAATTAATAAACTAAGCACTAATTATTACACCAATTTTTGGTCATCTAACCATTTACAATTAGATGGATCGAAGTACACTATGTAAGACGAATTTTACCATAGTACAATTTCTTTCACTATAAGAAATAATTTAATAAACCATATTTTATTAAGTTATTTCTGGTTTAAACAGGAAAACCCATGAGGAATGATTAAATAAATAATTATTTATTTTATTTTCCTCTATGATTAATTAATTAAAACAATGTTTAAAAAAATTCATTGTCATATTTAACCCAATTGTGATAAATAATTAGATAAATCATTATTTATCTTAATTTTCTCTAGGAATAATTAATTAAATCATTATTTAGTTACTATTCCTTGTTAAATTTGACTAAATCACCTAGAAATAATCAAACAAATCATTATTTGTTAAATTATTCCTTATCTCCATTCATGAAATGATAAATAAATCATTTATTTTTATTTTTATTTATAAATAAAGGTATTTAACCAATTTAAATTCCTTTTCCCTCCAACAAAATATAATAGAATATTCCAAGCAGTTAGATCTAGATCTTGGTTAATAATATTTTATTTTCGCATTATCGAGAATAACTCAATATTTTGTTATAAATAGGAGGGTTTTCCATTCATTATTCACTTTGATCACTGTCATTGTCACGCTTTGATCATTCTCATTTCTACTACTATTTTATTTCTTCTTGATCTCCCATAGAGTTCAACACATTTTGGGTTTTCTACACCATTGAGAGAGAGAAACTTATGGATCCGAAGCATTTAGGACAACCAAGAACTCATCCCATTGAGGGGGAGTGGTAACATCATTCTTTGTTCCCTTCCCAGGTGTTATAATACATAAAATTATTTATATCTTGTCTTGTCTATTGGATACATGGAGAAAATCTTATTTATTTTTACTATTTAAGTTCTTTTGCAGCATAGATATGTGTTTTTGCAGCATTTTTTTTTACTATCTATTGCAGATCCAAGGAAGTTAAGAAACCATCTTTGTTGTTAGGGCTATTTGTCACACACTACTAAAGTTAGCTCTTTTTGTACACTTCCGTTAATAATTTATGCTAACACTAATTTAAACCTCAAATCCTAATTTTAATCATAGAGGAGGTTAGGTCATGTGAAATAAAACTTCTAATGCGGCCACTAAAGCATTTTCCGACCTAGAGAAACAAAAATTTCAGTGATTAGAGCTAACATAGATAATTGTGGAAAAATAGCAATGCTTCCTATGAAACATCCACAAAAAAAACAAGGTCATGCATGTTGGCAGGAAAACGTGCCAGAAAATATGGTTCAATCTAAGCTGCAACCCTATCCTGGTAAACGTAATGATAATTTTTGAAACCATGAGCATCCAACCATCATATGCATTCATTTTTTCTTAACCCTAAAATAAGTGCAATAGAGACAAGATGTTTCCCAATATAAGAGGAATTCACCAGATAATATTATTCAATATAGTTAGAAATCCTATCATGATATTCAAGATAATCAAATTGATGAAATTCACAACTTTCCAAATATGGACATCCATCAGGTGAAACTAAGATACCAGAGGTTCTAGTGTGGAAACCCTAATTTTAGAAACCTGATTTGAGTTTGTTCAATGATTTTGTCAAGGATGTGAGGACATGACATAAATATCAATGAGAGCCAAAGTGCCACATCATCTTTGGAATATTATAAACACTCAAATGTTAGATCATCGAATAATGGCAGATTCTTAAGATCAAGAAATATATGAAATTGTCATGATCAACTATGACAGTAGAATCATCGGTGAATATATTATTGGTTTAATTAGATGTTCAAGTACTAAGAGAATGGGAGTTCAGAAGATCATATTTTTCTGGTTCCCAAGATTGACATGAATCAACAGATAAGCCTTAGGAATGAGAGGATATATGTGAATGTTTCCCTCACATACGGTTTTATAACATCATTCAACACTCCTGTGGACCTGATGCTCTTTTATGGCCCTGGGAAGTCCCTTTTCCCATGCCGACTTGACTTTATACTAAAAAAAAGTATCTCAAAATCTATACATGACCCTACCCATACTAATTCGTGTACATATGTGGGTCCCATAACACTATACCTGTGTATACCTTTTCAAACATGAAAAAATTAATTTTTCTTTTTTCTTTTTTTCCGGGTGGGATTTATGGGTTTTACCGAGAGCCCACCTATAGGATCTCATGGATTAACTGAAATAACCAATTTGATGTGGTATGGATACACTCCTTTTGTAGGTATAATTATAACAAGAGAAAAATATTATCAACATTATACCCAATTTCTCCTAGATCAATTTTGTTTTTCCCATGCCTCCTGCACTCCTAGTCTATAGAAACCATGGTTTCCTTTGCAAATATGCTTAACATATTTATCTAGAATCTTCTTGCATTTATTAGAGAGGTTGTCTCCATAGCTTAATATAAAAGATTCATTTGTTGATTAATTTATCCTTCTACATTGAGGCTTTCAACCCTTTCCTTAGGGAACTTTTCCTGCCAACATAATTCGCTACTCTCTTAGGGAAAACCATCAAGTATTTCCTAGAAGGGTTTTTTTTTCTTTTATCTGAGTTTAATTTTTTATTTATTGGTTTTTTCCAGCACTCTTGAGTATTAAGTGACTTGGTCATATAGCTTGATCTTTTATATCTGGGCTTTATTTTTATCCTTTCCTTAGTTTTCCATTTATATGCACTTTTTATTATATACAATTGCATCCATACACAGTTTCTTCCAAAGAAACCTATGTATAGAATTGTTTCTTTAGACACAATCACATATATATGTGAAACTGTATTTAAACGATCACATACAAATATGAAAATTGATCTTTTTTCATTTCTTACTTTTGTTGAGGTTTCGACCAAGTTTATTTATGATTTTTTTATGTTTATGAAGCATGAAATCACTTTGATTTCTGTTGTTGTTGGTGTATTTCATCTTGTCTGAGAAAATCCTATGTCAACCTAGGGTTTGCACTCATTGAAGATTTTTGTGTTTGAACTTGGGTTCCAGATATTCTTTATGAAGTGTATGGTTGTTTTGTGCCTCTACAACAAGTATTGTTTCTCTTAAACTTGTTCATAATCCATCCTTTGATTTTCTTCTTTTGCAACCTAGAAGTTGGTTGCTTGTTGGTTTCTCTTTTCTTTTTTTTAAATGACTTGTCATTCTTGGATGAATGGGATATTTCGATTCTATGGAATGTTTCTGATTTTCAGGAGCTTTTTTTATTTTCTAGCCAGATCATTTGAAGTGATTAAGTCTCTTATTTTTCTCTAGTCTTTTATATTTGTGATCATTGGTGACTAGTGGGATTTGAGACTTTTTCATGTTGTTGGTCATGAAATTGTTTCTTATTTTCCCTTTCTTAACTTTTTGGTTCTTTAAATCTGTAAGAGAAAAAGAAAAACATTTTATTTTTGTTTCTTTCATTTTGTTTTTGGCTTTGTAACCTTTTCAATTTTTTTTCAAACGTGTGAATTCTTGTTTTAAAGGTTAAGAGTTGTTTTTCTTTGAGGGGTTATTTTTATTTTGGGATTATCTCCTCATTATTTCTTGAATTGGCCTTTTTCCTTTCTAATCACATTTTTTCATATCTGATTCTTTCCTTGAATCTTGAATTTGCATTCTAGTGTGCATTAGGGTAGATTCGTTTTAGACATTATTTAGCATTTTTTTTTAGGTGTTAAATGTGTGAGTGATTAATTGAAAAAGAAAAATATTTTTTCCTTTCTTAGCTTTCTTGTAGAAACCTTGTATAAATCGCTTTCATTGAAGAAAAAGAAGTGTTGCATTCTCATGTATCTTAGGTTTTATATTGATTTATTTTGTATCAAAACATCATCAACTAGACTTCTAATTCCGTCATCTTAAATAAAAACCAACTAAAATGAACACTTAGAATTAAAATGAACTATAATTTTTATTTTTTCCATAGCAACATTGACTAGTCTATGGAATTTATGGCCTTGGAATATATGTGTGGAGAGTAAACTCTCCAAGGCCACTTGAACTGAAAGTATAGAAGTTAATCGAAGAGTGGAAACCATGTATCGTTAATTTGTCTCGAAAAAATCCTCTAATATGGGAGTCAAGCACAAGGAAATGTAAATATAAGGAAAGAGAGATACCCCCTTTCCTACTTGTTGGATCATGCACCCATGACCATTCCGCCCAACTTCTGCTAACGATTTGGTGACCTTAGATTCCTTTCCTAGGAATCACACACGTAACCATCGGGGAGGATTATCGTGGTACCTAAGGAAGATGTTGTATCACTTTCATAGTACTTATGGAGGGTACCCTTCCAAAGCTTGGATACTTGCACTGACAAAGGCTATTGTATGGAGGTTAACATAACTACTGATGATACCTTCGATGGTAGGCTTGGGCCTTCATCATCCCAAAATATCTTTGTGAGGTCCTTATATTTTATTTCTTCTATTTTTGTGTCCAGTCCTAATCACCCAGAGCATAAATACTTGAAAGTTGTTTGCTTGGTTGTATATTTAGGATTTTTTTAGAGAGTGCTCTATGCTCCTAGATTAGCATAAGTGAATTGAGTCCTTAATTTTTATTTATATATAAAGGTGGTTCATTGATCATTTCGTTGGTCTATAAGGCTTCGTATGCTTTCACTTGTGAGTCTTGCCTTCACCTAGAAGGCGTAGGAGTAATTATGTTGGTTCTTTGGAACCATTTTGAGCTAACGTAATATAAACATATCCTTCTCGGAGGGCTTCTATTTCATAGGGTGAACCTACTCTAGTCCATAATCTGGGCAGAAAGGCTTTGGTGTTTTATAGATACTCTTCTAGTCATAAGACAAAGTACAAATTGAAGACATTTCTGAGTCCCCTACAACTCCTACAGAACCTATTCCTTCTCATCTTACTTACATTCTATTGTATGTGGGTACTCCAACACATAGGCCAGCTAGAATTTTTTACCCTCCTTCTTTCTTCTTAATGGCCAATTTTAGTGTTGTAGTTACGTGAGACAATTCCTAGCTATGAGGGAACCAGTGCCCAATAAATCTTAGCTTTGATGGAAATTTTTTTAAAATTAGTAGCCGTAGTTACAGGCCATGAAAGATTGCAACCAAAAATTCTAATTCTAGAACACTATATTTCCAAAACAAAATGGCCAAAGAGACTTTGAGGGTCACACATTGATGGACTAAATAAACGGTTTGAAGAATAATAGAAAGAAAAGTTTAAATTTGGCTCTTAAGAATATAAATTTTAAACTACTACAGAAACAATAATGCAAGACTGAGAAAATGTGAATTGGATTCCTCGATGTAGAGCACTTCATTAAGGGATTCAATATTAATTTCCATGAGTACAATTAAGTAAATTCATTAAAATTTAAACTAAAACACCAACTACATATTACACTATCAAGAAGAAGAAAAGACATATATGAATACTAATTTAGGAGAGAAAAATAATGACTACAACATCCCAAACTTGAAATCAAATTGCAATATATTATTCAAACTTTAGAGTAACTTATTCATTAAAATACCCGAATCATGAGGGCTAAACTCCCAACTGCCACAATTTCTAATTTTCCCCTTTTATTTTTCCCTACTCTAACTCTCTAATTGTCATAATCAATTTCCAAAACTAGTTGACTGATTCTCAAACAATTTCTAAACTACCTGCCTCTTGAAAAGGTTCTAACATAATGGAGTTATAAATAATAACTTTCTATAATATATATATATATATATATATATATATATATATATATATATATATATATATATATATATATATATATATATATATATATATATATATTCGAATCTCTCCTTTTATGATTTAATGCAATATACATATCTCGCTGCTCACATCACATTAAATATATTTTAATTGGAAATGAAGGAGAGTGGGATGTAAACTTAAGCATATATGTTGTTGGAGACAAATGTTGAATGTAGATGTGCATGGGTCCCTATATCTTACTTATGCATACAGCTGCAAAACCACATGCAATTCTTGAAAATCAGATACTGCCTACGACACCACCTATAGTTGTTTCTGGAAAAGCGAGGTAAGGAATTTGGATCCTTGATCATTTGATGGAAAGTTTTACTGAATCCACCTTCGAGACCACTTCTATGCATAAGTTTCATGCAAGTTATGCTATCTACATTCCATTCATCTAGAGTCCCATTGTTATTTGTAGTTGATATTTTGGGTAGTTGCACGGAATACAAATCTTTACTTCCTGCATTTCAAAAAATAATGATCGTAACCCACACTCTACAAAATTTTCAATGGTTTCATGCACTCATTCCCACAATCTTATATTTCTCAAGAATCTGATTTGAAGCACCTTTTCTCTCAAGGTTCATTAAGCACATTTTTAATCGTGACATTGGTATTTTTTCCAATCCTTAAAATATTTTCGTTTCTTATTGTACCAATAAGAGGGCTATATTTTACCATTATGAATATTATGTCTCTGATACAAAAAATTTCAGAGATACTGAACAAGATGTGACCATAGGATGTCTTGTATTTTAAAGGATAATTGTTTTTGTGTATCCACGAGTCACCCAAAACTACTTAACTACTAAAGGAAGAACTTGCAGCCATGTAATTCTCATAGGAATCATATGGAATTAAATATTTTATTAATCCATTAGGCCATAGTGACCATTATTTGAACCTTTTATATATTTTCTGACCTCATCTTGCATTCTGGAGATCAATCATATGATGAATTCGCTCAAATAATGCGGTTTCACACCTAGAGGTGAAAATTATAAATTATCACCATCATGCAAATGCCCATTCTATCCACAGGATATATTATATCTTTCATGAAATTATAGAATCTAAACGAATCATTGTTAGAGATTAGGATATTAAAAGCATTATTAGGTATTGTGTCAAGAAACAAGCATAGTCTTTTGTTGATTGAAAACCCTGACGTTTGAAAAATTGTTGTGGAGAAAGTTTTTTAACAAATAATATTCGTGAAATTTTTTTCTGTGGTTGTACAATGGCTATAATTGTCGTGGATGATGATATATTACAATATTATTATAATAAAAAGACCAATTCTGATGATTAAATTCTCATATGAGCACGAATTTACTATCGCCAGTTTGAATGAATAGAGAATTTGTTTTCATTGGTATTATAATTTGCTTGTTACATGTATATTCAGTGACATATTAAAAAGCTTTATCAGATCTCTATTTATTTCCTGGATAATATGTGTGCTCATTTGTTGAGAATACGGTATGTATTTCCTGAAGAAATCAAATAATATAGATGTGATATATGATATCGGTATTGCTAACATGTTTCATCAATAAAATATAATATGACATCTGTATATCGCATCTTGGGATCCACTTCACTATAATGAAATTTTCTTCTCAGTGCCTTGTATGTGGGATGGCACTGGAAACTCTTGTTCTTGATGCTTAACTCATAACTTTGAGTCGATGACATGAACTTGCACATTAAGGAAAATATTGAATCAAATATCTTTCCTCCTCAGGTCTTATGATTGACATTGTGGCTCCTTTCTGTAGTGAAATCGTACCCATTGAGTCGTTCTCCATGTGTGCATTTTATAAAGTATCGATTTTCACGCAATGAGGACAGATTTGACTTGGGTTCAAGTCGCTACTATATAGAATTTATTTGGTCCTATTTTCATATAAAATCCCTTGTTATCCCATCATAAATACATTACCACTTTTCAAATTTTAATGTGTTAATAAGAGTTCAGGGCCATTCTGTGGGCTTTCTCCCTAGTTCAACATCATGTATGAGTGCTACCTTTACAAATGCACAACATATTATTTATGGAAATCATGTGATATTGCATGTTGCACATCTTGATTTAGAGTGTTTGAAATAGGTCTACATTTGTACGACCATGATGCATTGAACATTCATACCATTCTTGGAGAGGATTCTCCTTTCTATGCCTTCTACGAGTGTTTCCTGTTGAGAAATAGTCTTTTGGAACTTGGATTTTGATATAAAATTTGACAATATTTCCCTCCTTCACCTAAAAGTTGATATTAAATAAAACAGAGTGTACCAAATATCTCACATTGAAGTGAGTGCCCTCCATATGGCTTCATCAACAATAAAAGAGTGTGGTGGATTTTAAAATTATACAACAACAACCACCCTTATTTGTTAGCAATGTTTTATGTGTTTTCCTGTGAGCTAGCATTTTTAAATTTGGAAATAATATTGTAATAACCTTCCTTAATTTCCTTAGAAAAAATTGGCTAAAACATATTAGCTCCCATAAAATATATTTTCTAGGAAACCCAAAAGTGCTTCCCTCTGTGGAGCTGCCAACAAATATTTACAAGTGTCAATCAACATTTACAAATTTAATCTTGTCTTGAATTTCTCTTCCAAAACATTTGACCTTATAACTTGGCCAGATTTTGCTGCATCAGTTAGTGGCAAATGTATGGTTGCAAATTTAGCTGGTGTAGATACTCCTTCTTTAGCTATAGTACTAGAGGTACTATTTCTATGCCTACTATTATGCCTATTATGGTAGTTTTTGGCTCTGCCACCACCTTGGGTTCGAGTGGGGGAATCCAAACTTCTTCCCCTTTCACTTGTGCTTATCCTTATTGAATTCCATCAACTGGTATTCCCTTAGTCTCATCAACCCTACCTTATGCTGCTTTTGTATCTATGACTTTGATGACTAGTGTTTTATCATATTTACAAGGTTTTTCATTTGGAAGTAGACATGTTCCTCCTTCCAATCCATTGTTGAATGTAGGCTCAATGCCTTTATCTAGTCGTTCTCAAAACATTAATCATTTTCAAGGGAGCGAGTGCTTGGTATATCCTTCTATTATTGGTTTTGGGTCTGGGAATATCTCTCATTTATTTAGCCAGCATGGGAGTATTCCCTTCCCTACTACTAGTACTTCATAGGTTTTTTGTCCTTTGGCTAGTGCTTGAAATCCTTACCACATGCTCTCCCCTTCATTTAATTTTCCAATGGGAGGAAGTTTTCCTATGACTAGTAATCCTATAGTAGGGGGTCGATACCCTCCTTATACCCCTGGACTACAAGGTTTTATTTATAGTTTAGTTTCTTCTACGATTAATCCTTGGAATCCTAGTGCCTCTCAAAATCCAAGATACTCTTTTTCGAATTTTTGGATCTCCATTCTTGGAGCTTGGAATTCTCCATTTCCTCCACATTTACCATTCCTAGAAACTCTTGATTTTCTAGATCTTTCGAAATTGACTAATGATATAATCTCTTACCATCCATCTTGGCCTTCGGTCCCTACTAAACTTCCGTCTGATTTACCAAAATTTGAGGGAAGTCTCATGAGGATCTGGTAGACCATATAACCACGTTCCACTTATGGTTCTCATAAAAATCCTTGATTGATGATTAAATTACGTTTGGAATCTTTCAACGCACCTGAAGTGGAAATGCGGCGAAAAGGTATATCAATTTAAGAAGGGGGGGGGTGGTTCTACATTTGGTGAGTTAGCTACAATGTTTCTCAAAAATTTTCAATTTCATGTCCATTCTGATGGAAAAACTAAACTTTTGCTCAATTTTGAGCATGAAAAGGCTACCCATATTTCTAACCACATTCAAGAGTGGCACAAAAGAAAGTGATTGATAAAGGCTTATATCCCTGATGGATTTCTTCTATAATGTTTTTTGAAATAATTATATCCATAGATATCTAAGGATGTGTCAATTTCAGGAGTGTTCACTAAAGAATAGGCTATCTTTAGAGCCTAGAAATTAGAGATTTTTTATTCCCTCTCTCAAGTCCTATATAATATTTTTTGTGATGCCTACTATATATAAAATTGATCTCACCAAGCAAAAACCATGCCCATATGCCGACAGAGTTGTAGGATTGATCGATATTAGTATAGCTAGTTTTTTAAATCAATTACAATAGTTGTTATAACAATCAGATTTTATGACAAAAACTACATCATCAGTGTCCCATAGTTTTCAAAAATTTTCGGTTAGTGATGTTCAGTCCTCAAATCCTAAAGGAAATAAAAGATATGATGGGAATAAGAAAGGATGCGAGAAGGAAAAATATAAGGGAGGGAAGGAGAATGCAAATAAATCTAGTGATGACACTGGTGAGGGCACGAAGGAGTCTAAACAAAAGGTTAAGTTCCCATGAAAGTTATGTAGTGGGTCTAATCTTACTAATGTTTTCCCCAACATTCAAGAGGCTCAACGCTTTTTTTTCAGTAATATTCTTCTAGTTCCGAGGATGTTCTTAATATCCCTTTTCCTCAATTATAACAATTACTTGCTGGCGTGAATTCTAGTACTAGAATCCATACAAGGGGAAAACAAGAAGAAAAATCTAAATAGAATGTGTATATGGTAAAGTTTCATGTTGACATTTCAACTGATCCAATTGTTATGAAAATCCAGAACCTTCCAAGCCTAAAAATTCTTCTAATACTCAAGAACCTCTGCATATAGAGAGGCCAAGATTTGAGCCCTACCCTAGATGCCAAAAAGCTCCTCAAAACGACGAATATATAATCCCAAATTATGTTAGGGCCACTCAGAAATATTTCATTTTTGAATATTTAGCTCAGATCCTCTGTTCTATGTTGGCATTAGAGGTACTCCATTCATGTCTTATGCAAAGGAGTTCTTTTCTCACTGCAATCTCGGAAATTGACCCGAATAAATATCTAATTATTACATTTTATATCCCAAATGTTAAAACGAGATTCCCTCATCTTATGGATTTTCAGATTAAATCTATGTATCGTAAGAAGACTACCTTTCAAATCATATTTGATGAAGGGGCTTCCACATATGTCATGTCTATGTCATACTAGAAGCTATCAATTCCCCTAAATTTGTTTTGTCTCCTACTCTCTTAACCACATTTGATGGCCATTATCTTAGGCCTCATGGAATGTTTCCTACGTGGAAGTAGATATAGTCGATGCTAATATTTATTAGAATATTTTGTTGGGTTGGAATTGGGTTTATTCAATGGATGCCATAATCTCATATTTATTACGCATCATATGTTTTACTCATGAAGGGAGAATGGTTATGATTTATCAATTAGCCTATTATCCCAATGACCCTAATGCATATGTTGACTCCATTTTCCCGTTCGTAAAGTATACCAACAATCCTATTAAGAATTTAGGAGTTTGAATGTATTCTTCCTTGAGGCGTACTTTTTATCCTCCATCTCATGTTGTTCATGTTAATTCCATTTCATCTTCCAGGATCGTTCCTCAACAATATAATTTTATAACTCATTATTTTTTAGATTCTTTGCCCTTTCCCCCTCCTAAAACCACATTAGAATAAGAGAAAGTGGGTGGAATGGCTTATCCTATGTATGTAGTGAAAATTGCA
Source organism: Pinus albicaulis (assembly GCA_034641835.2). Lineage (NCBI taxonomy): Eukaryota > Viridiplantae > Streptophyta > Pinopsida > Pinales > Pinaceae > Pinus > Pinus albicaulis. The sequence goes on along the minus strand of CM076583.1, from coordinate 660,392,422 downwards.
TATCAATCTATTTTTAATTTTGCATGTTCTAATCCCATCCCTCCCCCATTAAAGGATGTGGATGATGATGTGGCACCGGTTTGGAAAATTGATTCCACTTTGGCTAAGGATTTCCTTGATATCATCCTACCATATGAGGGGGAAATTATAGGAACAATTAATAGTTTATAAATACCATGGGATGATTTGCATCATTGGTCCTATTTTCTCCCTGAATTATGTAAATTTGAATCTAATTTCTCTATTCTTATTTCTCATGGAAGTGTTCTTAAAATTTCAAACCCTTTGGCTCCAGCACATATTTATGCTGAAGGTAACATGGATAATATTTTGGAAACTATTTCGGTGAACATTTCTAATAATCCCAAGGTTATAAATAATATATTGATTGGAGTTGAGTGTTCCCCTAGATAAATCAAAATTTACACAGATCTGTTTAAAGAGTTTAGAGATGTATTCACTTCGTCTTATGAGGAAATTCTTGGGATTGATATTAGTATTGTTAAACATAAGATCAAGACTTAAAAAAGCACAAAGTTTGTTCACCAAAAGCTTTGATCAGTTAACCATAGGAAATTTGCAGCTAGCAATACTGAATTAGAGAGGTTGCTTAAGGTTAGTTTCATATAGCTTGTTCGTTTAACTGAATGGGTTTCAAATCCAATCCCTATGGAAAAAAATAAAGGAACAGTCCATGTATGAATCGATTTCAGGGATTTGAATAAATATTGTCATATGGAAAATTTCCCCACTCCATTTATAGATCATAATATTGATGATTTTGTTAGGAACGAAATATTTTCCTTCATGGATAGATTTTCTAGATAGAATCAAATAAAAATAGGTTCTGAAGATCAAAAAATACAATATTTATTTTCCCATGGGTTACATTTTTATATACGAAAATGCCTTTTGTCTTAAAAATGTTGGGGCTACCTTTTAGCTGGCTATGTCATATTCTTTCCACAACATCAAACATATAATTGAATCTTATTTGGATGATTTAGCTGCTCACTCTCGTAAGAGAATGGATCATCCAAAACATCTTCGTCTAATTTTTTAGATATGTCATTATTATAAAATATGGTTGAACCCTAATAAGTGTGTTTTCAAGGTTACATCTATTCATTTGCTGGGATTCATCATTTCTAATGAAGGTATTCATGTTTATCCTTTCAAGGTTGAGGCAATACTTCAGTTTCCTACCACATTGAACATTCGTCAATTTCCAAGTCTCCAAGGAAAAGACTTATTTTAAGGATATTTTTCGTGAGCTAAGCGAAGAACACAAAAGGATTTATGTGTTTATATTAAGAAAAGAGTCCCATTTTTTTGGGATGATTTCGCTCAATGCTCATTCTATACATCAAAAAATGAATTGACCTCTGCTCCGCTTCTAAGTCCACCTAATTATAGCAGAGTTATCCTTTTGTACATCATGACAGTAGAATCAACTACAGGTACGATTTTGTTTCAGGAATATGATACAATTAGAGAGCATGTTATTTATTATCTAATCCATGGCTTATTTGGTCCTGAACTCTGGTATTCTCATAATGAGAAATTGGCTTTGGTAGTAGTTCATGTTGTTCAACGACTCCATTATTACATTTTACTCAAAAAATACTTTATACTGGTTGCTTCAATCCATTTCCAATTTTACTTAATATGTGAGTGATTTGGGGAAAATACAATAAATGGATTGTCATTTTGAGATAATTTTATCTTGATTTTATGTCATCTAAATCAAATAAATCTTTGGTTTTCGCAGAATTAATTTTGGAATTTTCTTGTGAAGGAAATATTACTTTTTAAGAATCACTTCTAGATGAACATATTTTTATTATCTCATCAAAGGATCCTTGGTATGGAGACATCGTTGTAAATCTCAAGACTTCAAAGTTTCCTCAGTCTCTTTTCTAAGGATGAAAGTAAAAAAATACGTCATCGGGACAAGAATTATATGATGATTGGTGATACTTTATATCATCGCGAGAATGATTCAATTCTTAGATGTTGTTTGACCTTAGAATAAGCTAATTCAGTTATCAATGATTGCCATAGTGGTGCTTGTGGAGGTCATTTATCTAGGCTTGCTACAACCCAACAAATATTGTGTGTGGGGTATTTTTGGTGCTCAATTTTTAAAGATTGTATTGAGGTGGTCAAAAAATGGCATCCTTGTCAAGTATATACTTGAAAAATTTATGTTCATCCAGTTCTTCTTTTTCATATCATCATTTCCATTCCATTTACTAAGTGTGGAACTGATTTTACTACTTGTAACTCAGTTTTGGCTAAGGGACATAAGTACATTATCATAGTGGTAGAATAATTTACGAATTGGGTCAAAGTTATTCCCACATTTAATAATGAAAGTGAGACAACAATTTTTTTCCTTTCAATAAAATCATTTTATGTTTTGATATCCCCAAAGATATTGTCACTCATCATGGCATTTACTTTTAGGGTAAGATGATGTCTAAGTTGGCTTTGAAATTGGGATTTCGGTAGGAGAATTTGTCTCCTTATTATCCTTAATCTAATGGAAAATTTGTTGGCTTGTGGGGTCCTAACCCAGGTTCAGGGTTTATGGATAAACCAACAAAGCCTCCAACTACTTGCCCTTTCGGCAATGACCTGCTTCTACAGATTAAAGTCTCACCCAAAGTGGTATGGAGGGCTACTGGAACTAGGTTTCCCCACCCTAAGGGATTAATTAATCAATTGGTCCTAGGAAAATTGAATGCAGAATTAAATCAACCGTAAAAAGATGCACGTAGTAGAATCACAGGGTGTGAAAAATCCTTAGCATAATAACAAATTTCATAGATCGCTTCAGCGCATGTAAAGCATAACAAAACCAAATCCAAATCTAAACAATGTGAAATTACTTAACCAGATTTATCAACCATAAATAAGCATAGAAAACCATCTGATATATTCCTTGCTTAATAATCAACAGAAGACAGTGCGATCTCAACAAAACAGAAACATTAAATAAGTCAAATCAATAACATAATATGTTCACCAAAATTTGTCTCTTGTATTAATTCAAATTCATTCAATACATATCTAACTTTCCCTTACATAACCCTTCCGCGCACACAGCCAGCAGAGTTCACACATTGCTAGGACTTGGTCTTAGCACACACAGCCAGCAGAAGCCTTTCAACTCAACCCAAACAAAACCCTTACAACATATTACGAATGCATATATATCCCAATATCATATAAAACTTAGCTGAACTGAAATATCTTCCTTAGACTCGATCTGTCTATTTATATTCTTCTTTTGCACAGATACTATGGTCTAAAACCATGGCTTGAGGCCCAAATTTTTACCCTTAAACTTAATTACATAAAAATTAGGGACTTTGACCCACCCCAAAGCCCCTTGACTCAATCGTGTAGCACGCACATACGAACTTATACAAAATTATATCAAAAAGTGTGCCCCATGGGAACTTGCTCCAACAGGTGCCCAACTCAATAATGTGATTCATCCCAAGTCACTAAGGTGTCTGCTCCTTGATCTTGGCCTAGAGCATGTTGATATAATATTTTAGACGGAGCACAAGTTCCAAACTTTGCGCTACAGCGCCCTGCGCCTGTTGAACCAAATTTTCTGTGGTGGGCCCTTCAGTGGCCATGTCTATGCTACATTGAGTCTACTAAATAGTCTTTATAGTGTTATCTAGTGTGTGTGAATGTTGAAGTGATTCCTCGGCCCACGGTTGCATGTGTGCTTCGAGAAATTGTTCCTTCCGTCGCACATTTTCAATCTCTGTTTGTATAGTTCAAAACACTTGAAGATGAGATAGGTGCTGAGTAAGAACCAAATTTGGTGCCACTGTCCTGATTTCATCAAAATATTGTCCGTTTTGATGGAGTGGTTAGTGCAACTGTTGAATGACAATCATTTTGTTCTGAGGTGAATACACTCATAGCTTCATCAAGCAGACTATCACACTAGGTGACCACAACAACAATACTATCTCAGGCTTGTTTGAATTTCGCTGCTCTTTGCATACGAACATATCATGGAATCTTAGGCTACAACCTGGTCTCTAGATCTACAATCTAATATTCATACTTGGTTCTGACTATTTACACCTCGGCATGATGCTTTCAACGTGACATCCAATCCTTCTAGATTCTTCTAGAGCGTAGTTGTGGCTAGGACAGTTGTAATGTCTTGGAAAAATTGGTGGATCTTGGCCTCCAGTGTAGCATGCTAGGCTTTGTTGGGTATGTGTTATATTATTTTTAGTCCTTAATTTACGGTGGGTAGTCCGCGTCCATGGTTTTGTGCATGGTTTTGCACATGGTATTGGGGTACGATGGTTTTCGGCCCCTGGTATTTTTGTAGATCCGGTCAAGGGAACTATGGTTATGTTCTAATCCAGGGTTTATGGATTGGGGTTTATGTATGCTTCAGCATGTATATATATGTGTGTTGTAACACTAAAAGGAGTATAATGAAAAATAAAGCTAGTCGTCCCGATTTGGGATCCAGGGGAAAATCTCTGTGTTTATCTGTTTTATGTTTTATGCTCTTGCTATTGTTTATTTTCTGTTATAATATTTGTGTGTAGATAATTTATGTTCAGGGTTAAAACTTACATTTGGTATCGGAGCTATTTCGGCTTCAAGGGGACGCCTTTGCTGCTGAGGGGTTTTTGCTTGGGCCTGTGGTAGACCTTGTTCAGTGGGAGATCTGCAGGATCGATTCTTGCTGTGAAAGAAGATGGCGAGCGGCGGGAAGATAGAGATTGAGAAATTTAATGGTCAGAGTTTTTAGTTGTGGAAGCCCAAGATGGAGGATCTACTGGTGGATAGAGATCAGTGGATCATGGTAGATCCAGGTACTAAACCAACGGCAATGTCAGATGAAGACTGGAAGAAACTGGATCGGAAGGCTAAGAGCACAATACGGTTGTGTGTCTCAGATTCAGTATTGTTGAATGTATCTGGGGAAGCTACAGCGAAGGCCTTGTGGGACAAGCTAGGGACTTTGTATCAATCTAAGTCTCTAGTGAATAAGTTGTTCCTGCGGAAAAAGCTGTATAACCTGAGGATGAAGGATGGAGACTTGGTGACAGAGCATCTGAACACCTTCAATACTGTGGTAAGTCAGTTGTCGTCTGTTGATATTAAAATCTCAGATGAAGATAAGTGCATCAGTTTGTTGTGCTCTCTACCAGATTCGTGGGACAGTCTGGTTATTGCAATAGGTAGCAATACAACTACCTTGAACTTTGATGATATTGTCTCAGCCTTGCTGTCGGAGGAAATGAGACGGAGAAATATGGAGGGTCATAATGGAGATGCCTTATCTGTACGAGGAAGGTCCCAGAACAGAAACAAGAATAAGGTTTCGAGTGGGAGATCTAAATCTAGAGGGAGGTCTAAATCTCCTGGAAAGTTTGTAAAGGTGTGCTGGAAATGCGGAAAGGAAGGACACTACAAAAAGGAATGCAGATCTAAAGCTCCCGAGAAAGGAAAGGGATCTGATGAAGCTCCTTCTGCAGAGGCAAAAACCACCTCAGATGAAGGTGGGGATGTGTATTTGGCTTCTTCTTCAAATACACATGTATATCATGAGTCATGGTTGATTGACTCAGGTGCATCCTTTCACTTCACTCCCCATAGGGAGTGGTTCTGCGAGTATGAGAAATATGATGGTGGTGATGTCTTCCTAGGGGATGATAGGAAGGCCAGAATCATTGGATGTGGAAAGGTAAAGCTGAAGCTGCAAGGTGGAAGGATTAGAACACTTCTTGGTGTTCTGCATATTCCTGCATTGGCCATAAATCTAATTTCTATAAGCAAGATGGATGATGCAGGTGTAAAAACAGTGTTCGAGAAAGACGCCTACAAGATGGTTCGGGGAGCACTGGTATTAATGCGGGTAGTTCGGACTGGAACTCTGTACAAGCTACAAGGTAGCACAGTTATTGATGGGTGTAACAGTTTTGTGGTTCTTGAAAGTGGGACGGAAAGCCTAGTTGTGTCTAGAGAAAAGACCATGCTATGGCATCAAAGGCTTGGACATATTGGAGAGAAGGGCCTTCAGATACTGCATAGAAATGGTATGGTAGAAGGTATGTCTAATTTCTCTATGGATTTTGATTTCTGTGAACATTTTGTATATGGGAAGCAGAATCGGGTGAGTTTTCCTTCTAGTGCTAAGAGGGCGAACAAGATATTAGAACTTGTGCACAGTGATGTGTTTGGGCCTGTGTCAGTTCCGTCACTGGGAAAGTATGTGTACTATGTTTCATTCATAGATGATTTCTCAAGGAATACATGGATATATTTCTTGAGGAAGAAATCTGAAGTCTTTGACAAATTTAAAAAATTTAAGGCTCTCGTGGAAAACTACACATAGAAGAAGATAAAGATGCTGAGGACAGATAATGGTGGGGAGTTCTGCAAGAAGGAATTTTAAGAGTTCTGTAAGAAGTGTGGTATAGCATGACATAAGACTACTCCATACACACCGCAGCAAAATGGATTTTCAGAAAGAATGAACAGAACACTGATGGAAAACGCAAGAAGCATGCTTAGTGGTACCAGGTTAGGACAAGAATTCTGGGCAGAGGCAGTGGAGACTGCATGCTATCTGGTTAACAGATCACCTTCATCAGTGTTGGAGGATAAGACCCCACATGAGGTATGGACTGGTAAGAAACCGTCTCTTTCACATCTAAGGGTATTTGGATGTGATGCATATGTACATGTTCCAAAGGAGAAAAGGACCAAGTTGGATAATAAATCTGAAAGGTGCATCTTTATTGGGTATAAGGATGGTTTAAATGGTTACAAGCTTTGGAACCCAGAAACAAGGAAGGTTGTGTACAGCCGAGATGTGGTGTTTAGAGAAGTGAAAGATGTTGTTAAACATGAAGTCCTACCAAAGGAACCTGAGAAGATAGAGTTTGAGCTAAAGGAGGATGAATCAGACTCTACAACAGAAGAAGACTCCGAAGATGAAGAGCCACAAACTCCAGCTTTGAGAAGATCAGTTCGGGAAAGAAGGCAACCAGAAAGGTATAGTCCATCTGCTTTCTGTTCAAGTTTTGCCTTAACTATAACTGATGATGAACCCAGAACTGTCAGGGAGGCAGTAGATTCAGAGGATGGAAAACTATGGAAGGAGGCCATGGTTGATGAAATGGCATCCTTGCACAAAAATGATGCATGGGATTTGGTGGAGTTGTCGGCTGGAAGGAAGCCCATTGGGAGCAAATGGGTGTTTAAGAAGAAGATGAATGTAGAAGGCAAGGTGGAGAAATACAAAGATCGGTTGGTAGCGAAAGGTTATTCCCAGGTGCCGGGAATCGATTTTGGTGATATTTTTTCTCCTGTTGCCAAGGTTACTTCTATTAGATTACTTTTATCTGTTGCTGCTGCATTTGATTTTGAGATAGAAAAGATGGATGTGAAGACAAATTTTCTTCACGGGGATCTAGAAGAGGAGATCTACATGAAGCAACCTGAAGGCTTTATGGTGAAGGGTAAGAAAGAACTGGTATGCAGGTTGAAGAAGTCTCTGTATGGGTTAAAACAGTCACCAAGGATGAGGTATCAGAAATTTGATACCTATATACGGGGACTTGGCTTCACCAGAAGCAAGGAAGATCATTGTGTTTATTTTAAATTAATTGGTGATCGTGTTATATATCTAGTCTTGTATGTGGATGATATGTTGTTGATTGGAAATGACAAAGAAATTATCCAAGATTTGAAGACCCAACTGTTCTCCAAATTCGACATGAAGGATCTTGGTGCTACAAGCTATATTCTGGGCATGGAAATTAAGAGAGATCGGGCAAAGAGGAAGCTCTGGTTAAACCAAAGGAAGTATGTTGAGACTATATTTTAGAGGTTCAATATGCAGGATAGTAAACCGGTGAGTGTTCCTATTCCTGTAGGTGCAAAGTTGTCTGCTGAACAGTGTCCCAAGACACAAGAAGAAGAGGAGGATATGTCCCGTGTTCCATATGCAAGTGCAGTGGGTAGCCTGATGTATGCAATGGTCTGTACTAGACCATACATTGCACATGTAGTGGGAGTATTGAGCAGGTTTATGTCAAACCCAGGGAAGGAGCATTGGACAGCAGTGAAGCGGGTTTTCAGATATTTACGTGGCACTAGTGATTATGGCTTGTGCTACCAGGGAAGACCAGGATTGGAAAGAATGTTGGAAATTCGTGGTTTTGTTGATGCAGACTGGGCTGGAGATCTGGACCAAAGAAGATCTACAAGTGGGTATGTGTTTAGCCTATTTGGAGGCGCAATCAGTTGGATGAGTAAAATACAGTCTGTAGTGGCTCTTTCAACTACAGAGGCAGAATACATAGCAGCCACTCATGCAAGCAAGGAAGCAGTTTGGTTGCAGAGATTGTGTTCAAGTATGGGGTTGGTACAACAAGCTATAAGGATAAACTATGATAGCCAAAGTGCAATTTTCTTGGCTAAGAACCCTGCTTATCATTCAAAGACAAAGCACATTGATGTTCAATATCACTTTGTTAGAGATATGGTTGGGGCTAAAAGGGTGTTGCTGGTAAAGGTGGACACTTTGAAGAATGTTGCAGATGCATTGACAAAGTCTGTGAGCACTCAGAAGTTCTCTTGGTGTAGAGAAACAATGGGTGTTGAAGAATTGGGCCAATGACTAAGCCCTCCTGTGGCCCCCCGTGGAAAGAAAACAACAAGTGGGGAGAATGTTGGGTATGTGTTATATTCTTTCCCTGTCGGGGTCCGGGGCAGCGCCTCGGCCAAAATTTTTGGTCCTTAATTTCCCGCAGGTAGTCCGCGTCTATGGTTTTGTGCATGGTTTTGCACATGGTATTGGGGTACGATGGTTTTCGGCCCCTGGTATTTTTGTAGATCCAGTCAAGGGAACTATGGTTATGTTCTAATCCAGGGTTTATGGATTGGGGTTTATGTATGCTTCGGCATGTATATATATGTGTGTTGTAACACTAAAAGGAGTATAATGAAAAATCAAGTTGGTTGTCCCAATTTGGGATCCAAGGGAAAATCTCTGTGTTTATTTGTTTTATGTTTTATGCTCTCGCTATTTTTTATTTTCTATTATAAGATTCGTGTGTAGATAATTTATGTTCAGGGTTAAAACCTACAGGCTTCGACTTCACGACATGCAGCTTCTTCTTTTTGATGCTGATGGTGTGCTTGTTCTACCTACTGCTAGGCTTCCATTGTATGAGTGTTCATAGTAGCCTCTTGGTACAAAAGCTTATTCACGATCATTGAGTGAGTTAAGTGTAAATTCCCTCTAGGTAACACAGAAAGGTTAATATTTATATCACTTGTTCCCCTGAATTGGGCACGCCTGCTGGCATCCATATGTGTTACTCGCACGAGGATCTAGATAAGGTGAGCATCCCATGTGGTTGGCAATGAAATGTGTAATGGTTGTGTGCTTATGATGTGCATGTTGGTCTAGCTTGCCTCATCTATTCTTGCTTGAATCTGGCTCGCCTGCATCTTCATCTCCTGTAGTCCCACTTGAACAAGTTCCAGTGCAGATTTTACTAGACATCCATGTCGGTCTAGTGATCCTCGATCAGAGACATGATACTGTTGTATATTTCATGTAGATCATCGCATGTCAGCATCAGGACCTCCTGCCCAACATCTTTGGAAGCCTTCCTCTTCTTTCATGATCCCCTGAATGCTGAGAGATGTGCTTGGTTCCCCTAGAGGTTACTTCTTCTCCTGTATACTTTGGAATAGATCCATTATTATTTTCTTGTTTCAAGGTTTATGGTCTCACCAGTAGTCGTTGGTGTTTCTTATTTTTTTGTAACTTCCTCTATAACTTCCTCTATTACTTTCTCAGTTGGTTTCACTATATGACTACTAGTGCACGGCTTCGTTGGTGTGATCAGCATCAACCAGGCTGGCGGCCATTCAGTTGTTATTATAGGCAAATCATCCTCTATCACCAAGTAAGGTAACGCATACCATACTCCTTCTATGACAACTTTTGCATGGATATGCATGTTGTGAAATGTAGCTTTAAAGTCAGCTACCATTTTGTATTGGTCATATAAAGTGGGAAAAAACTGCAGCTTTGACTATAACGCCTAATAAAGAGTAGCATCATATAGAAACCAAAAAATATTTTTTTTTCTCGTGCGCATCGAGTCTGAAGAGTTCCAAAAGGTAGTATAGCATGCAACCTCACACATTTTCAGCTCAATCTCCGGGAACTGGGTGTCTTCGGGGGTCTTCCACCCAATTAGCGCAATCAATAATAAGAGCCAGGCATAGTGGAAATTCTTGCCTTCCTCCTATGCTTCACACACATTTTCAAGGAATTATCTACAAAGGAAGCTAGACCAATTATAAATCACCCCCTTCTCGCACCGTTTGGCAAGAGAAATAACATGTGCAGGCACCTCCCTGGGTCTGCACATGCGCATCATGTTGCAGGCCAAGATGATCATACCAAAGTGCACTACTAGGTCATTGATTTCATCAACCACAAAAACCCGGCTCTTCCTTGTGACTTGGTAATTTTTCCTGATTTGGTCTGCAATGGTATTCTCCTATGCCTTACCACCAAAATCGGCAATAGGGTCAGCAACTTCATCAGGTAGAACCGTGATCCTATGGATCAAATAAACATCAATGGGGATGTGCTCTCCGAGCCATAGCGCATAATCATGTACTAATGTCAGCAAATATCTAATGCAAAATTTTGCAGGCCTACCTTGTGCAGACCTAGCACCCATCATTTTTGCTGGAGGCGCACAATGCCTCCTTCATATGTAATATGTTGAAGGTACAACTTTTGTGCAAGCTCTAGGAAATTTTGGACATTCGCAATGCCCCAATCATCGAATTAGAGCTGTGTAATTTTAGTGAAAATTTCCCCTTCCGTTGGGACATCATCAGGTATTAGGGGCATTTGAGTACCTGTGCACACCTTATCTAGGTCCTTAGGTACCTTGAATGATGTTTTTTGTGGCGCAACATAGCTAGGCAACTTCAATAATGAGACCACTTCGACCACATCCTCCTTTCCTTCCTCAATGGTTTCAAGGACATCAAACATAGTTATTTTCATCTTCTCAATCACAGTAGAGCACGGCGTTGGGATATTTTCCTTCGGTGATTTGTGCGTATGCTATAGGGTAATATGCTTGGGTAGTGGTTATCGAATATCCCTCTCTAGGATTTCCGATGCCCGAGGCAGATAGTCGGATTAGCTATATAGTTCATAAAGATGCTGCATATATGTTCATGCTAATTGGCATTATTTAATAAAATGAGATGGGAGATTACCTCTTTTTCGATCCCATATCCTTTGGAGAACATTGAGTAGCAAAGCAGGGATCCTCCTTCACTAGCTCCAAATTTAGGTCCTGCGATCAAACAAAGCACTCATGTAATCTCCACAATAATATAATTTTTATTAAGTAAATCAACATATGATAAACACAAAACAATGCAAATATAAGCCATTCATGTCACTCTATATTAATAATTGAAAAAAAATGGCAATATTAAAGCATCGAATGGACAAAATAGATACATTTCTATTGATTTATAAAAAGGAGGATTACAACCGTTGGTTGAACCAAGCTTTCCTCAGTCTCCCAATCTCTCTCTCTTTTCCCTTGTATGTGATGGCGATAAAGGTGGTAAGGTCTCAATGAAATTCACCGATCCTTAACTACCACATGCAACAACATATCTCTACTTCACATGTATTCAAAAACCTTCAACCTTGGACTAATAACCCATAGCTCCATTTTATAGGAGATGGAGAGTGAAAACATTGCCCAACTCTTTCAACCAGTTCAAAAGGGAAAAACCAATATGTTTCCTTAGCCTTTCATGCTTTTTCCTTCTTTGAGAGTCTAGTTGCTTTTGGCAAGGCCTTATAAGAGGTTAGTTCCTTTCAGTTTCTATTTTGCACTAACTCTTCATGAGAAAAAGATAGATTTTCCAATCATTATCCATGATATTTTCCCTGTTTCATATTTAAACATGCGTAATGTTGTCCTCTGGGAAAGATAGAGCGTTTCCCTAGTCACTAACGTGACCTTTACATGGCTCGGAAGAATTATAACACAGTTTAGCTGTTTCCAGGGTGTGTTACCTTGGTAGAAATGGGTTTTGTCTAGGTCACTTTATTCCTTCCATATTATCTTCTCCTCTGAGCTGATGAGGAGGTCATTTGTCCTATAACAAATGCCCCCTAAAGTGTGAGGTCAGAGATGAAGACGATGGCTGAAATACTTTATAATATGTGTAGTAGAATTAGAGAGATTGGAGGACTGAGGAAAACTTGAAACAACAACATATGTCATAAAATATAGTATCTGTCTTGAGTCGGGCATTCCCATGCTCAGTAGCTAATCAACATGATTTCTCTAAAATAGAGATATGAATAGTGTGTCCATCGATAAGCATAGCGTGGAAGTGTTTTTCAGAACAGGATCAATACTGAAAAGATATATCCATAAAAACTTGGGGAAGGAAAGAAAGCTGTAATGGTGTAACCTTCGCCCCAAGGTCTTGGTCGCCGCTTCACTTAAACTGCATATTTCCCTACATGTGAATGGAGGAGCTATCGTCGATCATGTGGGAAATCATCTGATTACAAGTCAGTAAGGAAAACTGTTAATAGACGCGAGGGTGGCCACCGATAATGATGATGGTCGCCAAGATGAATAGTATAATCTGGCGAATGTGAATGAAAGGAGTTGATGTTGAACACTCATATGATCATTCGATCGGGAGCCAATCATGAAGACCCCCAATCAAATACAAGATGACCTGCCACTGATGTCTACAAGTATCTGGGTACTCATGTGTTTCTGGATCCACTTCCTAGATAAGATGCTGCAGTCGATAGGAAGAGACCTGTCAAAAGGTAGGCACTGAGGCGTCCTACATCAGTCAACACGAAATGGGAAAAGATGACATTGTTCTTGATGGAAAATATGAAGAGCAAATGGGAATAACTGATGACAAATAATTTCTAGCATTATGATCGCTTTGGTTGATATGAGGAGCAGTAGATAGCGAGATCTATTTGAACAATAGAAGGCACTCTAACAGGGTACTTGGCAGCTTAGGCTTAATGAGCACCAAAGAGTATTTAGGATTTGACCAGTGCAGGAACACTGGGAAACGAAGGCTAAACTCATAGATGGTAGGGTTCGGCTAAATGCAAAAGATTTTTCTGCGAAGTGCCATGTTCAATATTTCTACTGCCAAATTTAACTTTCTTAAATGTAACAGAAGTAGTATCCATGTTGTCCAGATTTTTCCCTGTCTGATTAAGTTTAACGAGTCTAGACAGGTAAACTCAGTGAATTTTTCATATTTAGAGAGTCTGAAAAATGTAGTAAAATACAAATCTAGGGTGTACCTTTGTCATGTCTTGATAACCGGGCATTAAAAAGGGAGAATATTAAGCCTGAAACAGTTCATTTTCCTTGAGATAGTCCATCGAAGCCAGAAAATGAGAAATCTATGTTCGATGGATGTCTACCTCATTTTGTTATGAGTATGAGGAGACGAAGTAAACTCAATATTCTTTGTGAAATTTTAACGATTCCAACAGAGAAAAAATTGATGCTCTCCGTGAAGTTTTAATGAGTCACACAGAGAAAAAATCGGTTAATTTTTTCATTTAAAGAGATTTGAAAAAGATGAAAAGAATGGCTCATAATCGTCTATCGTGGTACTTTAACAAGCTCAAAAAAAGAAAATCGGGGTTTTTTCAGTTTTACGAGATAGAAAAAGTCCCTGAAAAGAAAACTAATTGCTTCTTCATGTTATTTTTAATGAGCCTGAAGAAGAAAACTCGAGGTTTTTCAGATTAACGAGCAAGAAAAATACCATAAAAAGAATGCTCGATTCAGGGTCGATGTAATGTTCCAAATTTTGCAATAAAGTATTTGGAACATTAATCTTACTTTTATTTTAATAAAAGGAATAAAATGGGTGAGGGGACCCATTGTAGCAATTTAATAAACACTCCTAAGGTGCAAAAAGTCACTTAAGTGGCTTTAGATAGCAGCCCCAAGTGTGAAAAGGGCCAAAGGAAAGTGAGCTAGACCATGGTTGAACAAAGTCAACAACGTACCCTAAGAGGGGAAGCTTGCACAAGAAGATTACGTAGTTGGAGTGAAGGGAAATTTGAAATGATAGAAACCCTAATGTGAGTGGGGTCCATGCATGCTTTGCATAAAATATGGAGAGCTATTGTGGAGACAGTTTTTGGAGAATAGAATTCGAAGTTGAAGCTCTCTTCAACTTGGTGCTGCTTAGCACAAGTGGGATTCCTGTTTAGGAATTCCCTTCTCTTCCATGGGAAGCCATGGAGAGATTTTTCTTCATCTTCCTCACACCATGGCTTAAGGCCAAAGCAATCATTTGCAGCTACTGTGTTATTCTTGTAGCAATAGAACGCTGGAGTTGCTGGTGTGGCAGTGAGGGACCTTCATCATCTCTCTTCCGAAGTTGGCTTGTAGAGGGGAAGCTCATTCCTTCTCTAGGAAATCAGAAAAGGAGATTTCTGGAGCTCATATTTCAGATTTTGCATCAGGCCATATGTTTTCTCTCATGCCCAGTGCAGTCTCCTTCCCTTACAGTGTTATCTTGAGAGGTGGCTTGCACAAGGGTTTCATTTTGTGCACTAGTGAGTGTATATTTCAGTAAGGGGATCGACCCCTTCATTTTGGATATCATTGGAGGAGGTATTATGGTTTATTGCAACATCTACTTCCTTCTCCATTCTTGTATTATTATTGAGTTGTAGCAGCTACACTGCAACTCCGACATTTTCCTATTTTATGTATTTTAGCAAATCCCTTGGAGGATTGTTGTAATAAAGCTTTCTGGGGTTGAGATCTTGATCCCCCATCTTTATTTGAGCTTTTATTGCTACATAATCTTATATATATCAGTCCACAGTCATTTTCCCTCATAGAATGCATAGTTATAGAGTAGTTGGGTTTATGCAACAATGTATTCTCTTGTTTATTTACATTTTCCTTAGAGGTCTTTTCCTCAAGGATATTTTATAATATTTGCTACTATACATTATGTATTAGATTTGTACTCTTCTGTCATTATATGATGCATTCTTCACTACTGTTAATAATGGAGGTTTAATATGCTGAAGGGTTTCTCATTGAGCATTATTTTAGTATATTTGTTGGTGGGAGATCTGAATAACCTACTTAAGGTTATTTCTTTGAGCTTATATTTTGCAGGGATTTTGTACCAAAAATATTCTAAGGCATCCCAACATTGGATTGCCTTATTTTCAGATTGGCTTCCTTCTACATCATCCTCATGGGCAACTAGTGCAGAAATTCCTTGAAGGGAATTATTAGCTCTTGACAAGTTCTATTGGCAGAGTCTACTAGAGGGCCAGGTAGCCTCTAGATCTCATCCTTCCTTGTGAAGGTTAAATATCAAGTAAATTCCCCTACAGTAAATCTCTGAAATAGTTCAGTGTTGATTGTTAATACTCTCGGAGGTGGAAAATAGGAATATCTTAGGAATATCTCAAGATATTCCCGGCATTGCAGAAATTTCCCCATTTGGGACATTACAGTGGTATCAAAGCTTTGAACTTGGCTCAGCCTGTGAAGTTCAAATACTATAGAATAAGAGGTCAAGATGATGCAAAAGATGAGATTTATCTCATCAATTTTGGGTCCAGAAACAACCTCTCTGAGGAGGTTGAGGAGATAGAAGAAAGAGAAGAGGGAGGACCATGCACTTCCTATTCTCACAGAGGAGTAGAGCAGAAGCATGGAGAACACTTGGAATTCGAATTCTAAGTGATTATCTGCTGAATATGGAACAAAACCTAGAGTATTCCAAGAGGCTCTATCTTTTTCACACTTGTTCAACAGAAAGAGGAAAGAACTTGGTGGTTAAGCCATGGGGAGGAATGCAAGGGTTTCTACTCTTGCTAATATTTCTCAGATCTTGATCAGAATATTTGGCCAAAGTAAGGAGGATCCCTCACCACCAGAGGCACATGCCAGCGCTGTTACATTCATGGAGGAGCAGCCTCCACCTTCAGTTATTGAGGCAGCCAACACACTTGAGGAAGAGACTCTTGCAACAAGATTCTTCCAAATCTCTCCAAGGTATGCATGAGTTTGCATCTACCATGGAGGATTGTACATTATTGCATGATGATTGTATTGAGGAGGGAAATTTTACTACACTGTGCCATTTTGGAGGAAAGAAACCCTCATCCTCCTCATGCACTATTGATAAGCCATGCATCACATGTGAGGGTGGGGTTTTGAAATTTTGTCATGGAGGAGATTACATTTCAATGTCCCATGAAATGAAAAAGGATAAATATATTTTTGAGCAATGGTAGCTCTTGTTAAAGAGGTACCAAGTGGCAGGATACTTACACCAAAGAGCAGAGCTTTGTGGATTATATGTGCCCAGCGGAAATGTGGAGGATCCATAACCCATAGGTCCCAAGATCATTTCACACTTATTACACTTGATGGGAGAGTATGGGTGCATCATAATGGGATGGAATTTCTCTTACCACTCATTATGTTTCCATTTCATATTGGGTATGGTGGAACTATAGGGGAGCAGCAAACATTCTTGTTGCTCAGATTTCGTTTGAATTTTGTGGGAGCAAGAGGAGGCACTAGCATAGTGCAAGAGGATTGCTCTTTGATATTGGATGCCAAGCAGCACCTTCTTCATGGGAGGAGAACTACATTTGCATAAACATGATTGGAGGAGTCTTTGGCAAGATTCATGTCAAAGAGGGGAGCTTTGAGATGATAGTGGCCCTACTCCAAAGGCTAGTAGCGCTGTCACTTGAGAGCTTGAGTTACTTGTGGGAGTGTCCTTAAAATCAATTCACAAGTAATGTACTTTGGAGGCATGCAGGTAATGAGCATGAAGGATTAATGGAGGAGAGCACTCCTTACTACATTTTGACTCTCTTGCCTTGGTTGCACAAGCACAAGAAGAGGGATCTACATGCAATGTTTATGGATTCTTCTTTCATGCATTTTCATGCATATTATTCATTGATGGAGGAGTCCACTTGGGAGGTATTTATAATGGATGTATATTAGAATTTGGCTAGATGCATAGCCCAAGAGATGATGATATGGTTGGCGCAAACACTCCCCTAATATGTTGCAGTAAGGGGGACTTTCCACTTGAGCCATTTCAGCTCAAAGGCTAAAGTACATGATGAGGGAGGTAAATTTTTGTGACATGCCTTGTACTCTCTTATCTTTATGCACAACATATCAGATCAAGAGGGATCCTTCCTTCTTGCACATTTTATTTTTTGTACTTATGGTTCATTGCAGCAAAATGATGGCTACTTCAGCAGTGGTTTGTGGGGGAAAGCCACATAGTTTTGGTGTGCACCTTTGGCACCAAATTTTGTTTTCATGATCACATATTGCAGGATAAATGTGGCAGAAAACAAGTGGCTGAAAATACACTTGTTACTTTCTATTTTTAGGCAGGCCAACGATGCCCTGCACTGGTTCCATCCATGGAACCATATTTCACCTCCTTTCCCTCATAAGTTTATGCTTCCATGTGATGCTTGTGGAAAGATGTTTAGGGGAAGCATTGTTTTGGAGGAGGGAAATAAATTGAATATTCCCATTGGGAGTGTGATTCTCCCTAATTTTAATGTTTTATGTTTTAGGAGAAGCAATGGATAGCCGATGATTACCAAATCTTGATCTCTTCCTTCATGAGGGAGGAGTTATTTGGAGAGTCAAAATTTTTGGAGGAGGCATTTAATGGTTTGAAAGATTGATGGGGTGGCTTGGGTCTCTCATGAAGACCATTTAATTTCAGCCATATATTAGTAGCAGCCACATATGTATCATGTGGAGGGAGAGACTCATTGGGTGGATGTGCCCTTTGGGAAAGAAGACCTCCATTCTTTTTTAAGCACATGCTCCAAGGGAGTATGGAAGATGATATGGTCACCATGTTCAGCCATTTGTTTTTCCATGAGGTGAACCATATGACTGCCTAGATGCCATATTTTGGTGAATTCCAACTCATCACATATGTGAGGATTTGGGCTAGCTTGATTTGCAGCATTGGAGGAGAGGTCCTTGGGGATCTAGACTTCATCTTGCCTCTTGAAGGCAACACTGTTCCAGCCCAAGTTCAGATTTCACTCCACATTCATCATAAGTGGAGGAGAAGATAGTGTGGGGTAGGAAATGAAGCTTACCAAGTCAGAAATTCAACCCACCTATTTCTATTGAGCACAAGGTGGAGGAGCATTTTCAGGAGTTGCCTAGTTGGAAGGTGACTCATTTTGCTTGGTTGATTGCTTGAGGATGGAGGATCTACATGAGGATATTTCAGATTCCATGCCTTAAGTGGAGGAATTTTTGGAATTCATCCTTGCTCTTGCTTGAGGAAAAGAACGTTTTGGGAGGGGAGGATTGTAATGTTCCAAATTTTGCAATAAAGTATTTGGAATATTAATCTTACTTTTATTTTAATAAAAGGAATAAAATGGGTGATAAAACCCATTGTATCAATTTAATAAACACTCCTAAGGTGCAAAAATTCACTTAAGTGGCTCTATATAGCAGCCCAAAGTGTGAAAAGGGCCAAAGGTAAGTGAGCTAGACCATGTTTGACCAAAGTCAACAACGTACCCTAAGAGGGGAAGCTTGCACAAGAAGATTGCGTAGTTAGAGTGGAGGGAAATTTGAAATGAGAGAAACCCTAATGTGAGTGGGGTCCATGCATGATTTGCATAAAATATGAAGGAGAGCTATTTTGGAGATAGTTTTTGGAGAATAGAATTCGAAGTTGAAGCTCTCTTCAACTTGGTGCTGCTTAGCACAAGTGGGATTCCTGTTTAGCAATGCCCTTCTCTTCCATGGGAGGCCATGGAGAGATTGTTCTTCATCTTACTCACACCATGGCTTCAGGAAAAAGTATTCATTAGAAGCTACTGTGTTATTCTTGCAACAAGAGAACATTGGAGTTGCTGGTGTGGCAGTGAGGGACCTTCATCATCTCACTTCCGAAGTTGGTTTGTAGAGGGGAAGCTCATTCCTTCTCTAGGAAATTAGAAAAGGAGATTTCCGAAGCTCATATTTCAGATTTGGCATTAGACCATATGTTTTATCTCATGCCTAGCGTATTCTCCTTCCCTTACAACGTTATCTTCAGAGGTGGCTTGCACAAGGGTTTCATTTTGTGCGCTAGTGAATGCAGACTTCAGTAGGGGGATCCACCTCTTCATTTTGGAGATCATTGGAGGAGGTATTATGGTTTCTTACAACATCTACTTCCTTCTCCATTATTTTATTATTATTGAGTTGTAGCAGCTACACCACAACTTTGGCATTTTCCTATTTTATGTATTTTAGCCAATCCCTTGGAGGATTGTTGTAATAAAGCTTTCTGGGGTTGAGATCTTTCTCCCACATATTTATTTGAGCTTGTATTGCTACATCATCTTATATATATCATTCTGCATTCATTTTCCATCATATACTTTGTAGTTATAGATTAGCTTGGTTTATGCAGCAATGTATTCTCTCGTTTATGTACATTTTCCTTAGAGGCTGATTTGCACTCACCTTGAGAGGTATTTTCCTCAAGGATCTTATATAATATTTGCTACTATACATTATATATCAAATTTGTAATATTATTTCATTATATGATGCATTATTCACTACTGTTCATATTGGAGGTTTAATACTGCTGAAGGGTTTCTCATTGAGAATTATTTCAGTATAGTTGTTGGTGGGAGATCTGAATAACCTACTTAAGGTTATTTCTTTGAGCTTATATTCTACAGGGAGTTTTTACCAGACATATTCTAAGGCATCCCAGCATTGTATTGCCTTATTTTCACATTATATTCCTTATACAACGTCCTCATGGGCAGCTGGTGCAGAAATTCCTTGAAGGGAATTATTATCTCTTGACAAGTTCTATTGGTAGAGTCTGCTAGAGGGCCAGGTAGCCTCTTGATCTCATCCTTCCTTGTGAAGGTGAAATATCCAGTAAATGCCTCTGTATTCAATCTCTGAATTAGTTCAATGTTGATTTTTAATACTCCCGGAGGTGGAAAATAGGAATATCTCGAGATATTCCGAGCATTGCAGAAATTTCCCCATTTGGGACATTACAGTCGAATATGGTCATATCTGCATATAGACATTAAAAAACTCATCAGAACATCGGCAACCAAAATCAATAGTTGTGAAAAACATGCAGCAGGAATTTACTACTTTTTGTATACTAACTGAGTGAGTCTTTCCCCCAGAAATGGCTATAAGAAGGTCGGAGACCCTCATTTTCACTGTTTTGATTATTGTGATAGAGCTCTGGGGTAAAAAAGTGGCAAAATTATAGCTGGAGATTGTGGGTGATCTAGGCAATGGTTCTTCCTTCCGCAAGATCTAGGTAAGAGCTGGAATCTCCTACTATCATTTCATAGTGTTTTTTGTTTTTTTTACTAGTCCAAAATAGTAATTTTATGTAATGATCCTTTTTCAGGAATTTTAACAAGTTGCTCAGGAGAAACGCTGTATAAGTAAAATTGTGCAAAAATAACATAGATCAGGACTTGTTTCCTCTTATTTGTACTGTATGAGACTTATATATGGAGTTTCATTAAAAAAAAATCAGTTTAGACTTACTAAACAGATCTCCCAAAATCTAGACTAACTAAAAAGCACCCAAAGAGGAAGGCTGCAGTCAAATGCAAGCACTACTTCGGGAATTGCGCAGTTTTAGTAGGGGTTCATTTGAGATCAGCAAGGAGACTTATATTTCAGTAATACAGTATCAAATCAGCATTATGATAAAGCCCTTTCATTATACAATAGAGGTCATGAGTCAATACAACAGTAAATCGTCAGAAAAGAGAGCTAGAACACATGTATATTTGCAGAAATACTTCAAAAATGTTATTTTTAAGGAGCTTCAGTAGTTGGAAGTTACAACTCAGATCTAGAGTAGATCTGTGGAAAAAAAATCAGATCTATTTCAGATCTGGAAACTATATATTTTTCTCTTCAAGATCCACTTGGAATTTTGACAAAAGCATGTGTGAATAAGAGTAGATCTGAGAAACAAGTTGCAGATTTGGAAACTGCTACAGTAAATTTCTAAATATAAAATTTCATTACAATGGATCAGATCTGAATAGAACATAGATGAGCTAGCTAATCCATGGATCACCATGTGGAAGACAAAGCCCAACACTAGAGATATCTGATCTAAACTATGAGCAAGACACCATGAAAACCCTCATACAGAAATAACGCAGTCTACTCAAGGGAAAAAATTTGTAGATAAAATGACACAGAAAACTCCTGTATAATTAAAAATCTGAAGTACAAGAAGTAGAGACACTCTTTCAAGAGGTTAAATAACACACTCCATGAGAAGAGGCTCCCAAAAATACACTATATCTCTACAGATCTAGACTCCCACTTGTTGTTGCTCACAAGACAGCTCAACCCTCAAGATGAGTAGCGCTATAATGTAAGATGGAGCTTGGCCTCAAGCCTGATAGTGGTTCAATTCAAAAAACTGTCCTCCTTGAATCCTCAAAGGAAGAGGTGAAATCCTTGCATAGGAATTTCAAATACAATCCTCCACTAAATGGCAGAGAATGGTATTTGTCTAAGTAGACAAATATTCAGAAATATGATCAATAAACAACCTTCTCCTACTGCCCTCCTTTTCATTTTATAAGATGAGAAATATTTTGAAAACCCTAAACCATTCTGATGAGTTAGCCCTTTTCACATGAGAGGCTTCCTTCTAGAACTGCGTTGTCCATTTTGGAGATGCAATGAACCTATACAACGCTATTGATTTGGTCAAGGTTGACCCAGTATTTAGCTCAAACCTCTTTCACACATACAAGTGCTTATTTACATGGCCCTAATTTGTCTTTGTTCAAGTGGGCATTGATTTATTCAAAAAATTTATGATTTTTACATGGCCTCCTTTATTCACTTATTCATGAAATAGAAATTAAGACAAAATTGAATGTTCCTCTTAGCTAAGGCTAAGTGGGAACATTACAGTCCTCCCCTCCAAAATTTTGCTTGTCCTCAAGAAACTGATAGGGTAAGAGATGTATTTCTTCTCCTCTTCCATTGATGGAACCATCAAGGATCAAGCTTTCATCATGGGCCAAGTGCTCCTTAAGCTAATACATCAAAAATTTCTCCTCCAAGGCTAACATGATAGGGGCATAGTCCATCCCTTCAGGATTGTAAAAATCAAAAGAAATAAACATGGGTGATGCAATGTCACATCTAAAACATGTATCATGAAGTACAAGATGGAGTTCCATCCCATGGGGTACATATACACTACCCACTCTTTGCCCATACAAACCCATAAATAATACCAATATATCATCTATGTATGGAAGCAAAATCACATATATGCAAACTAAAATTTTTACTTAAGGAGGTGGGTCACATTCCCACATAAGATACCAATGCAATGGACTCCTTGTCTTGAGTAGATATGAGTTTGGTAAGTGGTAATCCCACCACATCTTGGCTACATGGGTCACTTTGACATGGCAAAAAGTGATACCAAAGTTAGGTGCCTTTGGGAAGCACCCATCGTGATAGAGAATCTCCCTTTGCACCTCAAAGGAGTGCCCAGATTTAGAATTTTTATTGGCCTCATCAATGCCATGAGATCTGCATGTAATATCACTGCTTGTAGGAGCCATGGCTTGCATACATATGGTAAGAGAATATGTAAAATAAGAAAAATAAACATGCTCCATAAGATCAGATTCTTTACCATTCATGTCTCCCGCACACATGGAGTTGGGCATGGGCATTCCTCCTCTTTTAAGAGAAGGAAGAGATGGCTGAAATGACTCCTGTATAGAGTCCTTTGGTTGCTCCATCTCCTCATAACTATTGCACTCTTGTAAGTGCTCATGTAGTTCCTCCCAATCATAGTGCTGATGTATTTCCTCCTTCATACCCTCCCAATAAAAAATCCTCATGATTAGGGTGTAGATATTTTCTGACTGCATATAGCTAGAAATGAACTCTTTGTGTTCTCTCTATAATATCTCTTTCTTAAGCTTGGAGGCTTGAGAGAAGAATACTTTACCAAGATGATAGATGACCCCTCCATGGAACACATAGCCTCCCCCTTGCTTCATGCCATCTAATATCATCCCAGTGTGAAGATATTTGGAGTACTCCACAAGGAGTTGAGATCTCCAATATGGATCCACACAGCTCAACAATGACAGCGCTACTGATACATCTATGGTGGTGCTTGCCTTGTTTTTGATTGCTTCTTTGACATTATGCATGTCAAATTTGTTTGCTGGGAGGCTAATCCTCCCCTTTCCTTCCTCCCACAGCGTTGTGGCTTTCTCTCTCATTTCTCCACTCCTTTCTTGGTCTATGCTTGGAGCAGCACTTTGTGAGGCTTCCCCCACATGATCAGAATCTAATGGCATTCTAGGTGGCTTTCCATGAGGTAGGAATGTTCCTTCCAGCATTCTCATAAACATGACAGAAGGAACTATGTGATCCTTGCTTCCACTGCCCAAATCCATCTCTGTTTTTTGTGTGGAAACATCAGGTGCAGGATAAGTGTGCATGCCTTAACTTATTTGTGGTTTCCCACTCTTCAAGTCCACCCACTCCATTTTCAAAGTATTCCAATTAGTTGTAACCTTCCCCAAGGTAATCAACCACTAGACACCTAAGATGATATTGGTGTCTAGTATGTCAACTACAAAGAAATGGTCCACCAAGGTGTAGGATCCCATAGTGACAGGAAGTGATGGAAAATATCTCATGCATTTCATGTTTCTATCTCCTGGGACCAGAACAGAAAACCTATCAAAAGTGTCAGTGGGGATTCCTCTCCTCTGCACAAGGTGAGCATCAATAAATTTGTGAGTAGCCCCACTGTCAATCAGAATAGACACTCTCTGGTTCATGACAGAGCCTTGTACTCTCATGGTCAAGTACTTAGGCACTCCTCTCAAAGAGGCAAGAGTCCCACTTGTTGGAGTAAAGGCTCCCTCTTCACCTTTGGATGGTGATTGATCTTCCTCCTCATCATCAACAGCAATGTGACCCCTCCTAGGTCCATCATTCCCATCTTCCTGCTCAAAATCTGATAATACTTCAATATAGTGTGCCCTTGCACCAGCACATCTATGTCTTGCTACCCATGGATCTTGGCAAGTGAAACACAATCTCTTTTTCATCATCTCCCTTCAGAGATCAAGGTTAATAGGTTTCTTTAGTGAGCTCCCCTTGAGTGGAGTAGCTTTCCCTTATTTCTGCTTAGAAGAGTGAGGGGCTTTGCTTTGGAAAGTTGCCTTTGCTCTTGGCAAGGCATCTTGGAGATCTCTAGATCTCTCAATGGCATCATGCAAAGTGATGGGCTTGGTAGAATTAACCAACCCATGCAACGGTTCGTCCAATCCATCAATGAACATGTAGACTCTCCTTGCTACAGATAGATCAGGGACCATTACTGAAAATCTCAGGAATTCAGAGATATAGGCCTCTGCATCTCCTGTTTGCTTCAGATTTTCCAGGCTTATAAAAGGTGCCTCAGGATATTTCTGATCAAATCCCTCCACTAGTATTCTAGTGAACTCATCATATGTAGACACATTGTTGTGTCCCAATGTAGATAGTCCATGGAACCACAAGTTGTGGGCTTCACCCTCAAAATGCAGTGCAACAATTTTGATGGATTCTACTTCGGGGACTTTATTCAACTAGAAATAGATGTCCAACATCTCCACCCATGCTTTGTTAGAACAAGAGGATGATCCATCGAACTTGGGAAAAAATAACATGCCCATAGTGTGGTGTCTCCCACGAAGGAAACCTCCATCTCTGTACTACTTCCATGGCCTCCTCCGGTCCTTGCGATGGAAAAAATCTTGAAAGCTCAAGTTATCCTTGAACCTCTGACTTTGTGAGTCATATTCCACAAAGTAACCTTCCAGGGAGGTTGGTTCTTACGGTCCCTCATTCTCTAAAGCCAAGAAGGTAAGCATAGTAGAGCATTTTGAGGCCTGTGGGGCTTATGGCAAGCTCACATGTTGACCAGTTCCATAATGAGACATTTCAGAACTTTATCCTTGATGGAATCTCCCAAGGGAGTCCCTCATTCTATCCACACTCATCTCTTTTATTTCCTTGGCAAGATCTTGCATAGTCTCCAAGAGATTTTTTTCAAACTCCTCTGCTTCCTTATCCTTTCCATTCACATATTTAGGGGCTTTCCCCTTTTCTTGACACTTATCACGACCATCAGTGGTGGAGTAATACTTTTTATGACATATAATTTGGTACCTCCTCTCCCTCTCAGTGGGAGGATCCTCTTCTTCGGAATGAAGCATGACTGGTGCTCCAAGGCAAGCACAGGTTGTAAGAAGAGTGGAGCTCCGATACCACTATAATGATCCTTTTTCAGGAATTTCAACAAGGTGCTGAAGAGAAATGTTGTATAAGTAAAAATGTGAAAAAATAATGCATATCAGGAATTGTTTCCTCTTATTTATGTTGTATGAGACTTATATATGGAGTTTCATAAAAAAAAATCAGTTTAGACTCACTAAATAGATCTCCCAAAAACTAGACTAGCTGAAAAGCGCCCAAAGAGGAAGTTTGCAGTCAAATGCAAGCACTGCTTCAGGAATTGCGCAATTTTAGCAAGGGTTCAGTGGAGATCACCAAGGAGACTTATATTTCAGTAATACAGTAGTGAATTAGATTATGATAAAACCCTTTCATTATACAGTAGAAGGCATGAGTCAATACAACAATAAATCTTCATAAAAGAGAGCTAAAACACATGTATATTTGCAGAAATGCTTCAACAACATTATTTTTAAGGAGATTCAGTAGCTGGAATTTACAACTCAGATATGAAGTAGATCAATGGACAAAAAATCAGATCTATTTTAGATCTAGAAACTATATAGTTTTCTCTTCAATATCCACTTGGAATTTTGACAAAAGCATGTCTGAATAAGAGTAGATCTGATAAAAAAGTTGCAAATCTGGAAACTGCTGCAGTAAATTTCTGAATATAAAATTTCATTACAATGGATCAGATTTGAACAGAACATAGATCAGCTATCCAATCCATGGATCACCATGGGGAAGGAAAATCCCAGCACTAGAGATCTCTGATCTAAACTATGAGCAAGACACCATGAAAACCCTCATACAGAAATAACGCAGTCTACTCAAGGGAATATAGTTTAGCTCAAATGACACAGAAAAATACTGTAAAATTGCAGATCTGAAGTACAAGAATTAGAGACACTCTTTTAGGAGGTTAAAGAACACACTCCATGAGAAGAGGCTCCCAAAAATACACTAGATCTCTGCAGATCTAGACTCCCACTTGTTGCAACTCACAAGACAGCTCAACCCTCAAGATGAGTAGCACTGTAATGTAATATAGAGATTGGCCTCAAGCCTGATAGTGGTTCAATTCAACAAACTTTCCTCCTTGAATCATCAAAGGAAGAGGTGAAATCCCTGCATAGGAACTCCAGATACAATCCTCCACTAAATAGCAGAGAAAGGTATCTATCTAAGCAGACAAAATGCTCAGAAATATGATCAATAAACAACCTTATCTTGCTGCCCTCCTTTTCCTTTTATAAGATGAGAAAGCTTTTGCAAACTCTAAACCATATTGACGAGTTATCCATTTTCACATGAGAGGCTTCCTTCTAGAACTGCGTTTTCCCTTTTGGAGATGCAATGAACCTAGACAACGTTGTTGATTTGGTCAAGGTTGACCTAGTCTTTAGCTCAAACCTCTTTCACACATGCAAGTGATTATTTACATGGCCCTTATTTTTCTTTTTCACATGGGCATTGATTTATTCAAACTTTTAAGGAGTTTTACATGTCCTCCTTTATTCATTTATTCATGAAACAGAAATTAAAACAAAATTGAATGTTCCTCTTAGCTAAGGTTAAGTGGGAACATTACATTTTAGCAAGCCCTAAAAAAAAATTAAGTGGCTAATGCAGGCTAGCAATGCTTTTCCCACATTAAACACACCTCCCGTGAAGAAACAAAACATTAACACCCATTGTTTGGCATTAGATCCCTCATTAGGTGCAGAAATTTTTTAAGAACTCTTTGCTTATCATTTTGAAGCACTCCAAACAAATTCTAATCCATTAAATATGTTTCTTTGGCAGCTATAAAGTTGTTCACCGTGAGTATTTGGTGATAAAGGGAACATGAGTGGGAAGAACATGAGATGGTCACCGATACAGCTACTTTTTTAGTTCTCCGTAGGTGCGATTTGCTAAAGTATGCTTGATTAGAGCTGATGAGGAGACAAGAGGACCTTCTGAGGTGGATAATTCAACAGTGGGATGATCGTCAACACATCTTTCATATTGGGGGCAATGAGCTCTCGATTGAGAAAGATGATATCTATTTTTTGACTGGCCTGTCATGTTATGGACCAAGGCCCAACCTGATAGGGTCTAGGGTGGATCCTTGTACTACTGCCAACCTGATCCTTACTCATTGCATACGTAATACTGAGGCAGTTAGCAACCGGGTGCCTATTGCACGGGTGGCCTCGAGACTACTGAGGTCTCTACTATGGATGATAGTCTGCTTGGATGGGGCCAAGAGTCAAAATGTCACCACCAAGGTCCAGTTGTTGTTAGCATTAGATTTTATGCAGCCACAGGTTTTTGACTGGTGCGTAGGTGTTGTCCATCTAGTTTTTGCAGAGCTATCAGCGTGTAAGATCCGGACCCAAAGAGAGTTTGGGTATGGTACACTAATTGTTTCCCTTCTACAAGAGCAGGTTCTGGTCATGATACCCAGAATGATTACGGATTTATTGGGCCCGCAAGAGCCAAGCCGAGACAGTCTTGATGGGCAGCTTTGATACCACAGACTGGAGAGGGTCCAGTCCATCATTTCTTTGATGATGGGTTCTTTGATTAGCTTAACCACCAGATCATCATGATTGAGGATTATCTCTATGCGGGGATGAAATTTACAGAATATCTAGAGTTAGTGTTGCCCCCGGGGACTTAGTGGGGTCTAGATGGTAAGAGAAGGATTGATCAGTGCAGTTGGAAGTATTTTTGTCTTTTTCATGTTTATGCAATTTTTTTTTTAAATGCGTGAAATTATTTTTTGATGTGAAGCTTGTTTTCTTGACACAGATGTGGCACCTATCCATCCAGCTAGAGCCCCTCACTATGCATGGCGAGGAATACAACTACATAGGGCTGGCTCAACAACAAATGATGCAGAAGCCACCAGAGAGAGTGATGATACCCAGATCTTGCATGAGCTTTCAAGAAACCTGGAGGGTTTAAGCATGGGTGTACCACCTCTTCCCATGAGAGAGATTCCATTTTTTCTCTAGTGGCATACTGTGGGTGTGTCGGAGAGATACCTGGTGCCTCTGAGGAGGATAGCTAGGGCAGTTGTTTGTTATTTTGAGCAGCAGGCATAGCTGGAGAAGTAGATGTGTAAATGTCATAGTGAGGCTTAGTGTAACCAAGTTTTGTAAAACACCCAAGTTTTGAGAGATTTTTTGATGTAATTTTGAACTGGACACAACATATATATATATATATATATATATATATATATATATATATATAATTTTGAACTAGACACAACATATATATACATAATATATATATATATATACATAGCTTTGGTGATTTGTTTTTTAATGTTTATGCATTTTCTATGGTAAACAATACATACTCTTGTGTAAATATTTTTATAACAAGTGTGACAAATGCCAATATAATACATAGCTTTCCAATGAATTGGCGAATGCATTAAATTCTCTAGGAATGTGATCAATTGAGATGGTTTGAAAATGACGTTCTAAAAGTCATACCCTTAAAAAAAATGTAACAAGACTAGATGAAGGATGGGATAATGATTGTTCAACTGCATAACTAAGAGCTGGGAATCTAACCTGACCAGTAGATTAGAGATGTCGCGAGATGTAGCTTCCGTGAGGATTTTTATCACTGACATGTACTCAACAATGTTACTGGCGGCGTTGCCCAGGAAAATTCCCCCAGAACCAAGGAGTTATGTCTCAGGTGTGTAGAGAACCCAAGCAGTTGAAGAAATGTGTCTAGTATGATGACTAGAACCGTCTGCGTATCCGACGTATGATAAGGAGGATGACGGCATCTGTGCGAAAGAAAAATATTGTATATAAGGAAAAACACTTCAAAAACCCAAAAATATCCAGAGACATCAAAACAAAGGCAAAAAATTATATACATAAAATTACAAAGCATATGCCTAGTGGAAAACTAGGAAAGATACTTCTTCAGATAGAGCCCGTTGTGGGGCTCCGCAAGTGGAATTCCATTACAGTCCTTAAGTTCATAAGCTCCTTTTGAGAGGAATTTTGTGACTATGTAAGGACCAAGCCATAATGGTTGAAGTGTTCCTACCCCTAAGAGTTTGTGTCTATGATCGTAGAGTAGTACGAGATCACCCCCTTGGAAAGAACGAGGCTTGACAGATTTGTCATATTGAGCTTTGAATCGGTGTTTGTGGGCTTCGATTTCCAATGTGGCATCTCGACGAGTCTTTTCTAAGTGATCGAGAAAGAGCAAGCACTCTTTTATGGAAATGGTGCCGGGTAGGAGTTCAACAGCGAGCTTGAGTGATGGAATCTCACACTCGATTGGGATTACTGCGTCCAAGCCGAATGGGATTTGGAATGGCATGAAGCCTGTGGCAGCTTTAACTGACGTACGATATGCCCATAAGACAGAATATAACTTTTGATTCCATGTGGTTTTATGATTTCCAACGAACCTATGAATCATGGTTTTGAGGATGCCATTTACGTCTTTGACTTGACCATTCACTTACAGATAGTAGGAAGAAGACTGATTTTGCTGAAATCCTAGCATGGAAGTTAATTCCGTCATCATATGGTTTTGAGAATTTGATCCATGATCTGTGACAATTGAAAGCGGTGCGCCAAAATGATAGATAATCTGATTGAATAGGAAAAGAGAAGTGGTTTCTCCATCGGCCCTAAAAGTGGGAATGGTTTCTGCCCATTTCGTAAAGTAGTTGACTGCCATGACAATGTAGTTGTGTCCATCGACCAAAGTGGGGTTGCATGTAAAGAAGTATATTCCCCATTTATTGAAAGGACCAATGGAGACAACTGGGTAGAGAGGGGCGGGGTGAGCATGCATTTTCTTCGTGAAAATTTGACACGGATGACACTTATGGACTGTTGTGATGCAGTCTTTAAACAAAGTGGGTCAATAATAGCCTGCACGCAAGATTTTCTGGTTAGTATCTATGTGAGAAAGATGATCGTTGCACACCCCTGTGTGACAGTCATTTAAAATGTGTTCTGCTTCGTCAATAGTGAGACAACGCCAAAGAATAGTATCGACACCATGACGATATAGAGTATCGTTGAGTACGAGGTAGTGTTTTTCTTGGTGGCGAATACGACGACGTTCGTTGGATGTGAGAGTTGGGTGGAAGCGTTGAGTTTGGAGGTAGAAAACAATGTCTCCATACCAAGGATTAGAAGAATCGACTAAGAAGATAGATTCATCAGGAAATGGATCCTGAGCTACATCTCCTGGGTCGATTCTAGGAAGGTCCGATAGTAATTCGGCAAAGACTAGAGATTTCTTTGCTTTGGCAGTAGTGAATACTAAGTCAAATTGTTAGAGGATCACTATCCATTTGGAATATTTTCCTCCAATAACATGGTGAGACAAAATGTGTCACATGGGATTCTCAAAATCAATAACAATAGCCTGACATAGTAATATATAGTGTCAGAGTCGGGTGGCAGCGAAGACCACCGCGGGAGAGAGTTTTTCGACATGTGAATATCGTAGTTCGGGTCCGATGAGACCTTTTTACAAGTAATATATCACATGTTCACTATCGTCATCGTGAACTTGAACTAGAACCATGCCAAGTGGGGATGGTGAGGCTACCATGTAGAGGAGACAGTTGCATGAATAATTGGGGGCACTAGGAAGTGGGGCATAAACTAGTGCTCATTTCAAGGCGTCAAATGACCATTGAGCCTGATCATCCCATAAATATAGTGTTCCCCTCTTGAATAATCACATAAAGTCTTTCTTCATCTCAGCATAGTTCACTATGAAGCGATGTAAAAAAATTTCCTTCCCTTGCAAATGTTGGAGTTGCAGAATGGATTGTGGTGCGGGTAATTCAATGATTACCTTAACTTTATCGGGATCAACCCTAATCTCGTGCTTGGAGACAATAAAACCTAGAGGGCATCCAAAATCAATAAAAAATATGCATCAATGTGGATTTAGATGTATATTTTAGAACCTACACCGAGCAAATATTTGTTTCAGGTGTGTGAGGTGATGGGATTGCTTCTTGGAATGAGATGGAAGGTCATCCAAGTAAGCTTGTACAATATGCCTAATGTCGTGAAAGGCATAGTCCATAGCCATTTGAAAAATTGCTCCCACATTCTTCAAAATTTAGACGTATATTGTAGAACCTACACAGAGAAAATATTTGTTTCAGGTGTGTGAGGTGATGGGATTGCTTCTTGGAATGAGCCGGAAGGTCGTCCAAGTAAGCTTGTACAATATGCCTAATGTCATGAAAGGCATAGTCCATAGCCCTTTGAAAAGTTTCTCCTGCATTCTTCAAACCGAATGGGAGTTTACGATATGAAAATGTGCCCCAAGGACAGATGAAGGCGGTTTTATGCTGGTCATCTTTTTTTAATCGCAATCTGGTTATACCCCGAGAAACCATCCATAAAAGAAAAAGGTTCACATTCAACGCAATAATCAAGTATCTGATCTATGAATGGCGTAGGATAATTCTCTTTGGGACAAGCAGTGTTCAAATTGTGATAATCAACACAAACTTGGATGGTGCCTTGTTTTTTGTCTACAGGGACTGGATTGGAAACCCATTCTATCAAAGGAATGGGATAGATAAAACTAGTGTTCAAAATTTTTTCTACTTCAATTTTGATGGTGGCTACTTTGCATAGGTGGACAGGTCAGATTCGTTGTCGAATAGGTTTGGCATTGTCATAAAATTTTATTTCGTGCTCGACTATAGATGGATTTATGCCGGGAATTTCATCATAAGACCAAGAAAACACATAATGGAATTCCTTAAAGAGTGATGTGAAGTGTGCAATTTCCTCGGGATTGCAATCTGCTCCAATCTGAATGTTTTCCACGATACCCATTTTGACTGAGATATCTATGAGCATTGTCTTAGAAATATTTCCCATGTTCCCTTCCAAATCGATGGTTTGAACAGTCGTGTAAACGGAGGGGACCATCTCAAGTGGGTCAAAGGATGGGATTTGAGTATTTATTCCATCCCAATCAAACATCGAAGCGCGATAGTGGAACTCTCCCCAAGGTCATTCTTCTAGAGACATGATATCTTGAATAGCTTCATCCGTAGGTAGGACTTCATTGAGGAGATCCTTAGAAAGAACTGTGATGGGTGGGAGGTTTGTACCATTGGTCGAAACCATAGTTTCTGAGGGTTCAGATGTAATTTGGATGGCTTGGTAAGCCAACTCGAACAGTGAGAGCAGCATCTGATCTCCGTAGGAATCAATGTCTGAAGGTGCTGGTAGGATCCATGGGTCGATAGAGCCATCCAACATGGTGGATCTCATTGCAACTGTATTTGGAACCTCGGGCAGTGGGAGAGGAAAGAAACCCATTAGGGAAGATGCCTTCAGAAGACAGGTACCAATACTGAAATAAGAGTGAGGAAAGCCTCCTATTAAGGGTATGCTGCTACTTGGTAATGTGGTATAATCTAGAGTGCAGAAGGATCATTGATCCACTATGACTATTTTCTCATCCAATGGAAAGAGCATGAATTAGAAGACCGAAGAAACAATGGTGGTCATGGCATAGGACCAACTGCAACCTAGTAATAGATTATAGTCAAGATGATGATCTACGACTTCAACATCCATGGTTATCGTTTTCCCACTAAGGGTAATGGGAAAGCTAGCAAGGTAGCCTTTTGGGAGGAAAGTGTGGCCATTGAAAGCTTTAAGGGAATTTGATGGTGGAGACAAAGTGGGAGAACCCAAAGCGAGCCAGCAAGTAGTTGACATAACACAGGTCGAAGCACCTTCGTCTATGACAGTATGATGGATTGGTCTCCCTTTTGACACAATTTGTACCTAGAATGCAAGCTGGTGTGAAAGCCGAGGTTGAGATTTCTCCATGTCAAAAATAGCTAGAGCAGAATATTGGGGGTCAATCCCACCAATTGCTGAAAGAAAGGCTTTACTTTGTGCTGGGAAAGTTTGCAATACTTCGAGAGCAGACATAGCTAACTGTGTCTGTGCCAAATATTCTACAATATTGTAGTTTTGGGCGGCACATACAGAGGTGTTATGAGTCATGCGTCGAAGTGTCCCTTTGGGGGCATGAATCGCGAGGTCAACAGTGGGCCGTTCAATATGAAAATCA
Source organism: Pinus albicaulis (assembly GCA_034641835.2). Classification (NCBI taxonomy): domain Eukaryota; kingdom Viridiplantae; phylum Streptophyta; class Pinopsida; order Pinales; family Pinaceae; genus Pinus; species Pinus albicaulis. The sequence continues at coordinate 660,358,838 of CM076583.1, read as the reverse complement.
TTGGGCGGTGATGGATTTGAACTGGTACCAGGTTCCTGAGTATCAATTACAGGATTTCAATAAAGTTTGGTTCATGTATGAAGTTCAACAATTTCTACGCCATAAATGGCAGATGATCCTTCACCAGAAGGATGTGAACCACCACTGCCCCTTTGCGGGGTTTGTCGTGGGTTTGAAATCATGTGTTGATGTTGCTGTTGTGGATTAAGGAAGGGATTATGAAGGATAAAATGTGTCCTCCCAGAGTTCTTTTTTACAATAAAATCTGTGCATTCCTACAGCCGAGGACATTTGTATGTCAAGTGGTCCTTCACACATATTTTGCAAGGAAAATTAATGGGTTTCTCCTTCCATTTGTCATTTTTAGCAGCATTTTTCTGATTGGGATTATTCTGATGGTCCGACTGCTCTTCCGAAGAACATGTCTTTTTCCTGTTCTTCTTGTTATTTCCACTAGTTTTTTGTGAAATTTGCATAGAATTTACTCAGTGGTAGGAAAAGTATTCAAATGGTTAGGGGCGGTGGTAGCCGAAGATGGCTGGGAGGTTTGACCCCAAGACTGTTTTGTGGCTATGGTAGATATTTCGCCAACGAGACCGTCAGCATGGGCTCCAGGTTTCTAACTAGCGAGATAATTTGGATTACTAGGGGCATGGGGGAGTAAATCATATAGTGTGCCAGATTACGAATAGATTATATCTAAATGTTGGGCATGATGAATGGACTGATCTTCTGTGACCACACTGGATAGGCCAATGTCTTTAGCTAGGTTTGGTAAGATAGACTTATAAAACCAATTAGCTAAGAGATGATCTGGGATTGGCGCTTTGACTAGCCTCATCCTACACTTCCATTCATGAATGTGATAAGAGATGTGGGTGGCGGTGTCTTGGCACAGCGAGGTTAAAAGTTTCATGCCAATTTCATATCTGATAGGTAATTGAAATTTTTTTAGAAATTATGTAGCTAAGGCACCAAAAGTGTTGATGGTAGCATGTGGTAATTCAATATACCACTTGGCAGCATTGCCAATGAGAGTGGGGGGGAAAGGCCGAAGCCAGATACTATCACCCACCATGGAATTAGGTACAGACCATAGATGAAAGGTGGTGATGTGTAAAGTTGGATCATCCCCTTGTTTCCTATCGAATTTAGGGATGTCAGACGAAATCTTTTGCAGTACCGGAGGCCAGAGAGGGTTGTGATTGATGGGATTATTAGTTATTTTATAGATGTCAGAGATGTATAGAGCTGCTAAAAATGGAAATTACATGTTTTCCCCCTGATCTAGCCAAGGAAATATTGGCTGAATATTTGGACCATAGGGTCCGCCCATCAATGTGTTACCAGTAGGATAAGTAGGAATTTTTTGATAAAAATTTCCTTTGGGTGGAGGTGTACGGATATATGGTTGTTGTCCATAGGGTATATTATACTGTGGGGTGAATGGTTGGTTTCCCCTAGGATAAAAGTGCCCCCCTTTTCTAGATGGATGTTGGGGTGGATTGACCCATATGGACGTAATAGAGTTGGCTAGAGGCACGCTGCTATGTGAATAATTAAGAAAATATGTGGACCCTACATTGATATTTATACAACTTAAGGGAATAATGTTAACAATAGGTTGTCCGGTTTGTCCTAACGATTGCAGGGATAGTGAAATGCCCCCCATTGTCTGTGTGTTGGTGACACTGCCCCCTAGTATGAAGGCCAAGGGGTTTGAACTTAGAAAAGGATTCCAACCGAAAGGGTTGCTGAAAGGAACCGAAGTAGTCCCACTCATGGGAGAGGGAACCGTAGGTCTTGATGTGGTCACCGTAGGAGTATATCCCAAAGGAATCAGGGATCGACTGACAATTGTGATGATTGTAATGTTGGTCCTAGGTATAGGTTGACTACTGGGGTTACCAATTATTGGCATAGAACTTACTACCGGTAGGGAGGGTGGTGGTGAACCTGGGTTGGTTGCCATCGGTACCAACCCCATAGGTGCCAGTTGTGAAATGGATGTTGGTGCAGCTGAAGACATCTCTTGGTGCAGTGTAATCTGAACTATCATAGATGTTGATGGATTAGTGAGTGGAGGATTGTAAGGAGGTACGATGCCTTACGTAAAAGGGTCCTCTGGAAATTCCGTGTGATATGGGGCTATGTGAAAATCAGGGTTTGTCAATGGAGACTGCTCTTCCACAGAAGGCACGGGTTCACCAAGACTCGATTATTCCTCCGTTGTCAAAGGAGGGAGACCTTACTATCATCGAGACAGACGACAATGGTCGGAAGACGCCATGGTGACCTGTTTATTTTTAGAAAATTTTAATGATTTTTGATGTACTATAAAGTATCACTGACAGTAACCACACACCTAAAAAAGAAAAAAGAAACAAGGACTCTCTAAAAATCAATCAACAAGAAGCCAGAATAGGGTGCCCTATTTGAGTACTACCGGTTGCTAGAGATGAAACCTAGTATCACAATAGAATACAAAGAGGGTTTGTCGTAAGTACAGTTACGGTTACTCTAGAGCTTTGCCCGAACCTTAGAAAATAGGTGTAAGTACTCTCGTGGAGACAAGTACCCTCCTAAAGACTTAAGACAGAGTAGGTTCGTCTATTTTAGGTACCAGGACAGCCAATCCCAGTCACCTTTTGTAAGTCCCTAAAATTTTGGCCACTAAAGATACCTCAAATCATAGACATCATTAGGGGTGTCATGGTCTTAGACAACAAACTATATGGGTAGAACACCTAGATCCTCGATCTAGTTTTGACATCCCTGAAGGGAACCCCAATATATAGAATGCCCAATGAATGAAATCAAAGGTGGGCTAGCTTCTTATGCACCTGGGTGTTATCTCGCGCTTAGCTCTAGTAGTGGAGTGGTCCTGATAATATGAGTGCAGTAGGATTTCGCTTATTAATGACTCTAGTTTCAAGTTTTGAGATCTTGGGTGATTTTCTCACTTCTCCTACCCCAAGATCCTAGCCTGAACTACTATTGGGGTGAGTTCAGAAAAATTTATATGATTGATTTTATTATCGCTTAATTCTTAGTGTACTTTCATTATTAGTCTTGCAGAGGGGGAGTGGACGTATGAAATGTGATGAGACTCTAACTCAAAAAATGATGCAAAAATATGCTCTAAATATTCAATTCGATGAAGACTACTTCTACAAGGAGAGGTTTTATTTCAACATCCATGCACCAAACATTCAAATAACACAGTTCAACATTAAAGATTCAGGCATCTATTTATCTCTTCTTAACATTTTTTTAACCAAAAATTTTCAGAATGAAATGAGCTAAGTTCAGAAAACTTTTTCTTTTCTTTTCTTCAAGTAGTAGATGTGTTTGACATTGAAATTTTAAATGAGAGAAAAAGACAAAAATGCTAGCTGGTAAACAAGCACAGGGATCCAGTAAGAGAAGTTATTATGATAGCCAATAACTTTACAACCAAAAGGAAACACAACATAGGAGTAAGCAACAAATGTTTGGCTGGGTAACACACTGTATCTAAGCCTAAACTGTGTTAATGCAAGTACTAACGTATAGTTTCTAAGCCTAGACTGTGTTATAACACTCTGGAAGACTAACAGTGGAAGTGTTAGTCAGGATAAAGTTCTTCAGATGGTTAAGCACGGTTTGATCTGGACTCTATGAGATTTTGAGATGCCTATTGAGCATATAAACTGGTCGGAAGGATATGCGAACAGAAGGAAAACAAAAAAAAAGGTGATAGGAATAGGCCAAAAACTTGGGGTTTTCTCCCCGATGGAGTCGCCAATTCTGCTATAGGGTAATATGCTTGGGTAGTGGTTATTGAATAACCCTCTCTAGGCTTTCCGGTGCCCGAGGAAAATAGTCATATTAGCTATATAGTTCACAAAGATGTTGCATATATGTTCATGCTAATTTGTATTATCCAATAAAATGAGATGGGAGATTACCTCTTTTTCAATCCCTAATCCTTTGGAGAACACTGAGTAGTGAATCAGGGATCCTCCTTCACCAACTCCAAATTCAGGTCCTGTGATCAAACAAAGCACTAGTGTAATCTCCACAACAATGTAATTTTTATTAAATAAATTAGCATATGATAAACATGAAACAATGCAGATCTAAGAAATTCATGTCATGCTATATTAATAACTGAAAAACAATGGCAATATTAAAGCATCGAATAGACAAAACAGATAAATTTCTATTGATTTATAAAAAGGAGGATTACAACCGTCGGTTGCACCAAGCTCTCCTCAGTCTCCCAATCTCTCTCTCTCTCTCTTTCCTTGTATCTGATGGCGATCAAGGGGTAAGCTCTCAATTAAATTCACCGATCCTAAACTACCACATGCAACAATGTAGCTCTGCTTCACATATATTCAAAAACCTTCGACCCTGGACTAATAGCCCATAGCTCCATTTTATAGGAGATGGAGAGGGAAAAAATTGCCCAAATCTTTCAACTAGTTCAAAAAGGAAAAAACCAAGATGTTTCTTTAGCCTTTCATGCTTTTTCCTTCTTTGAGAGTCTGATTTCTTTTGGCAAGGCCTAATAAGAGGTTAGTGCCTTTCAGTTTCTATTTTGCACAGACTCTTCATGAGAAAAAGTTGGATTTTCCAATCATTATCTGCGGGATTTTTCCTGTTTCATATTTAAACACGGGTAATGCTATCCTCTAGGCAAGATAGAGCATTTCCCTAGTCATTAACGCGACCTTTACTCAGAAGCGTTATAACACAGTTTAGCTATTTCTGGGGTGCGTTACCCTGGCAGAAATGGGTTTTTTCTAGGTCACTTTTTCTTTCCATATTACCTTCTCCTCTGAGCTGATGAGGAGGTCATTTGTCCTGTAACAACGTACGAGAAGACTACCCCTTTTTAGACTTGGAGGCTGCAAATGTTTCAACAATTGGGACCTCAGGCATAATAGGGTCATCTTCAGGTCTTTTTTTTGTTATCTTTTTAGGAATAACGTATCCAGACCCTGCTTGGTGCAACGTTTCCTCAAACCCTGGATCCAAACTAGACATAGACACAGAATATATAGTGGCAATTAGGGAGCTCAAAGAAAAGAATTCACTCAGAAAGCGAAGGGAACTATTGCATCGCCATAGGTCATATTTATACTTGTGGCATGTCTTCAATGGATCCTTTTTCATTAATAAGTCTCCATTACTGACAAAATGGTCCAAAATATGGAAAATCCCTTCATTAAATGCAATCTAGACACTCCCAAAAATGGGAATAAATATGTCTTTTCCATTTTTAATGTTCCAACGGCTAGTTTTTGACACCTCTGTGACCCAGTTAGCATCCTTGCGCAGTTACCACGTGCCTGTCGCACCTTACTACGCATATAATCCAGAGCTAATGAAAACCATCTACAGATCATCCCCCCACCCTGCCCCCCAACACAAGCTTATTAACCAGGTAATTCAAAGCATATTGAATAGTGTCTATCACATCTCTTAATAACTGCGAACTCCTCTGACATTTGTCATCCCAAAGGAATGTCACATATTTTCTGAGTAATATAGTCATGGGCGTAGTGATTAATTCATACTTTGGAATTCACTCCCTATAATAGAAAACCAGGCTCATCATGCATCACACTTTTATAACATTCTCAGGGGGAGAAGTTGAAGTTCCAGTGACTATGCATTGTTGCCTAGAATCCATAATTTCTAATTATCTACATCTCAGTGTCCTTCAGTGGCACATTAATGATTTCTGGAATCAAAGCTTGGCGAATCGTAATAAATCCACTCTCAAAGCTAAATATAAGAATAAAAATCTCTGTTAGCATAGACCATTCACTAGTGCCTCTTTGTAGCTCTGTCTCCAAATACCATTCAATGGGCATCTTCCCCAACCTGTGAATAAACATATGGAACCATTCAGGTCTTGGTTCTATGCCCCATACCTAATTCCATCTTTCCAAATATCTTCGCAAATCCTCTTTTCCATAGTACACATCTTGCATCTAAATCACTGGGCATTCCAATCGCAACCTCATCATGCACATACATTCCTCCCAGTTGCCTGTATTATCCTTATGATTTTCCCACCATATTGCTGGATTAGTGCACAAACCAAGATCCAAAGCATGGAATATATGTCATTCATGCACAGTCCTTTCAAGCTCTCCTATCACTACAACGAAAAGATCCTCTAGTGGAGGTTATAAAGGAGGTTTTTAGTGTTATAAAATTGGCCAAAATTGTCAAAAAAAAATATGCTACAACATCCGTTTATGGTTACGGAGGTTTTAGCGGAGATTTTAATGGAAATTCAACACAACTAAAAAAAAAAAGGTGGCCGGAGGTAATTACGGATGTTTTTTCATCGGTGTGCTAATCAGGATTTAATGCACCAGTGCGTACCTATAGCCAGAGCCCAGGGGCAGTCGAAGGAGAATTCACTGGGCCGTTAAGATATAAAACAACACTAGGCGTACTATTGGTGATACAACACATGGGGCCATTCTAATTGGTCTTGGGATTTGAGCGGTGCCCATAGGTCGTATCAACGTTCCGATCTGTAGACTTATAGAAATGCATAGGTGTGTTGTATCACACAAATATACTGAGATTTATAATTGGTATCAGTATTCATACAGTGCCCATATGTCGTACAAATGCACCGATGCGTATAGACACATAAACGCCCCAGAGCATAGTATGACACAAATGCATCAAGATTTATAATTTATATCGGTATTCGTGCGGTGCCTATAGGTCATACAAATGCACCAATGCATATAGACATGAAAATGACCCGGTTCATAGTATCACACAAACACACTGAGATTTATAATTGCTATCGGTATTTATGCGGTGCCCATAGGTCGTAAAATGGCACCAGTTCATATATATACATAAACGCACCGGAACACTATACCACACAAACACCTCGATATTTTTAACTGGTTTTGGTATTTGTGCGGTGCCCATAGGTCATAAAAATGCATGGGTGTGCTTAAGAATATAAGCGCACTAGTGTAATAATACACACCCCGGTTTTCATTTTGTATTTTTTAGAAACATCGACCTATGACAGTGCAATTATTGTGATTGTTTTAAATTCATTATTCATCAAATTTCGACACATCTTATAATAATATTCGTATTAATTAAATTTTTATTAATGCATTTGAATGTGATGTTTGGATTAATTTGTTATATCATATCATAATTATTGTGGTTTTTTAAAATTCATTATTTATCAAAAGTTGAGAGATATTTATATTATAACAATATTCATATGAATTAAATTTTTATTAGTGCATTTGAGAACGAAAATGGAGAATGCAATAGCGAAAATAGAGAATGCAATAGAATAAATTAAAACATTTATTATATATATATATATATATATGAATAAGACATTCTTTGTCACACAAAATGGGATAGTTATTTGTATCCCTTTATCTTTCAATTGGGACACTATGTCCATTACATTAAAGAAAATGTCTGATTTCACAGACATTTTTCAAAAAATACAATGCCTTGCTTTGATATCCAAACATAGTGATCATCATTCTTCGCTTGAAATGTTGTCACTGCTAAAGCTACTTCCATGACTTGGGTTATTTTCAGGATTGTTTTGATCACGATGTTGATGGTTTTATTCTTCTTCACCTTCCATCTACAAACATGAAAATAAACTGTAACGAATGTATATACATTGGTGAGAATAATGAAAATTGCAATATTAAATAATATACATCAATTTAAATCGAAAAGAAATGACGTACCAATGCAACAATTGACTCATAAACTATACACATTCTTTCGAAAACCATGTAACATGCCATATTTCAAGATTTGATGTATTGGCGCAGTGTCATACTTTGTTTCCTGTAAGTTTTATACCCCATAAAAAATCATATATTTAATGTAAAAGATTTATTTTTTCTATTAATTATAGATAGACTTAAGTAAAACAAGATCGATAGATGCTTACAAATTCCACAAATAAGTTATGATATGCCAACATATACTCACAACCCATATTTAACCTAGTTTCAATCAATTCCTCTGATGGTTCTTATTTATATGTTAGCACCTGTTTGAAGACATTCAATGATGATTTTTGTAAAACAACTTAAAAAATACAAAAATGAAATCTAGTTCAGTTGTTATAAGGAAGTAACAATTACTCACAAACTTAGATATTAATCCTTTTCTTCCTTGTCATCTTGTTTTATATGCTGAATGGGTTCCATTTTCTTTTATTTTCTGCAAGAAAATACTTGAAAATTAATATTTAATGCTAAATTGTTTATTTATTGTACCTAATGATCGAAAAATTCAATGATTAAATATTACATTTGAAGCACGTTGTTGTTTGGATGGCTTCTCCCTCGATACAATTTTGTCCATTTCTTTGATGATCTCCTTGTACACCTTTTTGGACATTCCTACTGCCATATTTCTGATATTAGCTCATTCATCTTTTGAGATTTTCATAATCTTCCTAAAAATGTAACATGACAATAAACTATTTAATTTTCATATTAATATGTGAAAAGTAAGTATAACAAAAGTGATATTTATAAATAATTCTAGACAAACATCTAAAGGAATATTAGTTTTTCATTCCTTCTTTTTTGTTGTTGTACGTTTTTGCTATTAAAACTCTGACATGTCTCATTGACCAATTCTTTGGAAACTCTTCATGTAGTTTATATAATTTTTTTTTCTTGGAATCATTGGATTGGTTTTTGTATTGTAAGTGGAAAGAATGTCTATACATTCATTCCACTAGATCCCTCAAAATTTTGTAATGGTTTTTCCCCCTTTCGTTAACTTCCAGCACCACTCCAGATGAGCTAAGGAGAAATTCATTTTCATTTTCATGTTCTATTTTTTTTCTTTTCTCAGAAAAACATCCCTTTTTTAAGTTGTTGGTCTATGTAGAACATTAAACAGATGTGAATTAATAGACTGTTTCACACATGCTATCTAATAAGTTTAATTATATTATTAATAAAAACAAAAAAAATAAACTCATATTGGATCAATAGTATTTTTTCATTCACCTCATTCATCCTTTTGAAATTTTTCCATTAATATTTTACGCTCTTCTGCTCCTAGATCAGAAATAATCTTATCAAGCTTCGCCATTTTATGGCTTTGCATAATACACAATAAACAATACATATTAGTTAAACTTACATATAGTTCAAAAATAATATTTTTTGTAAAGAATTTACAAAAAACTTGCCTTTTTTTCTTTTCTTGATGTGTTATCAGTATTTTTGTTACTTGATCTCTTGTCAGACATTTCTTTATCAATCTCAAACCTCTGTCATATCCTTCTTTAATATACTTATAAATATATTTTCAACTTTTCAAGTAAAAAAACAAATCTCAAGAAACCAGTGCACCTTTCATGGTGTACGCACCAATGCCAGTGTGTGGGTGTCTTCCAAACGCACCGCACAAACAGTATAATATACCATACGATGCTCTATGTCAACAAGGAGCACCGGTGCGTTACATGTCAATCACAGCACCAGTTAACCATGATAAAATAATAAAAAATATCCAATGTTAGTTTTTGTAGCATAAACCGGTGGCATATTTTACATATGGTGCACTGATAAAAAAATTATGTTTATTAATTTTTTATCACATTACTTACACGGTGCGCTTGTACAATACAAAGCACTGGTGTGCTATGTTACACTAGGCACACCGATAAAAAAAAATATGTTTTTTCTTAATTCATGCAAGGGCCCACATGGATTTGGATCTGCCTATGCTAATCGTCCCATCAGTTGGATGTCTCAAGTCTATATTTAGCAATAAAAACCCTATAAATACAAATTGAAAAGCCATAATTCTGAAATCACAAAAGGAGGGAAAAGAAAGGGCAGAAACAAGAAGAATGTAAGGTTTGTATTTTTTGAAACAGAACGTTCGCAGTGCGGCATAATGAAATATCACACCGGCTGCATATTTTACAAATGGCGCACTGAGAAAAAATATTGTTTTTCTAATTTTTTATCACAACACTTTTGTAGTGTGCTGGGATAATAGAGCATAGCGATGCACTCAGGTACACAAGACGCACCAAAAAAAAAATTTAATTTACGCAAGGGCCGACATGGATTGGGATCCGACTATGCAAGTCCTCCAATGGGTTGAATGTCTTAGGCTTATATTTAGAAACAAAAACCCTATAAATATAATTTGAAAAGCCCTAATTTTGAAATCACAGAAAGAGGGAGAAGAAAGGGAAGAAACAAAAATAATCTAGGGTTTTTGTTTTTTTGTTTCTGAAAACTGCAGAAATGGTAAAAAAAATTGTAGAAAAATTTAAAAAACAATAATATTTGATTTTGATGTTTTAGTTCATAAAAAAAACTACAGAAAAAGTAAAAAAAAAACAATAGACATTGATTTTTTCTTTTACTGTATAAAAAAAACTACAAAAAAAAGGTAGAAAAAAACAATAAACTTTACTCACATCGTTTGAAATTCTATGGGACAAGGTTTGAATACCAGAGGTTTGGAATTTTGATTGTCTGAATACTTCTGTTCGAACGTATCTCCCTGCTCCACAATGCTCTCGTACTCTGTTTTCTCCAAGTATGTATCCTGCAAATCTCTGGCTAATTTTTTTTGAAAAAATAGTGAAATAATGAAAAGTGTTTAGTATTTAAAGAAATATTTTATGAAATTAGAATTTTGAAATTAATTTTCCGCCCATTTTTCAATTTACCACTTTTTTTTTTCACTTAAAGAAAATAGGGTTGCGCTTTTTTTATTTGTTTATTCATTTACCGATGCATCCCTTAATCGAACTGCACCGGTGCGTCGGGTTATAAGATGACACCAATGCGCAATATGAAAAATGCACTGGTGCGGTTATCTATACATTACGCATCGAAATTGCATTTAGATTTGTGCACGAAAATTTATTGTTGTTTTGCTCAAATGTAGGGAGAAAATATCATATATTATATTGAATGGAAAATTCTTCAAAATCCAACTCGTTCCATAATATTTCTCAAAGTCCATCGCGAAGTTCTCCCTATCCATCTGGTGACGTAATATTTAATTCAGATTTGTTTTATTTTTTCACTATCTAATTGAATTTATGTTTTTGATCCATCCAGTCAATCATGCAAAACTTAATTAAATTTATAATGTATACAAATTTGCAGGTTCATGCAGATTCAACATCGAGTTCAGATGCACAAAATATTCAAACTGCTCCAAAACGTCAGAAGTTATTATCAGGAGCTACATACCGCAAGGTGCATTTAGTAGTTGGAAATGGACAGTGGCTTCACCCTGCCAATTGTAACAATATTGCATCATCTAGCCACAATCCCGGGATAATTATGGTAATTATAATTATAATTTTTTGGTATATATACTGATTAAAATGTAATTATTTCAATTTCAAACCAATTTATAATCATGCAATATTGTCAATGTGGTTACTAATTGATATCATATATTTTATACTAATCATGTTCAAATTTATTATTTTTTAATTATTAGGATTCTAGTGATGATGAACGACCTACCTACCATCTTCCGTTTCACTCCACGACAATGTCAAATCGAGAGAAGACTGAATTAAGAGAAAAAATCAGAGATGAACGATACCAAGAATGCGTCAATCAACCACCAATTCAATTCCTACTACGTCCAGATTCACGAATTAGAAATGACTACAACAATAGTAGTTCTTCACAACTTGGCAATAGAGGTAATCAAATAGAGGTTGGTATGGATGATTACTTAAGGGATAAGACTGCCATGGAGACAATGTTGTTAGATGCATTCCAAAATGCTGATCAACTAGGAGATGATGCTCATATCACTGACACCTTTTTTGAAAGCCTTAAATTTTCTTCCACCACCCCTCTCTTTGGACCTGGTGGTCAGTCAAAGTCTACCCAGTTGGGGAAAACGATGTTACTGTACAACTTGAAAGCAAATTTTGGCTTTTTGAATGCATGTTTATCGAAACTTTTGAGATAAGTTACCATAAAGTACCCCCTTATATAAATTTGAGATATAATCAGTACACTGCAATGAACATTACAAATGGTAAATTTTATGAATTTTAATAATTATATCGGCATTAATGTACATTTATTAATATTTTTCCATGATCACCAACTACAGGTTATTCAAATATAAGGTTCTTCCAAGTGATAATGTCTTGCCCAGTAGCTGAGAAGAGGCAAATAAATTGTTGAAAATGTCAGGTGTTAAGTACAGATCATATCATGCATGTCCAAATGATTGTATTCTATATAGAGAAGAATATGAAAACAAAGAGATGTGTCTGAAATGTGGGCATGAAAGGTATGATAAATCACAAAAGAAGGGTAAATCATGTACTGGTCCTCATTTTAAAATATTGACGCACATGCCTATAATCCAAAGGATTCAAAGGCTCTTTCATTGCAAATAATTAGCTATGTTGCATTGATGGCATGCCTCACATAGAAGTGTGTTGGGAGTTATGCGAATCCCATCTGATTCAATAGCCATGAAGCATATAGAGGATACATGGCCTAAAAAATTCAAAGATGAAGTACGAAGTCTATGACTCAGCATATCCATGGATGGCGTCAACCCATATTCCCTCCAAAACACCAACTATTCTGTTTGGACTGTTGTAGTGATCAATAACAATATCCCCCCATGGTTGTCTGTGAATAATGAACATCTTATGTTGGCTCTCATATTCCCTAGTACAATACAAGTGAAGAATATGGATGTCTACTTACAACCACTGGTAAATGAATTGAAGGAATTATGCGATGGGATAAATGTATACGATGTATCAAGACCCGTCATAGTAGAGAGGAGTTTTACATTACATGGCATATGTGCTTACATGACACATGATTATCCAGGATTAGGATTTTTCTATGGTAAATTACATGTTTAATTTATTGATTTTTTTATATATGTAATAATATTATTTCACATATTACTTATTTAATTCGTTGTAATATTTTTTTTTATCTTCATGATATTCTTTAACATGCCATGCATATTAATTAATGTATACAAATATAATTTCGCAGGTCTTGTAACAAAAGGGTATTTTGGATGTAAATTTTATAGACCTTCTCTGAAAGCTAGATGGTCCAAGGACCTACGAAAGCGAGTGTATGATTGCTCCAGGGTATTCCTACCAAAAGAACACCCTTACAGAAGAGTAGCATCTTCTTTCAATGGTAAATGAGAGAGAACCCAAAGGCCTCCAATAACGACACCAACTGAATGCCTTAGATCATATGAGGGAGAGAAGGAGAAGGAGTTCATATAAATAATCGATTGAAATTAGGATCCTATGTTCGATGATCCAGATTTCCTCGACACCTATGTTGAGAAATTTCCCATTGGGATGAAAAGGAAATATATATTTTATGACCTCCCATATTGGGAGCATCTTAATATTTCCCACTTATTAGATCCCATGCATATATTTAAAAATATTTCATCTTCTTTATGGGGGCACATATCATCGAAAAAAAGTGACACATTGGTTGTCAGGAAAGATCTTATTACTTCAAAAAATAAAAAGAAACATTGGCCAAGATGATTATAAAGTATGGGATCATAGGCAGGCATTGGTCACTCTAATTCATGGTTTTTCAAAGAAGGTGATATTCCATGGATTTTAAAAAAAGATGATATATCTTTGGCAAAGGAAGTTATAATGGATCTGAGGGTGCCAACCTCATACGGGTCTTCAGTATGACGCTGCTTCATTGTGGATGACCATTTGTCGGGGTTGAAATCACATGAACATTTGAATCTTCTAAAAGTATGTATAATGTCAAACGCATGATTTTATTATTTGCTATATTAATAAATTTTATCCCATCTGGGGATCATAAAACATAACTAATTTTGTATATTATTGCATGCGTTTATAACTTTACAGTTTCATTATCCTTTTTTTGTGCATGGGTGTGTCAAACATGAATTCCCTCAAGAACTATGATGTGTCATATCTAAATTATCTTCATGTGTACGTTGGATCATGTCAAAGGAGATTCATGTGGCTAGCATTCCATGGTGGCATCAAGAGATAGTTGAGATTGTTTGTATATTTGAGAAGGAACTACGAAAGAGTTTCATGGACTTAAAGGTTCATCTTCTAATCCACCTGGTAGATGAGGTTGAATTATTTAGGGTTTTCTATTGTCATTATATGTTCTTCTTAGATAGGTACACGAAGAAATTGAAAGGTTTTGTTTGACAAAGGGAAAAACCCGAGGGGTCTATGGTAGAGGGGTAAATATCATATGAGTCTTTCTAGTATGCCAGTGAGTGCATCAAGCAGATTGAAAATAGATTAGGTGCAGTGATTTGGGACAATGAAATGGATGAAGACAAAAGAGAAGGAGAGTTGCTCCAAACGATTGGAAAAAAGCGCTCGATAAAGAGTAAGCGAATTATAATTTTTCAAATTTACAAAAAGTAATTAAGATTCATGTTGAACTTTGATATAATGCATATTTTGATCTCTAAGTACTATATAATGTTGGTTTTATTTCATTAGCGAATGTATAAATTGAAGCAATCAATAAATTTGTTCTTTACAATTCTGAAGCGACACAACCGTGGGTCACATTATATGAACAAAATAGGATGAAATGGGATAGTGACAGGAAATAATTCAGATGGTTGAATGGTAGAAGTGTGCCTTATCCTGATCATTTAAAAGAAAATATGCCAAAAATATGCCCCAAAAGTTGGGTTACTGACCAAGTCAGAGAGAAATACGGTGCTCCCACTCGATACCCGCATGCTGAAGAGGATGCTCTAAACATAGGGATTGGGTGCAGCAACTCGGTAATAATATTTTTAATTTATATGTAAATTTGAAACTTATATTAAGACATCTACATTTCATATTTTAACTGTTGGATTATTATTTATAAGACACATGACACTATGATTTTTTTAACTTTTTTATAATAGGTGCATTTTTTCCCATCTATGTGGGCATATGGATACCATTTTCGCACAGAAAATGCCGATGCTGGAAACATCACACAAGACTGTGGAGTGGAAGTTGAGTTCGATCAATCTAATCGATCTAGCCATCGTGATCAATAACTAGTACGAGGGACGTTAGGTTACGTCGAAAAGATACAAGAGATCATTGAAGTGGATTTTTCTTCTTTCCAATGTGTTGTTTTTAGGTGCAAGTGGTGGGACACCTTTGATCGGAATAATGTAAAGGAAGATCGCTATAGTAGGCTGATATGTATCAACGCTAGAAAGATGTGGGATGAAGCTAAGGAGCCCTATGTTTTCCCTAAACACTGCAACTAGGTGTTTTTTTACCCAGATGTGTTGGATAGGGATTGGTGGTTCGTATTGACACATGACCCTAGATCAAAACATATTTTTGAGAACAATAGTGTTATCATGCCATGCGAGCTAGAAGATAATGAGGGTGATCATGAGAACCAAGAGTGATATGGTACATGTGTTATTTCATCAATATTTATACTTTTTAAGATGGGTTTTTCGAAATATTAATATAATATGTATTTTGAATTAATTGGTAATTTGCATTGTGTTAATGTTAAAATCAATAATTCACTTGATAATTTGGTATTATGTTGATCTTGAAAACAATGGCGTATTGTATAAATTATTTTTTTTTTTTTTTTTGATCATAATAAAATAATTATAATTCTAAAGTACAAGAATTTATTTGCATTATTTTCTAAACTTTATTATGTTACAATAAATCATATTATTCTAGATTTATTATTTTACAATTATTTAAAATTTACAAATTTACAAATTTAAAAATTTTAATAAATTCATTTCACATTAATACAATTAAAATTTTACAAATATTTTACATACAATTACAATTATAATTACAATTTCACAATTACAATTTTACAATTTTAAAAATTACAATTACAATTTTAGAAATTTACATATATACCATTACAATTACAATTTTAGAATTTTAAATACAATTAGAAATACAAATATTACAAATTTACAATATCATGATCATTTAGTATTAAATTAATCAATAAACATCACGTTCATGATAACCATCGTACAAACATCATATTTGACTAAAAAACACATTCAAAATCGCTAACATCATCGTGATCATGATCATCTAACAAAACACAATTAAAATTATATATTAACATCATCACAACAAAAACATCAAATATACATCTCATGTCAAATAATTCATGCTTTCACATACACATCTATCTGCAAGCTGCACATTAAATGAACATATCTAACATGAACTAACAATATACACATCATGATGATCACCAACATGTAAATTAAGTACAATTGCAACATGAACATAAAATACATGGACTATATATATATATATATATATATATATATATATAACTGAATAATGTTAAAAATACACAATTGTAATATAAATATCACGGATCAGCTGGTGGTAGTACAACATCAATATCAGTAATAGTGGAGGCCTGCTCATGAGTCAATGGTGCCTGCTCATGATCATGAATACTAATGGGTGAGGCAGGCTGCTAACTGGACGTAGCCGATGGTCTAGCCTCATCTCCATGATGATTGCTACTAGATGCTAATGGAGGCTCATTCTCACCTCGCATGGCATGAGGTGAACGATCATGAGATGATGGTACACTGTGCCTCGCAGAATGTCCACCACGTGCAACAATCCTCACGTAAAAGCTGTCGTACCTCATACGACATGCTGCATCAGGCTATACATGTCATGCGACATGCCTCTCCACATCCGTAATAGCCTATCATCAACCTCTATGTCTCTCCAATGAGCGGGTCTGATGCCCACCTCAACAATCATTGCAATGAGTTAGTCGCCCAACTCCATCCTGTATCTAGCATCACTAAGTCGACCGCATCGGCACACCAACAGGAGAATATCTCTCTGCACCGGCCTCCTGATGATCCTTGGCATCTCGCATGCCCTCATCATCATCAGGATCCACACCTGGATCATGTGGTGGTGGTAGCATCTCCTCGCCATCAAAAGAACCAATGTCTACAAAATATATACAAGTACAAAACAATAATTAGACAATTTCATTACATAATTTAATAAAAGCAAGTTAAACAACATGTTAGAATAAATTTAAATAAAACAATAATATTAAATCTATCATTCGGTGGCTCATCCTCTATGCAGAGGATGTTGGCACACCCTCGCCAGTCCAACCCCACATAAGGACAGGGGACCATAATGAAGGGATACTCATCAACACTAGCTAGCAACTCCAGTACATCATTTGATATCCTCACTGGAAATAGAGTCTCCTCCCTCTTGAGAATCATCTGCCCCCACATGTGCATACGTGCCTCAGTAATCAACCTATGAGGCTATCAAAGAAAAATAGACCTCGTATTTGGAAACCTCTCAAAAAAAACAAAAAATATCTGAAGCAAAAGGGAAGTTGACCCTCCCTTGTTCATGAGCACGACATCTATCTAATTCTGTATAGAACTACTGCAAAAAAATGGCAGACCACTTGACAAGTCGTGGCTGTTGTAATAAAGAATCAACATAATATAAAAGCGACCAACTAATGCATTACCCATCACTAGTGTTGTGAAAAATGGTCGAAATGACAAGTGAGAGACACTAGACCTTCTCACGACCAAACACACCAATACATAACTGCCCTCTAGAGACCCAAAAATCTGCAGGAGATACTAAATTTTCTCCAATGTATCTCTCGGAGTAAACTAATTGAGTCCTTGCTACAAAGCTAGATGGAACCTCAGGGAATGAGGGAAAATTTACCCCTCTCCTTGATAGCTCTGTAATAAAATATATATCCTCCTTAGTGGGCATGTACCACTGGTTGATACCAACCTGAAAAGCCTGTTGCTGGGAATTCCACCTTCAGATAAGATGTCTCAAAAAGAAACTATGGGACTTTAGGGAAGTAACCTCCTCATAGAACTTGAGGAGGCCTACCTGCCTTAGGAGCCCCTATGTCACTACTGTAATAGGGTGAGGGTATGCATCTCTCTCCATCTTTCTTGCCTCCCACAGGAAAACCATGTTATACTATTATGCCTGTTGTTGTTGTTGTTGCCCTTCTTCTCTCCTTTCACGTCTCTAAATGACTGACATATTAAACAATTTTTTTTTATTAAATGACATGTATTTAGAAATATATGTATATAAATAATATTTGAAAGATAAATAAAACAACAGTCAGTGCGCCAAAAACACAGTCACGCACCAGTCCCTGTGTGTCTTTCAACAAAGTGCACCGAGGATGGTGCACCTAATGATATTCAACGCACCAGAGGTGGTGCTCCAGAAAATTTTTTTAGTGCACCATTGACTATGTGTGGTGTAAGGAGGGTGATGTGCTAATTACATTATATGCCCCGGGGTGTATACCTAAGTCAGCACACTACCCTCCTGCCACCGTACATAATCGTTGGTGCGATATCTTAAAAGGCCACACCGTTGACGCAGGAAAATAAGGTAAGTCATGCGCTGACAAAAATAGCCATCCCGAGGTGGTTATTTCGGCCAATGCACTGTATCACCACTATTCAACTAGATCAATGGTACGACTAGGTAACTGACCGCACCACTCTTTTTTTTTAAATTAAAATAATGCAGTGCGCCTTTGGTATCACCCTGGAACTGGTGCAGATAACCTTAGCACCAGTTTACCAGGCTGAACCGTTCACAATGTCAAATTTTAGTATGTGATGCTCTCACAACATTACGTGCCCCAGGGTGGATAATTCCATCAATGCACCGAGTTGTCGCGATACCATGTTCTCAACGGTGCGGCTTGGTAAATGACCACACTGCAATTTAAAAAAAAAATTAAAATAACACGGTGCGTCTATCAATACTACCCCAGAACTGGTGTGGATATCATTAGCACCGGTGGTGGTGTGGTCTATAAATTTATAGGCATCACTACAAACTAGTGCGAGTTGAACGGCTCAAGCGCACCGCGCGACAATTTTATTTTTTTTATAATGGTTAATTTTAAGGTTTTTTGAAATTCTAATACGCTAAAAGGCTTAATTATAGAAAAACAATGAAAAATACATGTACATTTACCCGTCGAGGAGGCATATTGGCTGTAGAATTTGCAAAATAAAATTTGTCCATCGTTTTCCAAAATTCAAGTTGGAGATTGGTGGGAATGCACAACAGCAGTGCGTGAAATGAGTGCAATGGGAGCATGAATGTCAGGGCGACTCAAACAAGGATAACTTGCACCAGTGCTTGAGAGCTCTATGGCACTGAAAAAAAGTGAAAAATTTGGTTTTTTGGCCGTAACTTATTTTTTATTTAACCCTATTTTGGTGCATGGGTATTTTAATAGCGTACCGGTGTGTTTGCACTATGCTGCCCCAGACAGTTTCTGTCTTCGTGCACTTTTATGAGGCACTGGTGTGGCATAGTTGTAACGCATTGGTGCTATACAATAATATGACGCACCAAGTACAGTGTCCGGTAAGCCAATGTTTTGTATGGTTTTTTGGCCATAATTTTGTTTTATTTAGCCCTCTTCCAATGCACGGAGTTTATAGGATCCCTGGTGCATTTCTGTCATTCCGCCCTGGGCGGTTTCTTTTTTCGCATGATTTTTATGAGGCACCAGTGCTGACTATTGGACACAAACTAGTGCGGTTCCTTAAGATAAGGCATTGGGAGGGTGTGTACGGAGCACATGGTTTCCGGTGTGCCAATGTTTTGTGCAGTTTTTTGGGCGTAATTTTTTTTTATTTAACCCTCTGCCAGTGCGCGGGGTTTATGGGCACCCCGGTGTGTTTTCTTTATTCCACACTTGGTGGTTTCTATTTTTGTGCACATTTTCTGAAGCACCGGTGTGGAAGATCTATAAGGAACTGGTATTCTACAGGAATATGACACACCGAGCGGGTGTTTTAGGAGTGCAGTGTCTGGTGTGCCTATGTTTTGTGCGATTTTTTCACCGTAACATTTTATTTATTTAACCCTATGTCGATGCACAGGGATTTCAGGGTGACCCGGTACGTTGGTGACCTGGTGTGTTTAAGGGAAACCTAGGTGGTTTTGGTTTTTGCGTGCTTCTTATGAGGCACCAGTGTAGAAGTTATGTAAAGTACTGGTGCGCTACAGAAATACAATGCATCAGGTGGGTGTGTATGGAGTGCACGGTGTCCAGTGTGTCAATGTTTTAACTGCACCGGTGCTTTCTCGTGTTGAATGCACCAATGTGTTGAACACTGATAGGAGCGCCAGATGAAATACATCTGCAAAAAACTCCACCTGCCAACCTCCTCTAGAAACCTCTGCTAGAAACAGATTTTTGGGGTATTTTTATAAGGGGTTCCTCAAAAACATCCGCTAGAGGGTGTTTTCATTGTAGTGTATAAACATGTTTATATCAGTTAATCCATCATAGTGTGGTAAATCATGTACTGCAGCCATTACACATCGTAGATATTGGGTCATGCGATTACAATGCAGTGCAGATACCTCATGCAATTGCTTATGCCAATTTTCTAGTTCTTCATCTGAGTCTGAAAAACAAGAGTTATCCTTCTCCCACTTAATATTTCCATCTGATGTTGGATTAATCTAGACTTCTTCTCGTAAGGTCAGCTTATAGATTTGATTGATCTCATCCTTAATGCGCATGGGTTCAATCTATCTTTTTCCTTCTGTAGGATCTAGAGGAATGATTACCCTCACTCTATTTCTTTCAAATCCATTCTTCTTTTATTCAGATTGATGACACCATCCATGTCAATGGCCCAGTCCAATCCTAGCAATGTGGGATAGGGATCAGTATCATCGAAAATTTGTATGACTTTAAAGTCTGCCATCACCTTAACACCCTCTATACTGACCACAACCTATGACATCCTCCCTAAAGGATTGATATTATCTTGATTAGACATGCATATTTGAATGGTAGACCACTCCAGCTTTGGCTCTCCCATGCACTGCCATGTTTTCTTAGGTAGAACATTAGCATACGATCCCAAATATATAATAACTTGGCCCATTCCATAAGCACCAATCTGCGCGGTCATACACATCTCCCTACCTATTCTCTCTTTTTTTCTTGTATATTTTTTTTACAGTGTGTTGTTCTACCATGGGTTGATCTTTCTATGCGCAATTATCTATCAAAGCCTAAATATTTTCTACAACCTTCTTGTTGCGCATTAATTTTATACATGCTTGTAGGAAAGGTTTGATCTCCTCATCTCCTCCAGCTTCCTTCATTGGTCTTCCTGATGTTGATGCAATTAAATTTGCAAATTCCTTCCGCGCTTCAATAAAGATCTCCTTCGCACGATGAATATTAAAGCCTTCCTTTTTTTCAGGTGCTTTTCGGATCCATACATAAGTGGCTGGTTGCTTCCCCTTATCTTCATTGGTAGCTACACCACTCCTAGTAGCCACATTCACACTTAGATTTTATTCATGGGTTTCAGTGCAAACAATCTGAATATTTTGTGTTGGAGTCTATGTCCTCTTTTTCTGCATTTTAGCAATCAAGACAGGACAATCTTCTATGGCATGATCACATTGTCTATAGTACCTGCGAAACTTTCGTGTTGGGTTCAAGAAGTCACATGCATAATGTCCAGCATATCCACAATTATATGAAATGAGATGTCATCTTCCTTGGTCAGCTAATCTGCCTCGTCTGTCTCTTCCTTTGCCTTGAAATCCTTCATGCCCAGAAGGGGATGTTGGTGATGTAGGCTAAGCCTACATTCTATATATTTCAGTTTTATCTAACATCATATCAAAAGTGTGATAATGCTATTCATCATGCCCGAATGAAAAACAAAATTTTCAAAACAACTGCTTCAAGTCAAGTTGATACTTTATGATCCTTGGGCAGAAATCTGTGTCATGTAATCCAACAATTTGATAGATTATGAACCATATAGGATTCTTCAATAAACTAGGACCTCCAGGATTCAGGTAATTGTTGAAGATAGGACATTGATCTTTATGGTCCCCAGAATCTTTACATTTTATACACCAAACCTCTATGCATACCTCCTTGCCCTTGTCGTTCATGGAGAAGATACCTTGGATCCATTTATAACTTAGAATATCACCTCAAGTTCATTTGAAATTGGTCAAATGGATAAATCTCTCAAATGGAATTTCAATGTTGTATTGAAGTTTTCAAATTCCTTCCTACATCAAAAGAAATGGGTAGTCAAAGTTTAAAGGGTGCAAGTCAAACTTTGTAAGGGCCAAGGGACCCACAACATAGTCAACATGCAGCCACATGGGCATGAAGGTTACATGAATCCAAGTTTAGGAGAGGTTATGCGTACGCTTTAAATTTCTATATGCATGGCTTCCAACTTATTCTGAATCCGTTGAGTTCCCAATGCAATAGCTATTTGGGTAGCCTCCAATTTCATTGCAACCTCCATAGCCTCAGCTTGTGTGCAAATAATTTTCTAAATTAAAGGTTGGCACAGATGTGGGAGCAACATAGCAATCATCCATTCCTTATGTTGAGTATCATCAATAAAAATTCCACCATCTCTGATGGTGTGCTTCAACCTCTGATCAACCTCCCATACAGATCATTAGGCTCCTGAAAAATCTCCTTCATTTCTATCACCAGCAACGCATATGACTTAGGCTTATTAAACTACTCTTTTAGGGCCACTTTTATTTGTTCTGAGGTAGCATAAGAGTTTTCTTGGGCATACCTAATGTACCAATCTATTACGCGTTCTTGGAAAGAATTAGCCAATTGTGCTTTCCTAATGTCAATATTTTTAATCTGTTGAGCCTACCATACGACCTCAGTCACAAACCAGAAGTGGTCAGTATCATCATTACCAATGGCTCTAAAATTAGTTAACTTCATTGATGCAACCATATATACATCAGGGGGAATTGGATGTGGTGGTGGAGATGGAATGTGCAGTGGAGTAGGTAATCTATGATGCGAGTGCATAAGTGGAGTGGATGGAGTTGGAAACAGACACAAGGGTTTTTGGTGTGATGAGTTTTCTTCTTTAGATTCACTTGAGCTACTAGTTTTTGGTTCACCTTCACTCTCAGATCTAGGCTTCAGAGGGCTATAAATAAAATTTTCAAAATCTTCACAGTAAAATTTTCTACTACACGTAGTTGGACCTCTTTGATGCATTCAATCAGTATGTTTGCACAAAAAACCCCGTTCGCATAATAACATTTTTATCAAAAAATTCAGTGAGCACAATAACTTACCTCTGGGGCCTTTGAAAAACCTTCTTTGTTCTTCAGAATATGACACAAATTGATCAATGGAAAATTCAGTCATAAATCCTCCCAAGAGGCAATCGATCCAATGATCTACCATGCAGGTGATATTATTGTCAAACTTCTCTACTTTTTGGACCAATTGAGGATTCCACTATGTGATTGCGTCATATTTTATGTAGTGATGGAAGTTAGCTAAGTGCGAAAACCACTCATGTAGATGGTGCACAAAGGAACAAAAGAATATTTCATGCACTTATGTATAAATATATTTGTACCGATAGTTCATCAGACAACTTAGTACTTATATTCTATTGGAGTGTGAATTAAAGGATCTTTCTATCCATACAACCTTGCAATTTGTTTCATGAAGGATGCCACAACATCAAATATCCCTTAAAATGATCTCGTTACCGACAACAGAACCATTTGTTGGCTTGAGGGGTCCTAACATAGGTTCAGAGTTTATGGATTAACCAACAAACCCTCCAACTACTAGCCCTTTCAACATTGACATTCTTGCATAGATGAAAGTCTCACCAAAAGAAATATGGGGGGTGTTGGAAACAGGTTTTTTCACCCTCAGGGAGAAATTAATGAAGTGGTCCTAGACAAAGATTAGGGGATTTTGAGGTCTAAAATGGGCCTCCTAAGAAAAATGTACAACCAAAATAAAATTTATAAGAACCAATAGGATTCAAGATGATGATGTCAACCATGGGGGATGATTCACCATTTTTTAAGTAACAAGGTAAAAAGATTAAAAAATAATAAAAGAATAAAACTACTTTTTCAACTCATATTTTCAACTTATCTCCCAAATTTTTTACTCAAATTTTGAGCGAGAGAACTTCTTGGATGAAAATTTTAATTCCTCATCCAACGAGTACACATGTTGCATACTTTTGATGGACCCTTCTACATGGAAAATGAGAAATACATGCAAAAACATGATTATAATCATGTTTTTCATGTATTTCTCATTTTTCGTGTAGCAAGATCCATTGAAAGTATGAAACATGGGTACTCCTTGGATGAAGAATTAAATTTTACATCCAATGAGTAATCCCACTTGAAATGTTAGTAAAATATTTGGGATATAACTTGAAAATACAAGTTGAAAACGATTGTTTTTTTCTTTTTTCCCTCTAAAATTTGATGATGTAATCAAATATTATTTTATTATTTCCACTATTATTTTATAATTTCCTTAGGAGGCCCATTTTATACCATAAAATTCCCCTAATTTCAAATTCATAATTATATCAACCGTAAACAAATGCACGCAAAATAATCAGAGAGTGTACGCAGCCCTTAACATAATAACAGAGTTCATAGATCACTTCAGCACAAGTAAATCATAACAAAACTAGACCTAGATCTAAACAATGTGCAATTACTTAACCATGTTTATCAGCCATAAATAAGAATACATAACCATAACAGATATTTTTTGCACAATAATCAACAAAATATAGTGTGATATAAAATGAACAAAAACATTAAATTACTCGGATCAACAACATAAGAAGTTTGCCAATATCTATCCTTTCTATTCATTTAGATTTTTTCAATACATATCATACTTTCCCTTACATAACCCTTTCATGCACATAGCCAACACTAGGTCTCTGCACACACATCTAGCAAGAGCCTTTTAACCCAACCTAGAAAAAACCCTTACAACATATTACAGATGCATATAGATCATAATATCATATCAAACTTAGCTTAGCTGAACTATATTCCTTGGATTCGATCTACCTATTTATATTCTTCTTTTGCACAGATACTATGGTCTCAAACCATCATATGAGGCCCACAGTTTACCCTTAAACACATTTACATCAAAATTACGGACTTTGACCCACACCAAATCCCATTAACTCAATCGCACAACTTCACATAAAAATTTATACAAAATTATATCAAAAAGTGTGCCCCCAAGGGACCTCGCTCCAACACAAGTTGAATCTGTTAACAAATCCCTTAATACTATCCTACAAAGGACTATTAATAAAGCTAATTATAGTTGAAACATCATGTTATATCCTATGCTATGGGAATATCGACAGTCTATTAAGACTGCTACAGGGTCCACTCTTTCTCAGTTGGTTTATGGTTTGGAATAGATATTTCCTATAGAATGTGAGATTCCATCTCTTAAGTTAGCGACCCAGCTTCTTCTAAAAAAATCAATTCTTCAAGAGTACCTTGTTCATTTGGAACATCATGATGAGTAGCATTGGGATGCCACCATAATGAAATATTCCCAGAAGAAAAAAGTCAAAGCCTAGATTACAAGTCCATACGACCTAAAGTTTTCTCTGAAAGTGACCTTGCCTTGGTCTATGACCAAGATAAAGACACCTTGGGGGTAGGAAAATTCAAAACTATGTGGCATAATCCTTTCATTGTTAAAATATACTTGAATAAGGGTACTTATGAATTGATTTATTTTGAAAGGAATGTGTTTTTAGAGCCTATAAATGGGCTCTATCTCAAGAAGTATTATCTGGATTAGGTGTAATCACCATATTATCCTTAAGCATATCTAGACTCTTCTGACAGTCCCCATCCTAGAAAAAATAGGTTTCCTTCTTAAACAACTTCTCCATCAGTGCAGTAATCAGCGCATAGCCTTGAATAAATATTTTTTAATAGCGCATATGCCCCAAAATCGACCACAACTGCTTCACATTTTTTGGAGCCTCGAGGTTAAAAATAATAGAAATATTAGATGGATTGACCATAAATCCCTATTGATAGACAATATGACCCAAAAAAATCCTGAAAGGGAAACAAAATATACACTTTCGCATATTCAGTGAGATCTAATGCTTCCTACAAGTATCGAGGATCAAGCACAGACTTGAAACATGTTTCTTTAATAAGCCAAATAAATTCTAGTAATAATAATATACTTCTAAGAATTTATGTATGTACTCCTTAAAATAAACTACCATCACACACGAGAATATAGCTGGCATGTTCTTCAGACCAAATGGCATTATGGTGTATTGGAATGATCCCCCTTCCATATGAAAGGTTTTCTTTCTTATGTTTTCATGTGTGATTCTTATCTGGAAGTATCTAGAAAATCCATCAGTGAATGACTAGACCTCATGCACACCCACATTGTCTAAGACTTCATCAGAAAAAGGAGTTGGAAAATGGTCATCCACACAAGCATCATTCAACTTGCACAAATCCACAAAAATATTGATTTCTCCTTTCATCTTCTTCTCCTTGACCACCATGGGGCTTACTGAGTCTAATTCCTCTACTGGTTCAATGATACCTGTAGAAATGATTTTCTCCAGCTCCTCCTTCACCTTCTTCTTATACTTAGGATTCAACCTGTAAGGGCACTGGTTGATAGGTCTAGAATCTAGTTTTAGAGTGATTTCATTACACCAAGGTCCCCAATAATCCCTTTTAGCTCTAAATTTTTTTTGGGAATCAAGTCCTGATATTCAGCAAGCAGCTCTGTAGCCTTGGCCACTGTATTGTCATCCCAATAATGCCCTATTTTGGAAATATTAGGTGGTTCTTCTATTCCAATATTTACTTTCCTAATCTTCATAGGTTTAGCTACATCTAGAAATTCAACCACAGGCCCAACGATTGCGCGGTGACCTTTAGACTCAGGGATATTAATGATTCTTGGGTCCTCCTCATTATCTTAAATTTTCACATTCCGAAATTCAACTATATCATTCATTTGCACATCACATGTCGATAAGGCTTGTTCTTCTGATTTCTCTGGAATTTTAAAGACCACATCTTGAATCTTGTGTAAGGTAGTATTGATGCATGAGAATCTGCTCTAAAAATTGAAAGTTGAAACAAACTTTTACCTTGGTGAAACCCATTCGGTCATGCCATGTCACAGCTCAACCTTGAGATACCATTTCATGGATATCATACGATGTAGTCCACATGGCTAAATGCATGTGTGGATCTTCTTTGTCTGTAGAGGTTACTTCCAACTAGGTATTGTGTTGTTTGAATCACAATTACATCATGTGGGCACATTATTCCCAACCAACAAATTTTTCCTTCTATGTTTCCCATGAGCATGCTAGGGTTGAGCACAGAACTAAGCACATGGAACCATTGTGTCTCTGGAAAATCCCTTACAAATTATTCTAAAAATAAATTGATATTTCCTACACCATCACAATAAGTTAATTCACAAATCTCAGACAATATGCGTCGTAGAGATCTGGTGACTCGGTTGCAGCACAGTGTAGGGAATTCATGAAAATGGTTCTTCCAATTCTCCAACTCCTCATCCAAGTCTCAATGGCATGAGCTATCCCTATCCCAGCTAAGCCTACCATCTGCAGTAGGATTGATCCAATATTCATCCCTCACATTTATCTTGTAGATATGATCATCATCCTCTTCTACGCGAACCAGTTTCGTTTATATTTCTCATTCTGCAAGGTCTAGAGGGACCATGACCTTGGCTCCATTGTTTTCAAATATCATACTTATGTGCTTGAGGTTGGTGATAACATACATGTCACTAGCCCAATCGAGGCCAACAGTGCAGGGTATGGATATGAATCATCAAAAGTTTGAATAACTTCAAAGTCATCTAGTGCCTTAACTCCTTCAATATCAACTATGACCACAGAAATTCTACCCATTGTGATAATCTTCTGTTGATTTTGCAATGCATGACTATATTGCAAACCATTCCAGCTTAGGCTCTCCCATTTTCTGCCAACTTTACTTTGGCAGGTCATTTTTATCAGACCCTATATCCAAATGACTTGGTCCATTTCAAACTCACCTATATGAGTTTTCAAGCGCATCTCTCAGCTAGTTCTTCTCTTGTTCTTGTAAATTTTATCGACAACCTTTTTCTCCATCTAAGGATATTATTTATTAGTGCAGCTATTAATAAAATCTTGAATATTCTCAATTGCCTTATTATTGCACAGAAGTTTGATAAAAACCTATAAAAAGGGTCTCATCTCTGTAGGCTGGACCCCTCAATGGTATTAATGGCAGGTTTTATTGGTATATTATATGTGCTAGGATCTGTGAATTCCTTCTTTGCTGTGACAGAGGTTTCCTTCTCCCTTTTTAGATTAAACCCTTCCATTTTTTTAGGAGCTCTCCAAACCTAAACATCGGGAGTAGGTATCTTACCTTATACTTTATCTTCTCCAGTTTCTACACCACTTCTATTCACAATATTTACACAAGGGTATTTAGTGTGCGGTTCCACTCTCATTATTTGAAAATTTTTCGTGGGTGTTTGCGGTTTCTTTTCCTACATTTTTGTAAACAACACAGGGAAATATTAAAGAAAATGATCAAACTATCTACAATACCTGCAAGATTGTTTTGTTGGGTTTGGGAAGTTGCATGCATAATGGCTAGCCTCTACACAGTTATACCAAAGGATTTTTTCCCTTCCTCAACCTTCTCCTATTCTACATCCTCTACTTGGAAATCCACCGTGCTTGGATGATGATGCAGGTGAATCTAATCCT